>OZ005661.1:55934851-56592351 GCA_963930645.1 Salticus scenicus | reverse complement strand
AAATATATTCAATACAAGCGAAAAATTTTTAAACATAAGGCTAAAAAAATCAATTGAAAAAGTCTTTTGAAAGAAACTGCAATGTTTCACAAAAATGTCTCATCACTCACCGTCCAAAAATAAAAAAAAATATATATATCGGTCCAGCCGAAAAATATTGTTTAGACAATGAATAACAAAACAGTAAAAAAAAACTCATGCAACACTATGATGTGCATGGAGGTGCATGCCACTCATAGGAGCTCAGTACATAAGTTCTGCAAAACACTACAACCCCACACAAAAAATTATCTTAAATTTTTGACTAACGAAAAAGAAATAGCTGCACTAAAAATTTAAGAATTTATAATTTTAGAGAAAAATATTCAATAACCAGAATTGCGAGAAGAGTCCATTCTACCTTCTGTTGAATGTTATGAGTAAGATGGATAAAATTATCATTATTATTATTATAATTATAAATAATTTATCTTTTATAAATTTCTAACTATATTTTATAAAAATAGAATAACAAAAATTTAAATTAAAAAAAAACTGATCACCTGACATGTGAACACATGACATGCCAAATATTTAAGTCAGATAATAGTGTATAAACTCAGAAGAGGACATGGCTGAATAATTGGGTTGTGAGGCCAATTAAAACATGCCATAATGTGTGAAATGTGTCAAAACGTGTAAAAATGTGTAAAATAACTATTGAAAAAAATTGCCATTTAACCGTACCCCAAATTAATCAAATGACACTGAAGTTCTGACCCAAAAGTAAGCATGTATAAGAACACGTGTACATAATGCAGCAAAAATGTATACAGAAAGAAACACATAAATTTGTTACTTATTTGTGATAATTTTTTTTATAGAGTTTATCGGTAAAATTACCTTGTAAGCAAGTAGAAAAACATAAAAATGAAAAAAACATTACATTCTCTATATATATTACTAATAACTTTAAAACAAAGTGTATGTTTAATTGTATTCGTATATCAATCATAAAATACTTCAAAATGGAGACAATAAAATGTAAACAATAGTATAATTAGTGTATTATTGTGTTATGAAATGTCATTTAAAATTGAGCAGAATTATAAATATTATATATAATGTATATCCCTTTATATGCTCATGATTATAACAATATTTGATTTTTTTTTTTTTTTTTTGGATGAAGATTGCATATGTGTGTGTGTTGAAAAAGGTGAAAATATACATACTTTACATTTAAGTATATACAGTGAAATAACCAATACAATATATGATTATTTATTTATTTATTGTATATATTTATTAAAAATAATTAGTGAATGTTTGAAAAATAGCTTTCGCATAATAATATTAATGTGAAATGTGGTTTCCCCAACACAATTTTTGGTGTTGAAAATTTAAACTTATAGTCAAATATCAGCACATTATATAAAAACAATCTGCATAAAAGATAGACCAAAGCAACACAATTGTGTTAACAGGGAGTGTGTTTATGTATATTTATTTTATCTATTTTTTTTTTAACAAGAAGCTGTGATAACATAGTTAAATTAATTTGATTTTTTTTTTTTTTTTTTTTTATACAAATGCGAGATTAAAATTCTTGATAACTTTCAATCATGTCCGTAAACATTCTAGAATGGTATTACTGATGAAAAAAAAAATAGCCACAATATTATTATTTATGATCTCTGATGACAGCTCTTTAATTAATAATGAAACAAAAAAATGTGCACATGAAATTGTTTAAAAAAAGGTCATGACAATATAAACTTCTAATGAGTTCAACGAGGCCTCTTAAAATGAGCTTAAAATCAATATAAAGACTAGCTACAAGGGCTATCATAAATGCTCATATCAAATTCCATAAAAACTCGAGTAAAGGAAGCATAAATAACTTCTTAATAAAAGATGAATTCAAATTGTTCATCAAGTCGACTAAAAAAAACATAATCATAATCAGCTGACATGTATAAAAAAGCAAAAAAATATTTGCTCAAAAGTTGCGCAACGCTGTTTTCTAAAAATGATGCATCTAATACACAAGGCCTGATATTTGATGTTATAAAATTTGCTAGCAATTAGATGTAAATACTAATATTAATGTATACATATTAATAAAAATAAAAAGATACACATACAAATAAGAATATAAACCAACAAATAAATATTTATGATAAAATGTGAGTAAATAAGTATATATGATGCTTTAACACAGTTAAATTATATTTACATTAAAAAACATAAAAATATTATTATTCTTCTGATTACTATTTCCTTTAATATTATTTTATGCATGGTGAGTGACAGATATACATCTCATTCTTTCAGAAAGAATAAAAAAAATATAAAAATAAACATGCTTCAACAAAATATTTTCACCATTGTATGAATAAAAAGAGTGTATCCATTTCATTTCATTTTATTTATTTATCCATTTGTTAGCTTCTCAGTTTCTTTGTTTATAAATTTTGTTTAATCAGTATAATCAAGTTCTTGTAATATATGAAAGAAAAATAAACAAACTTGATGTGTGTAAAAAGTGTAAACAAAAATATAAAAATATGTTATTGCACAGTGTTAAAAAAATATATATAGGCATAGCAAATTAATACGAAAGTGAATTTTTGAATGTACGTGAAAGATGAAATGTGTAAATTTATAGCAATGTGTGAAAATAAGAACATCATGCATGTAAAATATTATGGGCGGGAAAGTCTTTTATGAACAACAGCTGTGTGAAGGAGTTTTCACACATACTTTCACTTTTTAATTTATTTACTTTGAAATTTTGAATAATTAAATTATTTCATTTTTCATGAGAAAATTTCGTTTTAAAATTAATTTTATTTCATATTAGTTTTCCGAATCCTAATGAAGTTTACTTTTTGATTCATAAAATAAAATAAATTAATTGTATTATATAGTTAATTACGTAAACCAGATTAAGATAAAACTTTATTAAATCTAAACTTCATTCATTTTGGAATTACATTAATAGAACCCATAAATTAAAGATTTCGTTTTTTATTTGGATTTTAAATGTAATACTTTATTAATAACTTATCATTTGAGAGATATAAATTAGCTTAATATTCTTATAAATAAAAGTGTTCTCAGATTTTCCTAAACAAAAAGACTCTCAAATTATATGTATTTCAACATCGGATATAATAATTTATTTGTGTTTACGCAATATTAATGATTTCAGTTTAATAACGGTCATTCTCTACTTAACCTGATGCAATAGATTTTAAATGACTCATATTAAAGTAATTATCTATTTCCTGTTTCACAATACTCATAAATCACCTCATTCTCTTGGCTCTACACAAGCGCGCCAACGATAGGGTTAATATTTTCCAACCGCTTCTCAAAATTTAAAAAGTTTATATATATTTCAATGCACGAACAAAGAGTAACACTTGGCGCTTATTTGGCGACGCCAGGATCAGGTGATTGGCAGGCTTGCCAGATTTGGCTGGGCAAGTCGTGCGCTAGCTTCTCTCTCCCCGGAACACTTACGATAATATCTGATCTTGAATAGACGTTAAAAGATTACCTCTCTCTCACCTCCTTTTTAAGGCATATCCCTAAGATTTATTATGTACAATCTCAAGTACTTGAATATTTGCTTTTATATTTAATGGGAATTTTATCTGTTGAACTAAATATTTACTTTTAAAATAAATACCTCACTTCGTCACCTCTATATCTCTGCTGTTATTTATTTTATATGATGTTTGATTGTACATTATGAACCTGCATCACTACAGATCACGCGCCTACATTGGAATATCAAGGAACAATGTCACATAATACTGGTGCCAGCTACCAATTCTTGGGGATCACTGCCTTTGGTGAGAGAGAGGGTATGTGCTTCTAAAATTTATTATTAATAAGGCATTTTATCAAGCGTTCGACGTTGATTAGAACTTTTATTGGACCTTTTTTTGTTTGAAAGGAACTTCTAACTGTCATCCATTTGTCAAAACTTTCTATTTTTCTAATATTTTTAATGATGACTCAAGCACCCATCTTCGATATTTTGGATCCAGTTTTCTCAAAAAAAATAACCCGCCGTCTTTCTTCGTTCCGAAAGAGAAAGCGCTTCTCCTCCCGATGCTTCACTCGGTTCCTACGATGAAATCTTTAGATAAGGCAGTGACCTTCCGAAAGAATTTTTAATAGTCAGATGTTTCGTAGTGCAAGAATATCATAATGTAATGGACATTATACATCACCAAAGTAATAAGGTGCACTTCAATCAACTTATAAAATACGGAAGAAAGGACTAAGTATTCGACAGTATATTTTTCTTGTGTTGAGATGCACCTGCGTGTACAGACTTCGCTTTCCAGTTTTTGAGAAATGCGTCTTTCATCTTTCTTCGGAATCAAAGGCTATCTGGAAGTCCTGTATTATGTGCGAGTTCATCTTGAGATGCCTCACAGGATATCGCAACTCCGTGTAAACTGTGTAGGGAAGGCTAATGACCTCCATTCCGCCTGCTTTCCCCCGTCAACGGCTACAGGAGAATTTTTGAGTTTTCTCAGTACCTACTTTCCGCGATCGAGTGAAAAAAATCTTTAGATAAAACTGTGGATGATTGTAACCTACAATTCATCATTTTCGTGTGTACGTATGTTTACGGCTTTATAGACTCATCATTTAGGACAAGACAGGGATTATCAGACACTGTTATATCCGAAGATACCTTTTTGCGCATTTAATAATGTGAATGTCGTAAACTATTTTAATGTGCAGAAGTTGATATCAACTTTTATTTCGTGAACAATTCAGATATTTTTTTTTCCCCTTTAAATGATGAGGTATTTCAAGAAGTCGTAAGTAGGAATTCAAATATTTTAAGAATTAACTTTAATAAAAATTTTGAATAAGTCTCTTTAACAAAAAAAAAGGAAGGGACTTTTTATTTCATTTCTTTTGCTTGGTGCTAATATCGCACTAAATTATATACATTAATTACTAATACTTAATATTTGTGTTTTAATATATCAAAAAGTATGTGTGTGTGTATATTGTTATGGTGAATTTTGAATTTCAACAGAAACAATATTTTTTAAATCTTAATATTTTAAATTTTACCAGAACTGTTTCATTTTTTTTTTTCAAAACTTGTATACTTTTACAAAACTATATATTTTTTAAACCCTTAGTACATGAGAGTGAATTTTTTTAATTTATCAAATATACTAAACTATATCTTTTTATAATTTCTAAATGTCAGGAAACTAAATTTTTTTTTAATTTACCAATTCTGCAAAAACTATGTTTCTATAATTTTTAAACGTTACACGAATGGTTTAATTTTATAAAAAAAAAAAAAAAAACTTTTATATATATTCTTCGTTTTTTTTATTCAAAAATTGGGTGTAGTTGCACTTAAGAATTTTCTTAGCTTATTTACGAAAACAAGATAGGCGGTGGGAATGAAATGACTGTTATATTTTTTTTTGTTCTTGTTTTTACTTCAAGGGAAAGGGAGAGTATTTTGCCCACAGATGGTGTTGACAACAGTGTCGCAGAAATTTCCATTTTCTGGGAAAAACAAGCGCTAGGGAGCTGTAGGGAATTTGTTCGTGTGGGGTTTGTACCTCGTTCGCAGAAATTCTTGTTTTTGGAAACTCAAAAATGCTATCTTGCTAGTAAAAATGGTGGAAGTGGTACGTAATTTGAGAATTTAAGGGGATCTTGGGATTACATAAATTCGCGAATAGTGTCAGGAGAGTTCAGAGTTTAATTCTGGAATTTTGTGAGTTGACAAAAAAAATCCCAGATGTTTTTGTTTCACAACAGGGCATCGGGCGGGAAATTTTTATTTTTTTTTACTTCATTACATAGGGGTGAGAAATGTCCCTCCTTGAGGCGAGGTGTCCTATCACCGCGTGGGGGAATCACGACTAGGTGTGGTTGTTTTGAGGGAATGGATTTTCATTGGGTAGTGAATAATTTAGAAATCCCGGCTGGCAACACTAGCTGGAATGCTCTTCGCTTTTTTGGAAAAAAAAATTAATTATTCGACGTTAAGCCTCTATCGAGGAAAGAGATGTAGAAGGGATTCTCTTTAAAAAGCAGAGGGGGCTTTCAAGCTCCCTCAGATTGGTTTTTATTACTAACTTCAATCGAGATGCTAGTAAGGATAGCGAGCTCCGGCACTCCTGAGATTTGATTCTTTCATCTTACGAACTTCCTTCGATTTTTGGGAATGATCATGGAAAATTACACGGTGATGGGGCGTCCTCAGGAAGCGCTCCCGTAACGAGTCAGAAGGCCGGCAAGCGGTGGAAGAAAACCTTCATCGGAGCGGTCTTAACAGCGATGCAAGCGAGTCTCGGCTTACCCCTACGAATATTAACGGCCCTCGATTCATTTTCTCCTGTGGAGGCAAGCCACAAAAGCGGGTCAAGGAATGTGAACTATATAAAATCAGAATTTTATACAGTATTATCGAGCCGACTACCCTACTTGAGACGTCCTCAAATGCGAGGGGGGAAGTAGGGCGGCACAAAATAAATAAGCATCCATTGAGTTCCAGCGAAGCAGCGTCCTGACCCTGCTTAGGAATAAAAATTTATAAATAAATGTTAAGCTGATTTAGGCCATGGAAGAAATACATCGTAAAGAGCAGAAAGCCCTGATCGGAGACTTCCAGTTTTCCCCCAGAGTTTAAAACCTAGAGTACCCAAACCAGATAAGCCCCTGCCTATGACAAGCGGCGTGAAAGGCCACCTCTCCGGACAGCGTCCCCACTCCTGGAAGAATCTTCGATGAATTGTAAGTCTTGATATCTTTCTTAGTATTTTATATTTTTATTGTGTCTAAACTTTTATCCCAACAATTAAGTTCAGCACCCTGAACATGTGAATTTATTTAAAAAAAAAAAAAAAAAAAAAAACTGTTTAAGAAGGAAATAAAAAAAAAAATATATAGAGAATGTTAGAAAAATGTGTAATAAAAATCCATACTTATTTATCAATAAATTGCTGGTATTATTTGTCATTAAATAAGAGTGTATTTCTTGGAAAAGCGTAATAAATTTTATTGATATGATTATTTTTCTGTATTATTTTATTTATGAATATAATGAGATCCTATAATTATTTAAAGTAAATTTTAAGGTAGAACAATTATATTATAAATATTTGTTTTTATTCATAACAGCGATAGCAGTGTCCCCTGATTATTTAGGAGTATGTTTTATGAATAATTAAACGGATGGGTATTCATGTAGTTATTGAGCAGGTTATAGATGCTTTAATTAGTCTATAGTAAAACTTTAGTATATTAATGGTAATTCGTAATGAGTACCTAACAAGATTAAATAACCGAGTTAGCAAGTAAAATTTATGTGAGTTTTAAACACAAATATGGTCAGGAATCATGGGCAGTGAGTTGGTTCAATCCTCTGATTTGGAATTGTGTTTTGACTGCTAATAGTAATGTAAGTAAAAAGAGAAAAGAGTTATGTGTATTATTTAGACTATGATAATAGGTGGTTATAACAAATGAAACTTAAATTTTTGTTGCTTGCAATTCCAGAGGAGGATTGAGCTAACAGTTTCCTTTTTAGGTCCAGAGGTATGAAGAAATAAAGTCATTTTTACATTTTTTTTCTTTTTCTTTTTATTTAATTTAAGTACTGCCCGATTCCTTTTGATAATAGAAATACTTGAATTAGAAGTGAAAATAAGCAGGTCTAGATCAAATATAGGAGAGATGCAAATTTATTAATAATATTTTAAATACTTAAATAGATTAAAGAAATTAATTAATTCATACCTGTTCAGTGTCCTTCAAGATAGGTAACAATTGGACATTGCTATCACTGGTGTTTTTTTTTTTACCTGGGTTAAAATTGAAATTACACAACGCGGTTTTATTTTAGTTATGATTAAAGAAAATTATTCATTGAATTTGTTTTGAATATTCAATCTGAGGAGTAAAGAGTTCGTAATTTTCTTTATTTCACTATACGTACAAAAGTATAATAAATGCTGATGCTTTCTTTAGTAAAAGGTAGGGATATGAACTTGCTTGGATATAGATCTGTATGAATTAAGATTGTTTGATAATTTTGTAGAAAAACCCTTTACCGTAACCTTCTGGCATTACATCAGATAACATAGATATATTAAATTACTTGTAAAAATAATAAGTTAGAATTAAATTTATACTCGAGTTTTTTTTTTGTGTTTCTTTATTTGATTTTGCTATCTCTTATAAAAAAAAAAAAAAGGGTTGTAATCTATTGAATTTTAGAGTTAATAATTTGATAAATTTTTATTTGAAATTAGAATTATTTGTATGGATAACAAAAAAAAAAAGAAAAACAAAATATATCCAGGCAGAGTTCAATTTACTAGTGTAAACAACATTTGATGGTATATCTATTTCATAAAGAGTAAATAGTTTTTGTTTAAGGAAAGCATCAACTTTAAGAAAAGTAAAGAGAAAAGGCCATTAAAACTATTAAAGTAATTTAGTAGGATTAGGAAAATTTATATATGTAAAAGATAAAAAGATTAAATTCAAAAAATAATGTTGTGAAAAGTAAAAAGTACAATGCAAAAGGTAAAAATATCATAACATAATAACAGGAAAAATTAACAATATAAGAAATGGCGCCGTGAGACCAGGATCTCACATGATCTTTATTGCGGAAAGAGTTATTAATAAATTTAGTTACTAGAATATTGTTGGCGCTAGGTTGATATTTTTATAGAAAAGATTCCCTTTTTGTTGATGCTTAATGGTGTTGATTTGGAGTATGCTATTTCTTTTGTAAAAGATTTGTATTCCCTTATTGGTTAACTGTAATTTGATATTAATGATTTTATTATTTCTAGGAAGTGTGTATTCTAGTATGGCTTAGTTATCCTTAGAGCAAAAAAAAAAAAAAAAAAAAAAAAAAAAAGTTTTGATATTTTTTTTATTTTTATTTACTCAAAAACTGTCTGGTTTAACTGCTAAACTTATACAAAAATTATCTTTATTACTATACTTAATTTTTAAAATTTTCTAGACTCCTTATAAAAAAAAAAAAAAAAAAAAAAAAAAAAAAAATTTTTCAAATAGGGGAATATAAAAGAGAAAAATATATATTTAAATATATCAGGGTATAAGAAATATATATAAATCGTCGTGCGGTAAAATAACATCCTTCATTGTTTTATCCTTTGAAATTGTTTTCATATGTATAAAAAAAATTTTTATTATTGTGTTTTGTGCTTGTATGAATTTTTTTTTGCATAGAAGTATATTTATATCTCAAAACTGAGTGTGATATAAAACAGTAGAATGTATTAAAATAATATACTAAATTTGGGTATTGCCCTCTCCTTGCACTTGAAAAAGTTTTACCCTCAAGGAAAGGATATATTTTCTTTTTCTCTCTCTCTCGGTATATATTTTCTTTGATTATTTATTTACTTAGCCCCCTATATGGATAGATATAATTTGATCCAAAATTAATGATAACAAAATATTTTTCCCAGTCTATTTATATTTAAAATTTTACAAAAGAAAAGAAAACACGATTTGATAATTTGTATGCAGAGTACTGTCTAAATGCTAAACTTTTACTAAACTATGTTTATATATATGGGTATTTTTTAAATTTTCTAGACTTGTTATTTAAAAAAAAAAAAGGGGGGGTAAAGATTTTTTTGTTTTGATAACTTGAAGGTAATTAGATTAAACAGTTTAATTACAAAAATGACAGGTGACAATCATAAAGGAACTCCGGTAGAGCCTGGCCTAGAAGGTAGTGGACTTCAGAATGATTCAATAGTCGCTAAAAGTCAGAATTCGAGTGCAGACCTGACAGTGGGGGTGGAAAATGCGCAGAGTCAAAGAAGAGCGCTCCTCTTAGATAACCTTTCTTTAATTCCGGTTTTTACAGGAAGGGACCCCACATTCTCAGTTAGTGAATTCTTCTCGAAATTTCATGAGTTTGCGGGTTTTTTGGGTTGGAAGCAGGAAGAGCTGTTCTTCGCTGTCACTCAGCGGTTAGCTGGAGCAGCACAGAGCGTGTACAGGGATCACAAAATGCATGTCAAAAATTTTGGGGAGTTAGAAAAATTATTAAAAGATAGATTTGGAGCAAAGGAAGATTTGCATCGCTGCATACATAATTTTTGGTCCTTTGTACAATCACCCGACATGTCAGTATCGGATTTCATAGTCAAGGCTAAGGTTAGAGCCAGGAGAGCTCTAGAAGCCCAAAAAATCCCCAGCGAAAATTTAGCGCAAACTGAAAATGAATGGTTGCTAGCTCTTTTATTAAAAAACTTGAGGCCCGAGATTAGAAAGGGGGTTATAGCTAGGTCCCCTACTACGGTTGAAGAGATTGAGCGCATTGCGCTTGCAGAAGAGGAAGCTTTTCTCTCGGTTAGCCCCCAGCAAGTATCTAGCTCAAGCGGCTATGTGGCTGAGTTGGCTTGCGCGGCCCAAGTTGCGACCCAGGATAGGTCAGCAACTCCCCACCAGACACTAGCGAATCTTATTGCTGATTTATCAGTACAAGTTTCGCAGCTCTCCTCAAAAGTCCAAAGCCTCGAGAGTAGGAGAGATGAGCGACCATCTCCGAAATCTAAAAAGGACATTGTGTGCTATTATTGTGGTAAAGTCGGGCACTACAAGAGCGAATGTTTAAAGAGACAGAAAGATGTTCAACAGAGTAGGAACTCAGCCCAAAATTCTCAAAATTATACTTTCAGAAGCGGATATCGTTCCCAGGGTAGGGGAGGTGCTCAGGTAGGCACTGAAAGATTGCCAAATAGTGCCCACCATGAAAACAAACCTTTAAACTAAAAAGGATCTCACCTAGAGAGGTAGCGGCTTGGGATCCTGCACTTTCAACACACATACCTCAAAATACTGAATATTTTTATTCAGGTTGGAACAAATCTTTTGTAAATGAACTGCCGATATTAACATTTTTCTATAAAGGTGAACCTCATAATGTGTTAATTGATTCTGGGTGTTCCTGCAATTTGATAGCCAGTAATGTTGTAAGAAAATTTAGGGGAATAGGTAAACAGACTTGTTCAACAAGTCTCAGAACACTTTTAGGCGGTGAAGTTTCTTTAAAAAATAAGGCAGAGCTACAGTTTAAATTAGGAAAAACTGAATTTTCTGACATTTTTGCTATATGTGAAGGTTCTCTATCTCCAAGTTTTCAAGTTATTTTAGGGATACCTTGGCTTAATAAATACAATGTTAAAGTAGATTTCAAAAACAAAACACTTACTGGAGATAATTTTGAAATTTTGTTTGGGTCTCAACAAGACCAGTCTGTTAATTTTGGCACTGCAATGCTCAACCCTATCCCCATATATGCAAAAACAAAAAAAATTATTCCTTCTCTCTCAGAATCAGTAATACCGGTAAAAGTAAGAAACATGAACAATTCTAATTCCAAAAATGTGTTTATTTACCCTCATAAATTTATCTCTGATTCCATTGTCATTAGTCATACAGTTTGCTTAAATAACCCGGATAAGTTGTATGTAAAGGTTTTAAATTTAACAGAACAGCCTTTTCATTTAAATAAGAATTGTCAACTTGGATACTTAGAGGAAATTAGGGAGGAAGAGCCAAAGCCCCAAGTAAACTTTGGGGAAGTGACAGAAATTGGAGCATTGGAAAATATAAATTTGCAATGGGACACAGAGTTTAAATTAGATCACTTAGATGAAAATTTAAAAGTGGAGGTACAGAAATTTTTACAAAAGAACTCTGATGTTTTTGCTGCCTCAGTACTTGATTTACCAGGGTGTGAAACTGTTATGCACAACATAAATTTAAGTGATGACACCCCTGTTAGGAGTTCTCCCTATAGAGTTCCCTACAACTTAAGAGAGGAGATGAATAAACAAATAAATACTCTCATCGAAGCAAAAATTCTTGTGCCATCTAATTCTCCATATGCATCCCCCATTATTTTAGTTAAGAAGGCGGACGGTTCATTTAGGCTAGCATGTGATTTCAGAAAATTAAATAATAAAATAGTTAGTGACAATTACCCTATCCCTAATATCTCTGAAACTATAGACTCTTTGGCAGGCGCCAAATATTTTTCCACTTTAGACCTTACTAGTGGATTTTTTCAGCAAAAGATACCTGAAAACCAGCAGCATATTACAGCAATTGTGACGCACGATAAGCTATTGCAATGGACCAGAAGTCCATTCGGTTTAAAATCCTCCCCCGCAGCTTTCCAAAGATTAATGAATTTTATTCTAAGTGACTTACAACATCTAAACATTCTAATTTATATAGATGATATCTGCATAGCTTCTAAAGACATAAAATCCCATTTTGAAAAATTAAATTTAGTTTTTGATAGGTTAAGAACCCATAATTTACGTTTAAAGCCCTCTAAATGTCATTTTTTTAAATCTCAAATAACATTTCTTGGTTTTAACATTAAAGATGGTGAAATTTTTCCTGCAGACAAAAATGTTGAGGTGATCAGTAAAATTAAGCGTCCAGTAAACAGAAAACAAGTTAGATCTTTTCTGGGATCTGTGGGATTTTACAGAAGGCATATAAGTGATTATTCAAAAAGAACAATAAACTTAACTAATTTGACTAAAGAAAAGACAAAATTTCAATGGACAGACAAAGCTGAACGAGAATTTTTAGATATGAAAAATGAAATTGCTAAAATTCCTTCTTTGTTACTTCCCGACATGAAAAAAGATTTTATTTTGTATACAGACAGTTCAGCAGAGGCCATGGGGGCGGTTTTATGTCAGTATGACAACTCAGGTTTTCCACACCCTGTAGCATTTGCTAGTAGAAAATTAAAAGAGGTTGAGAGAAAATATTCGGCTACTGAGAGAGAACTCTTGGCTCTGGTTTGGGCAACTCAGTATTTCAAATGTTACATTTTCCATCGAAAATTCATTATTTACACAGACCACGCAGCTCTTACTTATGCATTGAAACTTAGGGACCCCACCTCTCGAATTGCTAGATGGTTATGTGCTTTAAGCGAATTTGAATTTGTCGCCAAGTATATAAAGGGAAAATGTAACTCCGTAGCGGACTTCTTGTCAAGGTTTATAGATCATGATTTACAAGTTGAGGATAATCCTACCATAGACTGTAATGTACTGGAAAATGTCAATCAAGAAATTCACACCTTAAGTAATGTAGAGTTTTTGGAGGAAATCAGGCGCGCTCAAAGTCACGATAATTTTTGTAAATATGTTAGTGCTAGATTGTGTAAAGGCTTACCTATTGCGCCTAAAAATTATACATTTTCAGTAAATAATGAAGTTATTGTGTGCGAAAAAATTAACCCAATTCACAAAAAGGAAAAAGGAGAAAGAATTGTTTTGCCTAAAGCGCTTGTGCCAAAGGTTTTTCATATGACACACGAATCTCCAGTAGCATGTCATGCTGGTTTTTACAAAACATTTTTTAGGATAAAAAATAATTATTTCTGGAAAGGGATGTATTCAGACGTTAAAAGGCTAGTGGCTTCCTGTCAATCTTGCTTAGAGTTTAGGGCACACAAACCTAAAAAATTAGCAGAGCTCCAGAGATTAGAAATTCCAAATAAACCGTTTGATACCATACACTCTGATATCTGTGGTCCTTATCCCATTACTGAAAAGGGAAATAAATATATTGTATGTTATGTTGACAGTTTTAGTAAATGGCCAGAAGCCTATGCAGTACAAAACATCACCTCTGATACGTTAGCAGAAACCTTGGCCGACTTTATCTCAAGACATGGGGCACCCACAAAAATAATTACTGATAAAGGTAAAAATTACATGAGCGAAGCAATATCACAGGTATACAGTAAATTGCAAATTAATCACAGACACACTTCCAGTTACCACCCACAAAGTAACGCACAAGTTGAGAGACAGCATGCAACTATGAATAATGCACTCGCCCACTTAGTAAATAATAATCACAATGACTGGGATGATAAATTAAAATTTGTACTTTTAGCTATGAGGTCAGGTATACATTCCACAATTAATGAAACACCCTTTTTTGTTACATACGGCAGAGATATTCAACTTCCTTATAATATTTTCTGTCAAAAAGAGCCTATTAATTATAACGACTGCCCGACATACTGTGAGCAACTAATTCCCTCTCTAAAACATACATTCTTACAAACCAAACAATTATTAGAAAAATCTGCTGAAAGGCAAGAAAGTTATAGGAAAAAGTTTGCTGTTGATAAACATTTAAAGGTAGGAGATCTGGTGATGCTGTATACTCCAGCAATTAAACCAGGCCTTTGTAAAAAATTTAACAAGAAGAACTCGGGTCCTTTTCGTGTTATTAGAAAACTAGGTTTTGTAAATTTTGAGATACAGGAAGTGAAAAATCCAAACAATGTTCAAATTGTGCATGTTGACAGATTATCGAAAATGGAAATTAAACCCATATTCCCTGTCTTAGATAGTATAGAGAATGAACTGACAGAAAACATTACAACACCACAGGTACAAGTTAATGGAGACCTACACCCTGTAGTGGAGGATATTTGGGAAAAGTATAGGTTAGCGGGAAAAGAAAAGAGGAGAAAACGATTTCTCTTAAATTGTGTTGGTTCACCAGAAAGTGATCCGCAGAGTATTCACACTTCTCAGGATCAGCCAGGGTTTGATACGGTTTTCGAGTTAAATTCCCCTCATAGGACTCTGGATGAACAGGTGACAGGTTCGATTCCCAGCCATACTCTACCTTCTCTAGTGTTTGACCCTTTAGATTTCTCGCCTACAGTTAGTGAAGCGGAAAATGAGGAAGTGCCGGGTTCAAATCCCTTATATCCTTTACCCTCCCAAGAGATTAGGGAAAGGTCGGTCTCTCCTACTGTCAGTCAAGCCGAACTAGATTTCTCGCATATGCCAGGCCAGTCAAAAGTGAAAAGGTCTAGAGTTAATTTAAAAACTGCGTCAAAAATCCCCACACACCAATACTCACTTAGAAAGCGAAAGTGAATTTGGTATACAAAAATTTTTGTAAATAATTTATTTTTTTTTTGATAACCTTTATTTTGATATGTTATGTGTTAGTATAAGTAAACACTCAATTCTTATATTAGTATTTTTTTTTAATGCCAGTTTTGAAGGAAACTGTCATTTTTACTTTTCTCGCATTTATATACTTGAAAAAATGTAAGAAAAACTTTTTATTTTATTTGTTTTGGTTTTGTCAGGATGGCAAAAAGCTAAGTTAAGGCAAAATTATGATACTTTTTATTGTATTCTTTGGATGCGAAGTGAAAAAAACTTAGCAGTTTTCGATGGAGTTTCTTAGGAAAAATGTAAGCATTTTTGTATGCAAACCTGTCATGTTTGAGCCATTGTTTAGATTATGTAGATTTAAAAAAAAAAAAAAAAAAAAAAAAAAAATTTTTTTTGCACTGCAGTATAATGCAGGAACTACATGATTATAAATGTAAAGTGCTATAAAATGTTAAAATGGACATATTGACTTGTCCACACTCAGTTAGAGTGAGATAGAGAGAATGAGAGAAAAAAAATTCTTACCTCTAACTGTTTTTTATCATATATACAATGGACTTTCCTTGTTATATTGGTTTTCTGGATGTAATCCCGTTACAAGGAGAGGTTATTCAACCGTACATGATAATTTAAGAAAATTTTGTGTTTAATTATGCACAATGGGTAGAAAAAACACTTGGTCATTTTGCATATTTATTTTTGTATATACATACCTTTTGTGTTCTCACTTCATTATTTTCTATATATATGTGTTTTTTTTTTTTGTTTGTTTTACTTTATTTACCATTGACCACCGGTGGTCAGACAAAAATCGATGTATCATCACAACTCGGTATTTATATTTATTATTTATATATATTATCTTCTGTGTAACAATGTCTATATAATCAATTATTATTTTATTTCTATGTAAAATGTAGTGTGTAAAGGATTCTTCCGGACGTGTGGCCCTGTCCGATAGATTACAAAACCTTTTTGCCTAGGGAAATTTCAATCCCAAAAATGTCAAGTCCCTTTTGAAGTATAGCAAGTAAATTAGCTTTGTCGTAAATATTTACATCAACGCGTCGGTAAGGTTGGTTGGTTGGAGAACTCCCCATCAGGAGAGAGAAAATAGCGGTTCTTCAGATTGAGTGGTTGACTGCAGTTAGTTTCAGTTGAAAAAGAAACTCCCGTTAGCTTCAGTCGGAAAAAAAAAACCCTCTTACGGTTCTTCGCGAATGTATTTATTGATAAGGTGGAGCGACGGAAGAGGTAGAAAAATATCGTCTGCTGTTAAGCGCAAAGAGAGAACAGATCAGCTGTTGATTGTAAACAGTCCGGCTCGCAGCATCGAGTTTGTTTACTTTAGCTACGATTTTGGTAGCAAACTCCCGTTTGCTGTTTTCATTCCTTATACACACCGATTACATTATTACCTTATATGTATTACACAAAGACTAATTTAAATATTATTTGAGCAAGGTATTAATTAAAAGAACTTAGTTTATTTAGTACAATTTTAATTTTGGGAACTTAGTTTTTTTTTGGAGAAGGACAGAAATCTCAGATATAAGGCCTGATTTGGGGTTTCTGGTAAGGTGTGTGTTTGGTGGTTCTGGGAAATTTATGGATCGTTGTTTGATTTATACGTTCGCCTGGGACACTTTAACATTCTCTTTTTCTTCAAAAAAAAAAAAAAATAAAATAAATTTTATTTTTTTTTGGCATAAAAGGGAGGGTGAAATATGTTATGGTGAATTTTGAATTTCAACAGAAACAATATTTTTTAAATCTTAATATTTTAAATTTTACCAGAACTGTTTCATTTTTTTTTTTCAAAACTTGTATACTTTTACAAAACTATATATTTTTTAAACCCTTAGTACATGAGAGTGAATTTTTTTAATTTATCAAATATACTAAACTATATCTTTTTATAATTTCTAAATGTCAGGAAACTAAATTTTTTTTTAATTTACCAATTCTGCAAAAACTATGTTTCTATAATTTTTAAACGTTACACGAATGGTTTAATTTTATAAAAAAAAAAAAAAAAACTTTTATATATATTCTTCGTTTTTTTTATTCAAAAATTGGGTGTAGTTGCACTTAAGAATTTTCTTAGCTTATTTACGAAAACAAGATAGGCGGTGGGAATGAAATGACTGTTATATTTTTTTTTGTTCTTGTTTTTACTTCAAGGGAAAGGGAGAGTATTTTGCCCACAGATGGTGTTGACAACAGTGTCGCAGAAATTTCCATTTTCTGGGAAAAACAAGCGCTAGGGAGCTGTAGGGAATTTGTTCGTGTGGGGTTTGTACCTCGTTCGCAGAAATTCTTGTTTTTGGAAACTCAAAAATGCTATCTTGCTAGTAAAAATGGTGGAAGTGGTACGTAATTTGAGAATTTAAGGGGATCTTGGGATTACATAAATTCGCGAATAGTGTCAGGAGAGTTCAGAGTTTAATTCTGGAATTTTGTGAGTTGACAAAAAAAATCCCAGATGTTTTTGTTTCACAACAGGGCATCGGGCGGGAAATTTTTATTTTTTTTTACTTCATTACATAGGGGTGAGAAATGTCCCTCCTTGAGGCGAGGTGTCCTATCACCGCGTGGGGGAATCACGACTAGGTGTGGTTGTTTTGAGGGAATGGATTTTCATTGGGTAGTGAATAATTTAGAAATCCCGGCTGGCAACACTAGCTGGAATGCTCTTCGCTTTTTTGGAAAAAAAAATTAATTATTCGACGTTAAGCCTCTATCGAGGAAAGAGATGTAGAAGGGATTCTCTTTAAAAAGCAGAGGGGGCTTTCAAGCTCCCTCAGATTGGTTTTTATTACTAACTTCAATCGAGATGCTAGTAAGGATAGCGAGCTCCGGCACTCCTGAGATTTGATTCTTTCATCTTACGAACTTCCTTCGATTTTTGGGAATGATCATGGAAAATTACACGGTGATGGGGCGTCCTCAGGAAGCGCTCCCGTAACGAGTCAGAAGGCCGGCAAGCGGTGGAAGAAAACCTTCATCGGAGCGGTCTTAACAGCGATGCAAGCGAGTCTCGGCTTACCCCTACGAATATTAACGGCCCTCGATTCATTTTCTCCTGTGGAGGCAAGCCACAAAAGCGGGTCAAGGAATGTGAACTATATAAAATCAGAATTTTATACAGTATTATCGAGCCGACTACCCTACTTGAGACGTCCTCAAATGCGAGGGGGGAAGTAGGGCGGCACAAAATAAATAAGCATCCATTGAGTTCCAGCGAAGCAGCGTCCTGACCCTGCTTAGGAATAAAAATTTATAAATAAATGTTAAGCTGATTTAGGCCATGGAAGAAATACATCGTAAAGAGCAGAAAGCCCTGATCGGAGACTTCCAGTTTTCCCCCAGAGTTTAAAACCTAGAGTACCCAAACCAGATAAGCCCCTGCCTATGACAAGCGGCGTGAAAGGCCACCTCTCCGGACAGCGTCCCCACTCCTGGAAGAATCTTCGATGAATTGTAAGTCTTGATATCTTTCTTAGTATTTTATATTTTTATTGTGTCTAAACTTTTATCCCAACAATTAAGTTCAGCACCCTGAACATGTGAATTTATTTAAAAAAAAAAAAAAAAAAAAAAAACTGTTTAAGAAGGAAATAAAAAAAAAAATATATAGAGAATGTTAGAAAAATGTGTAATAAAAATCCATACTTATTTATCAATAAATTGCTGGTATTATTTGTCATTAAATAAGAGTGTATTTCTTGGAAAAGCGTAATAAATTTTATTGATATGATTATTTTTCTGTATTATTTTATTTATGAATATAATGAGATCCTATAATTATTTAAAGTAAATTTTAAGGTAGAACAATTATATTATAAATATTTGTTTTTATTCATAACAGCGATAGCAGTGTCCCCTGATTATTTAGGAGTATGTTTTATGAATAATTAAACGGATGGGTATTCATGTAGTTATTGAGCAGGTTATAGATGCTTTAATTAGTCTATAGTAAAACTTTAGTATATTAATGGTAATTCGTAATGAGTACCTAACAAGATTAAATAACCGAGTTAGCAAGTAAAATTTATGTGAGTTTTAAACACAAATATGGTCAGGAATCATGGGCAGTGAGTTGGTTCAATCCTCTGATTTGGAATTGTGTTTTGACTGCTAATAGTAATGTAAGTAAAAAGAGAAAAGAGTTATGTGTATTATTTAGACTATGATAATAGGTGGTTATAACAAATGAAACTTAAATTTTTGTTGCTTGCAATTCCAGAGGAGGATTGAGCTAACAGTTTCCTTTTTAGGTCCAGAGGTATGAAGAAATAAAGTCATTTTTACATTTTTTTTCTTTTTCTTTTTATTTAATTTAAGTACTGCCCGATTCCTTTTGATAATAGAAATACTTGAATTAGAAGTGAAAATAAGCAGGTCTAGATCAAATATAGGAGAGATGCAAATTTATTAATAATATTTTAAATACTTAAATAGATTAAAGAAATTAATTAATTCATACCTGTTCAGTGTCCTTCAAGATAGGTAACAATTGGACATTGCTATCACTGGTGTTTTTTTTTTTACCTGGGTTAAAATTGAAATTACACAACGCGGTTTTATTTTAGTTATGATTAAAGAAAATTATTCATTGAATTTGTTTTGAATATTCAATCTGAGGAGTAAAGAGTTCGTAATTTTCTTTATTTCACTATACGTACAAAAGTATAATAAATGCTGATGCTTTCTTTAGTAAAAGGTAGGGATATGAACTTGCTTGGATATAGATCTGTATGAATTAAGATTGTTTGATAATTTTGTAGAAAAACCCTTTACCGTAACCTTCTGGCATTACATCAGATAACATAGATATATTAAATTACTTGTAAAAATAATAAGTTAGAATTAAATTTATACTCGAGTTTTTTTTTTGTGTTTCTTTATTTGATTTTGCTATCTCTTATAAAAAAAAAAAAAAGGGTTGTAATCTATTGAATTTTAGAGTTAATAATTTGATAAATTTTTATTTGAAATTAGAATTATTTGTATGGATAACAAAAAAAAAAAGAAAAACAAAATATATCCAGGCAGAGTTCAATTTACTAGTGTAAACAACATTTGATGGTATATCTATTTCATAAAGAGTAAATAGTTTTTGTTTAAGGAAAGCATCAACTTTAAGAAAAGTAAAGAGAAAAGGCCATTAAAACTATTAAAGTAATTTAGTAGGATTAGGAAAATTTATATATGTAAAAGATAAAAAGATTAAATTCAAAAAATAATGTTGTGAAAAGTAAAAAGTACAATGCAAAAGGTAAAAATATCATAACATAATAACAGGAAAAATTAACAATATAAGAATATGTTTCATTTTTATTATTGTATTTTGAATGGTTTTAAATTTTAGGTATAAACAATGAATAATTTTACCTTTCGAGGTATAACAATATAGATATCTCAAAATTTTTAAAGAATAATTATACTTCCCAATTACATTTCTCAGTAACGTGGTAGTTTCATTTTATCCTTGATTGTGCATGTTTACACAATTAATTTTATATTTTTGAAAATTTTACTTGTATTTACAACAATAGGTAGTTGAAGTTGCTTTAATAATAAGAATGGGGTGGTTATGAAGATAATATTTTTAACCCATGATGGTTCAAATTTACATATGTTATTATAATGATATTTTCATGAGGGTTTATTTAAAAAAAAAAAAAATTGAACTTACATTATTAGGTGTAATTTATGCTAATAATAATAATAGTTTGGATTATGCCCTCATTTGACTCTTAACTGTATAGTGTCATTGCTGGTAGATATCAATACACATAATACATATATTTTTGAGAATAGTGTTGTTGCAAATGTATCATTTACACTTTATTTTCTCAAAATTTTCTCACAAATACATTTTTTTTTCTTTTACACAATTTTTATTATCATTCTGCTAGCGGTGACATTCCTTTTTCTTAAAGTTAACAAAATGGGTTTTGGAATTATGTGTTAAATTTTATTTATATATTAATAATACTGTTGCTTTATTTATTTTTTTTACTTATGTTTATTGCATATTCTAAAAGGGTTTTATTTGAAAATTTATTGAAATGATAATTAATTTTTCCCTTGGTGAGATTTTTGGTTAGGGTAGATATTGACAATTTCCTATTTCACATAAAATATGACATGCTGGTATATAAAAAAAGAGAAAAAAAAACGGAATTCTTTTGTTTACATTTTCATTATCAGTTTTATCCTTTTACACAAAACACAACATTAATATAATTTTTACGTTCATGTAATAGGTTGTGTAATTCTGGGTTTATTGTAATTATGAAATATGACCTTTAATTTTCTCTTACACTTACACATAGCACACAAAAGGAAGAATGGACACATAAAACGAAATTACCTTTCCTGTGGTATTTTTAACACATCAATGCAGTGATATGCATTTGTATCTCATTTTTATCATATACATATTTTTTTTTATATTTTTTCACAAACTTGCTAGGGGTCTTCTCATAATTCTAGTTATTGAATATTTTTTTTTTCATTATTCTTATAAATTCTTAAATTTTTAATGCAAAGATTTCATTTTGTTAGTCAAAATTTAAGATAAATTTTTTATTCTTGTGAAGTTGTAGTGTTTTGCAGAAGAGCTTATATGCCTTCTCTCGGGTACTCTAGGGTGTGTTAGTTTTTACTGTTTTGTTATCTATTGTCCAGACAAAATTTTCGGCTGGACCGATTTATGGTTTTTTTATTTATGGACAGTGAATGACGAGACATTTTTGTGAAACATTGCAATTTCTTTCAGAAATTTTTTTCATTTAATTATTTTTGGCCTTATGATTAAAAATTTACTTTAATTAGATAAATTGCTTTTTGATTCATCTTTAAAAGTAGTAATGGCAATGAATTATTTAAGGTAATATAGAGTTTTATACAAAAACAAACATATAAAATTTTAAACTTGTGCCAATTCATGGTAACATATTTAATCATAAGGGTTTCAAGCTAAAAAGGAAATCATATGCCATTATGTATTAGTTATTGAATTTTGTTTTCAAATAATGGTTCTGTTCACACATACACGAGAAAACAAATAAAGTTAAAGAGTCTTTATCACATTTTTTTTAATCAATCATGCAGAATGTTGATTTTAAATTGCTTGCTCTTTCATATTATGGATAAAAAAAAAAAAAAAAGAAAGAAAAATTATTATTGCACTTGAACATATTTTTATTTTATTTCTATAGTGATTTTTTTTTTTCCTAATTTGCAAACACTGTAAATCATTTTTAAGGACTCACATGAATGTGTAATTTTTCGAGATACAGATGTTTTGGTAACTGTACATATATACACTTATATTTTATTTAATTTAGTACATACATAATACCACATACACAATTTATTACAAAAAGTTTCATAAATAAGTTGCACAAATGCTTCATTTTTTTTGTTTAATATTATTGTCCATTCTTAATGTAAAATCCTTATAAAAAAGGAACTATTCAATTTTATACACTATAATATAAGTACTTTAGGGGTAACCTTGCATGTAAATCTAGTCATTCTAGCCTTGCTATAGGGTTACTTTTGTTAAATGCACATGGGTGCACTTCACACACACATTTTTCTTCTTACACAATTTTACTCTTACATACAATTATTTGACATTAAGTTTTATTGCCACTTTTTCACTTTATATGTTATACAATATTTATTTTCTAATTTTTTTTAATTTTTAAAATATATGAGATGCACACAAACATAGATAGGAATTTTATATTCTCTATTATAACCAAATCATGGAATTGATGCGTATATATATTTTTTTTTTCGTCTTATCACAAAATACAATATGTTCAATTGTGACTATTTTCAATGTGAAATATCTACACATATTTACAATTTTTTTTTTGAAATATTTACATGTGAAACTAGCTTATATGCTAGCCGTGTATTTAAAATATTTCTGTTATTTACAAGAATTACACACACATTTTTACACCATATAATTAAACATTTCTCATTCAAATACTGTGTTTGAGAACTTGTAGCATTTTTATTCTTTAAATGACACTTATATATTTTTTATTTTTTTTTATTTTTGCATGTATATGAAAAATTTTGTAAATCTGATTTGAATCATCAGTCTAAATTTATACATGGATTTTTTTTTTGTTTCACATACATTTTTTCTCACTTACACAATGTTTCAAATTTTAGGACAAAATTTTTTTCAAAAAAAAAGTTACATCACTTCAACAAAACACAGCCTATTAATTTTGGTATTCTTGTCCATCAAGTTTTTAAATTTTAGTAGTGATAATACAGAAATGTAATTAAAATTACACGAAACAAAGCCTATTTTATTTTCAGTATTTTTATGTAATTTAAAATATTCATTTTTACCTGAACACTTGTTTATACTTTATGAGATTTGAAAGTTTATTTTTTTTGTTGTTTTAATCTCTAGGAAATATAACATTTAATTTACAACACATTTTTTTTTATATACAATATTTAAAAACTTTTATAAATGAAGTTTCATGTAAATCTATATTTATTTATAGTCTTGATTTAGCTATACTTTCATTTATTTTATATCACACACACACACACACACAGTATAAGTTGCTCATACATATTTTTAATTAACTAAGAAAATTAATGTCTGTATTAGTAGTTTTTTTTTACTGATACAACACTATAAAATTCATGGAATGATTAACCACCTTATTCGAAGAACTTTGCTACATAAGAACAGAAAGAAAAAAATAATTGCCCTGTTTTCAAAGAATGTTGGTACATGCACATATAAAAAAAAAAGAGATAAAAAGATTTTTATTTTATGATATTGTCACATTGCTTTTGCTGCTCTATTATGTACTTGTTTAATTGAAATATGAACGGGTACTTTGTCTTAAAATATTTAGCACATTTATTCAATTTTTTATGTTTACTGATGTGCTATGTGACACTTCTTTGATCGACAGAAACTTTAAAAAATATATATAATAATAATAAGTACACTTCCTGCTTGTAGCAATATTATTTTTGCTTTTATTTTACTGATCAGTTTATTATTATTTAATGTGTGCAGTTGCCCTATGTGGTCTAGCTGTACAAAATATTTTCATTAAGCAGGTATATGCAGGATATACATGGCTCTTCATGCTATGGTTACAAAAAAATGAATAAAAAAAAATTTTCCTGCTTTTTTTTTTTATTATTTAAGGGCCCTTCTTTTATTTTTCTCAATGCCTGTTGGCTTTCTACATTTTGTAGATTATTATTTTTATTTTGTCGACATTTTTATTTTACATTTTTTTAATACAGATCTGTTTTTATAAAAAAAAATTCTTGACGTGACTGGGTTTAAAAAAAAAAAAAAATAATAATAATAATGGTAATAATAGACAATTTATATGTGTTTTAAAATGAACAAATAATTTTTAAAGCGTAAGTGAACAAATACAGAATTTTTTTCTTGTATCATGTTGAGTGTGTGCATTTGACTAACATCATTTATTTTTCAGAATGTAAATTTTTGCTGTGACATGTAAATTATCAACAAGACCTACAGATATTTTTAAGGACCACAAGTATTAAAATTTTTAATTTTCATTCTTTTAAATTTTGTATTTTATGAATGCTTATTTTAATTACCACCCTTGCATTTGGTGACGACTAAATGCAATGGTGAGGTTATGAAATGGTGGATTAGTTGGCTTGGTGGTTGGCCACCACTGGGTTAACAGTTGTTTATCTTACATCTCATGACAATGGGTATATTTTCTTTTCAAGATTAATATTTTATGCCGTATAATTTTAATAAAATATAAAGAAATAGAAATATTTATTTTTGGGTAAAAAAAAAAAAAAAAGGGGGGGGGGTTGTTGATATTAATTTTAATAATGTCATTTAATTAAACAGAAGTAACCTATTCATATTTTTTTTACAAACTTAATAGATTTTGTTTTCTCCCCAAATGTTTATTTAGGGTAAATACAAATATAGATCTTATTATTACAAATTGATTTAAAATTTTTCTTGCAATTATTTAAAGCTTGTTGCAATCAATAACACTTACCTTTCTTTTATGATAAAAAATGATATTTTATAGTATGTCAGTGCTTGTTCCATTTCTAGATCCTTAAATCTTTTGGCATGAGTTTTCTCAATTTTTACAAAATTTTCTTCCATAGTCATTTTTCACATACACACGACATAAATATGTCTTGTCAGAATGCTTGTTGTGACACTTGTGTTTGCACAACCTGTAAGCCTCTTCTGACTTTTCTTACACTTTTCTCGGTATGTGATCTTGTCATGGCCTCACAAACCAGTTGGCAATTTCACTGTCTACTGAGATACACATTCCCTCTGGATTTGGACAAGTACTTTTGATGTTCTCAATATTTAAAATTTTTCTTTTGGTTAATGAAGAATAGGTGTTGATAAAATAGTAGTAATTCTATGAAATTTGGTTAAAATTAAAAACTTTGTTGAATTATTTTCTTTTCTAAAAACATATAATTTTATGCTAAATAAATTTCTAAATTTATTAATCTACATCACTGTATATTTTATATATTAATATGAATATTAATTAGTTTTTCTTACAGAGGATTTTGTCAACCAAAGTCTAAATAAGTTACAAACATTGTTGTCACCTGAAGTAATATTCAAGATTTTTTTACACTTTTTTATTGTCTGTGCACTTCATGAGAAAAGAAATGTTTAATAATAAGTAAATTCTGTATACCACATCTATAAAGATTCAAATTAAGAATATCTCATTTTTATGTAAACACTATTTAGTATTTTTGTATAGCATTATATTATTCATAATAATTCTGGTGAAAAATTAAGGGATATTTTATTGTTATTATGATATATATCATCTGTGTTAAGTGAGCGAAAGGTAATTTTTTTCTTTTTCTGGTTGTGGGGGAGGATATGTGTGAAGGGGTTTTCACACATACTTTCACTTTTTAATTTATTTACTTTGAAATTTTGAATAATTAAATTATTTCATTTTTCATGAGAAAATTTCGTTTTAAAATTAATTTTATTTCATATTAGTTTTCCGAATCCTAATGAAGTTTACTTTTTGATTCATAAAATAAAATAAATTAATTGTATTATATAGTTAATTACGTAAACCAGATTAAGATAAAACTTTATTAAATCTAAACTTCATTCATTTTGGAATTACATTAATAGAACCCATAAATTAAAGATTTCGTTTTTTATTTGGATTTTAAATGTAATACTTTATTAATAACTTATCATTTGAGAGATATAAATTAGCTTAATATTCTTATAAATAAAAGTGTTCTCAGATTTTCCTAAACAAAAAGACTCTCAAATTATATGTATTTCAACATCGGATATAATAATTTATTTGTGTTTACGCAATATTAATGATTTCAGTTTAATAACGGTCATTCTCTACTTAACCTGATGCAATAGATTTTAAATGACTCATATTAAAGTAATTATCTATTTCCTGTTTCACAATACTCATAAATCACCTCATTCTCTTGGCTCTACACAAGCGCGCCAACGATAGGGTTAATATTTTCCAACCGCTTCTCAAAATTTAAAAAGTTTATATATATTTCAATGCACGAACAAAGAGTAACACTTGGCGCTTATTTGGCGACGCCAGGATCAGGTGATTGGCAGGCTTGCCAGATTTGGCTGGGCAAGTCGTGCGCTAGCTTCTCTCTCCCCGGAACACTTACGATAATATCTGATCTTGAATAGACGTTAAAAGATTACCTCTCTCTCACCTCCTTTTTAAGGCATATCCCTAAGATTTATTATGTACAATCTCAAGTACTTGAATATTTGCTTTTATATTTAATGGGAATTTTATCTGTTGAACTAAATATTTACTTTTAAAATAAATACCTCACTTCGTCACCTCTATATCTCTGCTGTTATTTATTTTATATGATGTTTGATTGTACATTATGAACCTGCATCACTACAGATCACGCGCCTACATTGGAATATCAAGGAACAATGTCACAAGCTGTTTTACTGTAATGACGTAATCCCGTCACATCTACATGCAGTGAACAAATGTAAAAAAAAATGAGAAAAATATTTAATAAATAAAGAAACAATGTTTATCAATTTAATTACCTTATTGCCTTCATTTAATTATTATTTTTTTTATTTACATATGTATATGAAAAACAAATGCAGAACTGTAAATTTAGCAAAGTAAATATTTTGAATAAATGAAAATAAAATTCTAGCAAAAGTAAAATTGCGCAATGCAAGGCAATCAAGGCAGATTTCCCACTCAACTGAAATTTGGCCAGAATTTCCAGAGAAAGAAATACACCCCGAATGCCAAACACACACTATCGCATTCAAGACGTCATTAAATGCAACATTGGCGCACAACATTACAAAAAATTTAGATCTTAATAGGAAATGTGTAAAAATTTTGAATTGTAGAAAGGATAAATATAATGTGTACAAATTATCATTAAAAACTTTACAACTCGATATTATTTAATAGAACCTAGAAATAGTGTATGTATAAAAACATGATTGAAAATGTGTTAGTGTAAGGAAAATTTTTATTACAAACGTCCGAAACAAATATTTCTAAAGTTTCAGGATGAGCCAAACCAATCAATTTATCGATGATTAATTACTAATATTCCCCACAAGAATTGAAAGATCAATTTTATGAAAATGTGAAATGTGTAAATGCAAAATATTTATAAAAAAATGTGTTTGTAAGTGTGTAAATAGTGGGAAATGCTCACCTGCCGCTTATAAACACCTAGTCCCGAACGACTGCAGAAAAAAATTCTTACTTAAATTATTTTAACTTTTTTTTTTTTTTTTTTTTTTTTTTTTTGATCAAGTTATAAAATGTACATGTAAAGAAAAGATGCCTAAAATCATAATGTAAAATTGAAGTATTTTGAAATGTTTAGCAAGAAGGTATGAGAACATTTTAATGAAGGGCTACCTATTTGTGACAACAATGTAAACTATGTGTGAAATAACTTTGTTTGAGTGTGAAACAAGAATGAAGAAAAAATTAGAAATAAGTTTTAAATATATTTTTTTTTATTTATTTATTATTATTATTTTCCTTCTTTCTGAAGCACTGTAATTCGTATTTTTTTTTACAAATTTGAAATTCCTCTTTTTTTTTTTTTTTTTTTTTTTTTTGTGATTGTACGAAAATGACGATTTTTAACATACAATTTTATAACGCTCAGTTAACTAAAGTTGGTTTGTATACATGTTTGTAAAACAGCACACACGGGGAGAATCGGTACATCGGTGATCGTTGACTAATGTAGATTTCTGTAAAGAAAGTCAGGTTAGCAATACTTCAATAAGGAGTCCAATGGCAGTCATCAGGAAGTCTTTATTGAATAATTCGTCCAACAAAATCTAGGAATATTTCCAACAATTTGTACCCCAGAGCGTTGTAAAATGTTTACTAATGAAGTACGTAAACCCATGGTTAAATGTTGAGAATGTCGCATGAGATGGGGGAGAGAGCGAACGTAATTACATCGTAACTATACTATGATCTCGAGCAGTTCTGAGATCTTTACACTAGAACAGATCTGAGATGTCTGAAGAAAAAGAGCCAAATTTTAGAAAAACAGCCAAATTATAGTGCCAAATACTTTCATTGTTTATCGGATAAAACAATGTTAATTTTTGAATTTGTAATGACGGTTTATAATTGTAGTAACCCTTTAATCGCCAACATTTTGCCAAATTACCGTTAGACAAGAGAAAGAGACGGTTAAGAAATGCAGTCATCAATATTGCGCAATCTAAAATACATTACATCCTGTGTTGAAATAATATAAATTCTGACAATGAGTTTCCTTGTTTTATGACTATTTGAGAACACTTTTTATTTTATAATTACGTTTAATGTCAGAATTTCCGTTAGATATTATTATTATTTTATTTTCTTTTTTTATCGCATAAAATAAATTACTTTTCTATTTAAAAGATAAACATGTTATTTATAATTTAGATATAAAACATATACAATTTAGATTTCTGAACGATGTGTGTTAATGTTTTATGTTAATAAATAGTGTAGGTCGTATGTATAATTAAAATTGTGTAATTTTTAATGACACTTAAAAAAAACAATTCTTTCTTCAAATGTCTGAAAATAAATTATGTGAATAAAATATCACACATGAAATTTAATTATTTTATATTGCGATAATGCATTATTTTATCATTAGATTTTGTTTTAAATAAAAACTCAATTAAAATTTAACCAAACATATGTGAACACCTTCACACCCCCCCCCCCTCTCCATTTTTCCACTTTCATACACGTATTGCTTTGCATTAAAAAATACCTAAAAGTGGAAAGTTGTTAAATCTGGGAATTTCTTAAAACTCAAATAAAACCGTAGACACAGTAATTTGTAGAATGCAACGAGATAAATAAAATAGAGTGATAAATGGCAACCCTGACATGGTCCAACATGAGTCATGTGACATGCTCCATCTATGCGTTGGTTCCTTTGGTTAGCTTATTTTCAATAAATTTCTATGGCAACAGTTTGGAGACTGTATTTGGTGAAAGTTATAACCGCCAATGTTTTTGTTTACTTATGTAGTTTAACATTTTATTTGTTCTAAATCATTTTAGTTTTTATTTTACCTCTTTTTTATTTTGTGAAGTCAAAATTTAACCGGCAAAATATTTACAAATAGCTTTTAAGTTATTATTTGTTGTTAAATTTAACTCTTTTTAAAGTTTAGCTTTTCTTTAAGAACACTTTTAAACTTTGTTGAAAAATGATGAAAAAAAAAAAAAGTATTTTATTATTTATTATATTGTGAAATATGTGAAAAATTATTTTAAAAATCATTTATTTCGGTTATAAATCTGTTGTGTTACCTAATAATAATGATAGTTTGACGAATTGAAATTTTAAATGCCAAAATAGCGATAAAGGGCCAAACATAGCAATCTATTGGTTCATATCACGTGATTCATGTTGAATCATGGAAAGATTATCCTTTATCCATTGAATCAGCACTCTAATTTATTTATCTCGTTGGTATAATATAGCATCACTTTACGCAAGCGAAGTGATGACGTCACTGGCCGTCGGTGGAGACACGAAAACGATTTCCTATGTTAATCATCCATCGGATTTTTTGTAAAAAATTATTAAAAATTAACGGATATTATCTCCTGATTTTAATTCCCATATTTGGGTATAGTTATATATAAGTTACTGTCTACATGTGTTAGATTGAGTTATTTTTTCTGTAAAATTGATAGAATTTTAATTTAAAATTTAAAAACTATAGAAAAAAAATGGCAAACTTCCAGTTTTGATTGTAAACATAAACAATTCATTTCAAAGGGTGATATTTACACATTAAATATCAAACTAATATACTATATAAATGCAAAATGGTAAATATTCTATCATAATTTGAAGTTAAATTTGTTTTCTGATGTCTAAATAAAGAATCTGATATTAGATACTAATATGCTGCAGCGGAAGATATTTGATACATGTTATTTTGGCGGAAAAAAAATCGACAAATTATCTGGGGAACATATTTAATTCCTTTCAAAAATCATGTTTTTTTAACAACGTATATTAAGAGAGCAAGACAACCCAACCTCCCGCCAACCCGAAGGTTTATGGCGGCCGAAGCCTGGGAGGAGGTGGGAGAGAAGGAACCCATCCAGAAACCCGCCGACCGGAGCCGCCGAAACGAACTCGAACAGCGAGCATTAAACAGAAACTAAACTATTACAAGGTCACAAACTAGCAAATTACAAAGAGAGCAATCAATAATATGAAACAATATTTCAGAAAACAGATATTACGAAAATATACATCTGGTATGCATATTTTCGTATTACGTTTTTGATCGCTAAGTACAAAATACGCCAAGGACGACATAGTCTTGAAATTTAAAATTAAATTTTTGTCAATTTGACAGCAAGATAACTTAATCTAGCACATGTGCACGATAATTAATTTATAATTATATCCAAGTATGGGGATTAAAATCGGGAAATAATTTTCCTCAATTTTTAAAATTTTTTTTTACAAAAGATCCAATGGACGATTAACATAAAAAATATTTTACTTAGTCCCAACAACAGTCAGTGACGTCACACTTCGCTTGCGTATATCTTTTGCATCAGCAAAAAAAATAATAATAATAATAATAATAATAATAAATAAAAAAAAATAGAAGATATGGAAAAACTTTTGATTTCCTGCTTTCGATAAATTTACACGTTTGGAGATTTCCTTTTATTGCAATTAACTTAAATCGACTACTTTCTTTTTAAAAAGTTGATTTATTACTAACTGCTGCATGTATAAGAAGAAAGTAGACGATACGGAAAAAATTTCGATTTCCGTTTTTTGCTGAATTTAAATGTTTTCAGCATTCTTTACGTTTCAATTAACTGAAATTGACTACTTATTTTTAAAAAAGTGGATTTATTTTTCCTTCCTCTGCATATATAAGAAGAAAGTATAAGATTCAGAAAAATTTTAGATTTTTGGTTTTCGATAGAGTTACACGTTTTGAAATTTCCCGATCTCAATTCGACCATTTTTGCAAAATATTTTTCTTTTTAAGTTCAAACACTGTACTTTATGAACCAATGGAATTAATTTAACAGAATTTGATATTTGGTTGGACCTTGGTTTGACATGGTACCGATTAGGTTTTGGGCTGTGTCACCCAACAAGGGGCGTTTTCATGTTGCGTTTTTCTCTCATTTCTGGAAAGGCTCAACATCTACAGAGAGAAATGTATTAAGAAAAACTCTGCTGATTCAGTTAGAATGCATACCGGCAAACAATTGCTGCAGCTGTGTTGCAATTTAATTTCGTTTAGGAAAAAGCAATAACTTTGCTTTGCCTCGCTTTGAAAAAAAAAAAAAAATGGTCGAGTTTCGACCACTGGGCTATACTAGTTGTAATAAATAACAAAGATTTCAAATATATTTTCTGTAACTTGAATACAATTTTTTACAAATTGTATTATTATTTATTGTTATTATTATCATTGCTTTACATTTGTAGAAATTTAGATTCATAAACATTAAATTCGTGTTTCACTTTGAAAAAAAAAAAAAAAAAAAAAGAAAAAAAGAAAAAAAAAAAAAAGAAAGAAGAAGAAGAAGGAAAAAAAAAAAAAAAGAGAGAGAGAGAGAGAATAAAAGGAAAAAAGCAGGATACGTATAAATTAAATATGGTGTAGGTTTATAATACGATACTCCATGCACAGTAGAAAACAGTGGTACAATATGCTATAGAAGGCCATGATGTAAAGTATAATTAGTATTAAATCTTATGTTTCAATAGTTATACTGTTTTATTAGTCATCTGGAAATCATAATTTGAAGAAATAAACGTTGCAAAATGGCAATTACATTAAAGAGAGAAATAAAGTATGTATTTTGCCATAAATAAATAAAATAAAATAAAGAAAGAAATAAATAAAGAATAAAATAATCATCACACTTTCCTGTATAGTGGTGTAATTAAATATAAAATAAAAGTAGATGTTTGTGACCGAGTTTGTATGTATACCGGACACTTCATGTGCAAGCGACAACTGCATAGCTACAAATTTTGCTTGGGAAATCATTTGACCCCTTATGAAATTCGAAGTAAATTTTTCAAATTTTTACTTGATTTTTTCAGGCGAATTTTGTTATTATTTGTAATCACCTAAATAATCAAAACAGTAAAAATAACCATTTGATAATTAATAGCTATTTACAATTGTAATTACCAGAGCTAATTACAATTAAAAATTTTACTACCTTAAAATTAAAGTAACTTCTATTTAACAAAGTACTTATTTTATATATATATATATATATATATATATGAAAACGTTTCATATATATATATTCATTCATATATATATTCATATATATTCGTTTTCATATATATATATATATATATGAAAACATATTCGTTATGAAAAGGAATTTTCATAATAAATGTGTAATTTTTACAATTTAACTACTTATTGGAATTTTTGGTTCTTCATATACACTATCTACCAATAAGTATTTAGAAACTTTCGAATTAAGACGTTTTGTAAAATATATTGAAATATTCTTTATGAATCATCTTCAAACTTTAGTAGTATAAGAATATGTTATACCTCATATATTTCATCAAAACTTGTGCCCGAAGAGGAAAAGGGGAACGATGAAAAATTAAAGAAAATCAAAATGTTTTGGATCATCCTATGAAAAGTAATGCTTTAAATGCGTTTTGGCCGTAGCATATGATTATAAGGTTTTTTCTCATTATCTGTATAAATTTTTATGAGGGTACCACACACACATATATATATATATATGTATATGTATATATATATATATATATATATATATATATATATATATATATATATATATATATATATATATGTATATATATATATATATGAAAAGAAAATGAAATGAAAAGAAAAATAAATAAATAAATCTGCTTTTATAATTACAATCCGTAGGGTATTAGACCCAGTACAAATCCAATTTTACGAAATTTGGCACACTACATTAGGCATAGCATACTGCAGTCAGAATGCAAAAATGTTAAATATCTTACGAAATATAAGGTTTTTAACTACATAATTTTTAACTATGCATGCGCTAGATTTTAAATAATTTCATTTGCATAATTTAAAAAGCCAAGAGTATTGAGCAACATATATAAAACCCCCAAACAAATATCGTGTAAATTAAAAATTTATGAGAGATAGAATTAACAAAATTTCGGATTTTCGCAAAAAGAAAGGAAGATGATAGGGGGTTTATTTAATATTTATTTACTATCAGCGAACACTGAATTACCCTTGGACATTGATTGAATCAAAATAAAAATGCGAGCTCCCTTCGACCACAGTTCATAAAACCATGGAAGCCCCTGCGCAAGTTCTGACTCAACGAGTCCAGTGTAAAATAGGGGTGACAGTCATCTGATTCAGAGAAAATAAGTAACAGAGCACAGAAACACTAGATGTTTTCCAAATCTCAACCTGTTGGTCAATTTGGTACCCCTCCAACTTTTTGGACTCGCCCTCACTGCTAGTTTTAGGAAACATGGCTACACTATAAAAATCCCTTATATTTTACCTTTTATTTTGAGAGAGCTGAAATTCTGTTCATTCTATCACTCATAACTTTTTTGAATTTACGCAATATTTATTTGGGGATTTCATATAAGTTGTTCAATGCATTTAGCTATTAAAATATGCAAATGGGATTTTTAACAAGCTAGCGCATGCATAGTTAAAAATAATTTTAAAATATGTTCATATTCAGAAATATTTATTCCACTTTTATATATGCTGTTTTAATAATTATGAAATAGTAATAAAATATAATAAAATATCTTTCAGCGTATCACATAATTTTAAAAAACTTTTTTAATAAACTTTATTGAATTTGAGTATTAGTTTATTAGCTAAACTTGAGTTAAGGGATTTTGGGAATAAATTTATTAAAAAACATATGCATTATATTAAATTTTGGAAAAGATTTGTAGATGATATTTTTATTATATGGCAAAATCCATCTAGTTCTCCTAATGATTTTTTGGATATAATCAATAACGTAAAACCCAAACTTCAATTTACTTTAGAAACTGAAAATAATGAAAATGATTTAACCTTTTTGGATATTAAAATTAAACGTTTTAATCAATATGTTGAATCTTCTGTTTATAGAAAGCCCAATATAGTTCCATATACTTTTCATAGTAATTATCGTTTGCGCTGGTCCTATAAAATTGCTAATTTTAGATTTTTCATTAAACGTGCCTTTAGTCATTGCTCTACTCTTGAGGCCTTAGACAATGAAATCGATTTTATTTATAATTTGGCTTTAAATTATGGTTATAAAATCAAGACTATAAATAAATTAATCTATAAAATTATGTCCTCTCCTCCCCCTTCTTCATCTTCTAATAGTAATAAATCCTCTAATAATAAATTTAAGAAAATTCAATATTGGCCTGATCTTCATGAAGGAGTTTCTAAATTATTTAATAAAAAAGTTCATCTTGTTGCTAAAGCTCCTCTAAAATTAAATTCATTAATTTCTAAAAAATTAGATCCCCTCCCTCCAAATTAAAATCTGGTGTTTATGAAATCCCATATTAAATTGATAATAAAACTAACTATTATATACGAATGACCAATAGACCTTTTTATGATAGAATGAGGGAACATATTGCAGATTTAAAATATAACAGACCCAACACAGTTTTTTCACGTACTTATAATACTAATCCCATCAAACCCGATTTTGAAAATGCCAGGATAATTTACAATACTGACAACAGAGCTCTTGTTTATGAATCATTTGCCATTATTAAAAGAAAATCCGAAATTTGTAACGATTCATTATCCATAACCCCCCCCCCCTCAATTTGGCTTCATTTCTTAGGCTTGAAATAATTTATGGTTACCCTGCTATTGTTTTCGTTGTGGCAACCCCGCTGTATGATACTTTTGGCTCCATTTTCTTTAAGTGTTTTGCTTTCTTGTGGTGATCATGTTTCAAGTTTATTTAAGTGATTTTAGCTCATTTTTTAAAAATGTATATAGTATATTTTTATAATTTATGTAATCATCTATTATTTTCCTTGAAATTGTATTTGTGGTTTCATAGTATGACTTAAATTGTGTATGTTTATGGTTTTTAAACATCATTCTTCCCTGAAGATGGTTAAAGATGAATTTTAACCGAAACGTTGGAAATAAAGTTTATTAAAGTTTTTTAAAATTATGTGATATGCTGAAAGATATTTTATTATATTTTATTACTATTTCATAAATATGCTCATATTTCATAAAATATTTAATGTTTTTGCATTCGGATTGCAGCATGCCTTATTCACAATACCATTGTTTAAAAAAAAAATATCTTTGCACTAGATATATTACTCTACGTGATATAATGAAAAAAGTGAAAATTCCTTTAAATTTTTTTTTTTCTTTTTAACGTTATAACTCCATGATTTCTGTTGTAATATCATTGGGCATTGATTGAATCAAAATAAAAATGTGAGTAAAACCCCTTATAAGTTTAGCTTTTATTTTAAGAGAACTGAAATTCTGTTCTTTCTATCTCTCGTAACGTTTTGAATTACATGATATTTGTTTGGGGCTTTCATATAAGTTGCTCAATACCTCTGGCTATTAAATTATGCTAATGAAATTTTTATAAAGCTTGTGCATGCGTAGTTAAAAATTATTTAGTAAAAGCGCTCGTATTTTGTAAGATAATTAATATTTTTTCATTCTGATTACTGTATGCTGTGTCCAGAGCCTGATTATCACCGAGGCCCAGGACACTTTTGGTGCCCCCCCCCTCTCCCCCCCCCCCCCCCAACTCTTGAACAAATTAAAGGATTTTTTTTTATCTAATTTGTGCACAAAGTTTGACTGCTGGTAAAATAGTTAAAGCATCACCTTCCTAAGGAATTAGTTTTAACTTCTTTTGCAACGAGACCTCCAATTATTATTATTATTTCTGGTGCAGGGATAATCTTTCTTTTATGATTGTTGGAATCCACTTGCATAGAAATGTAATTTTTTATAAGGTATTCTTTATAATACTAATTTCTTTTTTAATCCTAATCTACCTCATTCTTGCCATACGAAGTCAGCGGGTATGTTAACATTAACACATGACCAAGTACTACTGAAAATGTAAAGATATTTTCCATTAGGATGATACAAAGTTCTTTCACTTGTAATATATAACTGTAAGTCTGCAAGTGAAAACTGATCTGGAATTTTTGATCCGCTGTAAAATGTTATATCATTCGACCGATCTCCACGAAAACTGGTATATTTCATAATCTAGCTAATGTTGTATTTTTTAATTTAATCGGATAATTGGTTAAAAGTTATTAAAAAATCCCTACTTTCAACTAAAGATTATTATCGTTAACTAACTTTTGGTTAATCTTTTTTTAAGGAAATCTTTTCCAAAAATAGCATTTTTTAAATTTAAAAATTATATTGGTGCCTCTAGATAGAGGTGCCCTAGGCCGAGGCTTTGTCGGCCTGTGCGATAATCAGGCCCTGGCTGTGTCTAATGTAGTATGCCATATTTTCTGAAAATGGTTTTACTCTGGGTCTAATAACCTGCGTGTTATAATTAAAAAAAAAAAATTTGAAATTATTTTTGCAAATTTTTTAAAGAAACCGTTATATCTCCATGAATATATATGGTAGCCTCATAGACTTTTACACAAATAATGAGAAAAATCAACATAATCACACTCTACAAAGAAAATGCATTTCAAGCATTACTTTTTACAGGGTGATCCAAAACATTTTGACTTCTGTTTAATTTTTTACTGGTCCTCATTTCTTCTTCAGTACACAAGTTTTACTGAAATATATGAGGTATAACATGTTTCCTATACTCCCAAAGTTTCAAAATGATTGATAGAAAACTTTTATAGATATTTGACAAAACGACTAAATTCGAAAGTGTTCAAGTATTTATTGGTAGATGTAAGTACATAAATATTTTCAATTATGCAAAACCCCAGTTATATGATTGAGTTTATTCTTTAAAAACACATGGTATAGTCGAAAGAAAAAAATGTATCAGAGGGCTAAATATAAGAATGCGAAATAAGAATATGAATAAGAATAAAAGAATGTCAAAATGGGCTAAAAGATAAGAACTTTCAAAGAAAGTGAATTTAAATCTCGGAAATTAAAGCATCGAGCAATAGGAGAAAGTAAAACTAAAGCAAGTAAGGTATTGAATCGGAGTCAAAACATGATATAATGGCTAATAGGCCGTTCGTTGACTGAAGGAACCAGCCTCTACAGTCCCGCATGTGACAACCATTTACATAAAAAAAATTATATATAATAAATAAATAAATAAATAAATAATAAAATCTTTTACGCTGACCGGTGCCTCATTCATTAGATCCATTGAAAGCAGCCAGCAGTAAGGTGGCAATAATTTATAGACCGATTAATGGACAAACTGTGGAAAAAAAAAAATAACAATCATATTACTTTCTGCAAAATTCATCGGCACTTTATTTTCTAGCATTGGTGTTGCATCCGGAGTTTAGTTATAATTAATTTATTTGCAATTAATGATGCCTGAAATTTTATCTAGAAGGAGAAAAAAAAAATAGAATTATTAGAAGATTTTAGAAGATTACAGGGTAAAGTAGTCTAAAAGAGAATATCTTCGCCAGAAGAATTAAAAAAAAAAAAAAAGAAAAAAGAAAAAATCGTACTACGAGATGAATTTGTGTTTCCAGAAAAAAGAATGGGAAGATGATTAATTCTTTTTTTATATCGATGGTTATCATAATTCTAAATGATATAAACATGTGAAAAGAAGAAGATTTTGGCATTATTCAAAAGATGCATTATTCAAAATCCGTTAAAGTGAATTCTTTAGAAAATCCAAATGCGCGATGGACAATATAAAGTGAATTATAAGCAATCTAAAATAAACTGGACATGTATGATAACACTTTAATAAAATATCATCGAATCCAAATGCGCGATGGACAATATAAAGCGCACAAGAGGGTTAATTCCTTTATGGGGATGACTATCCTAACTCTAAATAATATAAATTTGTGATATGAAGAAGATTTTGGGGCATTATTCAAAATCAGTAAATCTGGATTTATTGCAAAATCCGAATGCGCGATGGACAATATAAAGTTAACTTTGTTATATATGTATATATATATATAGTGGACACATAATACAAGACTTTATTAACTAATCGTCTAATTTAAATGCGCGATGAACAATATAAAGTGAATTTTATTCTATATAAAAAATGGACATACATTATAAGATTTTAATCAATAACCATCGAATCATCGGAATAGCTTAATCATAAATGGTTAGTGGCTTTATTATATATTTTCTTATCAGGCAAAAATTTAATAAGGATACTTGAGAGTTTTAATTATTAATAGATTTCATATTTTTTTCCTTTTATAAAGTAAAATAATTGAAGGAGTAAATGCATAAATATAATGTGTCATTTTAATATTGAATAAATTATCAAAATAATTATAACAAATGTTATCAATTTATTTCTTAAAAAATATTCTTTTAATGAGTTATGTTCTTGTTCATATTACAGGTTCATAATATATTTTTTAAGGAAATTAACAGACTAAACTATACAAAATAATATGGTTATTACAGTTTTTAATGAATAAAATTTTACATAACTTTACAAGGCAGTTAGGTTTACTTTTAATGGAATATGTGGCGGGATTAAAATAATTTTGTTACGGTCAAATATTCACCACACAGACTTCACTATTATTCTTGGTGCCAAAATATACCAGGAATATGTATTGAATAACTATTAAGAATAACACATATTTTTGGTATAAAAATATATTTGGAATTTTAATACATAATTATAAAATATGGTATGCAATCAAAATGCAGGAAAAGGCGCTAATTGTTTGTTTTAAGAAAGTATATAAAAGTAAATTAAATACAAACGTATGAGATGAAACGTATCAATGTATTTACTTATTTATTTATTTATTATTTTTTAATTTTTTTAATTTTTTTATTGACTTAAAATACAAAATTATTTTAACAATTTCATATAGATAATTCTAAGTATTTCCAAAAGAAAGTGAGAAGTAAGTAAGCACAGAATTATTTGTAGATATACTAGGGTAAAAAAAAAAAAAAAGTGTGTAAAAATTTGAATATTCTAAAATATTCATTTTGTTATATGTATACGAGAAAGCTTTGCCCGCTTCGCTGGTCATTATATTGAAACGAATTCTCAAAATTTCATACCATTAATGACAAAAAAAAAAAAAAAAAAAGAAAAGAAAAGAAAGAAAGAAAGAAATCAGTGAAAATAGTTAAAGCGGTTTTCTGCTCGCCACACGTCCAATCAGGAGCTTCAATGTTTTCCGCATTGCAACACTGACTATTTATTCCCTATTTTTAATGTTGAAATTTTTGCGAAATTCCCATCCATCAAAGTGCATACTGCGTACACATAATCAACACCCACACATAAAAATTCCCCCATTTTAAGGTTATCTGGAGTACGTTTAATCTTAAAAACGTGTTCTTTTGCTCTCTTCCCATCCCAAAAAGAGAGAGGGCGGGGGGGGGGGATTGAGTATCACTTTATAGCGCGTCTTGCATACACATACCTAACCAGACATTAAATAAAATCGAGATCCTGGGATTATTTGAATCAGAGCTATGTTGTAAAACGAGTTTTTCACCCCCCCTGCTCTTAAAAGAGGGATGGGGGAGGGAATTTTGCAAAATATCTTTATACTATGAGTCTGATACATATAACTGACCCACACATCAAAAATCGCCTTCCTAAGATAACTTAGTGCAGAGTTACACATAGATACATATTTTTGTCCCAACCTCCCAATAACGGTAGTGTGAAAAATCCCAAAATCCCTTTGTAGAGTGTGTGTTGAGTACGCGTAACCGACCGACTTATAAAAAAGTCGCATTCCAGAGGTAATTTGAAACAGAGTTACTCTTGAAAACATGTTTTTGACCCCACCCCACGCTTAAAGGAGGGAGGGAACGGAAATTTCGTAAAATCCCTTGATAGTGCGTGTTGTAAACGCAACCCACATATAAAAATTAATCTTACTGAGATAATTTGAAACAAAGTTATGCTTGAAAACGTGTTTATTGCTCTCCCTTCCTTACGAAGGGAGTTTCGCAAAATCCCATTACGATGGGTGTTGAATACATGTAAATAAGCCACACACTAAAATTTGTGGCCTCAGCTCCTATGGATTTCCCCGGACAAATTTTACCCGCTTGGCTGGTCACTGTATTTAAAGGAAACTCTTTTCTATATCGCTTTAAGACAAAAAATAACAATGAAATTCATTGAAATTGCTCAAAAGCTCCTCTCTGGCGGGTGTCGCTATTGCATGCGACAATGCCATAAAAGTGGGCTTCCACTTTTGTGCTTATCAGATAACAATTTCGAAACAGACGGTATTGTGATGTTGAAAAACATCACATATCCCTTTTTAAAATAAAATAATAATAATAATATAAATTACATTTTATTTATTTATTTATAATACAAGCAAACATTATATTTCTTATCCTAAAAGAATTTAATACAATTTTGTTTATTTCGCGTATGCTATTTTATTTTTATTTCTATTTCATTAATCTGTAATTTCATATAATTTATTGTTCTTTTTCCTGCTCTAAATCTCATCAAGTAATATTTAAATAAAATATCAAAGAAAGAGAAACCCATTCATTTTATGCTTTAAAACCGCAGACGATTTTTTTTATTGTAGCTTCCTGTCTCCAATCAAACGTTTATAGATTCCGTTGAATCATTATAGCTGAAAATAATTTCTAATATTTTTTATCAATTGATTTTGCACTTTTAGCCAAATTCTGGACACCTGACAAAATTTAATCACATCATATGACGTAATTTAATTTTTAGCCAATCTTTTAACTATTATTTAGGTTTACCAGATATAAAATTTAAAATGTGTTCAGCCAACTTGATTTTTGATGCCAAGGACATTTGGCGAAATAAATTAATTAGCTTGCTGTCTGTCATTCTGAAAAGATGTTATATTTTTATCATTGACTGGAAATGTCGAAATGTGTTCTGTTTAGAAAAAGATATCGTAATGGCTTCCATTCTTCTTTTGGATGTCTGTCTTGAAATAATAAACAGGAATTCTCCATCGTGAATGTTTTCGAATATACTTATTCCATTTTGTCCAAGAATATCATTAATATATGTCTTATAAGAGTAATTAAACATCTCATTTACTAAATGGAAAATGACTCGATGCTATGTTTTGTTTTACGGAGCTTATTGAACCGGGTTCCCTGTACGTCATGGCCGCTTCCTACTTTAGATATCTCCATCCCAGCTCTTCATTAAATATATGTGGTGCCAGACTCAGGCCGGATAATATATCCGGATATCCAAAATTTTTTTTCGTCTTGAAAAATTATTCATTACTATTGTTAACAAATATAAGCTCGAATTTCTGTTTAACGGATCTCTGCTTAGTAACCTAATATCGACGTGATATCGACTACGTTAATCATTCTACACATCCTGATTAATTCATGAAGGTGACGTTTTGCGTTGTTGAAGACTGTTATGTTTTTAAAACAGCTGCCCCGGTGATGATCCAAAAAGAAATTAACTACGTTACGGTGAACAGCACCGAATTCACCGATTTGTTGTTCATCTTTACTAAAGGCTAGTGTGCTGCGGGATGTCATCTGTGATTTTTTTTAAAAAAAAAGAAATTACTTTGTGTCTACGGTACCGATTCTTATCGCCGATATTGTGTGATGCCATGCCGGTGGACTTTCTACGGTTTCATTGAATAACATCCTCTCTACAGTCTGCAATGTTCGCAATTTGTGACCGTCTTATGCACTTACCGTTCGGTATTAAATGATCGTTGATTCATCGGTGCAAGGAGAATTGCCAAATATGGGTCGTCTTTCTAGAATGTATGCAGTTAAATTTCTACGTTGATTTTTTTTTCTCGCGCACTCATACAGGAGAAGAGCCTTACAGTTTTAAATAAAAGAATAAATAAAATACCGTAAATAAATAAATTTATATCTATATATATTTTTGTTTTAGCTAAAAGAAGATTCGGAAAAGGGGTAAGTTTCCTTTGGAATCATTTTATTGTGCCAATAAAAAGAAACATTTCTCACATATTTTTCTTAAATATTGACAATAAGAACTTTTCGTACATTTTTCTTAAATATTGACATTTATTTAAACTTTATATATAAATTTTTACTTATAGGTAAAATCTTTTATTCTTCATATGAGTATTATATTCTACTTTAACTTTTCATTTCAATTTTTAAGAACAGTTAAAAAGTTATATAAATGATCAAAATTTGCTTATATTATTTTTGAAATATCTAGTTTTTTGATATTCAAGTAAAGATTTATTTCATTTGTGAAATTAAATACCAGATCATAGTGATATTTTTTTCTTTTCATCATACTGCATAAATTTTTTTAATTTTTTTCATATTTTGATTTTTGTGTTTACAATTTAATATATCTTGACAATTATTTTAATTTGCATATATATCCATTTTTAGTATTATTCATTATATATTTTTAAATATATCTATAATATATATATACAACAAGACGTATATAAGCCAATTTCATGGTTGCAAGCTATAATGTTATACAGGAAAACATTACAAATAATTTCTACATATTTTTATTAATCTTGAAACTTTATCATCCAACTTTTGCAGGCGTAATTAAAAAAAGAAAGTATTTAACAATTTTATTCATTTTTAAGTGTCTTGGTAATTTATTTGTTTATATGATATTCAATTGAATTCTTATGCATATTATTTTTTATTTAACTTAGTTAACACTTTTATTTTGGAAAGAAATGGCACAGAATCGAAACGCGTTTTGCTCCGTTCCTAATTTCGATGGGGACGCGAGATTTGTCAAATTTTTCTTTGATCAATTAAGATCCTTTGCCATGTTAAATAAACTAACAAATGACGCGACGTTACATGTAATGAAAGAAAAACTTCGTGATGCCGCGTTGGCATACTTTATTGAAAATGAAACACTATATAACTCGACAGATCTTAAATTTATCGAGGAAAATTTCTGTAAGTTTTTCAAGGAATCGTCATATAACACTGGAATATCAGAATTTCATAATTTAAAAATTTTGCCGGGAGAGTCTATTAAAAATTTCGCCCATCGTGTAAATGTTGCTGTACCTAAGGCTTTCCCTGACCTTAAAGACAAACAATCCCTTGATAACATTAAACTTCCGAAATTTTTAGAGTGTGTACCATCAAATATTAAAATTAAGTTAATGGAGGAAAACATAAGAGACTATAATAAGGCAGTTGAACGTGCTCAAACATTATCCGAAATATATGATTCATTCAACAACACTACTAATACTAAGACTGTTCTTTCTTGTGATAATAAAAATGACTCTGTAATATTAAACACATTGAAAGATTTATCTGAGAAAATTAATAGCATTTCACTTACAAACAACAATCCACCCTCCCATAATGAATCTTTGCACGTAGTTCAGTCAAGCAGACCCAAATTTGATCAAAGAAATTATAGAAATAATTATAAAACTAGACAGACCAATTTTCGTTCTTCCCCTAGAAGAAACTTTTCTAGAAATAATTTGATTTGTCAACTTTGTTCCAAACATGGTCACGTTGCTTTAAATTGTTACAAATGGAGAAATAGAGATAATTTAACTTATAAAACACATAATTATGAAAACCGTAATTTAAACTAGAAAAGAGGTATGGAGATGCTGATGCTGCCATATCTCGAAAACTAAGGGTCTCATCAGCAAATGAACATAAATTCCCGAATGTGTCATCTTCAAATTCTCTTCCGAAAATTTCACATACTAGACTTGTAAATTCAGTTGGATCTCAAACTGTTGCTAATGTTACTGTAGCAGATAATAAAGCTACCCAAACATTTCAAAACTTTAGTCATATTTCTAATACAGGGTATATTCCAAGTGACAACAATGAGAGTTGCACAAATAATATTGAGGATCATATTTTATTTAATGTAAACAAAAATTCACATACACTTCCTACAATAAAAGCTAAATTATCCAATAATGATATAAAGTTTCTTATTGATACCGGAAGTAGTTGTTCACTTTTAGCCCAATCAACATTTGATAATTTAAAAGCAAATTTAAAATATAAAAGACTAGGTTCGTCTATTACTCTTAAAACGGTCAATTCTTATGTTGAATTTTCTTCATGTATTCGTGCAACTTTCAAAATTGAAAAAAAGTTTTTCCAACACAATTTCTATATTATCGACATACCACATAGTTCTAATTTTCATGGAATACTTGGTATGGATTTCATTAAAGAAAATCATGTCACTATTGACTTTTCGAAAAATTCCATGAGAATTGGAAAATTAGACTTTACTTGTTCTTTATTTGATTCGGGAAATGAAAAATTAGATGTATATATGTTAACTCTGACGATAATAACATGAATGTTTACCTTCTAAAGAAAGTTATAATACAAACTGGTGAAAATATCTACATTACTGCAAAAACAAATAATAAGTTACAAGAAACGAATTACATAATTTGTACTGACTTAAAGGATCCTGATATAGAAATTTTAGATTCTATTGTATCACCGAATTACAAAAATGAAATTAATTCTGATAATAATAATTCTCTTTTTACGTTACTTATCTCAAATAAGGGTAAAAATTCAATCCATCTAAATAAAAATATGCATATTGGTAAATTATTTTTAATTGATGAAATTAAAGAACCACATTTAGATAAAGTTGAAGACTCTTGCTCTAGTAATAATAATATACAAAATATTGAGGACCATATCCACTTAATTCAAGCTTCAGAGGATATATTACTAAAACGTAAAAATGATTTATCAAGTAAAGATTTTTGTTTGAATCATTTAACCCTTGATCAACGTAACACACTTGAAAATTTATTTTTAAGCAAATTTGCTGCTTTTTCCAAATCTCTCAGTACTCTAGGACATACTGATAAAATAATTCCTAATCTTAGGTTAATTAGTGATTTCCCTATTAAAACACTTCCATTTCCGATTCCACAAGCTTTACAAAAAGAAGCCCAAGAACAGATCAATGAATTAGTAAACGCCGGCATAATTGAGCGTAATTGCTCCGAGTGGGCTTGTCCCATATTGCTGGTAAAGAAAAAATCTGATGGTTCAAAGAAACAACGTTACAGACTTGCTTTAGACCTTAGAATGGTCAATACAGTCATACAAGGTTCCTCATATCCACTTCCTAAGATTCAAAATATTATTTCAAATCTTTCGTCATTCAAATACTTTACTTCGTTAGATTTCATGCAAGCGTACCACCAAATTGACCTTCCTAAAAAATATCAAGATATGTTAACATTTACATCTATTTTTGGCAGTTATCGATACAAACGTGTTTGTTTTGGTTTAAAGAACGCCAGTTCTATATTTCAGTCTCTAATGGACACAATACTCGACGAGATAAACATTAATGGCATATATGCTTATCAAGATGATCTGATTATTGGATCAAATTCATTTGAAGAGACTTGTGAAAAAGTAAATAAAGTGTTAGAAATTCTTATCAAATATAATTTAACATTATCCCCATCTAAGTGTGAATTCCATAAATCAGCAGTTAATTATTTAGGTTTCCATATTGAAAACCATACTATTTCACCCATCACCGCTAACATCGTAAAGATCAATTCTTTTCCACCACCAACGACAAAACGACAATTAAAAAAAATTCTTGGACTTGCTAATTTTTACAAATGGATTTTACCATCTTTCTCAGAACTTGCGCAACCCCTTGTGGAACTCACAAAACCCAAAACAACATTCAAATGGACAGAAAAACATCAGAGTATTTTTCAAAAAATTCAAAAATTATTCTTTCTTCCCCCAATGGTTCGACTTCCAGATTGGGAGAAAACATTCTATGTCAACACGGATGCATCAAAAACAGCCATTTCAGGAGCACTTATGCAAAAATTTAATGGTAAATTACTTCCTATAGCATACTTTTCCAAATCTTTAAAACCTTCTGAAAAGAAATATCCTGCGTTAAAATTGGAACTTATGGCAATTCATAAAACTGTCACCGCCTTCAAATACTATTTATATAATCGTGAGTTCGTAATTTTGTCAGATAGTGCTCCCCTTGAAAAATATAAGAAAACTACCAATCCCGCTGACATTACCACCCGATGGTTAATGGACTTATCTGAATATACTTACGTTTTCAAACATATTCCTGGAAATTTGAACATCTTAGCGGATTATTTATCACGTTGCAATTTTGAAAACAATCAAGAGGATCTCAAAGATAATCCAAACTTAATTAATGACATACAACCACTACCAATAGTTGATGTTGATAAAAATGAAAACAGACTCGAAATTAACAGTAATGATAAAATTAGTAATGATAATCAAAACAAATGCTCAGAATATGTTAATTATATGATTTCAGGAAATTCAAACTCTAAAGACCCCTTGCTAGAAATTTCAGACCAAACATTTGTGTTCGAACAAATTAAGGATTCTGAATTAAAAACAATTTACGAAGAAATCTTAAAAAACGGAAAGTCAGAAAAATTTCCCAATTACTTTATAAATCCTGATTCTAAAGTATTAATGCTCAAGAAAGAGAATATTCATAACAATTCATTCAGTTATTTAATTATTGTCCCAAATTCTTTAAAAGCGAAAGCATTGTCCATTGCGCATTTATCTCACTTCGGTTTGGCTAAAACCTATGAATTTCTTTCTAAAAGATACTTTTGGAGGGGCATTTATACTGATACCCTCAATTTCGTCTCTTCATGCACTAAATGCTTACAAGCGAAACATCACAAAACACCTCCTGCTCCATTACAGAAAACATATACACCCACTCATCCAAATCATACAATCTCCACAGACTTGGTAGGTCCTTTTAGTAATGGTCAATACGTCTTGACAATAATTGATCATTTTAGTAGACACTTAGAACTTTACCCGTTATCTAATATTACTTCTCCAAAAATAGTTCAATGTTTGTTTTCATACATTACAACCTTTGGTCGGCCTGCATGTATTCTATCAGATTTAGGTCCACAATATACATCTCAAGTTTACAATACATTTAATGACACTCTAGGCATAAAAATAATACATTCGTCTGCTTTTCATCCTCAATCGAACTCTATTAGCGAACGTGTAAACACATCAATTAAGTATTCAATTAATATCCTATTAGAAGAAGCAGTGGCGCAGCGACGGGGGGGGTCCAGCGGGTCCGGACCCCCCCTATGAGCTAAGATTTTTTATTCGGAAATTTATGCATTATGCAGGGCCTGATTATAGCAGTGGCATGTGGGGCCCGGGCCCCTGACCCTGAATAGTAGGGGGCCCCAAAACTAATTTCTTTTTTGATTATTTGATCACTATTTGTTCTGTGTACAAAAATTTTGGTCACTTTTTCAACTATTTTCACATCGTCAAGTACTGGCATGGGTCTAAGAAAGCATGTGTGCCTCAGGCCTTACATGAAGTCGAGCAGGCCCTGGCATTACGTATAAAAATTTGACCAGAAATTTGTAGAAAAATCGACATATTTTTACTTTCCAAACATACGTATGTAAAGAAAGTATTGTAATTATGCCAAATAATCCGACTGCAACAATTTGAAGTTTGAATTTTCTACACGATTTGAGGTTCCCTAAGTTCATTTTTGCTATATTTACGGTGATGTATGTATGTGTGTGCCTGCGAGTGAACACGATAGCATCTAAAAGCATTGTTTCAATAAGCTGAAAGTGTGTACATATGTTATAGATCACTTTAGCAAGAACCCTATTGATTTTGATGAATTTAGTCCTTATAGTTTTTTTTTCTTACAGAGATACAAAGAAAAATTTCTTATCATTATGTCCTATGGCCCCAACTTTTTTTAAAGTCAACTTCAACGTGAGTGCTTTATTCCACGCGTGAGCAGAGATTTTTCAGAGTGAAGCACCAGGAGTTAAAAAAATAAATAAAATAAAATAAAATTTTTAACTCCTTGAAAAATCCAAAGTGCAACAGAGAAAGATGCGTTGACGAGACAAGTCCGGACGGCGGAAAGGAAGCAGGGCGTCCCCCAAAACACGGTAAACCGTTCAGAGTCTCGCAATTAGTAAAAAAAGAAGGGGTGGAGGCATAAATTTAAATAGTTATAACAAAATTCAGAAAAAATCTTTAGTGAATTAAAATATAGAACTTATAGCATCTATATGTCTTATTCAATAGAGGTGAAAATTTATACGCAAGTTATGGGTCTCCATCGCACAAACAGTGTAGATTTTTGTGAATCTAGCACGTACAGCTTTACTAAAATGACACAAAGAAAAATTCTTTATCATTATGGCCTATGGGCCCGAATTTTTTATGTGCGACAACGGCTTTGTAATGTGAGTCGATATATGTGAGTGAACACGATAGGGACTAAGTTCAAATGAGCTGAAAGTTGATACGTATGTTATAGGTCACCGTAGCACGAACCCAAATGAATTTGGTAAATTTAGCCCTTTTTTTTTACGGAGACAAAGAAAAATTCTAATTATAGCCTATATGGGTAGAAATTACTTATGTACGATAGCGTTTAAATGCCCTATTGGACTGAATTGAAAATTTATATACATATTATAGATCACCGTCACACGACGGGTAGGAATTTTGTAGAATCTAGCACTTGTAGTTTTTTTCCAGGGACACCACAACGAAAAATTCTTTATCAGTATATGGCTTATGAGCTCAAATTATTTAAAGTGTGATGGGGCCTAAACGCCTTATTCGATTGAGCTGAAAATTTGTACACATATTATAGGTCACAGTCGCACGAACTGTATTGATTTTGTGAGTGAAACCCTTATTGATTTTTACAGGGACACAACAAAAAATTCTTTATCACTATGATCTATGGGCTCAAATTATTTGAAGAGAAATAGTGTAAAATTAAACAGTATACTCAAACATCGTATTATAATTTTCATTTTTGTTTATTTAACGACTTTTCTTTCTTTAATTTATTTATACAGTTATTAATTACTTAAAGTTCGGAAAATCGAGTGGAGTCACTCCAGATTTTTTCTTTTATAAAAGCCTTATTGTCTTATTACATTCTCTCTTCTCTTTAAACATATTAAATTAACATGGTATATATTTCATAAATCCACTCTAAACCTATATATGAGTATGCTAGCAAAATTGTTTCACAATACATATATTCTTGATTTCCACTTAAATTTCTTCAGAAAGTATCCTAGGGGCGAATTACATTATCCTTTTTTGAAAGAATGTTTTTCGGCAAGCTCGGGTCTAACAGTTTTCAGAAAACATCTGATTCTAGCGTCAAAGCACTAAATTACCTTTTCACGGAAGGTGACAAATTATTTTGAAACTAGAAACATGGGAACAATGATCTCTTAAAATTGGAGTTGAAATCCCTGTTTTTGATCTCTCGCGTTATGTCGGCTTTGCGGCAACATGTGTTGTGCGCTATTGTTCATTCTCCAGACCAGACGACACCCCACACACGTCGCCCTTGGCAAGTATTCCTGAAATTTTTCTTTGTTTACATACATCTGGAATTTCTAAGAAAAAGGGATTATAGACGAGGGTCAGTTTGGGAGAAGACTTCTCGTTTCTCAGCCAGTTACAGATTTTGATTTGTTTTTTTTAGACAAAAAAGGTAAGCACTTTTCTGTTCATGTTTTAAATGGTTTAATATATAAATCCAATTTACAAAATGTTCAGAAAAATTGTATTTGAGTAGGGTTAAGTCGGATTATCTTCTATAGGGATCTAGGTCTGAGTGGAATGCCCTCCGGTCTTTCTGAATGGTTCTAGTCCGTATTCACGTGAGTTTCGGAGAAAACAACGACAAACACTGTACGGCTAGACAAAGGAGCGCGACCTGGGCTCATTCAAAAGGACGATAAGTCTAGTTTTAAATGTTGTAAATCAATAGTTAAATACATAGATCTAAATCAACAGAAAGTGGAGAAACTCAAACAAAATTAATCTCGAATTTTAATAAATTAATCATTAATTAAAAAAAGTTAAATTTATTTACAAATATAAGATTTAAAGTTCTTTTTTTATTTTGTATTTCTTAAAAAATAGTTTATTTATGCACTTATTTATTTAATATTTTTTCAAATATATAATTGTAAGGAATTATACTCGTATTATGCATTTTTCATCTTCAATCAGTTCAACCCATGTACAAATTTAGAAGTTTAAAACTGACTCTTGAGTTAAATGTTTCTTGGTTAGATCTTAAAAAAAAAAAAAGAAAAAAAAAGAAAGAAAGAAAGAAAGAAAGAAATATATGCTTCATAATCTAAAAGTTTTTTTTTTTTTTTTTTTTTTTTTTTTTTATTAAAATAATGTTTAACTAATTTTCCTATTTAAGATTTATGTACAATTTTAATTTAATGAAAATCCTGAAAGGGGTATAGGTAGTAAAACACTTAATTTTAAAAGAAACTCTTACTGTTTTGGATAAACTTTTGATTTGAACCAAAATTTGTGGATGAAAGTAAATATCTTTAAAGTGATTTAATTACTTTTTTTTGCCATTTCCATTGTGAGGAAAACTTAAACTTACTGTATTGTTGCATGGGATTTTAAAATTATCCTTGAGGAAAATGATATGTACAGTCGGCAGCAAAAGTATCCGAGCTCTAGCCAATAATTCCGATATCAAAAAAGTACACTTAATACTGTTATATTAAATAAATCCTTGTCGAATCATGTTCTTAGACTGACTAAGAACATGAATCGACAAGAATTTATTTAACAAAACAGTATTAAGTGTACTTTTTTAAAACAGGGATTATTGTTAGTGCTCGGATACTTTTGCTGCCGACTGTAGTTTACAGTTTTTCAGTTTGGGATTTGAATTGAATATTAAACTATTATGATATGAAGGGGGTCATTACAAATTTTTCATTTATATCTTTCAAACATAATGAATAAAGTACTTTCTGGTACATCCTTCGCCAAAAAAGAAAAAAAAAAAAAAAAAAAAAAAAAACAGTTACTTTTATAAAACTACTGGCATAGTTATTTTTGTTCAATTACATCTTATAGATTCTGAGAGATAGTTTTAAAAAATTTGTAGCATTGCAACAACACTTCTTAAGCTATATACACAAAAGTTAGACCAACAGTTGATATCATTGTTGTTGTTATTATTATTATTATTATAACGTAAGTATCACTGATATAAAATTCGGCAAATTCCACGTGATAGATTCTGTGATAGATCTTTCAAAAAATATGGTAGAAAACTTATTATTTCATAATGTTATTTGCTCCAAATTATCACAATGTAACTAAATGAGACATTTTGTGAAATTATATGCAATTTATCATGCGTTACTGGGGAAACGAAATTCTTGCACATCATTCAATAAAAAAGAAGGAAGAAAATAATAATAATAATAATAATTATAACAAAGGAACTCGCTAAACAAAGAGGGATAAATGGTGTTGATGTTGGAGTACCCTCCATTTAGTCGTTTCAAAGGATTCTAGCCCGTGTTCACGCGAGTTTTGGAGAAAGCCACTGAAGACTCCGAAACGCGAAGCCGAAGAGCGTGACCTGGATTTGAACGAGGGCTTTTAGATATTTGAGAAAGCCCTGGTTCGAAACCGGCATTTTCTGTCGGCCAAGTTTGCGGGAAAATTGTCAAAATATTCAAATAAAACAAAATCTCGCAAAAAATTAACTGAAAGCTGAAAAAAAGAAAATTAAATTTAAAAAAATAGAAGAACAAGGCAGAAACTGGGGGTAGTTATTAAGTCTTTCAACAACTGTTCAAGTCTTTAGAAACACAACTAGATACATCAGAATGATATGGAAGAAAGTTTTATGATGGCCAAGCAATACAAGATTTTGTTGGTTTCTTGTTAAGCTTTTCCTAATTATATACACAATGTAAATTTTTCATATTTTATTTATGTAACTGCCGTATGGAAAAAAAAAAAAAAAAAAAAAAAAAAAAAAACTAGCATGTTGCAGCCATTGCATGACTTTCTTATATATTTTTTTATACAAATTCACCAGCAAAAGTAATTTATTAAAATTAGCTTCGACGATGATTGCAGACGATTTACATCCTAAATATATAATAAATAATAGTATAACATTAAATATCCTATGAAAGTCAATTTTATTCTCTATATGACATCTTTAAAAAAAAGTTTTTTTTTTTTTTTAATTAAAAAAATCGATAACTTTATTTTAAATTATCGCAAGTCGATGGTTCAACCATTCGTTTTAAAGGTATTGTATGGACGAGCTTCTTTGAAAGGTACACTCCCCCTCACTCGGGCGGACTTCCCTCCAGAGGCGAAAGCATTGCTCCTACATGTACAATTTCCCCCCCAGTTAACTATCATTATTTATTACAATTATTATTGTTTTTAATTTCAGAATGATTATTAAAAAATAATTATCTTTACGTATTTATACGTAATTTTGTCCGATACCATCATGTTAAAATTTTAGAAAAGTGGGATGACAACGCCACCTGTTGGACAATTTCCCCCAAAATTTGATAGGCACTAATTTATGTCAAAGTGCATCTATATATCTGTTGCCTGTATCAGTCCCATAGACTAAAACTATAAAGAGCTGTCAAATATATCCAATTTCTGGATAAACTTCGTATCAGATTTTTATAATAGTGGGCCTCATTAAATAAAATCGGACGAAAACACGATCAATGATTTCTATAAAAAATGATTGTAATTTTAAAACTTTAAATCATGACAGCTATAAAAAAACTCACATATACGGCCCGATTTAGACTACCTGGAGCCCCGGGGCAAGCTTTTTCTAGGGGCCACGCTTGCAGTGGCATAAAAGGTCTTTACGTTGCAGACTACCTGCATACAATTCTGAGTGGGCCCCTTAAAGGAGAGGGGCCCACATACCTAAGAGTTAGTCAGGGCATATACATAAAATAGGTTTCAAATGGCCCTGCATGCTTTTTAGTTTTTCTTTTTGGACCCCCCCTACCGAAATTTTCTGGCTGCGCTACTGAGAAGAAGGTCATTCATTTCAAAATGCACTATATATACACAAATCTCTCTACAATGGATCTACGCATTCTTCCACTCAATTCTCGCCCAATCTTCTACATTTTGGTAGAGAACTGGCACTAATTTTTGACACTTATAATTCAAATTATAATTATACTTACCTGGACTCTAATGTAAACATCTATAAATTAATGCAAGACCTTCAGGAAATTTATAAAAAAGCGTACAATAACATTCAAGATTCCCAATCAAAAAGAAATAAATATTTTCAAAGAAAAGCTAAACTAAGAAGCATCTGCACAAAAGATATTGTGTATCTGAAGTCTATGGATAAATTTAAATCTAAATATACAGGTCCTTTCATTGTCACAGTTAAACATTCCCCTGTTTCATTTTCAATTAAACGGTTACATGCTAGTGATGATAAGGCATTTCGTGTGCATATCGATAGAATTTTATTGGCACCTCCACGTAATAATCACTTATTTGACATTTATAATAATTCTAATTTTAATAAGAATCTCATTATTTCCAATGATACACATCAATATAATTTACGAAACAGAAAGTAATTTTTCATCAATATTTTTCCCTAGGTTAAAAGTTACGCAGTATAAATTTTTAAATATTTATAATGATTAAAGGTAGATTAAATAAATTTGATGTATACTTTCATTGCAACAGACCTGATCAACCTGTTGTGATTTTTATTTGTTGTAAAATTTCGCAGCTTGGATAATCAATGGCTGGTCCAGAAAATTATATCCTAAGCTGCATTGTCTTACAACAGCAGTGTATATCACTTTTGTTATTTTTCTTTAACTTACTTGTTATTTATAATTGCATTTTATTAAAAGTTAACATACTAGAATAATATTTTGATTTAAAAAAAAAAAAAAAAAAGTGCTAATGGAATTATTAAAAAAAAAAAAAAAAAAAAAAAAGTTTACATAGACTTTTGGTGCAGGTAATATGTTTTTATCACACACATATGCATATATCTCATATATTCCAATTACAATTACCTATAAAAAAAAAAAAATGAATAAATAAAATCATGTGTTATTATTACTTTCTTTCAACATGTATTATTTCTTTAAACATTTTAATGAATATAAAAAGCTCACTATATATATTTGATAACATATAAATATACAGGGTTTTTGTTTTGTCAAAGTTTCATATTAAAATTGCTTATACATTTGAACTATATATTTATTACAACGAATTCTTGTCCTCTCTGAACTGAAATGGACTCGTCAAAGTTTTTCGCCATGCATGGTAACATAAAAATTTACTGATTTCAGCATCTTACCACGAACTGATAAGTATATGATGACTGAATTATTAGAATTTTAAATCAAAGGACTTGAGCTCATTTTGTTTGTGGATATATATTCTAACGACTTGTGTACACAGATTTATGGCCATACCACATTATATCTCATCACCATATAATATCCTTATTTTCTGTATTTGTATTTGCATTTTATTATTGTATAAGAATATTATTTTTTTTAAGTATGCATACTAGATTTTCTATTGATAATATGACAATGTACGTATTTTATTTGTATTGGAAGCCATTCGTTTTTTGTTTTTGTTTTGTAATCAATCTATTTTACAAGATTGGAAATAATTTGATTTAATATTAATTTTTGCTGAGCTGTCATATAGACGATGTAATGGCTGAACCCATTTTTTTTTCGGTCGACGGGGAGAAATATGTGATGTTGAAAAACATCACATATCCCTTTTTAAAATAAAATAATAATAATAATATAAATTACATTTTATTTATTTATTTATAATACAAGCAAACATTATATTTCTTATCCTAAAAGAATTTAATACAATTTTGTTTATTTCGCGTATGCTATTTTATTTTTATTTCTATTTCATTAATCTGTAATTTCATATAATTTATTGTTCTTTTTCCTGCTCTAAATCTCATCAAGTAATATTTAAATAAAATATCAAAGAAAGAGAAACCCATTCATTTTATGCTTTAAAACCGCAGACGATTTTTTTTATTGTAGCTTCCTGTCTCCAATCAAACGTTTATAGATTCCGTTGAATCATTATAGCTGAAAATAATTTCTAATATTTTTTATCAATTGATTTTGCACTTTTAGCCAAATTCTGGACACCTGACAAAATTTAATCACATCATATGACGTAATTTAATTTTTAGCCAATCTTTTAACTATTATTTAGGTTTACCAGATATAAAATTTAAAATGTGTTCAGCCAACTTGATTTTTGATGCCAAGGACATTTGGCGAAATAAATTAATTAGCTTGCTGTCTGTCATTCTGAAAAGATGTTATATTTTTATCATTGACTGGAAATGTCGAAATGTGTTCTGTTTAGAAAAAGATATCGTAATGGCTTCCATTCTTCTTTTGGATGTCTGTCTTGAAATAATAAACAGGAATTCTCCATCGTGAATGTTTTCGAATATACTTATTCCATTTTGTCCAAGAATATCATTAATATATGTCTTATAAGAGTAATTAAACATCTCATTTACTAAATGGAAAATGACTCGATGCTATGTTTTGTTTTACGGAGCTTATTGAACCGGGTTCCCTGTACGTCATGGCCGCTTCCTACTTTAGATATCTCCATCCCAGCTCTTCATTAAAGGTATTGAAAATATTGAAGTAGCCCTTTTATATTTGAATTTGAATTACATATGAACGTGCTGTTACATACGTGCTGTGCATAATATTTACTTTCACGTTATTTCCTATATTTATTAGATTTTTTTGGTTGACTATAAAATGAGTCACGTCAAATATAGTATTACAATATGCTATGAGGCAACTAACTTTATGTGGCTATATGACTGTGTATGCAGCAAATTTTATATCTGTTAAGTGCGATAGATTTTTTTGGAGACTGCTGCAAGAAGGATAGGGAGACGCTATTTCAGTTTTATTAATAAGCTATTCCAATAAACTAAATATGCATTCACATTAGAGTATAACTATTCTATAGAACTCTGTTAAAATTTTAATCAGTAACTTTCTTCCTAACTGAAAAAACTGAATATCCGGCTTCGAGGTACAGAAGGAGTATGTGTGCCAAATTGCATGTCTGAAAGTGCAGTAGACTTTTCTGACAGACAAGACGCCATTTCGCTTTTATAATTAGGTTATATACTGCCTTAAATTAACTAAAGAATTAAAAAAATATATATATAGGCATTAGAAAAAATAGCTATCAGATTTTTATTTTATTTCTAACATCGAATTATTCCGAAAAATTCATAGCCAAATAGTGACAAAAATTTGAAAGTCGCCAAGAGGATGATATACTAAAGATGTAATGCAAAATGGTCTACATATTACAAACTTTTTTCTATTCTAAAAAACAAAAAACAAAAAACAAATAAAAGAAAATAAAAGAAAGTATTGATTTTCAGCATAATATATATATATATATTTAATGTGATATTAAATATTATTGAAATTGTTTATTTGAAAAATGTATCAAAGGTGTACTGATTGCAGAAGAATGGAAAATAGGACACTTAAATGTCCTATTTTCCAATTGACGTCCATATTTAAAAAAGGAAATAGACAGTTATATGAGAACTACAGAGGGATAACGGCCACTTCAACTTTTAGCAGACTATATGGCCATACATTAAAATGAATGCTAGAGAAGGAATATAAATTACATAAGGCAGAAGAGCAAAATGGATTTCGAGCAGGCAGGTCATGTATAGATAATATTTTCTGCCTAAAACAGATCATCGAAAAAAGGTTAGCAGTCGGATTGGAAACGCACTTGCTGTTTATTGACTTACGAAAAGCGTACGACTGTGTGCCACACATGACTCTATGGAAGGCGCTGGAAGAGTTACCGATAATGGACACTGTTATTGAAGCAATTAAAGAACTATATAGAAATTCTAAACTTAAAATCAAAGTCGAAAAAAAAAAAGAAGGTTTTTTAATTACAAAAGTTTTAAGACAGGGCTATCTCCAACGTTATTCAAAATTTATATAGGAAGAGCACTAAAAACTAGGAGGAAAAAAAAAATGCAAATCAATGGAAATTCATATAAATGAGACGAAAATATCTGCACTGATAAGTATAAAGGATTTAAGTCCATATTCTTGATTTTTCAGGAGACGAAAAATAAAGTTAAAAAAATTCTGTATAAAAACGTATCCGTTCAATACAGTTTTAACCATAATATACAATTTTGTGAATAAACTACATACATTTAATTTTGAAGTTTGTTTATTTTTAACAGATTTATATAGTTTTGAAAAAATGCCTGCAGGACTTAAATCCTTTGTATCACTCAACCCAGGACTTAACTCCTTTTTACTACTTTGACTTGTACATTCATTTAACATTATGATTATGCTGACAGTCCAAATACTTGGCTGCAGCATTAAAAAATACTGGATTTATGACCTCAGTAGATGTTCAAAATAATTTGAACCTAATAGAAATAAGGTCTTATCAATTCTAACTTCCTCAACATATTGATTCATGACTTTAATAAGTTATATGAACAAAGTTATGCCGGATTACCAAATGCTTTCATTTTATAAATCTAAGATTAATGAAATGTTGTAAGATAAGGGTCCATGGTAAATCCAGGTTCGGGAAACATGAACGATCAGCATTATTGAAAGAATTTATTACCTCAAACAAGGAATTGAATACAATATCATAGACTATCATATGGAAGATAGGAATTATTACACAGTTATTGAAAATTAATGCTCAAAAACCTTCAATGTCTATGAAGTAATAAAATAAAGATAATATGCACTTGATAATATATATCAAATAAAAAATAATATCTGATGTACAATACTACTCAAGCTAAACTGATTGAGAGATAAATCAGTTTGATAAATGATGAAATATTTTTGTATTTTACCTCTAGAAGCTGTTATAAAATTTCATTGTCCTTTTTTGTTATAAAACTTTTGAAGATTAGAAGAATATAAATCATAATAAACGATATACTATAGTTGAAAATAGTTAATAATAATAATAATGATGATAAACAAAAAAGAACATAATAATAGATTCAAAAATAAAACAATAGAATATAAAACAAAAATATGTATCACCCTATTAAATGGCAACAAAATACGTCATTAATAATCCACAAGCAAAACACTAAAGTTAAAACACATTGTAAAAAATAGTTCCTTAAAAATGAGCTAAATTGTCTCAAAATAGCTCCGAAACAATATATATATTTAAATTTGAAAACCCATGTACTCGTTTTTGAGTATATTGAAAAATTCAAAAATAGGGTTGAACAATAAGTATCCCAATATCCATATATTTGACATGCCAATATACTCAAAAATGAGTACATGGGTTTTCAAATTTAAGTATAGGGGAGACTGGGGCACAGTGGACCTAGGGGCACAGGGGACCACCCCTATTTAAATCTCTTAGTATTTAACTCTTATAGTTTATATTGAGATTCATAGATGGAAGCATGGTACTACTTCTACACATCCAAAAAAAGAAAAAAAAAAAAAAAAAACATGGTAAATGCTATGGTAGCCATTTTATACACCTTTTATGTTTTGAGCTGCTCAAAGTAATTTTTCAAGTTTGAAGTTTTTTTAATTTTATCAGGACAGAACCATTGACTGCAAGTATAGGACAGTTGTTAAGAAAAGCTAAGATAATGTTGTTTTTAAATTTATAAAAAATTTTAGCATATTTATAGTCTATATAGTATATTAATATTATTATTTGTTTTGTTTGGACATGAGGCACCCGGTCACCTTACCCTTCAGTGGGTAAGGTGACCGGGAGCCAAGCTAGAGCGGCTAGCTCCCCCACCCTTTTTTTTTTTTTTTTTTTTTTAGCCCCTTGGTTTTCCCGAACCGGACCCTTGAGTGGGTAAGGTGACCGGGAGCCAAGCTAGAGCGGCTATCTCCCCGTTTTTTTTTTTTTTTTTTTTTTTTTTTTTCCGGCTCCCTGAAGCTCCGCTGTTTTCTTCTCGCCTCCCTGCAGTTCTCCGATGCCCGGGAGGCCTAGTTAATAATCAACTATCCGTAATAATAATTAATAATTAGTTTTTTTTTATTTTTTTTTATTTTTTTTTTTTTTTTATATTTTTTTTTTTTCTTTTTTTTCTCTCTTTAATATATTTCTATTTTTTTTTTTTTTTTTTTTTTTTTTTTTTTGTAGTTTTTTTTTTCTTTTTTTTTCTCTCTTTAATATATTTCTATTTTTTTTTTTTTTTTTTTTTTTTGTAGTTGTTGTTTTTTATTAATACATATTAATTTACTTAATTATCTATTTATTAACTTTATTTTATTTTATTTTTATTTTATTCTTATTGTATTTTTAAATATAAATATTATTATTTTTTTATTTATTTTTTTTTTTTTATTTTTTTATTTTTTATTTTTATTTTTTTTTTTCTCTCTCTCCGAGGGTGTGGCGGTGTCTGGTCCTCGTAAAAATGTGCTGCACCGTCAAGTGCTCGATGGGGTCGTTAAGCAGTCGTCGGGCTACCAACGCGGGGCACCATCCCCCCGTGGTGGATCAAAATTGCGATGGTCCCTCTTTCCTTCTTCTTATTAGGCCTTAAGCGCATGGTCCCACTCCCCTTTTTATTTTATTTATTTATTTTTTTTTTCTCTCTCTCTCGGTCAGCCACTTCAAATCTCTAGACTATGCGCTAACAAAGTTTTCCTTCCCCCTCCAGTGGCAAGTATTAAATTAAATCGTTTTTTTTTTTTTTTTTTTTTTTTTTTTTTTTTTTTTTCCTCTCTTTCTCATGTTTGTCGTTCAGCAGTTTTGGTGTTTAGCCCCCCCCCCCCCCTCTACTTCTTAGCCTCCATTCTTTGGCATAATTCTGAGTGCACAACTTATCATTTTGGGTCCCCCCGAGTTTCCCCCCCATTCCAAAATTCAAAAATTTTTTTTTTTTTTTTTTTTTTTTCTCTCCCTTCTGGCTTTCCGATATTGTGCACATATTCTAAATTCCTGCATCCAGGTAGCGTGACTGTGCGCTTCCTACCTTGTGCGATCTGGAGGTGTGGTGTGTCAGTCGAGCATAATGTGTCCAGAAGATGATGTCGCAACCCTGACGTACCAGAGCTGTCATCTGAAGTCACCCAGTCCTTAGCAGAAGAGTGGTCCTCTCCCGACTGAAGTTAGAAGTCTGAACGAGCAATCGGACACAGCTCATTCTCTGTAGCGTCTAGATTACTGTCTGGCAGTAGGTGGTTATCATGCAGTGATCCGGCGATTTATTCGCTCCGGCGGACAGCATCCAACCCGTTAAGCTTGGCGAGTCCAGGCAGGCAGGGGCTGTCCAAAGGTTTCAATGAGTCTCAATGAGGCACAGTGGGCCACCTTCCAATGTGCCTAAAACTCCAAATTATATTTAACACATTATTTATTTTAGTTGAATTTACATATACAAATATAATGTGACTCAAAATAATTTATTAAAAAATAATAATCTTAACATTATATAAATTTCTGAAAAGGGAAAATAGTTGAATAGTAGTATAATAATTATGAATATCTAAATTTAATAACTATTTGAATTGTTTAATATTAAAAAAATAAATAAAATGAATATGTGATATAATAAATAGTAGGTTATATAAATTTATTGTTGTTGTTTTTAGGAATAACATGTAAAAGAAGTAGAATAATTTTAGTTAAACCTATCTCACAAATATAATATAAAGTACTAATATCTCAAAATAATTAATAAAAATATTTGAATAGTAACATAATGTTTAATTACATATTTCATAATTTTTATAACTATATAACATTAATAAACAAATTAAAAATATATCTTATTGTTTTTAGTGATGGCACGTAAAAGACAAAGGAAATCTGATATAGAATTCTTACTCTAATTTGATTTCTTATTTATTCATTTATTTATTTATTTATTTATTTTATTATTCCTTTAAATTTTGGTAATTGTATTTCATGAAAATATTCGAATTATGTTATTTAGATTAGAATTGCATAAGAAACTAATTTTAGGGAAAAAAATGAGTAATTTATATTAATTAAACATGAACAACAGAGGTTGGTCCACTGTACCCCGGGTTATGGACCACTGTGCCCGGTGATGGGGCACAGTGGAGTTTCCACTTTGTGAGTGCACACAATTAATTTTTTTATTCGTAATGTATTAAAAGTATTGTTATAAAAAATTAGAATATGTCAAGCAAGGTTTAAAGAATGTTTGCTAATTTTTCTGGTACCTTGCTTTTTTATTTTTGTTGAAAAAAAATTAAAAGTGTAAAAGTGGTCCACTGTGCCCCAGTCTCCCCTATATTGTTTCGGAGCTATTTTGAGACAATTTAGCTCATTTTTAAGAAACCATTTTTAAGAGTGCGCCAATTACAAAGCATTAGGATTAATAGAATATTGGCCATCACAATATTATATTCGTGTTTCCTTCCACTGAATCATGCGTCATGGTGATTAATAGTCATTTTCATCAGAAATTCTAAGTCAGGGTCAATGTTTTCTATGCTAGCTGGTGTTCGTAAAGTTTTGTAAAAGTTATGGAATACTGGAGGCACAAGAGGAAGCAAAGTAAGTTGATCTCTCTTCTTCTGCACTGCGATTGGAACAGATTTTTTTATACCGTTTTTGAATCTGGGTAATTCGGAGATTTTTTTGCCTCGTCGAAGAATACTAATATATTTGAAAGTGCCTTCAAGTAGACTGTCCCTATAAAATATCTGATCCCCTTCCTGTCAATACCAATCATTGTACCTCTTGTCCCTTGAACGGCTCTCCATCAACATTATTCTTTCGCACAAAGAGAGTATTTATTGACAGTAATGCAAAATCAAAAAAATCATCTTGATTCATCTCTCTAACAGTGAATTTATTTTTCTTCCCTTTAGACCGAAAAAGCTGATACCAATCATGTGGTTGGAATACTTGAAATGCCATACTTTTCTTTTCTCTCTCAATAGGAGCATGGTCTACGTCACATTCCATGTGCGAGTGACCTGAAATTAGAAATTTGTGATTGATGCTGGAGAAATGAGGGAAGTCAGCCATCGCATTCAAAAACATCGCTGACACATGGATGTTTTTGTAGTGTTGATGTGTCAGAATAGAAAGTTACACTTGTAACAGTGTCAGGTACATTTCGTAGGTAGTCGTAAAGACATGAAGCAATTTCTTTAGTTTCACGACCATCGTGCCACATGTAATGACATGACTTACCTATGGCATTGTCACGTATAGTCAAATTAAAAGTTCAAAGTTGGCGTTTGCTGAAAGCTACAGATGATGACAGAAATGGAGTTGCTAGACACTGTTGTAAATCAAAAACTAAACACAGTTTTGAGGTATCAGTTTTGGCTTCTGCTTTGCCAAGCCTTTTCTGTTCATAAGCTGAATCTGCTTTTCTCTGATGTTAAATGTAGTAAATTATGGGTAAAGAATGATGTAGTAAATTATTTATATATATTAAATTTCAATTGAAAAGTGGGTTATTTTTTTATCGATACCAGTTCTACATTTATAAATTAAAGCATAAAATACAATAATAAGCAATTGAATAATTATAATCTCATTATTACATTGGATTAAAGCCTGTTGACCGCCAAGTGGCACAGCGCAAAAAGAGAAAAATGGACCTAAATCCTTTAAACCAAAAACTAATCAGAAGACTCGATCAGGAAAAAGGGATTATGTTGACTTATACCCTTTATACCATTCAATTGATTATCAAATTTCATTTCATAAAGGGAACAAATTGACTTAAACCTTTTATACCAAACATGAATGCTAAATTTCTCACTTGAATCTTTTTTACCAATGCATTTTCTCAAAGACTAAATGACATGGGCTTAAATCCTTTATACCAATCGATGGAGAATTTGTTTTCTCAGTCTGACTATGTACTTAACTCAAAATCGACATTTTTGGACTTAACTCCTTTATACCTATTAGTACAGATATTTATCCTACAATTTGCAGATGACCAAGTGGTGTTGGCTTTAGATAAAGAAGACCTTGAATATATGACAAGAAAATTAAAGGAAGAATATGAGAAATGGGGATTATCAATGAATATTAGCAAAACAAATTACTTATGTATTGGAAGAGAAGAAACAAATTTACAATTTGAGGGAGAAGAGATAGAAACATTCAAAAACTATAAGTATTTGGTTTGGACATGTGAAGAGAATGAATGAAGAAAGACTGCCAAAGAAAGTTATGAAATTCAAATCAATGAGGAAAAGAAAGAGAGGAAGACCTAGGAGAACATGGATGGTGGATATTCCCCAAGCCATTACAAAATTGGGTATTAATCAGAATCTATACCTGGACAGAACCCAATGGAAAAAAGTCCTGGAGTTCGGAAGGAGACGACAGTCTCCATAAATCGATTATATATATATATGTGTGTGTGTATGTATATATATATTTCAATCTCACATTGAATATGGAGATTTTTATAACATTTTTCTACTTATGTCTTGTGTTATGCACCATTAACTTCCCTACTCTGTAAAAGACAAAGAGCGAATAAGCGAGAAGAACCCTGGAGGGGTTAATAAGTGAAGCTTGTCGGGGGATTCGAAGCCTCCATCAGGGGTTGGTGAACAGAGCGAGCAGGGGGTAGATACCCCATAGTTTCATTAAAAATATTTAAAATAACACGTTTTATTTATTTGCAGGCGATAAATTTCTTTGTTATTAATAGTACCATCTACAATTTATCAATGGCAATGTTAATCTTTTTTTCTTTTCTTTTTTTTATTTATTTTTTTATTTTCAACCATGGATGACATTTTATTATTATTTATTTATTTATTATTATTATTATTATTATTGGAGGCAATGATGTTAGAGACAAAAGAAAATGTAATAAGAGAAACTATTTGCAAGATGGCAAATAGAGTACTTTTATTAACCCGGTGTTTTTAATTAGTAATTTCGTTAATTAAGGCGTTAATTCTTAACCAAGATAATTATATTCGTTTGATTACTCAGTAAACATCACTAACTTTTGCGATGTTGATGATGAGGCCATGTGTTCGTACACAACAGAAAATGGACTCCAGTGCCAGTAATTTTTTATTTCTTAATATGTAGAAAAAGCATTTGATGCGGCCATTGCTTAGTGGTAAAAATTATAATGAAAAAAAGAAAGAAAACTAGACAGAAAGCCACGTTTAACTTACATCAGAACATAACTAATCTTTGAAATTTTTGAGTGTATGCGAATAGCACATGAGGGGAATTAATTTTCTCGCGTATTCACCTGATTACATAATATAATAATATGTTAATGGAGACGAGTTTGAATACCAGTATGTGTTATATTTACAAATTTTGAAACAGTAATCACTTTTACTGTTATTATAGATAATGTTACGTTAGTTTTTACTCATATTTTTACCTTTCAAAACTGTTGAAAAATGAACTCGTAGTATTTGCACAGTACAATGTATACAGTTTTCACCGCTTATTAAAATCACATTTGTTCTGAGCGAAATTGATTTTGTCAAGCGGCTGATTTTTTTATCCGGCGAAAGTTCTTGCATTCAAGTAAAAATAAATACTTTCCTGAATTTGGGATAGAATTTCAAAAGGTAACGAATAATAGTATTAGTAAACAATATTAATTAAATTTTGATAGATAATTAATTAATTTTTTCTTCGATATAATTAAATTAAACGCATTTCATGTTCCTATGAGCTTTCCTTTGAGTAAAATCATCAATATTTTACCAAAAGTTCCCGCTGTACTTACAAATTTAAAATCTTTCCGTTTAAACCTCATAAATTATAGTAATCTCAAGGTAAGAACGAGAAATCGCCTTTTAATAGCACTGCTCTGCAATATATATATGTATATATATATATATATATATAAAGAGAGAGAGAGAGAGAGAGAGAGAGAGAGAGTGTTTTGATTTTATTCTTTCGGATTCTTATGTAAGACAACCTCCTGAATCCGAATATGACTCCCATTTTGCACAGTCACCCACAGTTTCTAGAAACACCACCCCCTCCCACAATGTTTTTCCCTGTTCGAATTTGATTTAAGGAATGAAAAATAATTAATTTAACACTAAAAACAAAATATATATATATATATAAAGTTTAAAAAACAATATTAATAACAGTTAAAAAAATATATATAAGATATGCAATGCATAATTACAGTGGCAACCCCCCCCCCCCAAAAAAAAAACAAAAAAAAAAACAATAATAATAATAATAATCTTATACTATTAAGTGAGCAATAATTGTGAGCAATGGATTAAGTCTAAAATGGTGACAAAAATTCAAAAGCCGCCAAAGAGAACTATATTAAGGCTGTACTATCAGGTTTTCAACCCATGAATTATATATAAACACAAAAAATTAATTGTCTCATGCGACAGACGTAGCCGGTCACAGCATATTGTAATATTTGACGTGAAATTGCTGCCATTTAATGGCTGATTGGATAAACAAAATAAACATATGAAATAACGTAAAAGCAAATATATTGTTGTCTAAACCCAGTTACATTTGAGTCCAGTCCGAGTTACATGTGAACAACACATATAGTGTGGTTCACATGTAACTGGGATTCAAATATAAAAGGGAAACTCCAATTTTTTCGATAATATCTATTTCGAAACTGTTATATAATAAGCACCTAAATGGAAGCTCATTGGTAAACTATTGTCGCAGGTAATAGGGACAAGCGCCCGAGTTGCAGTGGATGACCAAATCGCTGCCGAATGCAGCAGGGACCTTAAGCGAACTTTTGAACAATTTCAGTAATTTATTTTATTTTATTTTTATAAAGCTATATAGAAAAGAGTTTCCTTTAAATTTAGTGGCCAGCGAAGCGGGCAAAGCCTGCTAGTAATGATAATAATAATAATAATCCCTTGTCGCAAATGTCTATGTTTTAGAATTTTCCAACTCTCTAGCCCCTCAGAAGATATTTAACGGTTAAAATATTCCTTCCCACTCCTAAAAATCAAATGTATAGCCATAAAATCACCAAAAAATGATAAAAATAGGGGGCCGTTCGTAAAAAACGGTGAATGATAGAACAAAATGGGCGTCATATTTGGATCCAGGAGATCATTTTACATAAGAATATGGTGAAATGGTGTCAGAAGCAATTTTCATGCCGAGCAGTGTAATTAGAAATTTAACACTAGAACCGCGAGACTTTCGATATACCTAGAACCGCGGAGCGGGTCATTTTGACCCAGATTGTAAATTAATAAAATATTCAAAAGAGGTTAATTTAGATAACTAAAACCTTTTATTTTTTAAATAATAATCAATATTTCTGAGATTTTGCATTAAATAATTTACATAATTAAAAAAAATTAACTTGTTTTTTTACAGAATTGTATTGTTTAAAATTTTTTACCTTTGAGTATAATAACATGTCTCTTTAACAAAATATGAAATAAATTTCCTAATTTCAATAGAAAAACAGAGTATGTCTTTTGAATAAGTTTAGACATAATTTAAAAAAATTAAAAATTTTGTCAGTTACTTACTAGTTTTATAACTTAGCAATAACTTTTGTACATTTTCCACAAATGGGTGCTTTACATTTTGAACAGATATCTATAGTTTTATTTTCACATTTCGAACTGTGGCACCGAACTCGTTTACGCTTAATTTGTGGTTGTCGGTCGTTTTCATTGGTTGCTTCACACTCTCTGTTTGGCACCTTTTTTTGTCGGGAGAGTACAAACTTTTCTCTCAATTCTTCAATCTTGAATGAATTGCCTTCTACTAATAGATTTCCCAGTTGCAGCTTTGTATAAAACCCAGGCATTGATTGCAGCAAGGTCTAGAATATTATAAAAACCCTGTACGTGAAGCAGACTTAACTATATATTTCCTTGCCATTTGATCAATCACGTCCACTCCGTATTTAGTTGCGTTGTAGAAAGCGATTGTATCAGGTAGTTTTTTGGGGTTATCTGAAATTTCCACAGTTGGATGGAGACTACTTAGCAACAAAACATTTTTATATTTTTGACCTTGGTAAACAGTTAGGCTAATGTCTTTATGGGTTAGTACCGTAGTCGAATGCAGAGTCGATTTTGACATTTTTACAGAGACTGGTAATTCTCGTCTTGAACGTTTTACAGTTCCTACAAGGCTGGTGTTTTTGGATTTCAACGTCTCTGCAAGCTTCAGTGTTGTGAAAAAGTTGTCTGTAGTGACATTTCTACCTTTGTTTTCATATGGACTTACTAGTCGCAGCACTACATGTTCAGACAGAGATACGTTGGATGGACTTTGGTTTTCTTTTCCAAGATACGGAAATCCATTTATCAGATATTTTGAGTCAACATCTGCAGCCAACCAGAACTTTATTCCAGACTTATCTGGTTTGTTTGACATGTACTGGGTAAACCTACACCTAGCATTTGTCTGAAATAACTGTTCATCTACAGTTATATTAGGACCTGGTGTATAGTTAGTCTTGCAATTTTCGATAAAACGATTCCAGATATCCGAAATAAGGGCGAATTTGTCAGTCTCTAGGCGCTTTGATCTTGTTGATTTTATTTCGAAGCGTAAAAATCTTATTTCACGAAATTGGTCTCTTGGCATTTTATTTTGGAAAAATGGTGGTCCTCAGTCCTTTGACCACAAGCTATCCAGTTCAAGTCCTTTTGCACAATATATACCACGTGCATATAAAATTGAAATAAAAGCATCTATTTCTTCTAATGTTATATTCCATTCTTTTTCATGAATATGCCGACGAGCTTCATCTTCAGTACACTTCTTCATGTGCTTCAATATCCATTCATCTATAAAAAGTCTCCAAGCACTTGAAGGACTGTTATCGATAACATTGCGTTTAGCATGTGGTGTTGGGCCTCCGACTTCTTTCAAAATATTACACTTTGATTTTCTTCCTCTATTGTTTATTACTAATGGAGCGACATTCCAAACTGTCCCATCTTTGCCAACTTCATTCTTTCCAACTTTGAATGTTACTGTTGATTTCTTTTTCAAATTTCTAATCGGATGTGTATCCCTTCTTAGAAAGTTTGATTTTTCTTGTTTATCAGATAAATTATCATCATTATTGCGATGAGAAGGAATAGCGATTGTTAGAGCATTGCCAGAGTCATCTTCGCTTTCATTTTCTTCATCCAAATCCTGATTGTCTTCATTAGTACGCAGGTATTCATCCTCACTACTCAAAATCGAAACATTTTCTTCATTTTCATCCCCTTCTGAATCATTTTCAGATAAATGTTTTAAATATTCAAAAGCTTCTTGAACAGTGAGATTACGGCGTCGTAACATCTTTTTTATGCATACACTAATTACAGAAAAAAAAAAAAACAGCTTCAAAAAGTCTTCTAAATATTCGCTGTAAATTTTCAATGCATTCCAACGTAGTTCACGCATCAAACCAAATATAATGACATTGACTGATAACCTTCACTACCCCCCCCCCTTCTAGTGCAGTCCATTTAAGGAATTCGAGGGTGGGAAAGAAGTATTTTACAGTTACTTCCGAGAAAATGCGTCTGTTTTCCATTGTTTGCACATTTACATTTCTTATGGGTCAAATTGACCCGCTCCGCGGTTCTAGGTATGACTGTTAATAAATGGAAAATTATTTAAGTTACGAATTTTTAAATTTGATAAATTGTTGTTCACCTTAAATTATTAAAAGTCATAAAAGGGATTTTTTTTTCTGTCAAAACTTTTCGCGTTTTGATAAATTAAACATCGTTTTGGGTCAAATTGACCCGCTCCGCGGTTCTAGTGTTAAAAAATATATATAATTTCGAATTAAATTTGTAACTTTTTACTGCGCTTTGAAGAATACGTTCCTTGAAATTGTTACGGAGATCAGTTATGGGGCGTGCTTAATTTGTAACTGTGCTGCAAGTGTAAAATCTTCGACAATGAGCGATAACGGAGGGTTTGTTGTGCTTTAATTTCTTTTTCTATTAAAAAAAACACCATGTAAGTAAAAGAAAAAAAAAAAAAAAAAAGAGAAGAAAATGTGCATAGATGATGCTTTTGGAAACTGAGGAGTTATTTTTGAGTTTATTAACCTACGATGCTGATTTTATTAAGCGGCGGCTTCAAAAGTAGTTTGTATTGATTTGTTTCCGGTCTTGACAATTTGATCAGATTAAGAGGCTGATTTTACAATGATGATGGTTTTACTGATGTGGTAAGCGGCGGTTACTGTATTTAGAAGTAAGCAGAAAGAATCTATATAATATTTAATATTTCTCTAACGTGGACAAGTTTTAATTATTTTTTGTCGAAACGATACGATACGCGAGGATAAAAAAGTAATATTTATACATGGACAATATTTAAGCACGTGGACTTAGCTCAATGAACTAACAAGAAAAAATGAGGACATTATGAGAGATTATTTTACGAAAAAATGTATTTTTAACAGTTGTTTCTTCAGAATCTTTGCAAGCATCATTTTAAATCTAGCAATATTTTAAAGATATATACAGAACAGGAACTTTTGTGTCATAAAGTGACAAAAGAAATATAAAAATATAATCAAAATAGGAATTCGTTTATTTATTTATTTATTTTTATTTATTTAAAAAAGTAATAATAATAAAAATAATAAAAAGACATCGCCAACATGACGACGAAAATCTAAAAGGCGTCGTGGGTGTCCTATATTAAAGCTGTACTGCCTGTGGAAGTATGAAAATTGGGTCGTGAACCATGAATTTTATTTGGAAACCTTTCTTTGAAGATGTTGATTTCACCATTCTACAATATTAATTTGGTTTTAATAATAATTTGGCTGCTGGCAAATTAAACTTTTAATTATGTGGTGAAATTGTTATAACATTTATGAGTTTCAAATTTTAAAGGTAAGTAATAAAAGGAATAAAGTGCGAATGTTTCGCACGGGTTTGCTAGTATTATTTAATCAATCCTAGAAACAAAAAAGGTATTTCATTTTCTCTTTCAACTATAAAACCTTACGTAATCCTTAAGTCACGTAATAGGACATAAGGATTTGGAAAAATGCCTGTTGATTATTATTTCTTATTTGTTTTTATTTGCTAAAAGGAAATAATTACTATTTTTTCTTTATCTGGTTGTTTTATTCACATGTGAGTAATCCCTTATAATAAAAATCCGAATTAAAAGAGAATCATTAGCAAGTGAAAGAGGTTTACATTAATCCGTTATTAGAATCAAATTAGTAATAGATTTTTATTAATAACTTAACAGATATTTTATTAAATTTTCTATAAAAAAAAATCTATATATTTTTTAATCATAACTATTCTCTTTAGCATAGAGTTTTAATTATCAAGTGCTTGTCGATATAATTTTCATTGGAGAAAAAATTGCATAATTTTCTACAATAAAATGTGGTACATATTCCATTTTTACTTTCTCTTACCCATAGGGTCGAGAAAGTATTGTTTTAGGGTCAAATTTTCGAACGTGAGTTTTTGTTATATTTACATGTTCTGAGGTTCCCTGAATACGAAATCATGTTTTTAGCGAATGGTCTGGGTGTCTGTGTGGAAGTCAGTGTGTGTGTTATCAGCATATCTCAAGAACAAATAGCAGCAGAAACTCCAAACTCGGTATTCTAAATTTGTATCATATAGGGATGCTACACTAAGCTTTTCGTTGAGATGAAGCAAATGGTTCATGTACAGGGACACTCAAAAGTGTTCAAATGCATTACGTGTATGAGGTAAATCACAGGTAAGTAGAGTTTAACATCTATAGACTGCACTAAACCAAATGAAACGGACATATATTTTGTGTAATGGAGATAGTCAACTGTGAAAAATATTTTGTGTAATAGAGATATTCAACTGGGAAAAAAAAAATGTGTATGTCGGAGCCTCGCCTAATAAATATTCATGATGGGTATCTTTCAAAAGAGCTCGCCATCACCTTTAAAATGAATGATTGAACCATCGATCTGCGATAATTTAAAATAAAGTTATCGATTTTTATTTATTTTTAACGAAAATTATAATAATAATAATAATAATAATAATAATGAGAATAAATTCACTTTTTTTTAATATATATATATAGTGTTATGTAGTATAACACTAAATATATATATATATATATATATATATATATATATATATATATCTAATATGGAAACCGTGTGCATTATAATGGAATATATATTTTTTTAATAATAATTTTAATAAATTATTTTTACTGAGTGAATTTGTACAGGAAAATATAGAAGAAAGTCGTGTGGTGGCCACAACACACTAATTATTTGTTGTTAGTGGATGTGCTTTACTAATAATATTTTACTATTTCCAGAAAAGCTGTTCGGGAATTGAAATAAATTCCTCATAGAGATATGGTAAATAATGTATGTTTTAAGCTAAGTATTCATCGCTTGTTTATTGTACATTAATGAAACGGGGGATTGAGGGGGCGGTAACCCCCACCCCCCTCACACAGAAATAATTATCATATAAAACTATTCCTAAGCCTAATTTAAATTATTTAACATAGGTTTACATAACAGTACTTGTTATCTTACCTCTTAATCTTTAACCTGTATTTATAGTATTAAATTTCAGGGTAAGAGAAAGTTAATTGTTTTATTATTATTATTATTTCGGTTAAGCTACACAAAAGTGCCCTTTTTATATTTTTATTTTTATTATTTTATTTTATTTTATTTTAATTTTATTTTATTTTATTTTATTTTATTTTATTTTTTTGTTTTTTGGACAGAGATATGGTTATAGATATAAAATAGAATAGACAAAGTTTTTAGGATAACACATTTTATCTGTTTCAGTGATCAGTATATTAATGTGTTTGTTTTTATACTTTAAAGAAATATATTTGTAACGATATACTTAGTTCACTTTTAAAATACGCTGTCGTGATAGAAATAAAAGCAGTCCGTGAACTTCAACAACTTTATTTGAATCTTAACATATTTTAGTTTCTATCATAGGAAAAGGCCAGTAACACTTTAGCATTTTTTAACATAAAACATCATACAGTGTATTTAGACATTACCTTAAGGGAAAAAGCACTCTTTCTAGGCATGTCGGCATTTTTATATTAGGGAAATTGAAAAGAGACCTCGGAATTATTCTCCTACGTGACTATATGTCACTTGTTTTAAAAAATGTTGCGCTGTGCATTTTAATTATTTAATTAGTCTTTAACTCTCAGACTGGGCAGGATCAAAGTCTGAAGTAAAAATTCTGTCTGAAGGGGAAAAAGTCAGTTTCAGAGAAATACGTTAGAACTTGGAACAATTACAAAAATAAATAAATAAATAAAAGTTTAATTTTGCTAGCGGTTTAGTTTTTCAGAAAGCGGAAATGTTAGTTTCGATTTAAAAGAACAGATTGTAATTATTATTATAGAATATATCAATTAAATTATAACTTAAAATAGATAGACCTTTTTATGTTTTTTTATATTACATATATATATATATATATATTAATTAATCAGCATGTACATTTAAAAAGAGTCTATATATCCTTAAAATCGAATTTCTCCTATCGAAAATAATTTGCATAAAATGGTGTTCAACTTTTAATTATAGTTTATGATATGGGAGAACGTAGCTAATATTTATAAAATAATATTTTTTAGATTATATTTTTATACAAATTTTAATAATACTTACAGTGAAATTTATTAGTGAAAGTTGTGGTGTATTTAATAGAAAATACATTTACTTTACAAAGCCATTGTTGAGGGAGCTTTTATATGAAAAATAAAAATTTTTATTATTTAAATGGCACTTTTGTATTCGTAATTGCTAATTAATTCCGTCATTCAAAGAGCTTAATTAAATATCAGGTACATCTGCTCTGAATATTTTTATATTCATTTGATTCATCTCGCATATCACCTTTGGGCATAACGGAGAATAGCTTAAAATATTTTCGACGCAATTGTCATACATTTTTTGCTTCAGTGTTTTTTTAAGCATATATTTTATTATTATTATCCCTGAAGGTATATGCGAAGAATTTATTCTGTGGTCTTACTCAATTCCATAAAGGGAGAAATATTTAATAAGAAAAGCTAAGAAATCTGCAGTAAAATATAGCATTTGAATTTATTTGAACATATAAAATATAATTTTGTAAGTGTAGGATTCAATGGATTTTTAAAAAATCCAGATCTAAAATCATTTACTGAACCTTCAGTTAACTGCTACATCATTCTGAGTTAAATAAAAGGGAATAAAAAACAAGACCTTCCGGCTTTTTCGGAAGGGTAGGTTGATTTCTATTTCCTTATCAAGTAGCCGTCATTTTGTTTCGAAATGGCGGCTACAAATTATTAATGCACTTGGTAGAAATATTGATGTAGGCTATGCACATATGGAGTTTTAAGCAAATCGGTTCATAAATACACTTTTATGTGAATTTAAAATTTTCAAGTGGCCGGCGCTAGGAAAAAAAAATGGTGGGTTAAGTTGACAAATATATGAAATGCGTTTGTGAGATAAGTCTACTGTACACACATAGTTCGAATTAATTCAAAATCTCAAAAGTCATTGTGTTGAAAAATTAAGTGGCTGCCACTTCAATAAAAATGGCAGAGACAGTTGCTCATCTAAGATATCGTTGCAAATTTGAAAATAATTTTTTTTTTTTTTTTGTAGAAATTCTTTCAAAGTGGCTTAGTAAGTTGATAAAATGTTAGTTTCCTGCATTTGTAGTTTGTTTTAGCATTAAAATAGTCTAATTTTACCTTAAAAACGGATTAAAAAGATCCAGTAACGCATGTAATGGATTTGGCGCCAAATTTGGCGACTTTTCCCCTATGGCGACTTTTTTGGCGACTTTTGGCGAGAAAATACTTATTATCGATATACCAAAGATGGACGCAATAACGTGATTGGTTCATGAGTTACGTGAATTTTCAAAATTTTTTTTGTTTGAATGATAAATCCATTTTTCAACTTTGATTTGAATTGATTAAGTATTTCTAAAGTTCCAGCAAACACATCGAAGATATTTGAAGCATAGGTTACTGTCCAACTGTGGTTTAAATCAGTGCCGTGTTTCAAAAGTTATTATTATGGCAAATTTTCAAGTGGCAGTCTTAGTGGCTGCGACTTGTAAAACAAAATAGCATAACAACTTGCCCATCGAAATCATCCAGTACATTTGTACGATAAGTTCATTGTCCAGTTATAGTTTAAATTATATCAGAATTTCAAAAATTATAATCATAAGAAATTTTCAGGTGGCACCACTTGTAAAAAAAAGTGGAGTGAGATGCCTAGCGAACTTATCTGAGATATTTGAATGATAAATCCACTACCCAAACTTGAAGCGAATTGATTCTGTCTTACTAAAGTTACCATAATTACAAATTTTCAAGTGGCCGCCACTTGAAAATAAAATTGCGGATCAAGTCATCAAGAGAACTTATCCTAGATATTTGAACCAAAAGTTCACTAACCAGCTTTTATTTGAATCTGTTTAGTATTTTAAAAGTTATCGTGATGGCATATTTTCAAGTGGCAGTGTGATTTCAAGTGGCTGGAACTTAGACACAAGATGTCGGGACAAGTTGCCTAGTGAAAACATTCAAGATAATTATATGATAATATCACTGTCAAAATTTGGTTCGATTTGAAGTATTATTTCAAAAGTTATCGTGATTTTAAATTTTCAAGTATGAGCCTGATTTCAAGTGACCGCGTTTAACTTAAGATATCTGCCACTTTATTAAAAGTGGCGGATATAGTTTATTAATAAACTTCATTGAGATCCTTATGTGGTCTGTATTTACATCACAATTCAAACAATTTCGGAATACGCTTTTTACAATTTAAATTTGAAATTTTCAAGTTGTCTCCACTTGAAAACAAAATGGCGGAGCAACTTGGTTAACAAACTCATCTAAGATATTTATAAGATAAGTTAAGACACTGTTCAAATTTGGTTCCATTTGGAGTATTATTTCGGAAGTTATCATGGTTTTAAATTTTCAAGTGGTGGCCTGATTTCAAGTGGTCCCGCTTAACTTAGAATATCCACCACTTTATTAAAAATGGCGGATAAAGTTCATTAATAAAGTTATTTGAGACACTTGTGTAATCTATGTATACATCAAAATTTAAAAAAATTCGGAATACGCTTTTTACAATTTGAATTTGAAATTTTCAAGTGGTCTGCACTTGAAAACAAAATGGCGGAGCAACTTGGTTAACAAACTCATCTAAGATATTTATAAGATAAGTTAAGACACTGTTCAAATTTGGTTCGATTTGGAGTATTATTTCGGAAGTTATAGGGATTTTAAATTTTCAAGTGGTAGCCTGATTTCAAGTGGTCCCGTTTAACTTAAAATATCTGCCACTTTATTGAAAATGGCGGATAAACTTCATTAATAAACATCATTGAGACCCTCATGTGACCTGTATTTACAACAAAATTCAAGCAAATCTTGCTTTAAATATGCTTTTTACAATGTCGGTTTGAAATTTTCAAGTGGCTGCCACTTGAAAACAAAAAGTCGGAGCAACTTGGTTAACGAACTCATCCAAGATATTTATAAGATTAGTTCACTGTCCAAATTTGGTTCGATTTCGAGTATTATTTCGGGAGTTATCGTGATGACAAAATTTTCATTATAGATAGATAGATAGATAGATAGATAGATAGATAGATATATATATAGATAAACGAAGTGATTGCAATAGGTCGATTTCTAAAGAAATCAACCTAATATCTAAAGACATTTCAAAAGGACTGCTGAAAATTTATTTTTTTAGATTTCGCATAACGTTGCCAGACTACTGTTGCTTGGATTAGAATAAATAAGATTTTTTTTTTTTTTTTTTTTTTTTTTTTTTTTTGTAACTTGGCATTCACAATGAAAAACGTTTAATTTCGCACACAATAAATAAATAAAAATGTGCTTAACATTTTAACTTTAACATTTATGCATTAAAAACTTGCTTTTTACTTTCTCTTACTCATAGGATCCAGAAAGTATTGTTTTAAGGTCAAATTTTCGAACGTGAGTTTTTGTTATATTTACATGTTCTGAGGTCCCATGAATACGAAAATCATGTTTTTAGCAAATGGTCTGTGTGTCTGTCTGTATGTCTGTTATCAGCATATCTCAAGAAGAAATAGTAGCAGAAATTACAAACTCGGTATTCTAATGTGTATCATATAGGAATGCTACAGTAAGCTTTTCGTTCAGATGAAGCAAATGGTTCGTGTACAGGAACACTTAAAAGTATTCAAATACATTACGTCTATGGGGGAAATTGCAGGTAAGTAGAGTTTAGCATCTACAGACTGCACTAAACCAAATGATACGAATATATATTTTTTGTAATAGAGATAGTCAACTGGGAAATTTTTTTTGTGTATGTAGGAGCCTCGCCTCCCCCTCACTGGGGCGGGAAGTCCCCCTCGAAGGGAATAAATTTTCATGATGGGTATCTTTCAAAAGAGCTCTCCAATACCTTTAAAACGAATGGTTGAACGCTGCGATAATTTAAAATAAAGTTATCGATTTTTTTCATTTTTAACTTTTTTTTTTTTTTTTTTGCAATACTCAGAATAAATTCAACTTTTTTTTTTTTTGAATATTTAGTGTTATACTACTTCTCTAATATTGAAATTGTCTGCATTATCATAAAAGATAATTTGTTTAAATAATAATTTTAATAAATTATTTTGTAAAAAGAGAATTATTTTTTAATAACCGAATTAAATTATATATAAATGTAGGTGCATTAATAAAACGAGGTGTTGAGTGGGGCGGTAGCCCCCCTCACACAGAACTAATTATTATATAAAACTCTTCCGAAGCCTAATTTGAATTGTTTAACATAGGTTTACATAATAGTACTCATTATCTTACCTCTTAATCTCCAACCTGTATTTATAGTATTAAATTTCAGGGTAAGAGAAGGTCGTGTGAGTGTCAGACCAGATTATTTAATATGAAATCGAATACAAATGCCCGAATTAAATTTTTGAATTACAATTTGACTTAATTTTTTTAACATTTATTTGTGTATTAATTCAATTGTTATAGATAAATTTAAATAAATAAAATTTTTTCAAAATTTAAATAACATCTATCGCGTACATTTGGCATAAAGTGTTCAAAAATATTTATGTGAACTGTAGATTAATTTGGAAAACGTTTGCTCCTGTGTTTGTCATTTTGTATGCGAGAGTGTTAAACACATTTTGTGTACACTATAGGTAGATAAGTAATCATAATAAAAAAAGAATAATAATAATAAATACACGACGCATGGTTAGGATGTAGATTGGCTTTGATGTCATTATATCTATTAAAAAGAGCAATGTTATTATTATGATTTATCTTACAATCTGTTTAATGGATTTTCAACAAAATTAATGTAGTCGATTTTTCACCAACGCAAAATTTCGCATTTTCTAATATCGTATCATCTGCTTTGATTTCACTAATACAGGGGTAAGAGCATAAGAAGATATTTATGAATCGATTGCGCACTAGAAAAAATTAGTCAATCAAAAATGTGCGAATGTACGCGAATCAAAAATTTAAGATGAAAAATCGTACTAGACGAATATTTTTATATTTTAAAAGCGAACATATTATATGTGATGTTTATCAAAAACTATGTGCAGTGGCTTTTAGTAGGTGTTTTAAATAATATGCTAAGATTATTTTCACGATTTAAGAGATGGTTAAATTTCAAACTTAAAAGTTATGAACCTGATGAAATGTAATATTTAATATGTTGACAAATAGCCCGATATTTTATATTTAAGTTTTTTTCCTTATCATTTTAAGGTAAAACCTGTCATTTTCAGTAATTAGCGTATGCTGCGCTCTACTGTTACTTTCTACATATTAAATATAATTACACGCGCATTTACTATTTAAATTCGATTTCAAACCCCTACGAATAGACATGCCAGAACAGGGATCGAACAGATGTCCAGACTACTAACTACTCGACAAGAGATAATATATTGTTGCTAAGAAAAAAATTCGCGATAAATTTTAATGTTACTATATAAATATATATATATATATATATATATATATATATATATATGAGCCGCTCAGTGCACACATCGATTAACTCCATAAAACAAAAAGTTGAGAAACGCGATGATGTAATGTATATTGTTTTTTAAAATTCCTCTGATAATATGAATTCAAATATATAATGTAGAATGCATAATTGCAGATATAGCTTTCATCTAACGGTGTATAAAATTAATAAGAAAGAATAGCCAACAAACAATCGTCAGTAATGTTACAGTTTTTATGTGACTGGTGGAGTTAATCGATTTGGCAACTGAAAAAAGTAATAAAGTTAAATTAAGTCTTTACATTTTTAAGTTTTTTATTACAGAAAAAGTTAGTTATTATACATTTTTATCACAGCTTTTCCATAAGAATGTATGTTGTCAGTTCTGTTATATTATAATTTTTGTAATTAATTCATAGCAGTTTTATGTCAGCGGCATTATTCTTTGGGATGATTCAGCAATATTATAAATAATGTCTTCTTCATCAGCTGTATGCGAGGATTCGTCATTTCGATTTGTTGACAAGTTCTTATAGTAATCGTGTTTAACAGGAGGAATGAATTTTAGCAGGTCCATCATGTCTCTCCATTTTTCCCTTGTCACAGTTCTACCTTTAGGATATAATAAAGGCTGATCTATATTTTTCAAACTTTGCGGTCTACCCACTAAAGATTTTCTTATATTAATGGTTTGAAATTCTGTATCTTCATTATAGTCACATTTGAATTGTATGAGATAGGGTTTGGACCTTTCTAACTTTATCCAGCGCATTAACTAATATTTTAGCAGTATAATTTAATATTTTAGCAGTATAATTTAAAAGAAAAAAATATATTACTTTTACTACAGGTAAAGTCTACTGTAAACGTTGTTCTTTTTATCTGTTTACCGATGCGATTTTGTTACGAATATTATTGAGAGGGAGAGAGCATCTTCCGCTGTTTAAAAACAAATAAGCGTCGATGCACGGCCAGAACAGATACAGCGTTACCGAAACGATTTACATTAGAGTATGGAGTTAATCGAAATGGCTTCTGAAATAAATTACTTATTATTCAATGGCCAAAAAAAATTTGCCATTTAACGGTGCTAATCTTTATTATTCCGGAAAGTTATTATAAATACAAAAAGTTATGATTATACCAAGTGCTTTGACATAAAATTTAAGATTTTTCAAAAAGTGGAGTTAGTCGATGTGTGCACTGAACGGCTCATATATTCATCTATGTTATATTTTTTTCGATAAATTTTACAAAAGGTTTTGTAATTTCTAGAAATAGGCAATATGTATCTCTATGGAAAGAAAATAAAAAAATAAAATATCCAGTAACATTATACTAAGACAAGCATGGTCTTAGTATTACAAAATTATATACAGAATAGCTACATATTACTTATTTATTTTGATACTACACAATTTAGTTTACTTTAGAAATATCCCAAATATTTAATCAAAATAAACCTTCGACATACAACTACAGTTGTATGGCTAAATTGAATGGCTTGGCTGTTACGAATACCATTTATTTTTCTTTACTTTTCGCTTTTATTTTTCTTTCTGCAACGTCTTGTTTTAAGCTTAATTTTACAAACAAACGTGGATTAATTATTGTGTAAAATCTCCTGTAAAAAAAAAAAAAAAAAAAAGGTGAAGAAATAACACGGGGAATTTAAAGATCAGTAAATTTGTTCGAGGGTAATCGAAAGTCTGCTGTACTTTGAAACACTTCTTTTATCTGTATTTTTAAATTCGAGTAAGAAAACAGTATGGTAAATGAAACGGCTAATTGTTCACTTTTTAGACAAGTGTGCATGTTACGAAAAATTACGAAAAATATAATGTTAATTAACATATTTGTCTAAACATCAACTAAATTTAATACTTAAAATAATATATAGCTCATTTTACAACTGAAAATATTTTAAATTTCAAAGTTTTATATTCTTATCAAAACACTAAAAAAATTTGACGAAAAATTCCGAATAGTTTCTGATTTGAACAAATTATAAATGTATTTATAAAATATACAATTAATATTAAAAGAGAGTGATATTTTATGTTAAGTGAAACTATATTTTAAGCTTACACGTGTTGAGATTTTAAAAATCTTATTTTCCAACATTGAAATACCAATTAAATGACAAATATAGGCCAATGAAGTTATAGGCCAATTATATCAGAATAATTATTCACAAGTTAAATATTTTTAAAATACAATTTCGTACGCGTACAAAATTCTCTAATTTATTGTGCTAAATCTATATTTATTTATCTTCTAAGGCCTAAATACATTTCCAAGAAGTCCAATTGCGCCATCTAGTTTGTTTATCATTTCTACTCTTTCGCTAAAATCACCTCTTTTCCACAGACCGCATTATATAAGTTTTCCGTGCGGAATATTCATTAAAATTTCGGTAGTTTCTCACTTGTTGCGGTGCAGCAGACATAGTGGTTCAAAGCATCAAAAAGTTCTTGTTAAGAAAAGTTAAAGAACCAGGTAAATATATGAATTTTTTATTTTTCAAAATAAAAATATTTAGTAGTTATTTTCATTTAATGTCGCTGTTTCAAAATTTAATTGTTTGTTTTGAGTTATTTTACGATAGTGAAAAATCTTCCTAACGCATCGTGATCAAAACATAACTATGGTTCTTAAATTTATTATCTAATAAGATTAAGTCATCGAAATGTTGATAAGATTAAAACATCAAATAAAGTAAAAAAATAAATAAATAAATAAATAAATAAATAATAATAATACTACTAATAATAATAAAGTATGTAATTTTTAAAAAAAAGTAAATGAATATTTATAAATTATTGACTTATTATTAAAGTTTTGAATTATGATTATGAATTAATGACATAGAGACTATATATAATAATAATATTTTTTTTTTTTTTTTTTAATATTATAATATTATGACTTTATCAAATGAATTTTTCTTGTACTTCTCAAAAAAATAAATAAATAAATAAAAAGAAAGAAAAGAAAAATAAATAAATTTTTTTCAAGATTAGAAAGTAATAAAGGACTGATATTAAATAAGAGCAAGATGTGATAAATTTTTGCAGAAAAATCTTATGTAAAATTGTAACAATATATATATTATATATATACAACAATATATAAATATATATATATATATATACAACAATACATAAATATATATGTATATATATATATATATATATATATGTGTGTGTATGTGTTTAAGTTAAAATTTTAATAAGAAAGATATTTGTAAATTTGATGTTTTTGATATTTTTTTGTTCTTACTTGTAACTTTGCTTGATAACTTTGCTTGTCTTAATAATAAAAATATTATGACTTTTAAAATTTATAATTGTTAGTCAATCTATATAATATTTTTCTAATGTTGACCAATTTCGATTATTTTGTAGAATCGATACGAGGGTCAGAATAAAACGCGCGAGATTAAAAACAATATATTAGTAATATTTAAAAACGCGAACTCATTTCAGTGATCAAATAAATAAATAAATAAAGACATTTGTCTGACGAGGTCATTTAATAGAAAAATTTATTTTTAAAAGTTGCATTATTACAATCTTTGCAAGCGTCATTTTAAACCAAGCAGTACATAATGTAAACAAAATATGAAATTTTGTTATAAATTGCTTTAAAAATGCAATAATGGAAAATATAATCAAAATAAATAATAAGTCTTTTTTTTTTTTTTTGGTAAAAAAAAAAAAAAAAAAAAAAAAAAAATCTGAAAAAATGAACCAATTAAAAAACAAATAAAAGTCATTGCCAACATGGCGGCAAATAAATTCGCCATAAGGGTCCTATACTAAAGTTGTCCTGCCTAATGAAATATGAAAACTGGGTTGTCATTCGTCAGACATGAATTTTATTTTGAAACTTTTCTTTCGAGGATTTTGAGTTAACTATCATAAGCGTTTCATCCAACAAAAACTACTAATAATTTAGCTTCTGATGAATTAAAATTTAAATTGGTGGTGAAATTGGTATAAGGCTTATAAGTTCAGATTTTAAAGGTAAATAATAAGCTATTTAAAAAATAAAAATAAATAAATAAAATCCGAATTCTTAATGTATCGTATCACATAAATCTTTTCGAATTTATGATTTTGCAAACTTTATTGTATTAAGGTTGAGATATATTAAGGTTTAAGGTTAAGGTATTAAGATAAATTGCATACTTTTCTTTTCTTTTCTTTTTTCTTTATATTATAAAATACTTCGCATATATTTTGTCATAAAAATCAAATTAAAATTAATTTATAAATGACTCTTATAACTCATACAGAAACTCATATTCTACTTTCGCATCGATAGTTTTTTAACATTACAAAATCCCGCCAAACAAACTTTGTTTGCGACAACAATAGATTAATGGATTAAAAGTTAATTTGTAACTTAGATTTATTTATTTACTTCATTTGATAATTTTAACACCAAAAGATTTTGTATAATTTATTTTCCTATATATTTGTCTGGGATGATACATTGAGAAATCAGTTGTTGCCAATAGAAATATTAGTTTGTTAGTTAAAAAAATTCTAATTATCGCATCGATTAGCAAATTGTACTCTTGGATTCAGAAAAATTGCCCCTATCTAATGGTACCGATTCTGAAAAAATCGGACAGTTACTTTTATTTTATCTGGTCTTTTAACGGTCTTGAGGCTGCTATTGCTTTTAAACAAAATTCACAAACTTACCGTTCCCGATGAGAGCAAGTGCATAAGAATTTGGGGGGGGGGGGGGGGGGGAAAGAAAAAATGCGAAAAATTCTCACGGGTTTGCTAGTTTAAATAAATCCGTAAACTTTCTGAAAATTAGTAAACTAGGATTGAGCTCATTAATGTAGCATATTTATTTAATGGTTAGCATATATGTATGTTGAATCAACTGATGTTTTAATATTATTGTTCTAAGTTAGTTAAACTACCCATGTAACTTTTATATTAATTTATATAAATAAACTCTCTTTGTATATAAATCATCACATAAATTTTCCATTCAGCATATATTATGCGCAAAAATTTCCCCTAAGCTAGTAGTAATGACGATTATATTCACATTTCTTTGATGCATTAATTTTAGAAAATCTTTAAACATTTTATTAATGATTTCTTCTTCTACTTACACAAGTTTAATAGCATTATTTCACATTAAACGAGGCAAAGAATAATTATACACTATCTACTAATAAGTATTTGTACACTTCCGAATTTAGACGTTTTGACAAATATCCAGAAAAATTCTTTAGTAATCATCTTGAAACTTTCGTTGTATAAAACACATGTTATACCGCATATACTGCAGCAAAAATTGTGTCAGAGGAATAATATTTCAGTTTTAAAACATTAAAGAACACGCTTTTATATAAAAGTGAACTAAAAAGCAAAAAATATCTATCTTAGTATTAAAATGCAGGGTAAGAGAAAATCGTGTGAGTGACACACCATAATATTTACATAAATTTAAATCTTTAATTAAAATAACTTAGAACTAAACAAAAACCATTTTTAAAAAATCTCCCCTGCCTGGGCTCGAACGCTAGACATTTAGGTTCGTAGCGCGTATCTTTACCTCACAGCCACAGCGTTCACGTAGGGAATGTCTTTTTTTTACAATGTAGGTTTTTTCTTTGCTTCCAGAGCGGTTACAAACATACAAGCATTCAAACATACATACAAACATACATACATACAGGTGAAGATAATAAACGCCTGTTAAAATTGGACCGGAAAAATTTAAACAAAAATGAAAATGTTGGGATCCTCCTGTAAAAAGTAAAGTTTTAAATACGTTTTGGCTGTAGCATTCAATTATGAGGATTTTATTTAATTATTTGTATGAATTTTTATGAGGCTATCGCATATATTCATGGAGATATAGAGTTTTTTTCCTTTTTAATAAAAAAAAAATAATAATCTTTTTAATTATAACACGTAGGGTATTAGACCGAGTACAAAGCCATTTTTAGGAAATTTGACGTTACTACACTAGAACGACACAAAAAATAACAGCTGTGTCTATAGACACAACACACTGCAAACAGAATGAAAAAATGTTTAAAATATCTTACGAAATATGAGCATTTGTACTAAATAATTTTTATCTACGCATGCGCTAGATTTGAAAAATTCCATTTGCATAATTTATAAGCCAAAAGTATTGAGCAACTTATACGAAAACTCCAATCAAATATTGCGTAAATTCAAAAAGTTATGAGAGATAGAAGGAATAGAATTTCAATTCTTCTCAAAATAAAAGGAAGATGATACGGGGTTTTAAAAATATTTATTTATAATCAGGAAACATTGTATTACCGTTAGTCATTGATTTAATCAAAATAAAAATGTGGGTAAAACCCTTTATAGTTTAGCTTTTACTTTTCTAGAACTGAAATTCTGTTCATTTTATCTCTCATAACTTCTTGAATTTACTCGATATTTCTTTGAGGTTTTCAAATAGTTTCTCCATGCTTATGTCTATTCAATTATGAAAATAATTTTTTTTTAAAGCTAGCGCATGCGTAGTTAAAAATTACCTTGTAAAAATGCTCATATTTCGTAAGATATTTAACATTTTGCATTCTGGTTTCAGTATGTTGTATCTAATATGGTATGCCAAATTTTGTAAAAATGTCTTTGCACTGGAAACGTGTTATAATTTAAAAAGTGGATATATATATATATTTTTTTTTTCTTTGCAATAAAAGAAAAAACAAGTACGTTGTGGCCACCACGAGACTTTCTTCTATATTTTCCTATACAAATTCACTCAGTAACAATAATTAAAAAAAAAAAAAAAAAAAAAAGTGGGACTTTGACAAAATTTTGGGTAAAATGTGAAAATTATTCTAAGTTTGTCAGAACACGGAAACCGTGGGAGTTTGATAGAATCAAGCGGAGGAAAAAAAAAAAAAATATTTGGACTTTGACAAAATTTTGGGTAAAATGTGAAAATTATTCTAAGTTTGTCAAGACACGGAAACCGTAGTACTTTGACAAAATTAAGAGAAAAAAGCAAAAATTAGTTTAAGTTTGTCAGAACACGGAAACCGTGGGAGTTTGATAAAATTAAGGGGAGAGAAAGAAAAAAAAAAAAAAAAAAAGATTTTTTTGTCTAAATTTTTTTTCGTAAAAAGTAAAAAAAAAAATCGATAACTTTGTTTTAAATTATCACAGATTTATAGTTCAACCATTCGTTTTAAAGGTACTGACGAGACCTTTCGAAAGATACCCATCTTGAAAATGTTTGCCCTATATCACCCTGTTAAAAATTTAGAAAAAGCGGGATGGCAACGCAACCTGTAACACGTTTTTTACCAAAAGTTGATAGGCACTAATTTATGTCAAGGTGCAACTACATACCAATTTGTATGAAATTCTATGCAGTAGTTCCAGAGATACAGTTGCCACAAAATTTTTTCACACACACACACACATACAGACTGACAGACAGACAGACAGACATTTTCTAAAAATGCTAAATCGTGTTCTACAGCTCTCAAAACGTGTAAATCCATCAAAAACCCGAAATCGAAAACTTTTACAAATCCAATACTTTCTTCTATTGAAGATAGAAGAAAGTAAAAAATGTATTTCCATGAATGTACGTGGTGGCCTGAAAAAAAATTATACAGATAATGAAAAAAAATCTGGAGTGACTCCACTCGACTTTCCGAACATTGAGTAATTAACAGTTTTGTAGATAAAGTAAAGAAAGAGTAGTTGTTAAACAAACAAAAGAGAGAAAACCATAATAGAGTGTTTGAGTATTTTTCTCCATCTATTACACGTTTTATTTAACGCTACTGAACTTTGAGCCCATAGATCATAATGACAAAGAAATTTTCGTTGTGTCCCTGTAAAAACCTATAAATGTTAGATTCACCAAAATGCTTATAGTTAGTACAACAGTGATTTATAATACTCATATAAATTTTCAGCTGAATTCAATAAGGCGTTTAGATGCTATCGTACTTTTAAAAATTTAGTCCCATAGGCCATAATGATAAAGAATTTTTCTTTGTGTCCCTGTAAAAAAACTGTAAGTGCTAGATTCACCAAAATCTATACAGTTAGTTCAACTGTGATCTATAACATGTGTACAATTTTTTTGCTCGGATTAATAAGGCGTTTAGACACTATCACATTTTTAAAAATTTGGCCCCATAGGCATAATGATAAAGAATTTTTCTTTGTGTCCCTGTAAAAAAACTATAAGTGCTAGATTCTCCAAAATCTATACAGATGGAGTATTTGTGATCTATAATATGTGTATAAAATTTTTGCTCAATTGAATAAGGCGTTTAGATGCTATCGCACTTTTAAGATTTTGCTCCCATAGGCCATAATGATAAAGAATTTTTCTTTGTGTCCCTGTAAAAAAACTATAAGTGCTAGATTCACCAAAATCTATAGGGTTCGTACTATGGTGACTTACAATATGCGTACCAACTTTCAGGTTAATCGAACGAAGCGTTTAGACGCTAGCGTGTTCACCCACAGACATACACACATACACACATACACACATACACACATACACACACACATACATACATCATCGTAAAAATAGTGAAAACGGACTCAGGGGACCTCAAAACGTATAGAAACATCAAAATCTCGAATTCGGATTTTTGACATGATTACAATACTTTCCTCACTATAGTGTTCGGAAAGTAAAAAAAAAAATCTTCATAATCACATACTACAGACAAAACGCATTTAAAGCATTACTTTTTACAATGTGAGCCAAAGCATATTGCCTTTTGTTTAATTTTTTACTGCCCCCCCTTTCCTTTTCTTCTTCAGAACACAACTTTTGGTGAAATATATGAGTTATGACACGTACTTTAGACTGCCAAATTTTCAAGGTGATTCCTACAGAAATTTCTAGATATTTGACAAAAATCTACGTTCGAAGGTGTCCAAAATTGGTAGATCGTCAACCTCAACGTGAGGGCTTCGGAGTACCTGCATATGGTCGCAACCAATGCTTATCTTCATCGAAAATGCCAAAAACATAAAAAGAGTTTTACATAAAAGAAAATAAAAAAAAACCAAATGTTTTTTTTTTTTTTTCGAAAATAAATCTAAGGAGAATAAACCCCACGTACGCAGGGTTAATTTCTGAGTGAAGCACCGGAAGAGTGATAAAATAAATAAATAAATAAATAAAGTAAAAAAATAAATAAAATAAAATATCTCCTTGAAAAATCCTAAGTGCAACAGAGTATCTATTGCGTGCGTTGACGAAGGCAGTCTGGACGGCGAAGGGGAATAGAGGGCCAAAGCAAAGTGACCCAAGAAACCCAAGAAACTACTCAGAGTCCCGCAATCAGAAACAAAAAAAAAAAAAAAAAAAAAAAGAGGGGGGCATACACTTTATTTATTTATTTTTCCTAAAATTTCTTACGCAAATTAAAAGAAAAAAAATTAAGAGCTAAAAACGACGGAATTATGTCCTAGACTACTCGACCAATCAGAGCGCGAGGCTCGGACCGATCAGAGATCGCGTTCGGACATCCCGTCATACAGCAGCATCCTGAGCTAATAATAATAATTAAAAAAAAGAACAAAACTTAATAAAAATAGCCAAAAAAAATAAATAAATAAATAAATAAAAATAAAAGGGGGGGGGGGATCCGGCAGCTCGTAATTTTGAAAAAAAATTTAAGCAATTAAAAAGAATTCAGTAATAGGAAGGTGGAAATCGCGACTGAAAAAATACAACAGCAGGTAGGTCTGATACTTAAAATCATCTTCTTATAATGAAAAACTAATTCATAGAAATGTAACTGTATTCTGACATCAATTAGTAATTACTTTCTCTTACCCACAAGGCGCAGAAAGTATTTTTTTTTGGGTCAAATTTTCGAAAGTGTTTTTTCTTTTTTGTTATATTTCCATGTTTTGAAGTCCCATGAATCTGAAAATCTTGTTTTTAGCGGTTGGTCTCGGTGTGTGTGTGTGTGTCTGTATGTGTGTGAGTGTGTCTGTCTGTATGTGTGTCTGCGTGTGTGTCTGCCCGTTATCAGCATATCTCAAGAACAAATAGCAGCAGAAAGTCCAAACTTGGTATTCTAAATGTGTATCATATAGGGATGCTACTCTAAGCTTTCCGTTGAGAAGAAGCAAATGGTTCGTGTACAGGGATACTCAAGAGTATTCAAATACATTACGTCTATTGGGGGAAATTGCAGGTAAGTAGATGTTAACATCTGTAGACTGCACTAAACCAAATGAAATGAATATATATTTTTTATATGCGTAAAAACAGGCTTCATATGGCATATGGCAGGAAAATCCTTCATTGTTCATTTACAGGGCTACACAAAATAACTAGATTACAGTGAGACAATAGCTGAAATTTGATGGAAGTGCATTTAAACTTGTCGCATATAATATTACTATAGGATTTTATTTAGGTGCACTATATTGTTTGTACATAATCTTCAAAAGATATACAGGGCTACAAATATTTAAGCGATAACATTCTTTTTCATTGTTAGTGGAAATGCTTTCTATAATATTTTACCACTAGTAGGCTTTGATCGCTTTGCTGGACACAATACTGAAATGAGTTGTCAGAATCCCATATCATTATTAATTAACCTGAGTTAAAGTTCCCGATGTGCTCGTAGAGATTTTTCTCACTCGCAATGTGAGGAGTCCGTGTTCCAACTGCTTTCGGCAACAACTTACCCGATTCTTAAGGACCCTTCAGAGACTGGCTTTAACTTCGGTTTCTTTTGATAGCCCTTTGATGTGGGAACCGAGTTTACGCGAAGCAGGAGAGAGATTTTCTCAGCTCACAAACCTCCTACTGCGATCGAAATTGGGTCTCTTTGGTAATAGAGCAATAAAAAGTAATGTCCTTCATTGTAAATGTGTGCAAAATGTCAAGGGTCGCTTTCGGACAATGGATAATTTATGAGTTTTGAAGCGCTGCACCGTTGCTAGTATCTGAAGGATCCTTTATTCCCCTTTCCCCAGGGCTAAGTTCGAAGTTTTGCGAAATCTCGACAAAGTACATAATGCATACACCTAATCAACATCCACAAACCAAAGTTCGCCAATCTAAGATAATTTACGGTGAATTCAAATGGGACAACGTGTTTTTACACGCGTTTATAGCCCTCTCGATACCAAGGGGTAATTTCGTAAAACCCGTTACAATAAGGGCCGGATACATATAAACAATTTACGCACCAAATTTCATGACCGCAGATCCCATTGATTTCGCAGGACCAATTTAGCACTAAAAGGTGTGTCTCGAGTTTCCCCCCTCGTACGCCCTCCCTCCCCAAAGAAAAAAAAACGCAAACCCCAAAAAAAATCATAAAACGTGTGTTTGGAAATATCCTAACGAAGTCGCATTTTTTCAATATATTTGTTCCATTTTTGGTAGAGGTCTACTCAAAAATCAGGAATTGTCAATATTTCCCCCCTCCCTTCCCTTAAAAATCGAAAATTCCGAAATGCAGATAATGTATTAATTGTACTCATTTCTAGTCTCCCCATATGCAATTTATTTGCTGTGAAGTAATTAGGAGCCGAGTTATGCTTACAAACGTGTTTTTGCCTTTTGCCTCCCCCAGGGGGGAAAGGGGGAGTAATTTCGGAAAAGTTGATAGATATAATTTTAAGTTGGGTAAAGACCTAAATTCTTGCAAAGCGCCGTTGAATTCCGTCCAGCCGTTCTCAAGTGATACCCGGACAAACGTCTTTTTGTTCTTTGCCCCCCCCCCCCTCCCAGGGAGGAACGTGGGAGAATTTCTGAAAAATTGATAGATATAATTTTAAGTTAGGTAAAAAATCTAAGATTATGCCAATTGCTGTTGAATTCCGTCCAGCCGTTTTCAAGTGATGCCCGGACAAAGAAAGAGACATACAGACACGATCACACACACACGTACACACACACAGGCAAAATTTTCTGAAGACATTTTCGGCTTTCATGGTGTGTGAAACGTGAAGATATCGCAAAATGTTTTGATTCTGACAAATTTACAGACAAAAGTCTGATTTTATTAATATAAATGTTGCTCAGGAAAAGTTGCTATGGATACACCGATCACCAGAAATTTTGTGCTTACAGGCCCGCTCGTGTCTCGGAACACCAATTTTGGAGTTCGTTTGAAAACTTATCCGGTGGCACCATCAGTTGTTGTTTTGTTTTGGAATATCATTTACACTCCAGCATGAAAAACTCACAAATGACTTTTTTAACTTTGCATATCCCAGGTATGCATTTTTTTAATCAGCATGCATCATTGATTTATTGTGATCTTCAGTTGTAGCATTAAACTTTCCTTTTGAAATAGTTATAGTAATAGTAATAAATAATTTTTGCATCCAAATATTTGCAATCATTTTAAAATGCAGTTCATACATTAAAAATTGCTTTCATAAATTAAATTATATTAAAGAATGATAAAATTTATTTGTTTAAAATATAATTATTGATATTGGCAAAAATCCAATTACGAATCATTGTGTGATATTTTTTTTTTCTGTGAACATGGCTGATTTTTTACACAATAGCAAATGTTTCGATTTTACATTTATTTTGATTGTGTTTCAGCTGCGTTACGAAGATGGAAGGGTTTTAAAAAGTGTATTTTTATTCCCTGTTTTTTATTTTTTTTTTCTTTGTTAAGGCGTAATTGGTTCGTTTCTTTATACAGTCGGTAACAAAAGTCTCCGAACGCTAGCGAAAATTCCTATGTAAAAAAAGTACACTTAATACAGTTTTGTAAAATAAATCCTTGTCGAATCCTGTTTTTGGACTGACTAAGAACAGGATTCGACAAGGATTTATTTAACAAAACTGTATTAAGTGTACTTTTTTATATAGGAATTTTCGCTAGTGTTCGGAGACTTTTGTTACCGACTGTACGCGGGTAAATGTTAGTGAATTAAAACTAGATTTCAGATTCTAGATGAGCGCGAAGAAAATAAACGAAATATTTTTGAAACATCTGTCAACAAACATTAAATATGTATTTCTTATATGCATTTGATACTTATCCATAGATAAATGTAAAATTTATAATTTATCATATTATTCTAGATATTTAAAAGTTCTAAATATACATAAAAATAGCAGCCTTTTTCAAGAGATTCGTAATGTAACAGCATATACGTACGTACTAATGCATTTGTTAATACAGTTTTATATATGGTAATAGCAATTTATCATTGCAGTTTAATCGTTCATCTCATTTTCTTATAACGTATAATTAATAAACATTGTCTAAAGTTTTGCTCTAGATAACTATTTTATTGTAATTAAAAAACAATTATACATCTTTCCTATGATTAGAGAAGCATTTACGATTTTTTTTTTCCATAGAAAAAAAAAAAAGTATCCTAACAAGAAAGATGACATAAGTGAAAAACTGGTAAATTGGAGTTCATATCCTTTGAAAATGTTTATGAAGCACCACAACGTGCACGAAAAGCGTCATACCTCTATTTTAATTGATAGATTTAGAAACAGAATGTAAGTTTTACTGCAGGCTAGTCAAAGATTTGTAGTTATTTTAAATTGATTTTTCTCAAATACTGCAGTTTTGAGTTATGTCAATTTTCTTTCCGTGATGTCTTTAGCATTCTGCGGATATAGTTCTGTTTCGTTATAAATCATATTAGTGTTTTACAAGATTTTAATTTGTGAATTTAGGCCCTTGGAATCTAAAATGTTAGCGAACTTTGTATCTATAATATATTAGGATTTATATTGAAATGCTAATTGATGCTTCTCAAATTTTAACGAAGCAATGTAAAAATGGAATCCTTTATAAAATTTGTCAGACTAACTTTTGGATCTTAAAAAATCTAGGTAAAAATTTTTTTCTGTCATTATTAAGTAAACAGCAACGTTCCCTTAATTTGCATTTAGTAATAGTTAAAACAGTGATAATATCCATTAAATAGCATTTAGTAAATTATTTTTGTTACTAATTTAGTTATTTTTTAATGGTACAGCGGAAGTTATTTTGTAAACATCACTGTAAAATATATTTTGTGTAGCTGTATACCAAAAATGGTGGCAACTACTTTACACCAAAAATGGAGTAATGAAAAATTTTTCGTGTAATGAACCACCGTGTAATTTTTGGTATTGTCCTACACCAAAACTAAAGGTGTTTCATTACACCATTTTTGGCGTAAAGTAGTTGCCACCATTTTTGTTGTACAGTTACACAATTTTTATTACTTTCCGAACACTATAGTGAGGAAAGTATTATAATCATGTCAAAAATCCGAATTCGAGATTTTGATGTTTCTATACGTTTCGAGGTCCCCTGAGTCCGTTTTCACTATTTTTACGATGGTGTATGCATGTGTGTGTGTGTGTGTGTATGTGTGTATGTGTGTATGTCTGTGGGTGAACACGCTAGCGTCTAAACGCTTCGTTCGATTAACCTGAAAGTTGGTACGCATATTGTAAGTCACCATAGTACAAACCCTATAGATTTTGGTGAATCTAGCACTTATAGTTTTTTTACAGGGCCACAAAGAAAAATTCTTTATCATTATGGCCTATGGGAGCAAAATCTTAAAAGTGCGATAGCATCTAAACGCCTTATTCAATTGAGCAAAAATTTTATACACATATTATAGATCACAAATACTCAATCTGTATAGATTTTGGAGAATCTAGCACTTATAGTTTTTTTACAGGGACACAAAGAAAAATTCTTTATCATTATGCCTATGGGGCCAAATTTTTAAAAATGTGATAGTGTCTAAACGCCTTATTAATCCGAGCAAAAAAATTGTACACATGTTATAGATCACAGTTGAACTAACTGTTTAGATTTTGGTGAATCTAGCACTTACAGTTTTTTTACAGGGACACAAAGAAAAATTCTTTATCATTATGGCCTATGGGACTAAATTTTAAAAAGTACGATAGCATCTAAACGCCTTATTGAATTCAGCTGAAAATTTATATGAGTATTATAAATCACTGTTGCACTAACTATAAGCATTTTGGTGAATCTAACATTTATAGGTTTTTACAGGGACACAACGAAAATTTCTTTGTCATTATGATCTATGGGCTCAAAGTTCAGTAGCGTTAAATAAAACAACGTGTAATAGATGGAGAAAAATACTCAAACACTCTATTATGGTTTTCTCTCTTTTGTTTGTTTAACAACTACTCTGTCTTTACTTTATCTACAAAACTGTTAATTACTCAATGTTCGGAAAGTCGAGTGGAGTCACTCCAGATTTTTTTTTACATTGCACACACACACAATGACCAATTGCTCAAACCCACTTATTTATACTCGGAGACCTTAAAATGTGTAAATTAGGTGAAAATTCTATGTTGAATTTTTGGACCGAGTACAATACTTCCATTACCTACAGTAGTCTGTAAATAGAAGTGAAAATAGTTGTAATTTAAGGGTGATATTTTTACATATGAATGTGGCTGTACTAAATTTGTACTCCACCGTATGTTTTTAAACTTCTTTTAAATTTCACCTTTTTTTCAATTCAGTCGTAATTTTACTGACGGCTTGTTGTATATTGCCCTATGTTGTATTCATGATTGCAGGTAATCACTCTTTTATATACCACTTTTTATGTAAAATAATCTTTGTTTTATGTAATCGAAAAAAAAAAAAATATTGCAAAAGTTTATTGAATATTTCTATTAAAAATTAGCAGCACTCAAAAAAGTGACATCGCGGAGCAATTGGTTGGTGTAAATCTTTACTATTCTTGGAAAATCTTTAGTGCCTCTATGTTGCGACAAATCGGCAAGGACAAAAAAAAAAAAATGTAGCACGCACAGTTTGAGTGACACGGGAGAAATAAACGGCAGATACGGGCGCTTCCGTAAAACACCGGGCATGTCTTTCCGTTATGCGGGTTCAGTATATAAAAGTTAGCGGAAATTTTAAGTTTTTCCTTTTATGTCGTGAAACCCGCACTTGGTTTTTTGGTGTGCGACCTCCATTAAATTCAAAGAACCACTGAATTTAGCATTCCATTAATGCTAAATTCAGTAAAAATGAGTGTGATTCCCATATGCGTGACCATTCATTGAAGGGTTAAAAAAGAGAGGTACAAGAAGTTAAAAAAACTTGTAGTGGTAGGTGTTGGGACCTGGTTGAGAAATTGACATGGAATGACCCTTCTTCGAACAAACAGAATTTTTTCTCTTGTGTCTTATATTATTTCACTTTTACTCTTGTGTCAAAATAATTTCATTTACTTGTGCAATCAATAAATATTTTACCCTTTTTTAGTAATTTAATAGTTTATTAAACAAATTAACCATCTGAACTTTACATTTTAAAAATTTCTTTTAATGTAATTATATAACAATGTTCATCGTATAAATTAATTTAATATGATGTAAATCAGAACTGTATACAAAATTCTTAAAAAAAAAAAAAAAATACTATACAGTTACTAGAATTTCCAAAATTATGTACACATCTATTTCTTTAAAAATTAACTAACAACAATGAGTTGTCTTGAAATACTCTATTTATATTTGTTTTCATTGTATATTTAGCAGTTCTAGAAATAATCCTTAGAAAATTCTTAGAAAATATATTTAATTAGTGACGGATTAATAATTTGTTCATACTTACCGATATTTAAATTATTTCTAATTTCCAATATACACACTTTAATTTTGTTTCTCCCCTCCACAAAAGATTTGCTCACCGTCGCTAGCAAAGTTGGGTACTCTTTAACTACATTTCTTGCGACCATGGAAGCCTCTGCACAAGTGCGGATTCAACGAGTCCACTAGTAAAATAGGGAAGACAAGCTTTCCCTTGAGTGAAAATAAGCGATAAGGGAATACCGAATGACTGGATGCTTACTAAATTCAAACCTGTTGGTCAACTTGGAAACCCTCCAAGATTTTCGACTCGTCCTCACTGCTAGGCGTAGGAAACGTGGTTACACTATACTTTCCGATTCCGCAGGGCAATGACGGCAGTGAGGAAACATTGCAACCTGATTGGTCAGCTTTTTATCAGATGTTCTCTTTTTCAAGACACGCAATTGGTTTCTTCTTGTCTTTTTTAAAACAAGATGTGTAAAGCTGCTCAAGAGAATGACGTATTCTAAAACCTTAACTCATTACACGCGCATACTGATGGAATTTACATAATGTTCTGGAGGAACGATAGTAAGATTTTTTACAGTGTAGATAACGGTTTGAAAAATGTAAATAACTAAAAAAAGTTATTACTGTTCTTGTCTTAACTATATTTCCTTTACTTTACCGTTGCTAAATTCATTCTAATTGTAAGTACTTACTAATCCAACTAAAATAAAATCTAAAAAAAAAAAAAACCTATGAAAAATGAAGAAAAACTGCAGATAATTTGAAGGTATTTAGAACAATCCCTGCTTAAAAAGTCTTCAAAAAAAATATTAAAGTGAAGAAAAACTGCAGATAGATGCACATAAAATGAAGGTATTTGGAACAATAATAAGTTTAGGGGAAAAATGTTTATGGGGGGGGGGGGGAGGGGGAAGTTACCTGCAAATTTTTTGCTGTTCCAAATACCTTCAGTTTTTTTCTCTTCATTTTTACAGTTTTTTTTTAAGACTTTTTTAAGCTGGGATTGTTCCAATTACCCACATTTCACATTATTTGCAGTTTTTATGAAGACTTTTTTTAGCTGGGTTAAGTTTAAGTATGATATTCAGAGACATTTCTTAACTGTATGTATTTATAGAAGCCTCATCTTGATATGAAATGAAAAAAGTCAGGAACAATGAAGCAACTGACAGAGAAGATTTAGATGAAAATGTTGAAAAACTTCCTGTAAACTCTCAGAAAGACATGGGTAATTCGTTCTTAGAATGTGAAACTGAAGCAGAGCAAGATGGAATCAAACGAAGGTGATATGAAAACTTCTGATTCACAAAATAAAATTGCTTAAATATATTGTGGTTCTACTGTACTTTAAAATGATATTTATAATAGAATCAAATAATCGCTTAAACGAACAGTATCGATGCTAATTCGAATAAAGCGTACCAGGAATTAACATATTTTTTAAAACTTATCCTTAGCAATTCAGCTAAGTCCAAAGACCATAGAAAAATTACTTAATAACAACATTTTTTAACGCCACTTACCCATACTAAATTCCATATAAAATATGATTATATATATATATATATATATATATATATATATAAAGAAAGGAAAGAAAAAAAAGTGTTTTGAATGAAATGGTATGCATGAAGCATTTTACAGCACAAAATTTCTAGCGAAATATTTTACCATTGTTAATAGAAAGGTGAATGCACTTCATTAGATGAAATGAAGAAAATTTCACTTAAAAAATATTATACATATTAACTAAAATTTATTTCTCGCATTAATAATACTTTAAAAAGAATTTATCCAATTCAAAATAAAAACATATAGTTGTTTAATTTAATGTTTAAACATTGTTATTAAACTTTGCATCTGTTATGAATTAATTTGCGAAAACTATATTAAATATATGTGTGCATTGCATTTCTCGTCATGTTTCATCCACTAAGTAAAAATTACAGTCCTCCGTCAATTAAGTATTTGTCATGATCGAAAATCACCTCTCGAGGTCAAAGGGTTATTCCACTACCTGCATAGGCAATCCTATGATATTTATGGCGGATTTTAATAAATTAGTAAAATGTTCATGCTAAAAGCTTGAAACTTTTATTTACCGGGTGGCCATAATTAAACTTGGCATCTGAGCTCTTTGTCGATGTAATAAAAAGGGGATGGAGTCGAAACTTAGTAGAAAGACCATTCAAAGTATGAGCTCAATCATTCAGTAAAAATTAATTCGTTAATTAATTAAATCAATAACATTCTGATAAGTGTGCCATACCTCTAAATGCAACCAAGCTACGAATTCCAAATAAAAACATCTTTATTTATTATTACAGATATTTTTGGTACTTTTTGATGCTGTTTAATGTAGGCCTCCTCATTAAGTTGTAAATATCTGTAGCTGATGAAAAGTATGTTCAACAGCTATTCGCAGCTGATCCCCAGTGATCAGCCGCACATGCAAGTTATGCGCAGTGCTGCCAGACTGAGGGAAATTTTTATACAATATCCACTACTAAATTTTAACTGAAACGGTTGCTTAATAACTTAGACATTTTTTGCAAAATATCTAAGAAACGGGTAGGCAACGTTAGAATTAAAATTTAGTGGTGGATATTGAATAAAAAATTCCCTCAGTCTAGCAGCACTAATTACGAGATCCTTAAAAACAGCCAAAGTTACAAAATTTCCTTGATAAACCAAACTATTTAAATGTCTACATTACCAAAAATCACACGCATTTTTGGGGAAAAAACAAAAAAATTTATTATAATAATACGTAAAACAAGGAAAAAGAAAATCTTAAAACAAATATGTATATGATATAAAATTAAAAATTATTAAAATAAAACGTAAACCAGAGAAAGCTAGCGCTAAAAGCTGCTTAGCTAATCAATGCTTTTTAAATAAAAAACTTTTAAAACGAATATGTATATGATATAAAATAAAGTAAAATTTTAAGTTTGTTTCCCCTTCAAAGAAAAAAAAATGTCTTTAAACTTTTTAGTTAACGAGCTTGACTGTAGGATTTCTTTATTAATCCTTTTTTTCCCTTTCATATGTTCGCACAGTTTAAAAGAATTCAGTTGGTTGTGTTTTTTACGTCGCACTAGTGCTGCGCAGATGGGCAATTGGCGACGGTCTGGGACACACACCTAGAGGTGGTCCGGAGACATGCCATCACAATTTTGATCCTCCCCGGAAGGGATGACTCTCCCGCTTCCTTAAAAGAATTCGGATTTTATACAATAATGATAATGATTTAAAAATAGCTCTTGAAGATCCTAGGGGTACATACAAATGAAACACTTCCAGTTGCAAAGCCGTTTGCAGGCTTTTCAAATGTATGACTTGCAGTCGGTAGTAAAAGTATCCGAGCACTAGCAAAAATTCCTATGTGAAAAAAGCACACTTAACACTGTTTTGTTAAATAAATCCTTTTCGAATCATGTTCTCAGACTGACTGAGAACAGGATTCGACAAGGATTTATTTAACAAATCTGCATTAAGTGTACTTTTTTTACATAGGAATTTTCGCTAGTTATCCGTTACTTTTGCTGCCGACTGTATTTGCAAAAAAACTTGCAAAATTTACGTCATCGAAATTGCAAGCGTTCCGTTTGTATGTAACCCTAAGAAAAAACTTACAAATTAACTGTTACACCGTCCTAACTTTTAACTGAATGTTTCCAGAGTTTTCATTTTTCGGTGCCGGCCAGGTGGTTCGGTCGGTAGGACGCTGCCTTCCGAATCTACTGGTCCCAGGTTCGAATCCTGGTGCAGGCATGGATGTTTGTGTTGTCTTATGTTTTCAAAATATTGTGTACTTGTATAATAAAAACTTGTAAACCCTTGTGGTGTGGATTTTTCGAGATATAAGCGGCCTTAGAGGCAAGCAATAAATCTCAGTACTCATCAAACCAAACCAAACCAATTTTTCGGTTTGTTCTATTTCCTCATTCAGGGGTTCATTTCGCTTATTTTATTTGCTTTCTTGTATACATTCTGTAATTCTTTATATAAATTAATTTGAAGTATTTTTATGCCTTTTTCAGAATTTTTTATATTATATATGTCAGATTTCTAATCAGTTAAAGATGGTTTTCTGTTTGGTGAGAAAATCGGGGCAAAGGATAATTAATAGCTAATTGCTACTGTCTTTCAGAAACTTCTGTTTTACCCTTATACGGAGGGGGCCTCCATGATGAAGACATCTACGTTTTTTGGGGATTTATTTCCTTTCATTCGTTCGTTAAATTATTCTCACATTCAAGTTTTGCATTTCTTTTCGCAGCAATTTTTCGCATTGGTTTGTAATTGCTCTGTTGGTTTTTCTAATCTTTAAACTTTTATTTTAATTTTATATCATATACATGTTCGCTTTAAAAGTTTCTTATTTAAAAAACATTGCTTAGCTAAGCAACTTTTAGTGCTAGCTTCCTTTGTTTTACGTTTTATTACAATACTTTTTAATTTTATATCAAATACATATTCGTTTTAAAAGTTTCTTTTATATATGTTGAGATAAAAGGGATTAATCCGGGGATTATGCATAATTACCGGTGATTATGCATAATCCCCACTAAATTTTGGGGAATGTGACTAATTATTTAATATTAACACATTTACCGGTTATTTTATAAAATCCCCAAATCAAAATGGGGAATGTGATAAATTACGATTCCTGCATTTTGAAATAGAAGTATTCAGTATTTTGTTTTTTTTCATGTACGCAAAGCGTGCTGACGTGCGCAATACTGACTGCTTCAGTACAAAATACTGCATATTTTAGGATTCATACATTTTGAGATAGGGGTATCCAGTGATTTTTTTTTCCATGTACGCTATGCGTACAGACGTGCGCAATACTACCTGCTGCAGTATAAAATTGTGTATATTTTTCAGAATTATGCATTTTGAGACAGGCGTTTCCAGTGATATATTTTTTTCATGTACACAAAGCGTAAAGATGTGCGTAATACAAGTTGCTGCAGTACAGTGCATATTTTTCAGATTCATGCATTTTGAGATAGGGGTATCCAACGATGTTTATTTTTGGGTGTGTTTTACGTACGCAATACTGGCTGCTGCAGTACAAAATTGTGCATAATTTTGTAGATTCATACATTTTGAGATACAGGTATCCAGTGATTATTTTTAATGTACGCTAAGCGTGCAGACGTGCGCAGCACTGGCTACTGCAGTACAAAATTGTGCATTTTTTTCAGATTCAAGCAATTTGAGTTAGGGGTATCCAGTGATTTTTTTTTTTTGTTTCATGTATGCGAAGCGTACAGACGTGCGTAATAGTGGCTGCTGCAGTACAAAATTGTGCATATTTTTCAAATTCATGCATTTTGAAATAGGGGTATCCAGTGATTTTTCGGGGGAAGTTCCATGTACGCAAATCGTACAGATGTGCGCAATACTGGCTGCTGCAGTACAAAATTCTGCATATTTTTCAGATTCATACATTTTGAGACAGGGGTATTCAGTGATGTTTTCTTTTATTTTCATGTACGCAGAGCGTACAGGCGTGCGTGATACTGGCTGCTGCAGTAGAAAATTTTGCATAATTTTGAATTTCATGCATTTTAAGTAAATTTTTGTACTGCAACAACTAGCATTACGTGCATCTGTACACTTTGAGTACATGAAAAAAATCACTGGACACCCTATCTCAAAATGCATGAAATTAAAAAATAAATACACAATTTTGTACTGCAGCAACCAGAATTACGCACTTCTGTACGCTTTACGTACATGAAACAAAAAAAAAATCGCTAGATACCCTACCTTAAAATGCATGAATCGAAAAAATATGTATTATTCTGGAACATTAACCTGGACCTCACTACCGCCCTCAAAGACATAGTTAAACTCCTCCAAAGCCGAGAAAACTGGTTTATCCTTGATTTTAACTAACCTGTCCACATGGACAATTTGAATGTTTTTGACATTATTCACCTACTGAATTTCAAAATTCAAACTGCTAAGCTGCCGAATGACACGAAAAGGACTACTATTACCTTTATGAAATTTTTTACACAACCCTGGTTTGATAGCAGGGGTGAACAATATTACCAAGCTGCCAAAAGTTATATTTTTATCAATCGCAATTTTATGCCAAATTTTCTCCTGATTACAGGCCGCCTTTTCCAACAACTCTTTAGTCTGAACAAATACATTTCTTAACGAAGGAATCAGCTGCTCACAATACGAGTGGCAGCACCTAGCAACTAGGAAGCGTCCTGATACGAAGCGAGTAACCTGACGTCACCTACATCACAGCCCGGGAGGGAAAGAAGGGGACGCTCCATCTTTGCAGCTGCGATTCCAAGAAAAGAAGCAACACGTACTCCCCTGAATTCAGGACGAAAATTGTAAAGAGATAAGCACTAATCATAACTGACAATTATCAATGGAGATTGAATACCTGAAACTTACAAAGAAAGCACATAGAGATAAAAATGATATTTCTAGTATAAGAGGGAGAATAAACTCAATGGGGTTAAATAGTTTACTTGCCCAAGAGATTCTATACTTTAAAAGTATGTTGAGATTACAGATTTTCTATTCAACGAAAGAAGAAGGGGTTAAAATAACTGAATGAATTTACAATGCCTTCAACTGATAAACATATTCACACGATATACATTTATAGATACCTAACATTTTAATCCTTTTCACAAGCACACACAAATGAACAAATATACAGAAACTCATTTATACAAAGGCTTTTCAACACGAGAAAGATTACTGAGAGAAGGAAATATTTCAACACCTACTCCAGAATTTTACCTACACCATTCATTTACTTAATACCATTTATTTATTTATTTATTTTTTTTTTTTTTTGACAATAAGATTAATTTTGCGAAATTTTCACATTTTTCTTCATGCAAAATACCATTTAAAAAATTTGTTAATCACGGCCCACACAAAAATTACAAAAACTTCAATTATCGTCGTGATATTAATAAGTAACGTGATAAAATGTAGAGTTACAGTAACTTTATTCAGTACATTTTTATTTACTTTTACTACATAGAATCATTTCTTTTTTCTTTTTGTAGTAAAAAGTCACTTCAAATGGAGTATTTACTCATAAAATTGGACAAAAGAGATATAATGGATGAAATTTCAAATCTTGAAAAATCTGTTCCAAAACAGAAAGAAAAAAGAAGAAAAAGATGCTGTATTTCCTAAAAGGTGACTGCACCAATTCTTATTTAGAGAATTTTTGAATGTAGAAAACAAAATTTAATAGTGCATATAAAAATACAGCAAAAGCTACAAGTATCAATTTTTTTTTTTACCCAACTCTCTCAAAATTTTCCTTGTCACTTCGCGAGAAAAAAGTGAACAGTAAAAATTTTATGTATTTTTAATAATACAATATGTAACTCCTCGCATAAAAAAATCAAGAAATAAGATATGGAAAACATAAATTAAAATCCTGTTCAAAGTAAATTTTAGTTTTACCAAGTCTCTGTTTATCACATTACTTTGGTGGCAAATTTATATTCTCAAAAGTTTTGATAAAAGCTGCGAACTTCAGTAAGTAGAATTAAAAAAAAAAGAAAAAGAAAAAAAAAAAAACAGAGAGAGAGAGAGAGAGAGATAGACAGAAGTTGAAAGCATCTATTTCTGATATTGAATCCTAACGTGTAACTTGCATTTTAATTGATCTGAAATAAGGATATATCATAAATTAGATGTCTTAGATTGGTGCAGTTTATAAATAGCTATAGATTATAATCAACGAGATAAATAAAGTACAGTTTTTCCCTTAATCGCTATTTTGGCATTTAAAGTTTCATTTCGGCAAAGTATCATTTTTATTAGCTAACAAGACAGTCTTATAACCGAAAAAAATTGGCTTTTAAATAATTTTTCACATGTTTCTTATTATAATAAATAGTAAAATATTTTTTTTTTTCATCATTTCCCAACAAAGTTTAAATGTGTTTATAAAGAAAAGTTAAACTTTTAAAAGAGCTAAATTTAACAACAAACAATAATTTATTTACTATCTTTAAATATTGTGTCGGTTAAATTTCGACTACAAGAAATATAAAAGAAGTAAAATAAAACCTAAAATGATTTAGAACAAAAAAAATATTAAACTACATAAATAAACCAAAACATTGGTGGTTATAATGCAGCCACGTTTCCTAAAACCAGCAATGAGGACGCGTTCAAAATGTTGGAGGGGTGCCAGCTCAACCGACAGGTTGAGATTTGGAAAATATAACGTAATTCGACGCTGCATTATTACTCATTTTCTCCGAGTCAGATGACAATCACATCTATTTTAACACTGGACTCGTTGAGTTAGCACTTGCGCAGAGACTTCCATGGTTTCATGAACTGTGGTCGAAGAATATCACTTTCTCCAAGTACAATTTCCAAACCGTTGCCATAGAAATTTATTGAAAATAAGCTGTGACCAAGGGAACCGACTCCAACGCAGAAATGGTTCTAGTCACATGACTCATGTTGGACCATGTCAGGTTTACCATTTATCACTCTACTCTATTTATCGCGTTGATTATAATAAGCTATTAGCTAAGCATACATCTAATTTTATTAAAAATCGCAATTACCAGAGCAAAGTTACTTAAATAATGCCACTCAACCGTTTTTCTTAGTTAAATATTTTAAAATCTTTAAATTGTAATATTACTGCATTACAGGGAAAAAAAAAGAACTTGACTTATTATTTCCTTATATAGAAAGTTAAATTTGTTATTGATATTTTTAAAATGTATAACTCAAAAATTCAGATACTTGAATAAGTGTCTGGTTTAAAAAAAAACATTATCATAGTGTCAGATTATGGATACTATATATGTTTAGTTTTCTAAGCATTACAAATATTTAATCTGTTAAAATGTATGATTATATTTGATAAATTATGGATGAAAATTTGCAATATAATCTTAGAAAATATGAATAAAATGAGAGAGAAGAAATTTGAATGGACATGTTGTGAGTGTAATGTTGAATTACCTAAATGTATATATTCTTGAAAAACTGTTAATATCTTCAAAAATATACTAAAACTGAACAAATAAAAAAAGTAAGTCACTTTAGCTCAGAAATATCAACACATTTGATATAAATTCATCACAGACCTAAGTACCTTAGCAGCCCTAGATGCTGCAATATAATAAAATTAGTGGAAGGCCAGCTGAAATATGTACATAAATGCAGTCTGCTTATAAGTTAAACATCAAACAGTCAGAACTTTCAGCTATCATAAAAATACAAAATGCAATTTAAAATGCTTTAAATAAAACATAATTTAAAAAAAAAAAAAAAATGTTTTGTAAATTATTTGTGAAATAATTTCTTAAACCTTGAAAAAAAAAAACTGAAAATGTCTGCAAGCTAAACATACACTTCACAGCCCGCATATATAATTCAGGTGCAAAATACAATTTAAAATGTTTTAAGTAAAACATAATTTTTACAAGAATGCTTTGTAAATTATTCATAAATTAATTTCTTAAACCTTGAAAAAAAAAAAAAAAAAAAAAAAAAAACTGAAAATGTCAGTAAGCTGAACATACACTTCACAGCCTGCATATATAATTCAGGTACAGTGACCTGAAATATTAATGAACTTTAATTTTTATGTTATATTTTATTAAAATGCTTGTTGTATAGCTTGTATTTTACATTAAATCTTGTTGTTTATATAACTTAAAAAGCAATTTTTAAAGCAAGACTTTATTGATATTTTAGAACCAACATGTCTGCGCCAAAACGCGAAAAATCTAAAGTGAAATTTCCTTGTAAGAAGTTACAAAATTCAAATGCTTAATAGTTATTTTACACTAGCACGGTGCAGAATTTAATTGCGTAGCCTAGACTCAAATTTATTTAAAAATGACTTGACTAGGATTTAGGCTTCAGACGTATTCATAAACCCATTTTCAAAATCTCTCTATTTTAGGCTAGATATTTTATAAAGTGCAGCTTCTCGAACATTTATAAACTAATTTTTTTAAGTATATAAAAAATAATACATATAATTTTCTTTTAAAATAACACACAAGAATACTTATTGATAATTCTGTGTGTATTTTACTTTCAAAAAACTATTGGCTAACCTTTTAATATCTTTTTCTGTATCTACGCGCCCTCTTAATACCGTGAATATGCTCAAAATTTTTTCAAATTGCACTATACAAAAATAAACAAAATACAGCAGAAAATCTCATAAATGCGTTTCTAAGCTCTTAAACACTAAAACTAAAGAATATTTTACTAAAGTACATTAATTTGTGGGGCCATATTTGATCATCGAATAACATAAATTATGATTTCTGCAATAATCTTTATTGGTCCATGCGGCCCACCAGTGGACGAGCGGTTCTGCGCTTAAAGCTGGTCGACGTGAGGTGTCGCGGTCGATCCCAAGTTGCGCTCGCGTCCTAGTCGTTTGGAGTTCTCCGTGGTTTTCTCTAAGACGTACGTAAATACGGGTTAAGACCGCTTAAAAAGACCCCCCACAGAGGGCCCTCACCCTCAGGCCTAGGATTCTAGAGCAGTCAGTCGGCCTTAATCCCTACAACCAACCAACTTTATTGTTGAAATAAGTATTTAAATATATATATATATATATATATATATACATTAGGGATTCCAGACAATCGGAAAATTATTTTGTATGTATATGGATAAAAAAACTAATAAATAAAAAGATTCAACTCCTTTGAAAAGGATGAAAAGTAAGCAAGGAGAGATAGTGACGTGAAATTGCTGCGCGATAGTAGCGTTCAAGACTACAGTGCAAATGATTACAGTTTGATCCTACTAATAAAATGGAGGAAAGTATTGCAATCATGTCAAAAATCCGAATTTAAGATTTTGATGTTTCTATACGTTTCGAGGTCCCCTGAGTCTGTTTTCACTATTTTTGCGATGATGTATGTATGTGTGTGTGTATGTATGTGTATGTGCGTGTGTATGTCTTTGAGTGAACAAGCTAGCGTCTAAACGCTTTGTTCGAATAAGCTGAAAGTTGGTACGTATATTGTAAGTCACCGTAGTACGAACCCTATTTATTTTGGTGAATCTAGCACTTACAGTTTTTTTTACAGAGACACAAAGAAAAGTTCTTTATCATTCTTACCAAAGGGACCAAAATCTTGAAGTATGATAGCATCTAAACGTCTTATTCAAATGAGCAAAAAATGTATACACATATTATAGGTCACAAATACTCAATCCGTTTAGATTTTGGAGAATCTAGCACTTACAGTTTTTTTACAGGGACACAAAGAATAATTCTTTATCATTAGAGCCTATAGGGCCAAATTTTTTAAAAGTGTCATAGCGTCTAAACGCCCTTTTAATTTCTTTAAAATTGTGTGACCATGAAAGCAGCTGTAAACCTGCTTGTAAATAAATAAATATATATATATATATATATATATATATATATATGACAATAATCATTTATATTTATCTATTTCTTTTTTCTTCTTTCAGATTCGCTTGGACATTTCATGAAGAAATTTACATGTTCTCAAATGCTTATTGAAAATTAACTTTAAAAATGATTTGCTTCAAAATTTAAAATTAAATTATATGTAGATAAATGAATATAGATCTTTTGCATGCAACATGTAGATACATTCACAGATACATACTGCTAGTTAATCAATAAAATTTTAACTATTATAGAAGTGTCTGTTTTTTCTTGCTTCTGTTCATTTTTTAAAGATTATATGCATGCTGCAGTAAAAATAAAAATTAATAGGTATAAGCGAAGTAATTTTGAATCAAACATTTTTCTAAACTATATATTTTCTTCTATTTGAGAATTTATATTTTTACTTTCGAACACATACAACATAGGGAGTGTACTGTAATTATAAAAAAAAAATAAAAATAAAATAATAAATGAGATAGTGATGTAACTATACGTACTGAAGATTCCTGAATTCATCTTTCTGTTTTTACGATAAAGTTTACATGTGTTTGCGTGTGTACGTGTGTCAGCAAACACGATAATGTCTAAAACCCTTATTTGCATAACTAAAAGTTGGAGATGTAGGCTTAGGAAAAGTAGGTTAGAAGCATAAGTTAGTAGGTTAGGGCACGACTTGTATAGATTTCGATGAGTGTAGTACTTATAGTCCTTTTAATGGTACACACACACCTCAAAGAAACCTCTTAATATTATGGTTTTTAGACTCAATTTATTCAAAGTATAATACCGTCAAAATGTGTTTTTTTGACGACGCTAAAATTTGATTGGTATATTACAGGTCACAGTCATACAACCTGAATTCTGTAAAGTAGGAGTTATTTTACAGAGATACAAAAAGTCTTTATAACCTATAAACTAAAATTATTTAAAGTGTACTAGTGTATAATTTCTGCTTTTGATTAAGATAAAATTATGCATGCATGTCATAGGTCACAAAATAGATATATTATAAGGATACAAAACATAATTATTATAGGTTGTGCTGTGGTCGATGAACCCAACTTAATTGAATTTTGTTTTAATAACTATAAATTTGTTTTAGATATTCAGGAAAAACTGATATATGTTACATTTTTTTACTAGCGTTTAATCATAATAGTAAACTATGTGAGTTTTACTTATAGCTAGCTCTATATAAATTTTTGCTTAAAATTTATATCCTTTTAAAAGGAGGAGAGAAATAATTCAGTTACATTACCATCTATTGTATAATTAATCGAACTTGAGGAAAAATATTCATTATTCAATATTTCTTGGTTTGTATTATTTACTGAATTAATTGATAAATGAGATTTCTTTAAGTGAGTCGCTACCTAAGAGAGTCTTTAAGTAAATGTTCCGTCACTCATGTGCATATTTCTCTGGTTCTGTTCATTCAATTTGTGAATCTAACTAAATGCTGATTAAACATGTTGATTAGCGATTTCTTTTAAAAATGTCTGTTTTATGCGTTCTAAAGAAGAAAAAATTATTTTAAACTTAAAAAAAAAAAAAATGGGGGGGGGGGGAGAAATTGAAAATTGGAAAAAATTTACTATCCTATTTGTTTAATAAACCTTTGATATAGTTAAAAAATCTGGTGTGAAACAACCAAACGACTTCCATTACCCTCTATTACACACGTAAAGCAACGGAATAAGCACCGCAAATTCCTAGCTTTTCTCTTACTAAATTAAACTGTATAAAAGCGGACGCCAAATACTTCTTATTTACACTTTAAAATTATTAAAGCAGCACCTCTTGTGCTCGTAGAATAATTCCTATAACATTAAACATAAGAAAATTATTCCTACGGTAAAAAGTAGTTCACTAAAATTAAAAATTCCAACTATATGAAAAAAAATGCAACTAACATCGCTGCTAACTTTATTCTGTTCTATTTCTTGAATTAAAAAAAAACAAAACTGTGGATGCCACACGCATCACATAATCTTTACATTTTAACAAATTTTGAAGATAGCACGCGCTCATATTTTACATAAAAATTAAAAGCATTAAATTCATTTAACTCTTTTTTCCTTTGACATATTGTTCAGCACGTGAACTTACAAAAAATAGAGGATAAATAATAAACAAATTTGTACACTGAAATTGAAAATGGCTCAGTTATAACATCCTCCCACCTTTTGATTATAGGTTATAATCAAAACCAAATGTTGCAGGTGTAGTTCTCAATACATTAGTCTTTCAGGGACTTTAATTCTCCTTCCCGCTTTGCTATATCTGACTGGTTCATCTTCTGAAGTTACAACGGGTTTAACAGTTTGAGCAGGGGTTTCCTTTGAATGGTATGCTTCTTTCAGTTTTGAACTATTATTTGATGATGTTACTTCTAAAGGATATAATCTTTGAATAGGTCGTAAAAGTTCATGTTGCGAAGTTTGAACCTTTACAAGTCAAACTTCCTTATCTTTGCCAGGATTAAGTTCTGTGATACGGCCTAGTGGCCAGTGGATTCGTTTCTTGTTGTCAGATCCAATTAATACAATATCTCCGACAGCGATACCCTTTTCGAACTGTTTTCTATTTGCTCGCTGTATGAGAGCACCCAAATATTCGAATCTGAATCGATCTCTCAAAGCTCTGAGTAGGGACTGCCTGTATCTGAGCCTCTTTGATAAAGAATTTTGTTCAACTGCATCAACATCTGGAAGCTGAATTTCGTGAACATCTTGAAGAAACATAGATGGGGAGATAGGCTTTACAGTCGCATCTTCAGAAAGGTATGTTCGAGGCCTTGAATTCACTACACTTTCAACATCAGCTAAAAGAGTTGTCATTTCTTCGTACGTAAGACAGGCGCGTCCTAAGACTCTTTTAAGAAGATCTTTTATTACCCTAATCAGCCTCTCCCAGAAGCCACCCCACCACGCCGCCGTTGGCGGGTTAAACTTCCAGTCAATGGAGTTGACAGACCCATATTTTTGTATACATTCCCAATCTAAGCTTCTCAATAAATTAGCTGCGCCAACAAAATTTGTTCCGTTATCACAGTAGATAACAGAGCATCTTCCTCTGCGAGCCACAAATCTTCTCAACCCCATCAAAAATGCATCTGTGGAAGCAGAGGTCATTAGCTCTAGATGAACAGCTCTATATATAGCACATGTGAAAATCAAAATCCAACTCTTCTTATCGTTCTTAAGATACAAAGGACCAGCCATATCTATGCCTGTAACTTGAAATACGGCAGAATCTTTTACTCGGTTTTCAGGTAGAGGAGCACTAGATGTCCATAAAGCCCTTGAATTAAACCTTTTACAAATCACACAGCTGGCTAACACAAGCTTTACACTCTTTCTTCCGTTGAGGATCCAATACCTTTCTCTAAGCAAATTTAAGAGGATTTGTAACCCCGCATGACAGTTCTTTACATGAATATAAAAAATAAGTCGCTTAACAACTTCATGCTTTGAAGGGAGAATTATGGGATGGAGAAAATCTTCACTATCTTTCCTGTAAGTTATTTTAGTTTTCAAACGAATGACATCTTGCTCATCCTTACAGGGTTGCAATGTCTTCAATCTTTCATCACTTTCCGAAGAGAAAGATTCTTTTTGAACCATACGTAGAGTTTTTATCTCAGCTTCCCGAAATTCAGTAACCGTCATTTCGCCTTTACTCCTCTTTTCAGGATTTAAACAATTATGTTTAAAGCGAAGAATCCAAGCAACTAAACGTATGATTTTTTCATAACTTGAAAAGTAGCGGTAATACCAGTTATTGTTGGATGGAAATTCAGGTTTCGTCAACATACAAGTAGACTTTGATCTTTCTTTGTGAATTTCTTCCTCATTCCAATCTTCATCGGAAGTGTTCATGTGGTTTCTAAATTCTGATGAATCTTTCATCCAATGTGGGCTCTCCCACCATCTGATTAAAGCTAATTGCTTAGCCTTACAGCCTCTAGACGGCAAGTCTGCTGGATTCTTCTCACTTGGTATATGTTTCCATGATGAAGGACTGCTTAATTTCTGAATCTCTTGAACCCGATTTCGGACAAACACAGACCAGCTCTCATTTCTTGATATCCAAGCAAGCACTGTTGAGGAATCGCTCCAGTAATATCTCTTCATTTCCTGCCAACCCAAAGCATCCACAACAGTTTTCGCCAAACGAGCGCCGATAGTAGCTGCTAATAGCTCCATCCTTGGTACAGTCGTATTCTTTAAAGGCGCAACTCAGGACTTGGCAGCAAGCAGAATTATTTCCCCTTGATCTTCTTTTTCTATCCTCAAGAATACTACTGCTGCGTAAGCATCTTTACTTCCATCAACGAAAGTATGAATTGTGCATGCATGTAAGTTTTCTGGAGTGATATGGCTATATCTTGGGATCTTAACATCATTAAAATATTTAAGTTCTTGGAACCATAATAGGAATTCTTTTTGTAAATCACCAGTTATCTTGTCATCCCAATTAATTCCTAATTTCCAAGCTTTCTGTAACATCAATTTAGGATAAAGCATCACCGGAGCAGTAAAACCAAAAGGATAAAAAATTTTATGAACTGCCGATAACATACTTCGTTTGGTAATCCTTTCTGTGTTGAAATCGTTTAGCCATTTCATGTTGACTTTTAATGTATCGGAAACCTTATCCCAAATCAGACCCAATACTTGAGTTTCCTTCTGGTTCGACGTTACATCGTGATCACCAGTGTATTCCCACTGTCTTAAATCAAAACCACCATTTGCCATTATTTTCTTTGAGTCCGAGATAAATTTCTTTAGATCTTCTTCACTGTGCACACTAGTGGCGACATTGTCTACATAAAAACTATGCAAAAGCCTTTGCTTGAAACTTTCCTCAAAATTTGCACTATTTTTGATGTGATATTCAATTACTGATGATAAAAGAAAAGGGCTACACTTTACACCGAAAACGACTCGTGCATGCCTAAATACTTTAAGTTTCTTCTCTTTTAGATCTTTCCACCATATAAATCGCAGAAAATCTCTATCCTTTTCACAAATGCTAATTTGAAGAAACGATTTTCTAATATCAGCGGTTACACCGATTTTTCTTTCTCTGAAACGTAGGAGAATATCTGGGATAAGCTCAATCAAATTTGGGCCACACTGCAGACACTGATTTAAAGATGGATGGTTAGCCAACTTTGCTGAAGCATCGAAAACCGGACGGATAGGTGTTGTACTACTGGTCTCTTTAATTTCCGGGTGATGAGGTCAGTAATTACGATAAGAGTTCACTTTGGTAGCAGGAACTTCTTCTATAATCCCCTCATTCAACCAGTCCATAAATATATTTTCATATTTTCCGTACATGTTCTTAGATAATAACTTAGAAGTTGTACTTTCCAAACGTCTTACAGCCAAACTCAAGTTATCTGGTAATGCAGATGTGTCGTCAGCCCAAGGAAGACAAATTTCGTAACGACCATCCTTGTTAATTTTTACTGTCTCTAAGAAATGTTCCTTTGTTTGACGGTCAATCTCACTTTTAGATTTCTTTTCTATTGTATCTGTTATTCCGATCAAGTCCAATCTCCATAAGTTTGAGATATCAGCTTCATTTACAAACAAGGACGTCACCATCATTGCTAAATTATCTGTTGAGACTTCGGTGTGAGGCGCTTTGCCCATCAATGTCCAACCAAGGTATTGTGGCGTTTCGGACTTTCGGGCGAGGGTTCTGGTAGCGAGTGAGAAAATCCCGTCACAGCAGAAGTTGATAAGAAAATTAATTTAATTAAAATTTAAACAAGATTCTATGTACAACCGTTAGTTACAATATTGATGTTGGAGGATTATATACAGTGGCTAGAAGTTACAGCATGGATCGATAGTTGAGTGGATGCTTTTAACAAACAGTTTCAGTGGATCTCCGTGATCCGAAATTCGATTTACTGAAACAATACTTGCACCGTTCCAGGTACAGAAAAGATATAATTCAGTCCTAGGATAATTTAGTAAAATGTCTCTTACGAGCTGACCTGCACACCTTCCCTGGTGACAGAAAATAAGCTGACCTGTGTTCTCTGCTCCTAGAGGAACACACAAAAAAATCACTAAGTCTCGCTACCTCTCCTGGTAAACGGGACAAGAAAAAACCCTCCGACCTTCACTGGCCGAAGACAAGATACGAATCCCCGACTCTCTGCTTCCAGCCCTGCTCCTGGGGAAACTCTTTCTCTCGATGACAACCCGCGCTCCTCCCTCATTCGCTGAGCGGTCGGGCGCCTTCTCGTCTGGCCGAAGAAATTCCTCGGAAACTCCGCTGTTCTCACGACCATCAGGGCGTACTGGCAGGGCAGCTTCTTTGTACTTTAGTGTCACAGTTCGAGACAGTCTGGAGCCAAACTATTATAAGTATCAGCACACCTGCTCTGTGTAGAGATTAAGGTCTGGCCAACTTTAATTAATTGGAAGGGGGGCTGTATGCCACAACTCCCCCCCCCCCTTGAGATGGTTTTCTGGGGTTGAAAAACTCCAGAAAATCTCTGCAATCAAATTAGGTTAGGGTGCATCAAAGCAATTCTAGAGAGGCTAATCTTCCTGACTAAACAATACTTAAATTTACACTAAAGTTACAAGTTTCAAATTACAAATTAATTAACATAATAAAAACAATACTAATAATAATAAACTATATACAAAATTTCTTACAGATAACTTTTAATCCACCCGACTCAAACAGTCCACATGAGGAATGTCTTTTCCTGGTCTGTGTCGGATTTCATAGTTAAAGGGCTGCAAGGTTAACGCCCACCGCATTAATCTGGGATTGTTTCCCGCATTTCTCTTTAACCATATTAGTGGGTTGTGATCAGTTTCTATGGTAAATTTTTGACCATCCAGGTAATGTTTTAACTTTTTCACTGCGAAAATGATCCCAGCACATTCCTTTTCGGTTGTGCTATAGTTTTTCTCTGCCTTAGTAAATTTTCGACTTAAGTACAGAATTGGATGTTCTTCATCTCCTTGCCTTTGAGCCATGATAATACCTATCCCCTTATCTGAGGCGTCACTTTGAATAATAAACTCCTTAGTATAATCAGGAGCGTACAGTACTGGGTCACGGGTGAGTTTATCTTTTAACTCCCTAAAAGCCTTCTCCATTTCGGGACTCCAGTCTACTTTTTCCTTTTTCGTTTTCCCTCTTAAAGCTCGGGTCAGCGGTTCTACTATTATTGCATAGTTCTTTATGTATCGGGAGTAATACCCGCACATCCCTAAAAACCTTCTAATTTCCGTTTTTGATTTTGGAGCTGGGAAATCAGTAATGGCCTTAATCTTAATCTCGGACGGTTTCCTACGTCCTTTCCCTACAACATGCCCTAAATATTTGACCGTCTCCTGGGCAAATTTACACTTGGCTAATTTAATGGTTAATTTTGCCTTGGTTACCCGCTTTAGAACTATATCTAAATGTTCTAAATGCTCTTCCCATGAATTAGAAAAGATAGCCATATCGTCAAGGTAAGGCAATCAGAAACTTTCTAGTCCCTTTAATAGAATACTCATGAATTTTGAAAACCTATACGGGGCGGAGACAAGTCCAAATGGCATTACCAAAGGTTGATATGAACCGAAACTAGTTACAAATGTCGCTAAACGTTGTGCGTTAGGGGTAAAGGTATTTGCCAATAGCCTTTAGTTAAGTCAATCACGGTAATAAATTTTGATGCTGCCACTTGCTCTACCCTCTCTTCTATGTTAGGCAAAGGTAAAAATTCGGCACGAGTTATCTCATTTAACTTGCGATAATCAACGCACGGGCGGGGTTCTCTGCCAAGGGCCTCTTCTAATATCATAGGCGAGGTATAATCTGACTCCCCTTCCTTAATTATGCCCAATTCTAACATACGCTGGATTTCGGATTTCAGGATGTCGGTTTGTCGAGGTGACGTCCTATATGGCTTCATTCTAACGGGTTTATCACTAGTCAATTCAATATCATGCTCAATTAAATTCGTTCGGCCTGGAATATTGGAAAACACTTTCTTGTGTTTAATTAGTAATGCTCCTAATTGCTCCTGTTGGGCTTTTGTGCAACGACTTCCTAAATTACTGTCCCTAATTACCATATTGAGGTCAAATTCTTCCGGGTCAGTTATAGGATAAGGTATTTCTAAGTCTGCCTCCGTCGTTTTATTATCCCGATTTTCCTCTATTAATACATTTACGATTTCTGCTCTCTGCACGTAAGGTTTTAGTAAATTGACATGATAAATTTGCGACTTTTCGCGCCTGTCCGGTACATTTACAATATAATTAGTCTCTGACATTTGACTCTCAATAGTGCCTGGCCCTATCCATGATACGGATAATTTATTGGGTTTACTTGTGGCTAAAACCAGCACTTTGTCCCCGGGATTAAATTTCCGATTTACCGCATTTCTGTCATACCAGATTTTGCGTTTGTCCCTTTTTTCCTCCATCTGCTCCCCTGCGAGCTCTTGACACCTTTGGAGTCTGTTTATCAATTCGAAAACATACTCCGTCACTGGGTTTTGCTCCTCTTCCTGCTCTGTCCATTTCTCAAATAGCAGGGTTTCCGGGGTTCGCAGATTTCTCACATGAACCAACTCGGCTGGGCTGAATCCCGTTGATTCATGTGTTACCGCCCGCAAAGCTAACAAAGCATAGGGTAAACTCCTCTCCCAACTTTCTCCACTTTCTAAACAGATTACCTTCAATAACCGTTTAACTGAACGATGCCAACGCTCAATGCAATTTGTCTGTGGGTGGTGCACACTACTGTGAGTTATTTTAATTCCAAATTTTTCTAAGAAAGTTGAGGTTAAGTTACTCATAAAACAAGCCCCTAAGTCTGTTTGGATTACTTTCGGAAATCCCATTCTACTAAATACTATCATTAACGCGTCGATCACTGTTTCAGACCTTGAATCGGGTATCGGGATAGCCTCTGGATACCTCGATGCTAAACACATAGCCGTGAGCATATATTTATTTTGATTTTCCGAAGGTGGGAGTGGTCCCACAATATCACAGTTTATATGCGTAAAAATTGCAGTAATAATGAGAACAAGTTTAAGAGGGGCTTTTTTTTGCTCTCCTGCCTTCCCAATTTTCTGACAAGGATCACACGATTTTACATAGGCTTCAGCCTCTTTAATGATATTTGGCCAGAAAAAATATCGCATCAATTTATCCTTAGTTATAGTCATGGCCACATGACCGGATATTAAACTGTGACAAAGATTCAAAATTTCATTCCTATATTTCCGCGGAATAATTAGCTGACGTCTTTTTTCTCCTCTGTGATCTGTAGCAATTCTGTACAGCAAACCTTGATCTATTGTTAAATTCGATTTCTCCTCTTTCGCGCGCGCCCACAACTCCGTCAGGCTTTCATCTTTTTCCTGCTCTTGGCGAAACTCGTTTTTCCCAACGTGCGCCAGAGCGGTGATCCTATCCTCCTCTAACTCGGGGAGGAAAATTGATTCTTCCGTACCCTGATTTTCCGTAGGCTCGCTCTCTGGCGACATTTCTGCCTCTCCCTGATCATTCCCAGCGCTTTCACTCGCCAGACTGGTTTTTGGCGCAGTTTCGTTTTTACGCCTTTTTGCTCGCGTTTCGACTGCATGGATTAATTCGGGTTTTTGTTTTTTTTCTCTCGATTAATTTCTGCGTCTCATTTCCCAGTAAATAATAATCCATGAGAACTTCCTTATCCGCTACCGCGGCTTTCGTATTAATTAACCCTATTCCCTCAATTTCTAATTCAATATTGGCTATGGGTAGACATCTCACTTCGTTGGCTAAAGCTGCCTTAACCCACACGGTTTCCCCGTTTAATTGCTCATTAGAAATTATTTTATGAGGGGCAATATCGAGGCACGTCCCAGAATCACGTAAAATGGTAAACTTTTCCCCATTTATCTTGGCTTCACTTAAATAAGGTTCAAAAGCCGGGTTTAAATTCTCAGCGTCTCCTACGTGATTTACTTTTTCAGCCTTCTCTTGTCTGCTTTTCCAGACTGGGCAATTTGGCTTAATGTGATCGGGGGGAAGAGCACACATAGCAAACAATAGGTTTTCGGGCCTCAAATAATTTAGATCTTTCCGTCAGATCAGACTTATCCCTCCAATTTTTTTGTTCTGGGGCATTTTTCTCAACCCTATTTTTATCAAAGTTGCGAGGTTTATCTAATTTCTTTTCTAGTGGTGGTTTCGGGGTCCAACTTTTCTTATTATTTCTGCGAACTGACTCGTACGCGTCAAACTTCTTAGCTAACTCTCGCGGTTCATTGAGAGAGCTCCACGAATCTATGAAATGATCTTTCATTTCGAAATTAGCCCGTTTCTTTAACTGGTCGGCCACCATTAATTTCTTTAGATCCTCAAAATTTGTCACTTCTACTCCCTCTAACCACCCATTTAAATATGTATCTAAATCATAAGCTAGATCATGCCAAAGAGTTCCCGGTTGTTTTTGGTGTTGCATAAATTTAATTCTAAAATTTTCCGGACTTAATTTAAATCGATCTAATAGCATTTGTTTGACTTTCTCAAAATCGTCACTAATTTCTTGGGGTTTTTTAAAATTAATTCCGCGATTTCTACGGGCAATAAAGCTAATAAATTAGTCACTAGATCCTCGTCAGCTATTTCTAACTTCCTAGCTTGTCTTTGGAATAACGCAAGAAATAATGCCATGTCCGATTTCTCCGGTTCAAATTTTTGCATAACCGATTTTAGTGATTGTCGGCTGGGGCGTTCGCTACGAGTCGAAGCTAGACTTACTGTTTCTGATTGTTGGGCTATTTTAAGTTTTTCTAACTCTAATTCATGTTTCCTTTCCGCTTCTCTTTCAGCGATTTTTTTCTCTTCAGCCTCCCTTTCCGCAATCTTTTCCGCCTTCCTTTTCTCTTCCGCCTTTCTTTCTAAGAGATCCTCCCGTATTAACTTAATTTGAGCTAGGGCTAGGTCTTTATCATAATCTGGAGACTTTTGAATTTTCCCTATGATATCACTTATCCTATCCGAAGTTTCAACAATCACTCCGAATTCGACTGCGAGCTCTTGCAGTTCCGCTTTCCTATACTGCCCTAATTCTGACATGTTTACCTAATTCTAAATTCACAATTTAATCTTACACAATTCCCAACAAAAATTTCTACACAATACCTAACACTTTTACACAATTCCTAACAATTTTACACAATTCTTACAATTTTACCCAATTCCAAAAAATACATATACAAAATTACACTAATAAAACCTATAATTCAATTTTGCAAATTTTTGGGGTGTATAAAATTCCAATACAACACGATTCCAATAATTAAAACTTAATATTCAATTCTACACATTAAATTTGAAATATTTGAAATCACAACCCTTTCCAGGAAAGAAACCTCTTTCCGTAACTTATTTGATTCACTTTTAATTTTCATAAATTACACAAAACAATATGAAATTACTGTGTTATCTTTCTCAAGATATTTTAACACCCTTTTTGTTTTCTCAAATAATATCTGTTTTCAAATATAATCTTTCTCATTTAAAACAAGATAATCAAATATGTGCAAATCAATTAATATTTTTCCAAACTAAACAAATATGAGTTATATTTAAATTAAATTTACCTATAATTTAAATTCCTCCCTGTTTTTACTTAGAGTTTCTAATATTTGTGATATGCCACATTTTTAATTTTTCCAAAAACAATGTTAATTTAAGGTTTACTCTCCCTTAATAAATTTCTAAATAACTTTTAACTTTATACATTTATCATCTAATACCTTAAATAACAAAAATTTTACAGCCTCACTAGAAAAGTTTGACTCACCCCTGTTTTGTTGTCGTTGCTCGAGTTCCGTCCTTCCTTCTGGCACATATGATGGGCTCTCGGATCGGCACTCCGTATGGAATTCGGGATGGGCTCCGGATAATTCAGGCTGAGGGCTCTCCTCTCTGTCTTAGAGATTCTAGTCGATGCGACGTAGATGTATCCTCCGTTGATTTGATGGTTCGACGTACTCCGCTGCGTCTATCCTTCCGATCCTTCCGTTGAGTCTATCACGTTTCTATCGTCCGTAGTCCGTACTTCTTCAGGCAGTGTAGTATTTCTCCAACAATCATCCCTCTAGCGCTGCCACCAAGTTAGTATAGCTGTGGCGTTTCGGATTTTCGGGCGAGGGTTCTGGTAGCGAGTGAGAAAATCCCGTCACAGCAGAAGTTGATAAGAAAATTAATTTAATTAAAATTTAAACAAGATTCTATGTACAACCGTTAGTTACAATATTGATGTTGGAGGATTATATACAGTGGCTAGGAGTTACAGCATGGATCGATAGTTGAGTGGATGCTTTTAACAAACAGTTTCAGTGGATCTCCGTGATCCGAAATTCGAATTACTGAAACAATACTTGCACCGTTCCAGGTACAGAAAAGATATAATTCAGTCCTAGGATAATTTAGTAAAATGTCTCTTACGAGCTGACCTGCACACCTTCCCTGGTGACAGAAAATAAGCTGACCTGTGTTCTCTGCTCCTAGAGGAACACACAAAAAAATCACTAAGTCTCGCTACCTCTCCTGGTAAACGGGACAAGAAAAAACCCTCCGACCTTCACTGGCCGAAGACAAGATACGAATCCCCGACTCTCTGTTCTCACGACCATCAGGGCGTACTAGCACGGCAGCTTCTTTGTACTTTAGTGTCACAGTTCGAGACAGTCTGGAGCCAAACTATTGTAAGTATCAGCACACCTGCTCTGTGTAGAGATTAAGGTCAGGCCAACTTTAATTAATTGGAAGGGAGGCTGTATGCCACAGTATGTTTCTATGGCAACAAGACCAGATGTCAATACTTTTCTTTTGCCAGTTAACATCTTTCCCATAATATCAGCACCAATCAATATTTCGATAACTTCACGGCAATGACTTACATCAGATAATTCGATTCCATATTCTTTCAACTCTTTAATCCACGGACCATTAGTGACCGGTTGAATGTTTTCACATATAGTAATTTGATCCATCACTTCAAAATTACAGGTGAACTTCTCCTTCATATCCTTAACCTTTATTCTATAACAATTATGTTGGCATTCCTTTGTTGTAACTCCGTCAAACAATGAATGCATCATTTTTTCTTGACGAATGGGAGTATAATTCATCTCTTCTGCTATACTTTTCAAAATATAAGATTTTTGGGATGCTGAATCTAACAATAAACGAACTGTTTTTGCTTGTTTTCGGAGATGAGTTTCACTTTTAAGGTTTGAAGGAATACTTTAGCACTTTGCTTATTAAAATTTGTCATGTTTACTTCACTACTGACTGAATTTTCTTCAACCTTTTCTTGTGCAGTTTTACCTTGAGAATCACGCAAATCGCACATCAAAGGCACATGTTTCTTAGAACAGATAATGCATCTTAAAACTGCTCGACATTTTTTCACTGTATGATTAGGTAACAAACAAGCGAAGCAGCAATTTTTATCCTTTACAATCTTTTGTATCTCAGTTAAACTCAATTTTCGAGCTGAAAAGCATTCAGAGCTCAAATGTTTGCCTTGGCAAAAAATGCATACCCTTTTGAAATCTAAAGCAGAAGACGTTGTCAATAAACCTGCAGCTGTCGATATCTTATTTCGCATATAGTCTGCACTTGCACTGTTTTCCCTTTTAGAATATTTATTATCTTCACGCTTTGTCAAACCGAAGCCCGCTACAGCTAAAGATATTCTCTCTTCACCTTCTACTTCCGTTTTCAAAAAATGCATCAGATTACTCAACCTTCCTTTAGCATCTGTATTAGAAGAAGAGAGATTCGAGCGATTCCAGGCCTTCAAAAAGTCTGCTGGGAAACAAGACTCAACCATAGGGTATAAAATGGAGGCATATTTATCAGTGGTAACACCTAATGTTTCTAGCGCCCGTAAATATGACTCAAGCTTATCATATAATGAAGTTAATGCAAATCTACTTTTTGTTTGCACAGATATTATCAATTTCAATAACTCTCGTACATACACTTCTACTAGAATATCTTCCCTGCCAAAACGAGCCTTTAAACTTTCCACTGCCTTTGAATAATTGGCGCCAGTTGGCGGGAAACTTTCAACAACTTCTCTTGCGCGTGAACCAGCGATTGTTGCTTGTACTAAATACTGGAACTTGTCCTCTGGGGCAATCTCATCATCTTTATCGATTTGTTCAAATTGGCTCCAAAAAGGCAACCAATCCTTAATTTCCCCGCCAAATTTCCTGAATTCCAGCTTAGGTAAAGTAAATTTTCGTCTCATAGTACTATTTTCATAATTACTTAAAATAGCATCAGTTTGAATTTGCCCAGATGATTGTATTCTCGCCAATTCTAAACCATGATTCAATCTTAATTTCTCTTTCTCCAGTTCTGCTTCTTTTTCCAGCCTTAATGCCTCAGCTTCTTTTTCTAGCTTTAACTTCTCGAGTTCTTTTCCTTTTTCAGCTTGTTTTTCTTCTTTCAAATCTTGTTTTTCTTCTTTCAATTTTCTTTCCGCTATAGCATTTTCTAAGATATCTTTCACAAATTCGGGATCCTTTTCATACTCTTTACTATTTAAAATCAGCTCTTTTAAGCTTGCTATTGTGAACGTCGAAGGCAAAGTCTCTCTAATTTCTTCGGCTACCCATTTCAAATCTTCTTTTTTAAATCCTTTAACGGTTTTAAACATCTTTTTAATCTTAATATAATCAAAATAATTTTACTTCACTTGAAAGGTCCTGTCGCAGTGACTCCAGTATTTTTATGTAAAGCAACGGAATAAGCACCGCAAATTCCTAGCTTTTCTCTTACTAAATTAAACTGTATAAAAGCGGACGCCAAATACTTCTTATTTACGCTTTAAAATTATTAAAGCAGCACCTCTTGTGCTCGTAGAATAATTCCTATAACATTAAACATAAGAAAATTATTCCTACGGTAAAAAGTAGTTCACTAAAATTAAAAATTCCAACTATATGAAAAAAAGTGCAACTAATATCGCTGCTAACTTTATTCTGTTCTATTTCTTGAATTAAAAAAAAAAAAAAAAACTGTGGATGCCACACGCATCACATAATCTTTACATTTTAACAAATTTTGAAGATAGCACGCGCTCATATTTTACATAAAAATTAAAAGCATTAAATTCATTTAACTCTTTTTACTTTCTTCTATCTTCAATAGAAGAAAGTATTGGATTCGTAAAAATTTTCGATTTCGGGTTTTTGATGGATTTACACGTTTTGAGAGATGTAGAACACGATTTTACCATTTTTAGAAAATGTCTGTCTGTCTGTCTGTCTGTCTGTGTGTGTGTGTGTGACAAAATTTTGTGTCAACTGTATCTCTGGAACTACTGCACAGAATTTCATACAAATTGGTATGTAGTTGCACCTTGACATAAATTAGTGCCTATCAACTTTTGGTAAAAATCGTCTTACAGGTTGCGTTGCCATCCCGCTTTTTCTAAATTTTTAACAGGGCAATATAGGGCAAAAATTTTCAAGATGGGTATCTTTCGAAAGGTCTCGTCAGTACCTTTAAAACGAATGGTTGAACTATAAATCTGTGATAATTTAAAACAAAGTTATCGATTTTTTTTACTTTTTACGAAAAAAAACTTTTTTTTTCCTCTCCCTTTAATTTTATCAAACTCTAACGGTTTCCGTGTTCTGACAAACTTAAACTAATTTTTGCTTTTTTCCCCTAATTTTGTCAAAGACCCACGGTTTCCATGTTTTGACAAACTTTGACAAAATTTTGGGTAAAATGTGAAAATTATTCTAAGTTTGTCAAAACACGGAAACCGTTAGACTGACAAAATGGGGGAAAAATGAAAAAATTTGTTTAAGTTTGTCAGAACACGGAAACCGTGGGGGTTTGATAGAATTAAGAGGAGAGGGAAAAAAAAAAGTGGGACTTTGACAAAATTTTGGGTAAAATGTGAAAATTTTTTAAAGTCCCACTTTTTTTTTTTTTTTCCTCTCCCCTTAATTCTATCAAACTCCCACGGTTTCCGTGTTCTGACAAACTTAAACTAATTTTTGCTTTTTTCCCCTAATTTTGTCAAAGTCCTACGGTTTCCGTGTTCTGACAAACTTAGAATAATTTTCACATTTTACCCAAAATTATGTCAAAGTCCCACTTTTTTTTTTTTTTTAATTATTGTTACTGAGTGAATTTGTATAGGAAAAGATAGAAGAAAGTCATGTGGTGGCCACAACATACTAGTTTCCTTTGACATATTGTTCAGCACGTGAACTTACAAAAATTGAGGATAAATAATAAACAAATTTGTACACTGAAATTGAAAATGGCTCAGTTATAACAACACATATTATATGCATTTTTTGGAGATAATGTGGTCAGAAGATATAAAAGTGACCTAAATAAGTTGAAACCTAACATGTTTGTGGTAAGATAAGCTTTATAAACATGTAAAGACATGTAAAACGAATCTTACATATAGCTAGAAGAAAAATAAGAAAAAATTAAAAGTGAGTTAAAATGGCGAGTTTGAAAAAAATCCGTACAACCGTTTTTAAAGGAGCGCCTTTGCGAGGCCTGAAATTGAGCTATTTATACAGGACGCCTATCAATTTTCCTGAGCTAACCAACTCTATCATTCGAAAGGACATCTAATAGAGTGTTTATATAGCAAGTTTGAAGAAAATCGTTAGAGCCGTTTTTGAGATACGAACTTACGGTCCCACTTCCGGTTTCCGATGTCCCACTTCCGGTTTTTCAATTTTCACCAAAATTTGGAAATTTCATCTGTACACCAGACGTATTTCAATTCTAAAGTTTCGTAGCTCTATCTTTATTAGTTTCTGAGCTATAATAGCCAGAAGATTCTCCACATACACACGCACACACACACACACACACACACACACATACATACACACTGACCAATTGCCAAAAACCACTTTTGTGGACTCAGGGCACCTTAAAACGTGTAAATCAGGTGAAAACCAGATATCGAATTTTCAGACTGAATACAATATTTCCATTACCTACGGTAGTAGGGTAATGGAAGTAAAAAAATATATAAATAAATGAAATGAAGACATGTGCGATAGTTGTAAAAAAAAAAAAAAAAAAAAAAAAAAAAAAAAGAAGCACTTTTACGAAAGAGAAGCATTTATCGGAGAAGGGATAAACGGAAATTCTTCCTTTCTCGAATCGGTATCGATAGCTTAAGATTGGAGTCAACTTATATTTAAAATGGTATCAAGAACCTATATCATTGTTTTTCTGCAATATTACCTGATTATTACTTTCTTAAATATATAAATGTGCTTATTTAAAATTTTGTACTGGGCCATGCGTTATGTTTTTAATTGTTTTCTTTTATTATTTCAATTTAATTGGTTGAAATATCAAGAGCTAAGTCTGGTAATAAATAAATAAATATTATCGTGGAAAAATCACCTTGTTATGTTGCATAATTCCAGACTCTTCTGTCAACCACATTCAACAAAACCTGTATTTTTACAAATAATACAAACTCAGAGGATTCTATACGATCGACTTCTTCAAAAATAACTCATAATCTGGTAAAATAGGATTTTTACGAAAACATGTCATCCATGACAGTCCAAAGTCCTAACTACCTCGTTATCGATTTTTGAACAACATTATTTCATGTTCTTCTAAAAATTAAATTTAGATACTTCTGGTTTTCAGAATTTTATTTGGGATTTAGAGTAAAAGTTGCGCAATGAGTTGAATTTTTAGGGAAACAAATTCTCCATATTTCATGGTCATGTTACACTTAATAGTCTATGGAGCGCGAACTTATATTGCTCCGATTCGTTTGCCTTATATCACACATATTATATCACACATATTATATCACGCATATTATATATATTGCCTTGTATCATACATATCATATATATTATGCCTTGTATTTGAATTATATCAGTGATTTTTTGCTCATAGATTTACCATGAATATGTCTGTTAAACGTTTCCAATTTTTCCCAATCAGAACTTACACATGAATTTTTATTAAAAAAAAAAATTAGGAAACAATTTATGTTAAATAAAAAAAGTCAAGTGATGGCGCTGCTAAAAAAAATGCTTTTTTTTTTTTTTTTTTTTTTTTTTTAAATCAAAATAAAGGTCAATTCCTCAAATTTAATTTTTATTGTTTTATTTTTAGGGTAACAAAAATAAATTTAATAATTCGGATCATATTTAAATATTTTCTGATTCTTATAAGTTGCATTATTCGATTCGAATTGCTTGTAAATAAGGAAAATGGCAGCTATCGTATCGTGATCATGTTGTATTATATACATCTCGTTCTAAACTGAATGACAGACTGCACCAAAGTGGCATAAAATTTCAAGAAGAAAAGAAATCTTAAGGTACATGAAAAAAAGTTTTTATAGTTGTAATTATACTTTCAAAAGATGTAAGCATAATAACAGGCCGTTAACTGGGGGATAAAATCATAGTAAATTGCTACAAATTTCTCGCTGCAGCTTCGGCAACGAATATTAACTTTCTATGAATAGTCAATATGTGAAAAGGATGAGGTACATGCATAAAAGATTTTCTAATCTTTTTTTTTTTTTTTTTTTCAAATTTTAGAATAAAATAAATATGCTCTGTCAAATTGATATTATGTTAACGCAGTGATAGCCTGCGATGATACAAAAAATGTACATATAACGAAAGCGATTGCTTAAAATTCGTCTAAACTATTTATTATTTTGCCCACCAACGGTCGAACGGTTCTGCGCTCAAAGCTGATGGACAGGAAGTTCCGGGATTGATCCCAGGTCGCACACATCGAACAAGCTGCTCGGAGTTTTCTCTGGTTTTCTGCGAAACTCGCCTGAATACGGGCTATTACCCCTTAGAAAGACCAGCAGGAAGGATATCGCACTTATAGGCCTAGGACTCTCACGTAATCAATCGGCCTTAAAACTCTACAACAATAATACCTATTTATTATTATTATTATTTTATTACTGCTTGCGTTCGTATTTAAAAAGTAGTACAATAATTGAAATTTAAAAAATTACGACATTTAAAGTTTGAATAGAACAAAGTTAGAAATCCATGTCGGTTAGTTTAACAAATTAGAAATTAACATTTTATTAGATAATAAATTTAGAAATAAATGTCAGTTAGTTTACATTAGAAATTAATATGAAAAATAAAAATTTTAGTAAAAAAACGTTTTTTAACTTTCGAAGCTTTCTATTGGGGAGCCTTGAAAAGCATAAAATAAAAATTTATTCTTGCAAAGACATGCTATAAATAAATGAAAGTTTCAACATTAAGAAAATTTTAGAGAAAAATATAGATATTTCACTTTTGCCAGAGAGGAAATTTCTAAATATTCAAAATATTTTAAAAAGCTATAGAGAACAATATTCTCAGTCATTAGTTTCTACATAAGTATATATTAAGCCATAAATTTCAAAGGTCTCGAAAGCTTTTTAAAATATTTTTAATATTTAAAAATTTTATCTCTTTCAAAAGTAAAATATCTATATTTTTCTCTAAAATTTTCTATGTGTGGAAAATTTCATTTATTTATGGCATGTCTTTGCAAGAATAAAATTTTATTTTATGCTTTTCAGGGCTCCACAATAAAAAGCATCGACTGTCAAAAAATGTTCTTTTTCTTAAATTTTTATTTTCGGCGTTTTAGTTATGAAAAGAGCTTTTAAGAGTATGAATCTAAGGATACTGTGTAGACTTTGAAAGATTTTCTTTTATCATTTGACACCTTTTCTATTAATTATCTGCAAAAATTAACACATCGGCCCTTGGAGAATTGAACCCACGAAACTCTCTAACCAAAAATCAAAGAACAGTAAAGAAAAGACATAGAACATGCTACATCTCTTGCAAAGCGAAATATTTATATTTTTGTTTCAAAGACATGCCATAAATAAATGAAAGTTTCAACACTAAGAAAATTTTAGAAAAAAATATAGATATTTCACTTTTGAAAGAGATGAAAATTTTTAAATATTAAAAATATTTTAAAAAGCTTTCCAGACCTTTGAAATTTATGGCTTAATATATACTTACGTAGAAACTAATAACTTAGAATATTGTTCTCGATAGCTTTTTAAAATATTTTGAATATTTAAAAATTTCCTCTCTGGCAAAAGTGAAATATCTATATTTTTCTCTAAAATTTTCTTAGTGTTAAAAATTTCATTTATTTATAGCATGTCTTTGCAAGGATAAATTTTTATTTTATGCTTTTCAGGGCTCCACAATGAAAAGCTTCGGCTGCCAAAAAATGTTTTTTACTTCCATTACCCTACTACCGTAGGTAATGGAAGTATTGTATTCGGTCTGAAAATTCGATATCGGGTTTTCACCTGATTTACACGTTTTAAGGTAACCTGAGTCCAAAAAAGTGGTTTTTGGCAATTGGTCAGTGTGTATGTATGTGTGTGTGTGTGTGTGTGTGTGTATGTATGTATGTGGAGAATCTTCTGGCTATTATAGCTCAGAAACTAATAAAGATAGAGCTACGAAACTTTAGAATTGAAATACGACTGGTCTACAGATGAAATTTCCAAATTTTGGTGAAAATTGAAAAACCGGAAGTGGGACATCGGAAACCGGAAGTGGGACCGTAAGTCCGTATCTCAAACACGGCTCTAACGATTTTCTTCAAACTTGCTATATAATCACTCTATTAGATGTCCTTTCGAATGATATAGTTGGTTGGTTCAGGAAAATTGATAGGCGTCCCTTATAAATAGCTCAATTTCAGGCCTCGCAAAGGCGTTCCTTTAAAAACGGTTGTACGGATTTTTTTCAAACTCGCCATTTTAACTCACTTTTAAATATGCTTTTGTATGTAATTATTGTTTTCCTGTCAATAATTGATTTTAACCGGAAGTGGAACATCGGAAACCGGAAGTGGGACCGTAAGTCCGTATCTCAAAAACGGCTCTAACGATTTTCTTCAAATTTGCTATATAAACACTCTATTAGATGTCCTTTCGAATGATATAGTTGGTTAGTTCAGGAAAATTGATAGGCGTCCTGTATAAATAGGGGCGTTCCCAAGGGCGTTCCTTTAAAAACAGCTGTACGGATTTTTTTCAAACTCGCCATATTAACTCACTTTTAAATATCCTTTTGTATGTAATTATTGTTTTCCGGTCAATAATTGATTTTTTTTTTTTAAGTTGGTATCTCAAAAACTGCTCTAACGATTTTCTCTTTAGTTCACTTTTATGTTTTCTGATCGCATTATCTCTCAAAAATGCATATAATATGTGTAATAGTGGGTAATGGAAGTCGTGTGGTTGTTTCACACCAGATTTTTTTTTTTTTGTTAAATTTTTATTTTCTGATTTTTAGTTATAAAAAGAGCTGCCAAAAGAATGAATCAAGGGATACTGTGTAGACTTTGAAAGATTTCTTTTATCATTTGTCCCCTTTTCTATTAATTATCTGCAAAAATTAACACATCGGCCCTTGGAGAATTGAACCCACGACACGCTCTAACCAAAAATCAAAGAACGGTAAATAAAAGTCATAGGATATGCTAAGAGTTTCGAACAAATTACTTGTACAAAAAGAATATTGTCCTCGAATGTTTTTTAAAGTATTTTAAATATTTAAAAATTTTCATCTCTTGCAAAGTGAAATATTTATATTTTTCTTTAAATATTTATGTTTTTGTTTAAACTTTCTTTTCTTATTATAGAGACTTTTATTTATTTTTTTATAACATGTCCTTGCAAGAGTTTTTTTTTTTCTTTTTAATGCCTTTTAGGGCTACACAGCCTTAACTTTCAGCCCTTTATTATTATTATTTTTTAATATTTTATTTTTATTTTTTTATTATATTTATATTTTCTGCGTTTTAGTAACTAAAAGAAGCTTCTTAAAAAATTAATAAAATTTTTTTAGGATAGTGTGTAGACAATAAAGGATCTTTACTTTATCATTTGACATATTTTCTATTAATTATCTGTAATAAAATAACACATCGGCCTTCGAGGATCGGACTTACAACCACCGCGTTATCAACATGACACTCTATTCAATTCAGCTAGTAAGCGACGAAAGAAGGTGCTAACATTTACGGTAAAGTGGAGACGTTTTGTTTTTCAGTGTGATACGAAGACACGTTGACAAAATCCAATAATCTCAATAAAAAGCTTACAATTTCAATAAATAGCTTCTAAAAAATATTTATTTATGTATTTTTTACACTGTAAAAAATATGTCTTATTTGCTGCCAGAAATTCTCTGTAATTTGAGAAAATACTTTCGAACAACGTAATTTTTTCGTAAATTACGCGTTTTTTATTAAAACTTTTTATTTTGTGTTTTTTTAATATATAAAATAATTTGATTTATATTACCTTAAAGGAAAAAAAAATGTTCTTAAAATTATTCTTCAAAACTTCTTAGGACACTGTGTACCCAAAGAAAAATTGTCTTTTATAAATTGACTCCTTTTCTACTAATTAACTGTAAAAATTAACATGCTGGACCTTCTGGTATCTAACTCTTGACCACATCGATATTAACGTAACGCTCTGACCAACTAAACCATGCAGAACACATTATATTTACTTTAAAATGGAAGCGCCTTGTTTAATAGAGTGACACGAAGAGACAGTGACAAAGTCAATTTCATATAAAAAAACTTCTAATTTTAATAAATAGCTTCTAAAAAAATATTTGCTTATGTATTTTTCTATTTAAAACTTTTTATTTTGTGCTTTTTTAATATCTAAAATATTTTATTTTTTAATAATAATAATAATAATAATAATAATAATAAAAGTTTCTTAAAACTACTCTTTAAAAATGTTAGGATACTGTGTAGTAAAAGAAAGATTTTCTTTTATCAATTGACACCTTTTCTACTAATTATCTATCTGTAAAAGATAACACGCTAGACCTTCGGGGCTCGAACCCTCGACCACCGAGTTATGAGCTTGATGTTCTAACCAACTAAGCCAAGGAGCGACAAATGGAACAGCTTATATTTAGTTTAAAATGGAGACGCCTTGTTTATTAGCGTGACACGAAGGCACTGTGACAAAGTCAGTTTCATAAAAATAAAAATTTAAGTAAAAAATCCTTTTTTAATATTAGAAGCTTTTTATTGTGAAGCCCTAAAAAGCATAATAAAACATTATTGAGGTAAAGACATGCTATAAAGAAATTAAGGATTTAAGATTATTTAAATTTTACAGAAAAACATAGATACTTCCCTTTTGCATGAGATGAAATTTTTTAATTATTCAAAATATTTTAAAAAGCATTCAAGACCAATATTCTTATTTAGTTTTTTGTATAATCATTCGTTAAGCCATAAATTTCAAAGGTCTCGAAAGCTTTTTAAAATATTCTTTATATTTAAAAATTTTCATAGCTTGCAAAAGGGAAGTATCTATATTTTTCTGTAAAATTTCAATAATTTTAAAACTTTCATTTCTTTATAGCATATCTTTACCTTAATAATGTTTTATTTTATGCTTTTTAGGGCTTCACAATAAAAAGTTTCTAATCCTAAAAAATGATTTTTTGCTTAAATTTTTATTTTGTGTTTTAGTTATAAATGAAGTTTGTTAAAAAAAACTAATAAAAATTTCTTAAGATACTGTGTAGACAACAAAAGATTTTCTTTTAGATACTGACTTTATTATTATTATTATTAAAAGCACTTTTGTAAAATCTGCCATACTCCATTTTAAACGCAATTAAGAAGTACTAAAAATATATTCGTTGACATTATTTTATTTGAAATTAATTTAATATTTCGATGCGGGGAACTGTAATTTAAATGGTAATTAAAACATCACGATTAAAACGATGAGTAAGGTAACATAACAGATCATGAATAACGCAGAAAACCTATATGTAATATTTATATTTACTATATATACATTTCTTTGTTATCAAATCACACATAAAATTTAGTGATAAAATTACATGAGCTTAAAATATAATATTTTATAAAAGTATCTTATTTTTAATGACACAAAAAAAATTGAACCATGAAACGTTTTTCAGGATGAAAAGTATTTGAAAGAATTCTGCGACATTGAAAGATAAATTTTATGCCTATTTATTAGTACATAACATTTCTTGTAAAGTTTGTCTGAATCAGTCAAAAAATAGAAAAAGTATGCATAAATAAGTTTATTTTACAGTCTGTTCACTTTAAAACGTAACAAATAGATACAAAATTTTTACCAATAGTTTGAAAATGTGCTATTTTTATTTGAAAATAATGCAAGAATTTTTGCCACATTTTCTTCAATGGAGTAAAAATTTTATATGGTACAAAAAATATACATTTCAATCACAACAATAAAATTCAATGATATGTTTCAGGTTTGGAGAAAATCAAATATCAGATGGATAAGTTGAAGTGTATGTTTGCAATATTTCATAGCTGTTAAATATAAAGTTTCTAAACTGTGATATATAATATCTTTTTTTTTTTTTTTTAAATATGTCCAATAATTGGCAATTTGCATTTTTACGTTGATTTTTTTAACAGTGCTGGTGCTAAATTTCTCTAATATAATTGTTTGATTTTCTAGAGATATTTATTTTTTAATTATAAATTTTATTTAGAATTTACTATTAAAAAACATATGAAATCTATCAAGTATTTTTTTCAGAAATTTCAACATTTTTAAATATATATAAGCAAATTAACAAAATACTCACATCACTAATTAAAATGGTAAGCTTCATGAAATCACTATTTAAAAATGAAGGGCCATACGATTTTTAATAAATGGATAACTTCCATAAATAAATAATATAAATGGTTTCTTATATTTCGTAGTATAATTTAAATCAGGTCTTTACAACTGAAAACACATAGTGATCTATATTTAAAGTGTATCCTTTTCAGGTAAGCCTCCTATATATACCACACTGACCGAAAAATTAGAAACCTGCAATATTTTCTACAAAACCTCTCTAGTGGTGTAACTATGCAAAACATGTTATGGTGTGGGGAAAAATCTGTCTGTTTGGTAGTGATTTCCTGGTGTTGTTTGAGGGTAAACAAGATTCCATGCAGTACTTGGACATATTGGCAGATCAAGTGTAGCAGATTCAATTGGCAATGTTACCTTTTTAATCCAAAGGTGGTGGATATATCATGAACGATAATAATAAAAGCAGAATCGTCCGAGCTTAGTTCAAAGAACATCAATATGATATCTAAAAGCTTCACTGGCCGCCAGAAAGCTCAGATCTTAATGCAAAAGAAAATGTTTAATCCATGTTGGAATAGTTCATCCGACAGCAATCACCTCTTCCCTCCGATTTGCGGGATCTTAAAGTCTGTGTAGACGATGCATGATATTTACTGAACGTAAATGCACTCCAGAAGCTTATGGAATCGATATCATCACGAATGAGTTCCAATGTTTAAAACTAGGCCCAATATTATGTTAATCTAAATTTTTTTATTCAATGACCAATCACTGAATGCACCTAAATCACGGTACGTAAATCAAAAAAAAAAAAAAAAAAAAAAAATTACATATAATAATAAGGTGCAGAAAATGCATGAAAAATATATACTGCAGCATGCAACTTCTCCCTTTTCCTTCATTCTAAATTGATTAAAATATATATAAAATACACTGAAAAAGCTTAGTTTTAAACCTTAAAAAATCATTTAAAATCACTAAAATCTAGAATTAATTTTACTTACAGATACAATGAAAGCTTCAAAAAACGTAGAAGCGAAAAATAAAGCCATCTACAACAATTAATCATCCTCACGCAAATGGCAAATTTTCAATTAATTTAATTTAAAATCGTCTCTGTTACGAAAGCTAAACCAATCAGTTAAAGTCATGCTAATTCTAACGCTCCCGCTGTGCGGCTAAGCCAATGATACGAAAGCGCCGACAGGGTTACGCAAGGAGAAGGAAGGAGAAGGAAGGAGAGCGAACTCATGCGACCGGCGGGTGGGTTTGCAGCGCGTCATCGCCACTTTTGGCGGGGGTATCATATAATAGGATGAAACCTTATATGTTAAACAGAGATGCGACATGTCTTGAAAGTCCATAAGAAGTACTTGAAATTCATTCTGATTTTCAAGGCCTATTAAAAGTACTTCAATTCCTTGTAAATTTCTTAAAAGTCATATATATATATATTTAATTTGGGAAATCTCAAACTTTCAATTAGAAATCACCTTGACATTTGTCCTGTGACAAACATAGAATTTAGGTTTCTGCTAAAAGTTTGGCCGCTGATTAAGAAAAAATCTGCTTTCTCTACAACAGTGGAATGGGAATGTTCTTTTCACTCTGCTAACATAGCTTTTCATACCTGTGTACAAAATCTTGTTCTGTTACAAGTCATGGAACACTTACTGTTATTTATCAAAAAGGGATAATGCTATTTTAATTCAATTTTATAATTTTTAAATTTCAAATGAACCATAATCTTCGTTCTTCGAATCCATGTTTACTCAACTCAACGTAACTATAGCTCTCTTTCAACAAACTATAAACCCTTATTCAACATACAGTCGGTAACAAAAGTATCCGAACACTAGCAAAACTTCCTGTATAAAAAAAGTAGAGTTAATACTGTTTTGTTAAATAAATCCTTGTCGAATCATGTTCTTAGACTGACTAAGAACATGATTCGACACGGATTTATTTAACAAAACAGTATTAACTCTACTTTTTTTATACAGGAAGTTTTGCTAGTGTTCGGATACTTTTGTTACCGACTGTACCTTCATTACCTAACAAGCATTTAAATCGGTAAAAAAAGACAAGTAATGCCATATGTTGGCTCTAGAACTTTTTACTTGTGATACTTCGCCCGAAGAAGAGAAAAATAAAAGTCTAGCCCGAGATAACTCAGAATAATAATTTAATTTAAAAAAATGTCCAATCCAATTTAACTCGTAATAATAAGGAACGTAGCCAAAACGCGTACACTTAGCTACTTGCTAGTCACAGTGGTTTGTAATAAATTATGAATAAATTATTTTTATTTCAGCATCATTATAAATTTTGAATGTGAAAAGATAAATAATTTTGTTGAAATCAAAAAATTCCTGCGCAGGAATCAAACTTTGGATCTATGACTTATCCTGCTGATATTCTACTATTGATGAAATTAAGTATAAGTATGATAGACATTAAATATAAGTAATGTTAATAAATAAATATTTTTAAGTTATGTTATTACGCTAAAAATATAGTCTACAGAAAGAAGAAAACATAACACAGGAATTGCTATATAATTTTTCCGCGTATGGTTAACAATTCTGCAATTTTTACAATAATCCTTGAAAAATTCCAAGCAAGCTTTGATAAGTCCTTGAATTTTTATTCAAAACTTGAATTTTTATTCAAGTTTTATTTAAGAGTTTGAACCCTGTTAAATAATTTAGCTTATTCCAGTTACTGCATTTCTGCCAAGCGCTTTTTGAGCATTCGAAATCAAATTGAAAATAAATTTTGAAACTGATTAAGTGATAACTTGAGCAATTCTTTTGCATTTCTGATGAAAATGTAGATTCAATATTGCCTTAGCCAAAAAAGGTTGTTGTTTTATAAGTTGTTTGATCTTTTACATATGCCTTTTTTGCAAAAAGTCTTTCAATAAATATGTTATGTTTGCAGATATAATTTTTCATTTTATCTGAGTGTGCATGTAGTATTAGTGTGGAATCAGAAAATTTTCAAATTAATTAAACTACTTGCTATTGCTTAAATTTGAAAATAACAATAATAGAACGTTATATTAGTAATCATGAACATTCAATATTAGTTGTAAACTTTTAACATTTTATGGCCATTTTTTTTTCATTTTTTTTTTTTTTTTCTCAAAACTATTTTACATCTAGTTAAATGTAGAGTATTGTTGAATTTGTTATACAGTTATATTAAGTAAAAAGTATTAATTTTATGCATTGAAAGCTTTAAGTAACAAGCATATTCGGGAAACATTAGGTTAGTACTGATAGTTTATGTACACTAGACAAAATTTTTGTTCTCGCCAACAGACCAAGGAACATTTACTACATTTATTTACCCTTCGGAAAAAATCATCTATGAAAACTGAGTTTAAAAAATAAAATTAGAATAAAATTAGAATACACTTACAGTCGGCAGCATTTTTCATATATTTTTTTTATAATTTGATTGCTAATTTTTATCATCAACTTGCTTTTTTAAAAACAGTATAAGACTAAGATAATGACTCAACAAATATTTATTTAATAAAACAGTATTAGCTGCTCATCTTTTAAATGGGAATTATTGCTAGCTCTTCAATGATTTTGCTGCAACTATACCTCTAAATCTATAGTAATAAAATATCTCTTATCTTTCATCTTTATGCTCTAAATTAATCTCAGGAGCTGATTTGCACAATAAAGTAAATATAAACAACAACAAACTCAGGCATATGAATACTGCCTGTGTATAAAATAAATTCTAATTAGAGTCTAGTCCTACATTTTAATAAACTTTATATTAACAACTTCTGTTCATTTTTTCAAACTTAAATTAACAGATTTAATTTGTCTCTGTTCTGAAATGGAAATTTTTTTAATTACCGCAAGTGCAAGTATGTAAATAACAGAGGTATATCGCCTTTTGAATGCAATGGTGTGGGTACATGATTGTGTTTCTCTTGGGCGGAAGTTTCCAAAAACCATTTGAAATTTACAAGGATTTTAGGAAGGAAAGAATAAAAGAATAAATAATTTTTTTTAATTACTTTCTTTTTTCTGTGTAGGCAAAAAAGTCATGCAAAGCTTGATATTTGTGCAAAATAGAATTTTTTTTACACAATTTGTATGTTGCAGTCCCTAATTTACAATGCTGAATTGGTTTACTAACTGATTTATCAGCCTATAAAATTATTCCTCTTAAAAGTCTGTGAAAGTAAGGCGTAAAGGTTGAGATGTATTATTTCAGTTGAATAGCTGCTTAAATCTTTCTACTACATATCTATTTGTTATAAACTAAGAAATAGTTTAGGTGCTAAAAAATCAGAAAGAAATGCTTAAAATGTAGTTATTTAAAAACTGTAATTTTTTCCCATAGCACTGTTACTTAATAAGAATTATTTACAAATAATTCAAATTGTTATTGAACAATTAATAGTTTTCTGGCCAGAAAAAAAAAAAAAAAAAAAAAAAAATCCTATTATCAAATTTAGAATTATATTCATTGATTTAATATACTTTTGTTTTTTGGGGTAAAAGTTATTGGGTAATTAGGTTGTTTGTATAAAATTTTACTTATTCCATTTATTATTTATAGGAGTAATAATCAGGGCTCGACAAAACCTGGGCAGCAGGTCGAATAAAAATATATTATTGGTGACCAATTATTGCAGACTGATCAAAACATTTCATGCATTTAAATGGTACAATATTTTTTATCTATATATTTGCTTTTCCCCCCATCTTCTCTTCTTGTTACAAAAGGTGGTGACATTTCTTATAAATACACTGGTCAAAAAAATTTAAGGATCAGCCCGTTTTCTCTTTCTCTTCTTTTGCACATAATTTTTAAACACATAAACATATGAACATAAAATTTGGATGGCCTGTTCATTATCATATTATTAACCGAATCTTATGTAATTTTAGCATAAGAATAATTTTTAAGCTAATAAATATTCATTTTTCTCGCAAAAGTAAGCTTTGGAAAAAATGAAAAATTTCAACAAATTTAGGAAAGAACACATAAGGAAAAGTGGTGTTAAGGATGCATTAGAGATAGGTAAAGACGCTCATACCTTGAAATGTTAAACTAAATCTCAATTTTTCTTTTTGTATTAACTTTTCTTTTACTTTTATAATGAACTTTTTAAAAATATATAATTACTAATTTGTAAACTATACTCAGCACTAGAATAATAATGATGTCGAAAAATAATTGTATAATGAACATCTTATCCAATTTTCATGTTTGTATGAATATTTTTTAAAAAGTTATTCACATGCGAAAAGAAGAAGAAAAAAGAAGAAACAGAAAATGAATGCAGGTAGAAAGATTTGGTTGTAATCTAACATAGGAACGCGTGTGCGTCTTTACCTATCTGTAAGGCATCCTTATGACCATTTTTCATTAAGTGTTCTTTCCTAAAATTATTGAAAATTTTCATTTTTTTTAAAGCTTACTTTTGAGAGAAAACTGAATATTTATTAGCTTAAAAATTATACTTATGCTAAAATTACATAAGATTCGGTTAATAATATGATAATGAACAGGCCATCCAAATTTTATGTTCATATGTTTATTCGTTTAAAAATTATGTGCAAAAGAAGAGAAAGAGAAAACGGGCTGATCCTTAAATTTTTTTGACCAGTGTATATTATATTCGTATATTAAATGAATGTTTTCCGGGAAAATTTTGTAATTACTTCTTAAAAAAAAAAAAAAAAACGACGTTTTCCCATGAAAGAAATTTCCATATCAAATTTTCTTACTACTATTATTCTGATATTTTCCTTGTTAACATTTTGGTGTGAACAAGGTTCAAGCATCATAAATTCAATATGTGATCTACGTAAGTGTAATTCTAACACAATATACTATATGCCCATTGCTGTTGTCTTTTAATTTTTTAATACTTTGATCAAGAAACTTTAAAAAGTAATAATATCAATATAAAAACCATTAACGGGTTAAAAGTTTAAGACAAAGCTATTTTATGGCTATAAGAATTTTAAATACGGGTCTTAAAAATAATGATATCATACTTTAAGTGACGCTTTGCTATTATTTAAAATATGCATAGATTTTTTATCATTTGCTTTTTTGCTTTATTTATATTTACAATGGAAACATAATATTTTTACCTTCAACATAGACAGATATATAAAATATACTCACTGATGCTTTCTCATTCGCATTTCAAATTCAAAATAAAGGTTTTAAAAGAAATGATATCAAAATTCCAGTGACGCCTCGGTGATATTTAAAAGATTTGTTTTTAGATTCCATTAAAATTACTTTTGTATTATCTAATAACGTACATTTACACATTGAAAAAGTGCTTTTAATTTTCAAATATACTGTCAAATAATTACACTTTCACTGTGTTTGCCTTATAAATTGAAGTTATTTATTTCAATAAATTGATTTGTCTTTTGCACCACGCTATCCAAAACTGTAAGTAAAATTTATGTAAATGTTACTTTGTACCATAGCATCCAACTAAGTGAAAATTTGTACAAAGAGGTAGTGGGATGCAAAGAAAACATTTGCACAAATTTCACTTGCAGTTTTGAATAGCGTGAGGCAAAAGACAAATCAATTTATTGAAATAAATAATTTCAATTTATAATGCAAATTTAGTGAAAGTATAATTATTTGACAGTAAATTTGAAAATTAAAAGCACTTTTTCAACGTGTAAATATACTTAATTAGTCAACACAAAAGTAATTTTAATGAAATCTAAAAACAAATCTTTTAAAGTAACACCGAGGCGTCACTGGAATTTTGATATCATTCCTTTTAAAACCTTTATCTTGAATTTGAAATGCGAATGAAAAGCACCAGTGAGTATATTTTATATATTTGTCTATGTTGAAGTTAAAAATATTATGTTTGCATTGTAAATGTAAATAGAAGAAAAAAGCAAATGATCAAATAAGAAAATCTATGTATATTTTAACTAATAGCAAAGCGTCATTTAAAATTTGATATCATTATTTTTAAGACCCATATTTCAAATTCTTATACCATAAAGTAGCTGTGTCAAACCCGTTAAGGGTTTTTTATTGATTTGATATAAACATAGCTCGTAAATTTGTACTTTTAGTTATGGGTTTAAGAAAATGTCTACTTACTCGTTCCAGATGGAAGCGGTATATTAATTTTCTCATTGTAAGAAGCACTTGAAATAAGTGTATTTACTGAGTTCTTCTTTAATGTTCTTGAATTTAACTGATTTACAAAAACACAACAGATATCGACTTTCTGATCACCTATAACAATATTTGTAAATTTCTTATTTCTCTATGAGTTATTTAATTTTATTAAGTTTCAGATATCCGGAATAAAAAATTTGTAAATTCTAACACATTTTAGAGGTTTTTATTTTTAATATTATGTTTTCTTATTACCTATCATTATGCAAATTTATTTATTTTAAAACTAAAAACTAAAATTATTTTACTAGCATTCAGTTAAAGAATTTAGTTTAGCATACATTAAAATCGTTAAAGTTTTTACGTTTATAAATGATATAGCTACGATATTAATTTTTTTAAATCAATCAATAAAGGAGGATATGTTTTTTTTTTTTTTTCCGTCAAAATAAAGTTAATTGAGCTAATGTGTATTTAATTTTGCTCAAGTAGCTCCTTTACATATTTCACAAAATAAAATACAATAAAATAATTAATTTAAATAACTACTTACGAATTACAAGTCAATAAAATGTAAATTTAAATAAATACATCTTTAATCTTTTATTTTGAAATAAAATTATTTGTCCTGTTACACAATACCTGAAATTATAAGCTGTTACATTTTTAGAAGCTTAATATTTTACCCTAAACTTGTTCCGATTTTGATGTCATTAATGAAGTAATTAGAAAAATCATCGGCACTTTTAAAAGCCTGGAAAAACGAGCGGGGTAGCAAAATTCATTACCCCAAAGAGCAAACTGGAAAACGAAGGAGGTTGCTATAGCAACGGTAGGAGAACAGTTTTTGTCAATTATTTATGCTCCAAGTAAATGGAGTGCAACCTGTTGAGCGTGAGCAAATCTAAACTCCAAATTGTATGGAGACAATATACTTACATTCATTTCACACAAATTGACGTTATATTCTGAATGTGTATAAACACGGATTGCATATACAATTAATGCAGTATTATGCATAAAATTTGCCCTAGAAACAAACGAAAAATAAAGTTAATAATGCAGCAAAATAAAGAAATAACTTTTTTTTTCTTTTTTTCCCCTTCCCCTTAAAAAAGAAAAAAAAAAAAAAAATCACCAAATTTCTTCAGAAAAGTAGAACAAACATCTGAAAATAATTCATTAAAAAATTTAAAATTTATCCACATTTTGTACAAAAAAAAAAAAAAAAAAAAAAAAAAAAAAAAAAGGTAAGTCAGAGATGTGTAATGATACAATTTTTATTACGTTATTATTCGTATTTGTACTTAAATTACATAATGCTTATTTACTTTTCTAACTAGGAAAAAAAAGCATAAAACTTTGAATAGTATTTAAAAAGGTGTTTTACAATTACAAACAAAAATAATCTGGTGTGTCACTCACACGACTTTCTCTTACCCTGAAATTTTATACTATAAATACAGGTTGCAGATTAAGAGGTAAGATAACGAGTACTGTTATGTGAACCTGCGTTAAACAATTCAAATTAGGCTTCGGAAGAGTTTTAAATGATAATTAGTTCTGTGTGAGGGGAGCTACCGCCCCCCCCCCCAAACCCCCGTTTCATTAATGCACCTACATTTATGCAGAATTTAATACGGTTATTAAAAAATAATTCTGTTTTAAAAAAAAATAATTTATTAAAATTATTATTTAAAAAAATTATCTTTTACGATATTGCACACGATTTCCATATTAGAGAAATTGTATAACACAAAATATCAGAAAAAAAGTTGAATTTATTCTCAATATCACATAAAACACACCCAAAACTATGCAGCTGATTTTGTGGGGCACATGAACACGTGTACCAAATTGCAAGTCAATAGCGTGATTTTTGTGGCCGCTATCGTGATACATACAAATGTCTCCCATAGGCCGTAATGATAAGAAAAACTTTGGCGTGTCCCTGTATACGAACTACAAATGGAATACATACCAAAAACTATACAGCTGATTTCGTGGGGCTCATGAACACGTGTAAGAAATTTCAAGTCATTAGCGCCATTTTTGCGGCCGCTATCGCTCGACAGACAGACACAGCCCAAAACCGTTTTGAGTCTCAACAGAGGGCCTCCACTGACGTTTCGGCAATAAGTATAGAGCAACTACCTCCCACCAAAGCATTATTATATAACTAAAACATGGTCCAACCTGAAAACCTTAGAAAATTACGACAAGCTATTTTAAATTGATAGATAGAAGATTACATAATTAACAAAACGTCAAAGTAGAACATTCCTACATCCTTAAATAGATAGCTGTAGTAAATATGTACATGTTCCAGAAAGCTTATAAGCATGATGTTTACAGTTAATTTTTGCAGCTATGACCTAAACTTCTCATAACAAAACACGATAAGAAAATTTATAATAAAATATAGCACAAAAAAAAAAAAATAAATAAATAAATAAATAAAAAATAAATAAATAAATACATAAATAAATAAAAAGTAAATGAATTTAAAACAATAATAAAAATAAATCAAGTTTTTCTTATATTATAATGCTTTACTGTTTTTTTTTTTTTTTTTTTTTTTTTTTACACCAATACAAATTTTTTTCCTACTCAATAAATTTAAAACAACCATCACTGATTTCATTAAGCTGGATTAATTAAAATAAAGCAAACAGTGACGTACTAAATTTAGGTTTTCTGCAGAAAATATGTGCTCTTGAGCTTTCTGATTACAGGACCATACAAAATTGTTCTGACAAATTATGTCAAATTTCGAACAATTATTCATGAAAAACGTAGACAAAGCTGAAACATTTTTACTGGTGTAAACATTGTTTATGGTAACAAAAGAATTTCGTAACATTAGAGCCTATGAACAAATTTTTATTTAAGCGCACTTTAATGCGTTTATGCTGCATTCAACATAATGGTATTAGCATAAATTATAAAGATGCTTAAAAGCATGTGTACACTAGAAAAAAGAAATGTATAGACTAAATTATTTATTTACAGAACCTCACAAAAAATTCCGATAACGTACTGTAATCATCTAAATGATGTCAAATTAGGAGGTTGAAATATTAATGAGGTATAATTAATTATATATGTGCCTTTTTAATGTATATAATTACTGTGGCTCCTATTCTGGGATATATAAAAGAATTTCGTACTATTACGGTCTGCAGTCGGTATTTCTTAAAAATGTATGTTAACATGGTTACACCTCGTTAAATATAATGGAATTTTATTAGAATTTTAAGCGAATGTTTTTCAGTGGAGAAGTGTGGGCATAGAATTGATGATTCATTTACAGGTTTACCCAAAATAATTCTGATATGTTATGTAATCATTTTACCTGAAATTTGGTACAAATATTTATGAATTACAGGGAGTTAATGCCAGACAATCAGTTATTAGGAATACACACACACATATATATAGTTATATAAAGAGAGATACAGCGGGGATTGAAGGGGGGGGGGCAGCAGCCTCTCCTCAGAAACGTTTCTGTTTATGTAGGAAATCAATTGAATCAATATATATATATATATATATATATATATATATTATAATGAATAAATGAAAATGATCTGTTGAATAGTGAGTGATGCAAAATAGTGTTGAGGCTCCTGATATGCAGATTATCCACTAGTTTATTTTATTTTAATTTATCAATTAATTAATTAATTAATTAATTATTATTATTATTATTATTATTATTATTATATTTTATTTTTGGCCAAGAACTGTTCTAAAGGATAAGCTCGAAAATCTGAATCAGAATCTTAGATTTAGACAATGTGAAATTTAAAAACATTACATTAAGATTTTGCAATAACTATGAAAATTCAAAATACTGCTTAAATCAAGAAATCTTCGCAAACGGATTGATATGTTAGAATCTTTTGTAGAAAGCCAATGTGAATTATTGTTCTTAGAAAACAGTCTGGTAATTTTTTTTACTTTCTTCTATATGTAATATAGAGAAAGTATTGGATTAGCGAAAATTTTTGACCTCCGCTTTTTGACGGATCTACACTTTTTGGGATGTCCTGAACACGAATTGATAGTTTTTAGAAAATGTCTGTCTGTTTGTCTGTGTGTCTGTGGTTTAGTGTTTTCACCTTATCTCACGAACCAATGAATGAAATTCAACCAAACTTGGTATATAGTTGTACCCTGGCGGGGAACTGTGCTGATTAGATTTGGGGATGAATAGCCCATCAGGTGGCGCTGTGATCGCATTTTATGTAAATTTTTAACATGGCAGTATAGGACAAATTTTCGTATTTTTCACCGTATCTCACGAACCAATGAATGAAATTCAACCAAACTTGGTACATAGTTGGAACCTGACGGGGCATGGTGCTGATTAGATTTGGGGATCAATCGTCCATCAGGTAGCGCTGTGATCGCAAAATTTCCTATTTTTCACCGTATCTCACGAACCGATGAATGAAATTGAACCAAACTTGGAGTATAGTTGGACCCTGACATGGAAAGGGTCTGATTAGATTTTGGGATCAATCACCCAGCAGATGGCGCTGTGATCGCATTTTATGTAAACTTTTAACATGGCAGTATAGGACAAAATTTCGTATAAATGTACATAATGAGCGTTATTTTAAACTCGTGATTGTATGAATTTTTGATAATAGTAGTGGTTAACTATGAAAAAAATTTTGTGCATGTGGGGGCACCGGTTACCCCCCTGGGGGGGAGTCCCCCGGGGGGGTAATTTTTCAAGATGGGTATCTTTCGAAAGATCTCGTCAATACCTTTAAAACGAATGGTTGAACTATAAATCTGTGACAATTTGAAACAAATTTATCGATTTTTTTACTTTTAACGAAAAAAAATCGTAATTTTTTTTTTTTTTTTTTTTTAACGAAACTTAACCAAACTTGGTATTTAGTTGGTCCCCGACATAAACTGGTGCTGATTACATTTGGGGATCAATAACTCAACAGGTGGCGCTGTGATCGCATTTTTTCTAAATTTTTAACATGGCAGTATAGGACAAAATTTTGTATAAATGTACATAATGAGAGTTATTTTTAACTTGTGATTGTAAAATTAATATTAGTTATTGATAATAGTAAAAGTTAACTAGGAAAAAATTTCTGTGCATGTGGGGGCATCGCTTCCCACTCCCCGGGGGGTGGGGGTAAATTTTCAAGATGGGTATATTTCGAAAGATCTCGTCAATACCTTTAAAACGAATGGTTGAAGTATAAATCTGTGATAATTTAAAACGAAGTTATCGATTTTTTTTACTTTGAACAAAAAAAAAAAAAAAAAAAAAAAAAAAAAATCGTATTTTTTTTTTTTTTATATATTGTTACTGATTGAATATGTATATAGGAAAATATAGAAGAAAGTCTTGTGTTGGCCACAACATACTAGTTTTTTATCTTTTTAAAGTATCGTAAAAAAGTGAAGTTTTTTTTTTTTTTTTTTTTTTTTTTTTTTTTTTTTTTTAAATAAAAGTCTTTTTAGAGAAAGGACTTAGAAATTATTACATGTATTCTACAATCAACTCCAATCAATGGCCGAGCGCTTCTGCGTTCAAAAATGGTAGACAGGAAATACCGGGTTCGACTCCAGGTCACGCCCGTCGAATTTGTCGATCGCTATTTTCCGTGGGTTTTTTTTTCAAAATGTACGTAAATATATATTAGAACTCCTTAGAAAGATCCCACGGCTGGCCCATAGACCCTCGTTTTGTCCATCGGCTTTGATCCCAAACACCAACATCACAATCGACTCCAGTCCCAGTAACCGAGATGTTCTGCTCGCAAACGTAGAGGACGGTTATGCCGAGCTCAACTCAAGGTTAGTTCATGCTCGTCCATCCAAAAAACGCATTTTTAAAAGTATCGTTATGATGTGAGACGGATTTATAAATGAAACACTATATATATATATATATATATATATATATATAGGTGTTTGGAATACAGGATGATTAATAACACTTATGATCTGGTCATGGGGAACTACTCTTATGATCTGGTCTTTCTAATGTTATTAAGGGCTTGGTAGAATACAAAGCATGCAGAGTAAATGCTTTTCTGTCGCAAAGAGAGCATAAGTTAAATTTCTCTTTGCTCCAAGCCTAAACCATTTACTAAACAAAAATCAAGAAACATAACATTTACTAAACGTAAATCAAGAAATAAAAGGAATAAAATATTAAATTAATAAGTTTAAACAAAGACTGAAATGATCGGCTAACAAATTAAACTCACAGTAACGCAACAAAAACAAACAGCAAATCAAGTACGAATTGATTACCCGATAACCATAAACACAGAATCAAATTGCAAGTAATAACCATTTTCTATCAATAAATCAAGTAATAAAAAGAGCAAAATATTAAATTAGTAAGTTTAAACAAAGTTTGAAAGAATCATCTTGTCAAAGTATACTCACCATAACACATCAAAAAGGAAAGGGCAAATCAAGTATTAAACTGATTATCTCATAACCAAAAACATCGAATCAAATGCAAATAATATTATTTAAAGACAGAAGATTTACTATTAATGTATCACATAGAGTTATAAAAAGTTTCAGACAAAGAGAGACAGCGAGAGAGAGACAGAGGAACGAGGAAGGGATGATAGATATGAAATAGTCGAGTAAAATGGAATATTTTTATATCTCATATGTATGGTGCTGCAATATTGCGGAAGGACGTCTGATGTCTTCATTAAGCCTCAAATATGACAGGTTGTTCACCTTTGATCAACGAGAAGAACAGTTTTTGTGTTATAAAACTCGTTTGGTTTATCAAACTTCAGAATCTTCTGCTGATAAATACCACAAATACTATAAACTACTTAGAAATCAATAAAACAGATTGAAAAATTAGTGACATTTCCGATACGGGTGTTGAGAAAAACAGGAAAAAGATATTTAATATTTAAGAAATAATCTGGTGTGTCACTCACATGACTTTCTCTTACCCTGAAATTTAATACTATAAGTACGGATTGGAGATTAAGGGTTAAGATAACGAGTACTGTTATGTAAACCTATACTAAAACAATTCAACTTATACTTTGGTACAGCTTTATTTGACAAATAATTCTATGTGACAGGGGCTGCCGCCTCCCCCGTTTCATTATTGTACCCACATTTATAGAGAATACAAAACTGTTATTAAATTGAAAAGTTCATTTAAAATTATTTACACAACTTTCAAATGCATCATTCCTTGAAACTTATCAATCTTTAACAAATTTTTCTAGTAATAAACGTATTCACTTCAAAATACATCATTTGGATCGCCTGAAATTATAAGTTTTTAATTTACTCTAAGAGACATAGGCAAAGATCAAACTATAAAACTGGCCTTTGATATTCAGGAAGCCTCAAAGCGTGTAAATATACAAGAAACCAATCCATGAATATTTAGCTTAAAAAAATACATCATATACCATGTAGCTTTGAGGAATTAATTTCAACTCCTGAGCAGCTTTCTTGGGCATGGTAAAACATTATATGATATAGTAAAGCACTTCTTCTAACAAATAAAAAAGAATGCTCTGGCTTAAATATTGGCAGTCCTGTATATCTTCTGAAAGTTATGTACACATAACATGGTGGACATAAATAAAATCTTATATTAATATCGCATGGCACAACTTGAAATACACTTCCATCAATTTTAAAGTATTGTCGCATTATAATCTAGTTCTTTTGTGTAGCCCTGTAAAGGAATAATGAATGATTTTTGTACCATATTCTACATGAAACATGTTTTTACACATATAAAACAATATATATTCTTTTCATTTGGTTTAGTGCAGTCTATAGATATTAAACTCTACTTACCTGCAATTTCCCCCATTGAGGGGGGCAATTTACCTGCAATTTCCCCCACACTATTTGACTGTTTTTAGACATTGTCTGTCTGCATGTACTACAGATATTGTGAACATTGTATCTCATGAACCAATGAAGGAAACTTAACCAAAATTAAAATTTTGTTGTGTACCCTGACATAAACTGAAAATGATTAGATTTGGAGATGAATCCCTTGACAGGTGGCGCTGTGATCGCAGTTTTTTGAATATTTTACCATGGAAATATAGTACGAAATTTCGCACAAATGTACATATTGAGAGTTCTCTTTAACATGCGGTTGTAAAATTAGTATGAATTACTGATACTAGTAGTGCTAAACTAGGAAAAAAAAATGTGCATGTGGGAGCATGTGCTCCTGAAGTGGGGGGGGGGGGGGGGGGGGTGAGGGGATACCCTCCTTGGACTGTGAATTTTCAATATGGATATCTTTCGAAAAATCTTGTTAATAGTTTTAAAATGAATAGTTAAACCATATATTTGTGATAATTTAAAAAAAAATTTATCGAATTTTTTTTTTCACTTTTTTAACCAATATATATATATATATATATATATATATATATGTATGTATGTTTCGTATTCTGGTTAGCTGTCTTATTAGAGTTTTTATGAAATATATGCTACTGTTTATGTAAATGTTTGATTAATTTTCTGCCTAATCCATATAAGTTTTTGTCTTTTCCATATCATTTTATTCATTTTATTTTATCGATCTTTTATTTAGCCATATATGTGCTTTTTTATTAAACTGTCTGCCTAGGGGGAGAGTTTGATCAATTAAAAGCATGCTTTAACCCCACACATATGTCTCAAGTCATATGGGGCATTTTTGACAGTTTAAGTCATTTATTTTATGTTTTTGCAGTAAGTTTTACTTATGAATTGTTTCACATTAATTAATTTTCTCGTAAGTTTTTCTTTAGTTATTTTTGTTACTTATTTACAACTATTATGACTGAAAACATATAATATAATTTCATATATATATATATATATATATATATATATACGATATTAAAAATATTTCGCATATTTTGGAATGTTGCCACAAAATTAACTTTCATTCGGCATTGAGTGTTATAATTCTGTCGGATAAAAACCGGCTGAATTTATCATGGAAAATAATTTTCATAAATAATAATTTAATAACTAATTCACACTGCATAAATTTCTGTAAAATTATGTAGAAGAAACTGTTGTGGCGGCCACATCATACTAATTTTTTATCCATCTGATTACTCCTATTTATTTTCCTCACATTAAAAAAAGAAAGAAAAATGTTGTTTATAGGAAAAAGCAACGAATACAGTCTTCCCCCCCCCCCCGTTTGGTGATATCTTATTACAAGTTGTGGCATCGTTTGATTATTTATAATTAATAAAAATGTGATGCCTCTCTTCATTCATTACCATCTAAAAGTAACTAATAAAAAAATAAAAAGGTTTTCTTAACGGGATGTAATTGTAATATAGCAGAAAAAAAAAATTAACTTGTTATTATTTTATTTTATTCGATTTGTTCGATTATATTATTCGATTTGTATAGTGAGCATCAGAACGTTACTTAGAAAACAATAAAAAACACAAATAAATAAATAAATAAACTGTAAAATTTTTCCAGATTTGACTGAACTTGTTTAAATTGGTCTGATAATGTATGCCCATTATAAAGCGCTTTCCTATTACGCGGAACATATCCCTCGCGTTGAACGAGAGTTTATTGTATATTTGTGTATGTATTCTTTGATATTCATCAAATGGATATTTATAATGCAGATTAAAAGAAAAAAACTGTACACGTATTTATTGAAAAATATTAATCTAAAATTTTCATTAATATTTAAAATTTATTCAAGCACAATATTTTTCTTCTTATTAAAAATTACATATTTATTACCAACAATGTTATCACCATATATTATCACCATATATTTAAATTTTATTCAAGCACAATATTTTTCTTCTTATTAAAAATTACATATTTATTACCAACAATGTTATCACTATATATTATCACCAACAGTTGTATTGTATAAAGTCTTTATGAATGTTTTCGAAATGTGATTTATATAATTATTGTCGGTGTTATAATTCCATCTGATGGTGGCTTGATATTTGTTTATAGGAAAAGGGAATGACAGTATAATACATTTGTGAGAATTCAAATTATTCATATTTATACAAGGCAAAGCGAAGTTAGGGCATCAATTCATAAAACTACTAAGAAACCAACCCGTGTGTCAACACTTCAGGAATTACTAAGAAAATTTCGTAGTTCTCAATAGAAGTTTGGAGATGTGTCGATTGCGTTAAAATTAATTTGTCTATAGTTGAGATATTCCAATGTGTTTCACTTGCGAACGTAATGTTTTACTTTCTTAATAATTGAAGTCAACATTATGTATTCTTTACTATTCGCGGATTTCATAACAAATTTTGAAATAAAAAAAATTACAGAAAAATTAATTTTTGTTTTTAGATTCTCTTACGTAAACAGAAGAAAGTATTGTTTTTAAGTTATAGTTTGAAAATTAAATTTGTAATATAATTATATGAATTGAGGTGCCATGAAGTAGAAAACGAGGTTTTTAAAGGATTTTGTATGTTTGTGTGTTGTTATCCTCATAATTCAAAAAACAATATTAGCTAGAAGTACAAATTTTGAATTTAAAGCTGTGTCATATGTTGTATTTTTTGAAACTTTTCATTGGTATCTGATAAAGGTTAGTGTACAGAAACATACAAAATATTTCTAATACATTATTACTATAGACGAATTTTATTGTTGGTATCGCTTACGGTCACAACGTGTGGAATTTTTACTAGGTATTAAATACGTATCTATGAACGGTACACGCATTTTTTTTTAAGGTAAATTCATGTTTCAAAGTAGGAACAAGCTCGAGGAGAACTCTTTTTACTTCATCTTATCCATAAGGTAGATAAAGTATTGTTTTGGGTCAAATGTTTGAAATTGCGTTCTTGTTATATTTACAAGTTTTGAAGTCCACTGAACCTAAAAATCATGTTTTTAGCGGTTGGTCTGTGTCTGTGTCTGTTATCAGCTTATATAAAAAACAAATTATAGCAGAATGTTCAAACTTGGCATTCTAAATGTGTATAACATAAGAATACTGCACTAAACCTTTCGTTGAGATCAAGCAAATGGTTCGTGTACAGGGACACCCAAGAAAATTCGCATGCATTGCGTCTATGGTGGGAATTGCAGGTAAGAAGAGTTTAATACCTATAGACTGCACTAAACCAAATGAAACGAAGGTATATTTTTTATATGCGTAAAAACATATTTCGTGTAGAATATGGGATATAAATCATTCACTGTTCGTTTACAGGGCTACACAAAAGTACTAGATTATAATGTGACAATATTTGAAAATTGATGGAAGTGTATTTCAGGTTGTGCCGTGTGTTATTAATAAAGGATTATATTTATGTGCACCATGTGATGTGTACATAGCTTTCAGAAGATATGCAGGGCTGCCAATATTTAAGCCACGACGTTCTTTTTATTTGTTAATGAAAGTTCTTTACTATAATATACTATAATGTATAATATTTTACCATGTCCAGGAAAGCTGCTCAAGAATTGAAATGAATTCTTCAAAGCAATATTTCAAATAATGTATTTTTTTTTTTTTTAAGCTAATTATTCATCGATTGGTTTTTAATGCATTTACACGTTTTGAGGTTTCTTTGATACGGAAACGAAGCTTTATAGTTCGATCTTTGACTGTGTCTGTTAGAGTAAATTAAAAACAAATAATTTCAGGCAATCTAAGTTATGTATTTTGAAGCGAATACGTTTGTTACTAGAAAAGTTTGTTCAAGATTGATAAGTTTCAAGGAATGATGCGTGTGAAAGTTGTATGAATAATTTTAAATGAACTTTTGAACTTAATAACAGATTTGAATTCTCTATAAATGTAGGTACAATAATGAAACGGGAGGTTGAGAGAAGTGGTAGCCCCCACACATAGAATTATTTGTCAAATAAAGCTGTTCTGAAGCCTAAGTTGAATTGTTTTAACATAGATTTACATAACAATACTTGTTATCTTAACCCTTAATCTCCAATCCGTACTCATAGTATTACATTTCACAGCAAGGGGCTGTCGTGTGAGTGGCACACCAGAATATTTTAGAAACAATGCAAATTGTAGATAAATAGAAATAATGTTATTAAGAATGCAACTCTAATTGAAGTCTAATAGTTTTAATTTAATAAGAATTAAAATCAATCTACTAGATTTTATATCAGTAATACACTCTAGAGGAACATTGTGTTAAAAATTATAATATACACTAAGCGACAAAAAAAAAAAAAGCCGCACTGCAGAAAAAAAGACTTATACCTTTTTTATTTGTAATAACTTTAAAATTAATGTTTGAAACAAATAAAACTGTCTTGTTTGCATAATACCAAAGGTATGAAATGATACCTATGTATATTTTCGATTTAATAATTCAATTTATTGCACTTTACGAAGTACTTTTTAAAAATCTGCATAAAACTTTCTTTTTGAACATAATGCAATAACTATACACTTTGCATTCTATTATGATTTATTATATGAAATAAACAAGTTATATTTTAATATATGAAATAAAACTATTTATTTGTTAGATCTAAGCAATTTTTTGTTAAAAATATGTATTCTGCATTGGGTTAATTCCACCTTTATATGGAATTACTGCATTAATGCGCAATGGCATAGTTTTATACAGTGTTTTAATATAAATCTCAGAAATTTCAATGTGCCAAATATCACAAATAAATTTTTCTAGTTCTGGCAGAGCTACAGGCTGCAAATTTCGAATCCTCACCCCTCTCCCCCGCCTTTTTATAGACGAAACATTTTCGTGCGGATCGCGATTTTGACCATTTCCATGTCTGGTAAAGAAGAAATTCTACTATATCCTTTGTGGTATTTAACTTAAAGTGAAAAAAAGTATGATTACTTACAGAATTATAGGTTCTCATGGGAATGTATAAGAAATTTTGACAATTTGAAGTGAATAAACTTACCACAGACGCCGTGTAGTAAGGTGCCTTATTATCTTCAAATGCTGTTTACGGAAATGTCTAAGATACCTCCAAAATAGTCGGTCAGGCACCACTTTTATGCAGGTTGTGTTTTATTTCGAGTTAATTCATCTCTTGAGCATAAAAATTTCCCCGAGTGTTTGAAAAGTTATGCACCTCCGTACCATAATGTACGGAGAATGTGTCACTGTTTTAAAAGTGCGATTTTCATTAATTCGGTCACATTTTCGTCTTCATTCTAGCTTTTTTCAACTGCACGAAATAAAGAAAACTTGATTCATTAGAGAAAACCAGTTCAGCCTAATAATTAACTGATAATGTTTTTAAATTTTGGTCAACTAAAGTATTGTTTTTTCTAATTCTTTTCCTTAATAATGGCTTTTTTTGCAGATCTTCCGTTCTTTAACCCGCTTTGTTTAATTGTTCCCGCATTGTTTTTGGAGAAAGTAATTTACTATACACTTTTTTAAAATCTTTTTTAAGTTCTGAACATGATACAAATCGATTTTTTAAACATTCGTCTTTTAACTTACGGTTATCTTGCTTGGATGAGCAACATGACCGCCTAAAGCCAAATTCCCAGTTTAAACGGCCAAAAAAATTTATATTTTGCTAAAATTCATTTTACCAATATTTCGTTAGCATTTAATTATTTTGATATCTCACGTATTAAAATATTTTTTGATTTTCATTTAAAAATTAATACTTTTTGTGGCATCGTTAACTGCCTTATTCTTACCATTTTTGAAATAAATTCTAAAATTACAATTTTCCTGACAATTGCATTTTGTTTTTAACACTAGACTCAAAGCTAAAGTGTATGTGGAGGACAACATAGTAAAATCTGTTCGAAAATTTGCTTTTTAAACGATAAAATTGGCGGTTGTAGAAGGTGAAAAGGAAAACATCCAAGTAATTAATCATTTTTAAACTGTTTTTAAAGTAATTTTCCAGAAATTTTGCTTTAAGAAAAATCAGGCGGTTAACATATATTATCAATGCATTTCAATTGTATTAACTCGTTACATTATTTGATCTTTTATAGTTTAATTTAACTGAAGAGTATTGTTAAACCAGTTAATACATTTGAAAGGTTTTTTTTTTTTTTTTTTTTTTCCTAACAATTTTCAGTTGTATTCCATAATACATCTGAATATTTTTGTGCATCCCTATAAATTTTTCAATAAAATTAATTATTCCATATATTTTTGGAAACATAATTTGTGCTTTGAATAATGTGCATGTGTTTAATAAAGCAAAAAGATATAAAAGTATGCTTTAAAACCATATCTCTCATTTAACATGTTGTATCCTATGTTTATACGACTCCCTGTATACAAGCCAATAGTGTTATTTATACCATTTTTAAGAAAAAAAAAATATTATATATGAGTTTCAAAGTATTCTAAAGTTATTTGTATAAATAAGAGTGCAGACAAAAATATTGACAGGCTTATAAGCAGATAAACCTCCAGACATTCAAATAGACGGACTAATAGTTAAACAGATAAATCGAATTGATTTACACTTTTCAACTTTGTTGAAAAAGTTGAAAAAAAAGAAATACTAAATATTTTTCCATTAAGTATTTTCTCAACGCTAAAACTGAAATGCTTACACTTGTTATAAATGTACACAAGGAAACTCCAAATTTATAATGAGATTTATTTTATGAATAGACTATTCTAAGCGATAAATTTTATTTGAAGTCAAAAACATATATTCGATATTCATTAGAATGAAATGTAAAAATATTATGGTTTATCTCTTAAATCTGGACAAAAAGCGTATTTCTAAAACACGAAAATATTTCTAATTAAATACAGTTTTTGGATGTGGTATTAAATTGCTTGTTTGCTTTAAAAAATATATAAAGTCCGTTATTTTGTTGAAGTTATATTTAGAAAATCTCATGGCGTACGAGTAAACATGTAAAATACAAAAATTCGTATCTTACTGACTAAAAGATAGATTGAATTATGGAAAATTTTTATATTTGTCGCCATGGTAAAAAGAACTAATCAGAAACTAAAATCAAATTAATGCTCTAAATGTATGCCCTTTAGGTGTCTATGCACTTAACTAATGCTTTTAGTTCTCTTATTACTTGTAATAAGCAAGTATAATCTCAAAATAAGAATCTGTGAGTAAATTAATCTTTTTATTAACTGCTTTTGTACATCCCCCTTCAAATCTTATTCTGATGATGGTTTTGGTAAAGTTAGTTTCTAAGTGCTTCTTTAATAATGCGTAATAAAATTAACAGTGCAGTCATAAATTTAGCTATCAAATATAGGAGAAAATTTCATCTTTTTTTATATATCCTATTCTTTATTCATGGTGTAACGATTGCAGAAAAATAATGCACTGTATATAAAGTTTAATCAGGACAAATCCGTAATCTTCCAGTTACGAGCTCGGCGCTTTAACAACCAGGCTACCATGGTCCCGAATAACATAATAAATGCACATTATAAAAGTGTGTAATATTTTATATAACATTTTAACTGTATTTATTTATTTATAGTAAGTACATAATTTAGGTGTGACCAGGGTTAGTTTGCACAGATTCTGGTTTTCACTTTGTGTGTGTGTGTGCAATTCTTCGAAAAATTTTGATGAATACATCCTAAGGCTTAACAATTTGACTGTAAAATCATATAGAAACCACCAATCAAATACATTTTTATGTAACCCTAAAACCATTCTTTCTAATTAAATGGAATTATGCCAGTTGACCCCGGATGTGAGATTATTTGCCATACCCAAACCCATAGGGGTGAGTTGTGACACAGGGGTGCAAGAGTTTCAGTCGCAAAATAAAAAAAAATTCTCACCAGCACTCTTTATCAATAATTTCTATTATGCTCAATCGCAATATATTAAAGAACACATATGATACAAATGATTGATAAAAATGCACTGGTATAAGTTTTCCGTCTTGAGACGGAAACTCTTGCACCCCTGTTGTGATAACGCGATACGCATTGGGATACTAGGGACGAACACAATAATTTTCGAAGAAAAACATTTTATTTTTATCGAAACGTTTAACTTTCATAACATTTGACTAAATATTTCTACTTAAATGTGAAATAAATACTGATTTTAACAATAAAAATAAATTCTACTATTATTATTGCTAAGAAAACAGTTTGAAATCAGCCTCAGATAAATGAGTTTCACCCTCGTTTATTTGAAAACGAGGGGTTAAATTATGCACAATTCTATTTAGTCGTAGAAAATTGAATAATTCTCGTATGATCATCTCTATTTTTCCCGTTTTGATCATGGTGAGTACGTCAATCACATTGCCATCGGTTTTGTTAATCTTCTCAGGATATTGACGGGCCTGGTATTTTACCAAAATAAAGTAATTTATTTTATATTAGAGTGATCAAGAGAACTTTTGATATTACGGAGAAATCGTTGTTTGTTCGATTCGATGTCAACTGTTTGTATCTGTTTGAAGTTCTCCGGGTTTCGTAGAAACTGTTTAATCCTTTCCCGGACCAATTTAATTTTACTTTTCAGATCAGCGTTGCTAAATTTAGGAAATTTTCGTTCAATATCCACTACTAAATTTTAAATGTAACGATTGCTTAATCACTTCAAAGTGTATTCCCTTTTGTATATCTGATATCACTGCTCAAAATTATTAGTGATAGTTGAATAAAATTGTCATTAAATTTTGCAACACAGTGTAGAGCGTTTTAGAACGTTAGGACCGGAAAACTATTATTGTCTAATGAAACTCTTCATCATCTCTTGCCAGGAGGCTGAGGGTGAGAGATCTTCTGCATGGAGAGGTTCTTTAGGTTTTGAACTAGTATTAAGGAAGGGCAAGTTTTGAAAGAGATATGACACAGCCGTGCCAACTAGCCCTCCCCCCCCCCCCACACACACGCAGTAATATCCAACACAAGATGGATACTACAGAAACCCAAGCGTCAGAAGCAAAATATTATGACACATGTATTAACCAACCACAGTTAATCACCCATTCGAAAACCACCATAATTCCATCTACACATCCGTAAGAACCAAATAATTTTCGATATAATAATCTATTCATTAGTCAGAAAAACAATGAAAATGTACTTTAATGATGCTTCCAAGCAAACTGAATTTATGGTGGATGATGCAGCTACACATACATGCCCATAGTAAAATAACAGCACTCTACATCACATATTACAGGAAATAGAAGCTAAGGGACAACAGGTTATGCCTACCAATCCCAGTCTCCCATAAGTTTAAATGTAATTCATTCTTGCAGCAAATATATTATGTTCTGAAAAAACATTTTAAAGTGAAAAATATTCAGTTAAAACTAAGTTTAAAGAGGTCAAAATTCAAATAATAATTTAAATTTACTTCTAACTATTGCGGTAACTGATTTTATAAACAAAATTATATCTTGAAACGTCCATTTGAACGTAATATTATATGACTAATTTACCTACTCTTCCAATACATACAATTTCTGAAAACTGTTATGTGTTTAGACATTTCGCAAATTACATCATTCTAATTTGAGTCCTGGTAAGGCATACAAAACTAAAGACAAAATGAATATATGCATCGTCTTAATGGACTCATTATGTTGACAAATAGTTGCAAGTTAATTTTATCAACTGTATTTTATACCTTTATATTTAGAAACATATGAAGGTGAGGAAATACCTAGATATTTATTTGAACATGCATCTGATAACAATCAAACTAATTAGGCTATTTTAAATGTGTCTTCCTTAATGTGATGCTATATTACTTACTAATGCCCAATTTAATTTCTATAAATGTATTTTGCATGTAATGTAAAAGACAACAATAGATCTAAAATTGTACATGCATTAAATGTATTTACTTATAAATTTATTTTATATTGAATATAAAGTTATAGTTAATTTAATTCAAGTAATTTAGATTATATTAACGTATTTCAGAGTTTAATTTGTAATTTTTTATAATAAAGTGATACATATGCTAAAGAAAAATGGATATAGGTAATGTGTTTTACGTGGGATACAGATTAGTTTATTCATTTATTGTAAAATGATAACTGTGTGTGTTTTGTTTTTGATAGTTTTTTTAACGGCATACTTAACATCTACCCAAAATATACGGGATGCGTTTATATTGGGCATTATTTTTATAAATTTCAAAATTAATACAAATTAATATTAGCATTTTAATTAATTTAAAAATAATAATGATAATATTAATAATTGAAACGGGTAAGTTATCTAACTAAAGTATTGGTGCTAAAAAAAAAAAAAAAAAAAAAAAAAATTACAATGTTCAAAGAAATTTTTCTATGAGTTATTCTGTTCACCAATTTTAAATTATTTGAGTCTATAGTCTAAGAAATTTCAGTAAAGTTTCTAGAGATGACCGTTAAATCATACCGCCAGCTCCCTTCTTCGAGAAAAATGGCCAGTTCTTGTATTTGTGACAATTTGCTGCAAAAGTTATTCACATTGTTGATCATTTAAAAAAGACTTTACTTAATAGTTTCCGATAATAAAATCTTTAAACCATAGGTAGATAAGGATTCTGTAGAAAAAAATATAAATCAAGATTTTAATAAACTGAATAGTTGAATATACTAAAATACAAAGCATTACGTTATTAAAGTGCTTGGAAGAATTTAAAATCTGACATACGACGAGCGTTAGGAAAGTAAGTTTTGTCATTTATTTTATTTATTTATTTATTTTATTTTATTTTTTCACACAGAAATTTTATTTCCAAAAAAAAAAAAAAAAAAAGAAAAAAAAAAAAAAAAGACACCGTGAACACTTTGCACTATTTTTCATAGTTGCCACCGACTTTGATATAATTGTCGTAACTTGCAATCATCTTCAAGAAACCACTCTGGCGAAACTCTGTGCCCTGCAATGCAAGGAATTGTCGCACATGACTGTAAAAAATCCAAATTGAATCCAAATTGTTTTAAAGATATTTGAACACTTTTCTGAGTTTTGTCAGTGTCAAAATGTGAGAGCTGAGGCAGCATGGTTAGTTTCGTTTTGATTTTGAAGCAAATATTCTTATAATTAATACTTATAAATATTCTTATAATTAATTAAATAAAAATGATTTGGAATGAATAAACTCTTATAAATGGGGAATAACATATAAAAAAAAAAAAAAAAATTAGAGCTCTACAAACATTTTTATTTTTTGTTTTATGCCTTTACAAACTTTATATGCATTTTTCTCAGACTTTTATTTTTGTTGATGTTAGTGTTTGCTATTCCCCAAGGCTTTTTTCTGTTGCAGATATAGTCTTGAAATTTTTTGTAGACACTTACATATATGTACTACAAAAATTAGAATGGATTTATGTCTCAGGTTTATGGTTATTTAGAAAAAAAAGTCAGAGTTAATATTACCAAATTTTTCATGTTTTTTCTTTTCAAGTTTTGTACTTTTTTTTTTTTTTTTTTAAATTATTATTATTATTGTTATTATTATTATTTAAATAAATGTTACATCTTTAATTCCATACTAACTTTTGTTCCCAATAATCCAATGAATATAAATCACTTAAAATAACTAAAAAATATTAAAAATTAAAAATGTTATAAATGTACAAAAAAAAACTTCGAAATTTTCCGAAATTTTTAAATAAAATAAAATAAATAAGAAAAAAAAAAAAAAAAAGGTGCTTGTTAAAGTGATTTTTACTTTCTCTTACCCATAGGGTGGAGAAAGTATTGTTTCAGGGTCAAATTTTCGAACGTGTGTTTTTGTTACATTTACATGTTCTGAGGTCCCCTGAATACGAAAATCATGTTTTTAGCAAATGGTCTGTGTGTCTGTCTGTCTGTCTGTGTGCCTTTTATCAGCATATCTCAAGAACAAATAGTAGCAGAAATTTAAAACTCGGTATTCTAAATGCGTATCATACAGGGATGCTACAGTAAGCTTTTCGTTGAGATGAAGCAAATGTTTCGTGTAGAGGGACACTCAAAAGTATTCAAATACATTACGTCTATGGGGGAAATTGCAGGTAAATAGAGTTTAACATCTATATACTGCACTAAACCAAATGAAACGAATATATATTTTTTGTAATAGAGTTAGTCAACTGGGAAAAGAAAATGTGCATGTAGGAGCCTATCCTCCCCCCTGGGGAAAAGTCAAAATAAATTCAACTTTTTTGGATATTTAGTGTTATACTGCTTCTCGAATATGGAAATCGTCTGCATTATCATGGAAGATAATTTTTTTTAAATAATAATTTTAATAAATTATTTTTTAAAAACAGAATTATTTTTTAATAACCGAAATAAGTTCTATATAAATGTAGGCGCATTAATGAAACGGAGGGTTGAGGAGGCGGTAGCTCCCCTCACATGGAACTTACTATCATATAAATCTCTTCCGAAGCCTAATTTGAATTTTTCAACATAGGTTTACATAACAGTACTGGTTATCTTACCTCTTAGTCTCTAACCTGTATTTATAGTATTAAATTTTAGGGTAAGAGAAAGTCGTATGAGTGACACACCTGATTATTTTTTACCAGAATCAGCTTAATTTTATAATCTTGAACAAAGTCATTAATTATTTTTAATGTAACTGTCCCCAAAAAATGTTTTTTGTAAAAGAGTACTGTGTAGCCTTCAAAGTGAGTAATCGAGATTCTTAATTTTTTCTCCGGTATTTTTATTATTTAACTAGCAGGCTTTGCGAGCTTTGCTGGACACAATACTGAAATGAGTTGCCAAAATCCCATATCATTATTAATTAACCTGAGTTAAAGTTCCATGTGTGTTGAGGTAGAGATTTATCTGGTTCGTAACGTGAGGAGTCTGTGTTCCCACTGTCTTCGGCAGCAACTTACACGATTCTTACTCCCCCTTCCCCAGTGGCTAAGTTCGAAGTTTTGAGAAATCTCTACAAAGTACACCTAATCAACATCCACACACCAAAGTTCACCAAAGTTCAATAAGTTAAGGCGAATTCAAACTGGAAAACGTGTTTTTTACACGTGTTTATAGCCCTCTTGACACCAAGGGGGTAAAGGGGGATTTCGTAAAATCCCGTTACAATAAGGGTCGGATATAAACAATCCATACACCAAACTTTGTGACAGCAGTTCTCATAGATTTTCTCAGGACAAATTTAGCGCAAAAAGGGGTGACTCGACTTTGTCCCCTAATAACCCCCCCCCCCCCAAAAAAAAAAAAAAAAAAAAAAAAAAAAAATATTTTTCTATAAAAAAATTTATTCTATATTTTTCTGTAAAATTTCAATAATTTTAAAACTTTCATTTCTTTATAGCATATCTTTACCTTAATAATGTTTTATTTTATGCTTTTTAGGGCTTCACAATAAAAAGTTTCTAATCCTAAAAAATGATTTTTTGCTTAAATTTTTATTTTGTGTTTTAGTTATAAATAAAGTTTGTTAAAAAAAACTAATAAAAATTTCTTAAGATACTGTGTAGACAACAAAAGATTTTCTTTTAGATACTGACTTTATTATTATTATTATTATTATTAAAAGCACTTTTGTAAAATCTGCCATACTCCATTTTAAACGCAATTAAGAAGTACTAAAAATATATTCGTTGACATTATTTTATTTGAAATTAATTTAATATTTCGATGCGGGGAACTGTAATTTAAATGGTAATTTAAACATCACGATTAAAACGATGAGTAAGGTAACATAACAGATCATGAATAACGCAGAAAACCTATATGTAATATTTATATTTACTATATATACATTTCTTTGTTATCAAATCACACATAAAATTTAGTGATAAAATTACATGAGCCTAAAATAAATTATTTTATAAAAGTATCTTATTTTTAATGACATAAAAAAAATTGAACCATGAAACGTTTTTCAGGATGAAAAGTATTTGAAAGAATTCTGCGACATTGAAAGATAAATTTTATGCCTATTTATTAGTACATAACATTTCTTGTAAAGTTTGTCTGAATCAGTCAAAAAATAGAAAAAGTATGCATAAATAAGTTTATTTTACAGTCTGTTCACTTTAAAACGTAACAAATAGATACAAAATTTTTACCAATAGTTTGAAAATGTGCTATTTTTATTTGAAAATAATGCAAGAATTTTTGCCACATTTTCTTCAATGGAGTGAACATTTTATATGGTACAAAAAATATACATTTCAATCACAACAATAAAATTCAATGATATGTTTCAGGTTTGGAGAAAATCAAATATCAGATGGATAAGTTGAAGTGTATGTTTGCAATATTTCATAGCTGTTAAATATAAAGTTTCTAAACTGTGATATATAATATCTTTTTTTTTTTAAATATATCCAATAATTGGCAATTTGCATTTTTACGTTGATTTTTTTAACAGTGCTGGTGCTAAATTTCTCTAATATAATTGTTTGATTTTCTAGAGATATTTATTTTTTAATTATAAATTTTATTTAGAATTTACTATTAAAAAACATATGAAATCTATCAAGTATTTTTTTCAGAAATTTCAACATTTTTAAATACATATAAGCAAATTAACAAAATACTCACATCACTAATTAAAATGGTAAGCTTCATGAAATCAGTATTTAAAAATGAAGTGCCATACGATTTTTAATAAATGGATAACTTCCATAAATAAATAATATAAATGGTTTCTTATATTTCGTAGTATAATTTAAATCAGGTCTTTACAACTGAAAACACATAGTGATCTATATTTAAAGTGTATCCTTTTCAGGTAAGCCTCATATATATACCACACTGACCGAAAAATTAGAAACCTGCAATATTTTCTACAAAACCTCTCTAGTGGTGTAACTATGCAAAACATGTTATGGTGTGGGGAAAAATCTGTCTGTTTGGTAGTGATTTCCTGGTGTTGTTTGAGGGTAAACAAGATTCCATGCAGTACTTGGACATATTGGCAGATCAAGTGTGTAGCAGATTCAATTGGCAATGTTACCTTTTTAATCCAAAGGTGGTGGATATATCATGAACGATAATAATAAAAGCAGAATCGTCCGAGCTTAGTTCAAAGAACATCAATATGATATCTAAAAGCTTCACTGGCCGCCAGAAAGCTCAGATCTTAATGCAAAAGAAAATGTTTAATCCATGTTGGAATAGTTCATCCGACAGCAATCACCTCTTCCCTCCGATTTGCGGGATCTTAAAGTCTGTGTAGACGATGCATGATATTTACTGAACGTAAATGCACTCCAGAAGCTTATGGAATCGATATCATCACGAATGAGTTCCAATGTTTAAAACTAGGCCCAATATTATGTTAATCTAAATTTTTTTATTCAATGACCAATCACTGAATGCACCTAAATCACGGTACGTAAATCAAAAAAAAAAAAAAAAAAAAAAAAAAAAAAAAAAAAATTACATAATGTGCAGAAAATGCATGAAAAATATATACTGCAGCATGCCTCTTCTCCCTTTTCCTTCATTCTAAATTGATTAAAATATATATAAAATACACTGAAAGAGCTTAGTTTTAAACCTTAAAAAATCATTTAAAATCACTAAAATCTAGAATTAATTTTACTTACAGATACAATGAAAGCTTCAAAAAACGTAGAAGCGAAAAATAAAGCCATCTATAACAATTAATCATCCTCACGCAAATGGCAAATTTTCAATTAATTTAATTTAAAATCGTCTCTGTTACGAAAGCTAAACCAATCAGTTAAAGTCATGCTAATTCTAACGCTCCCGCTGTGCGGCTAAGCCAATGATACGAAAGCGCCGACAGGGTTACGCAAGGAGAAGGAAGGAGAGCGAACTCATGCGACCGGCGGGTGGGTTTGCAGCGCGTCATCGCCACTTTTGGCGGGGGAATCATATAATAGGATGAAACCTTATATGTTAAACAGAGATGCGACATGTCTTGAAAGTCCATAAGAAGTACTTGAAATTCATTCTGATTTTCAAGGCCTATTAAAAGTACTTCAATTCCTTGTAAATTTCTTAAAAGTCATATATATATATATTTAATTTGGGAAATCTCAAACTTTCAATTAGAAATCACCTTGACATTTGTCCTGTGACAAACATAGAATTTAGGTTTCTGCTAAAAGTTTGGCCGCTGATTAAGAAAAAATCTGCTTTCTCTACAACAGTGGAATGGGAATGTTCTTTTCACTCTGCTAACATAGCTTTTCATACCTGTGTACAAAATCTTGTTCTGTTACAAGTCATGGAACACTTACTGTTATTTATCAAAATGGGATAATGCTATTTTAATTCAATTTGATAATTTTTAAATTTCAAAATAAACATAATCTTCGTTCTTCGAATCCATGTTTACTCAACTCAACGTAACTATAGCTCTCTTTCAACAAACCATAAAACCTTATTCAACATACAGTCGGTAACAAAAGTATCCGAACACTAGCAAAACTTCCTGTATAAAAAAAGTAGAGTTAATACTGTTTTGTTAAATAAATCCTTGTCGAATCATGTTCTTAGACTGACTAAGAACATGATTCGACACGGATTTATTTAACAAAACAGTATTAACTCTACTTTTTTTATACCGGAAGTTTTGCTAGTGTTCGGATACTTTTGTTACCGACTGTACCTTCATTACCTAACAAGCATTTAAATCGGTAAAAAAAGACAAGTAATGCCATATGTTGGCTCTAGTACTTTTTACTTGTGATACTTCGCCAGAAGAAGAGAAAAATAAAAGTCTAGCCCGAGATAACTCAGAATAATAATTTAATTTTAAAAAAATGTCCAATCCAAGTTAACTCGTAATAATAAGGTACGTAGCCAAAACGCGTACACTTAGCTACTTGCTAGTCACAGTGGTTTGTAATAAATTATGAATAAATTATTTTTATTTCAGCATCATTATAAATTTTGAATGTGAAAAGATAAATAATTTTGTTGAAATAAAAAAATTCCTGCGCAGGAATCAAACTTTGGATCTATGACTTATCCTGCTGATATTCTACTATTGATGAAATTAAGTATAAGTATGATAGACATTAAATATAAGTAATGTTAATAAATAAATATTTTTAAGTTATGTTATTACGCTAAAAATATAGTCTACAGAAAGAAGAAAACATAACACAGGAATTGCTATATAATTTTTCTGCGTATGGTTAACAATTCTGCAATTTTTACAATAATCCTTGAAAAATTTCAAGCAAGCTTTGATAAGTCCTTGAATTTTTATTCAAAACTTGAATTTTTATTCAAGTTTTATTTAAGAGTTTGAACCCTGTTAAATAATTTAGCTTATTCCAGTTACTGCATTTCTGCCAAGCACTTTTTGAGTATTCGAAATCAAATTGAAAATAAATTTTGAAACTGATTAAGTGATAACTTGAGCAATTCCTTTTGCATTTCTGATGAAAATGTAGATTCAATATTGCCTTAGCCAAAAAAGGTTGTTGTTTTATAAGTTGTTTGATCTTTTACATATGCCTTTTTTGCAAAAAGTCTTTCAATAAATATGTTATGTTTGCAGATATAATTTTTCATTTTATCTGAGTGTGCATGTAGTATTAGTGTGGAATCAGAAAATTTTCAAATTAATTAAACTACTTGCTATTGCTTAAATTTGAAAATAACAATAATAGAACGTTATATTAGTAATCATGAACATTCAATATTAGTTGTAAACTTTTAACATTTTATGGCCATTTTTTTTTTCATTTTTTTTTTTTCTCAAAACTATTTTACATCTAGTTAAATGTAGAGTATTGTTGAATTTGTTATACAGTTATATTAAGTAAAAAGTATTAATTTTATGCATTGAAAGCTTTAAGTAACAAGCATATTCGGGAAACATTAGGTTAGTACTGATAGTTTATGTACACTAGACAAAATTTTTGTTCTCGCCAACAGACCAAGGAACATTTACTACATTTATTTACCCTTCGGAAAAAATCATCTATGAAAACTGAGTTTAAAAAATAAAATTAGAATAAAATTAGAATACACTTACAGTCGGCAGCATTTTTCATATATTTTTTTTATAATTTGATTGCTAATTTTTATCATCAACTTGCTTTTTTAAAAACAGTATAAGACTAAGATAATGACTCAACAAATATTTATTTAATAAAACAGTATTAGCTGCTCATCTTTTAAATGGGAATTATTGCTAGCTCTTCAATGATTTTGCTGCAACTATACCTCTAAATCTATAGTAATAAAATATCTCTTATCTTTCATCTTTATGCTCTAAATTAATCTCAGGAGCTGATTTGCACAATAAAGTAAATATAAACAACAACAAACTCAGGCATATGAATACTGCCTGTGTATAAAATAAATTCTAATTAGAGTCTAGTCCTACATTTTAATAAACTTTATATTAACAACTTCTGTTCATTTTTTCAAACTTAAATTAACAGATTTAATTTGTCTCTGTTCTGAAATGGAAATTTTTTTAATTACCGCAAGTGCAAGTATGTAAATAACAGAGGTATATCGCCTTTTGAATGCAATGGTGTGGGTACATGATTGTGTTTCTCTTGGGCGGAAGTTTCCAAAAACCATTTGAAATTTACAAGGATTTTAGGAAGGAAAGAATAAAAGAATAAATAATTTTTTTTAATTACTTTCTTTTTTCTGTGTAGGCAAAAAAGTCATGCAAAGCTTGATATTTGTGCAAAATAGAATTTTTTTTACACAATTTGTATGTTGCAGTCCCTAATTTGCAATGCTGAATTGGTTTACTAACTGATTTATCAGCCTATAAAATTATTCCTCTTAAAATCTGTGAAAGTAAGGCGTAAAGGTTGAGATGTATTATTTCAGTTGAATAGCTGCTTAAATCTTTCTACTACATATCTATTTGTTATAAACTAAGAAATAGTTTAGGTGCTAAAAAATCAGAAAAAAATGCTTAAAATGTAGTTATTTAAAAATTGTAATTTTTTCCCATAGCACTGTTACTTAATAAGAATTATTTACAAATAATTCAAACTGTTATTGAACAATTAATAGTTTTCTGGCCAGAAAAAAAAAAAAAAAAAAAAATCCTATTATCAAATTTAGAATTATATTCATTGATTTAATATACTTTTGTTTTTTGGGGTAAAAGTTATTGGGTAATTAGGTTGTTTGTATAAAATTTTACTTATTCCATTTATTATTTATAGGAGTAATAATCAGGGCTCGACAAAACTTGGGCAGCAGGTCGAATAAAAATATATTATTGGTGACCAATTATTGCAGACTGATCAAAACATTTCATGCATTTAAATGGTACAATATTTTTTATCTATATATTTGCTTTTCCCCCCATCTTCTCTTCTTGTTACAAAAGGTGGTGACATTTCTTATAAATACACTGGTCAAAAAAATTTAAGGATCAGCCCGTTTTCTCTTTCTCTTCTTTTGCACATAATTTTTAAACACATAAACATATGAACATAAAATTTGGATGGCCTGTTCATTATCATATTATTAACCGAATCTTATGTAATTTTAGCATAAGAATAATTTTTAAGCTAATAAATATTCATTTTTCTCGCAAAAGTAAGCTTTGGAAAAAATGAAAAATTTCAACAAATTTAGGAAAGAACACATAAGGAAAAGTGGTGTTAAGGATGCATTAGAGATAGGTAAAGACGCTCATACCTTGAAATGTTAAACTAAATCTCAATTTTTCTTTTTGTATTAACTTTTCTTTTACTTTTATAATGAACTTTTTAAAAATATATAATTACTAATTTGTAAACTATACTCAGCACTAGAATAATAATGATGTCGAAAAATAATTGTATAATGAACATCTTATCCAATTTTCATGTTTGTATGAATATTTTTTAAAAAGTTATTCACATGCAAAAAGAAGAAGAAAAAAGAAGAAACAGAAAATGAATGCAGGTAGAAAGATTTGGTTGTAATCTAACATAGGAACGCGTGTGCGTCTTTACCTATCTGTAAGGCATCCTTATGACCATTTTTCATTAAGTGTTCTTTCCTAAAATTATTGAAAATTTTCATTTTTTTTAAAGCTTACTTTTGAGAGAAAACTGAATATTTATTAGCTTAAAAATTATACTTATGCTAAAATTACATAAGATTCGGTTAATAATATGATAATGAACAGGCCATCCAAATTTTATGTTCATATGTTTATTCGTTTAAAAATTATGTGCAAAAGAAGAGAAAGAGAAAACGGACTGATCCTTAAATTTTTTTGACCAGTGTATATTATATTCGTATATTAAATGAATGTTTTCCGGGAAAATTTTATAATTACTTCTTAAAAAAAAAAAAACGACGTTTTCCCATGAAAGAAATTTCCATATCAAATTTTCTTACTACTATTATTCTGATATTTTCCTTGTTAACATTTTGGTGTGAACAAGGTTCAAGCATCATAAATTCAATATGTGATCTACGTAAGTGTAATTCTAACACAATATACTATATGCCCATTGCTGTTGTCTTTTAATTTTTTAATACTTTGATCAAGAAACTTTAAAAAGTAATAATATCAATATAAAAACCATTAACGGGTTAAAAGTTTAAGACAAAGCTATTTTATGGCTATAAGAATTTTAAATACGGGTCTTAAAAATAATGATATCATACTTTAAGTGACGCTTTGCTATTATTTAAAATATGCATAGATTTTTTATCATTTGCTTTTTTGCTTTATTTATATTTGCAATGGAAACATAATATTTTTACCTTCAACATAGACAGATATATAAAATATACTCACTGATGCTTTCTCATTCGCATTTCAAATTCAAAATAAAGGTTTTAAAAGAAATGATATCAGAATTCCAGTGACGCCTCGGTGATATTTAAAAGATTAGATTTTAGATTCCATTAAAATTACTTTTGTATTATCTAATAACGTACATTTACACATTGAAAAAGTGCTTTTAATTTTCAAATATACTGTCAAATAATTACACTTTCACTGTGTTTGCCTTATAAATTGAAGTTATTTATTTCAATAAATTGATTTGTCTTTTGCACCACGCTATCCAAAACTGTAAGTAAAATTTATGTAAATGTTACTTTGTACCATAGCATCCAACTAAGTGAAAATTTGTACAAAGAGGTAGTGGGATGCAAAGAAAACATTTGCACAAATTTCACTTGCAGTTTTGAATAGCGTGAGGCAAAAGACAAATCAATTTATTGAAATAAATAATTTCAATTTATAATGCAAATTCAGTGAAAGTATAATTATTTGACAGTAAATTTGAAAATTAAAAGCACTTTTTCAACGTGTAAATATACTTAATTAGTCAACACAAAAGTAATTTTAATGAAATCTAAAAACAAATCTTTTAAAGTAACACCGAGGCGTCACTGGAATTTTGATATCATTCCTTTTAAAACCTTTATCTTGAATTTGAAATGCGAATGAAAAGCACCAGTGAGTATATTTTATATATTTGTCTATGTTGAAGTTAAAAATATTATGTTTGCATTGTAAATGTAAATAGAAGAAAAAAGCACATGATCAAATAAGAAAATCTATGTATATTTTAACTAATAGCAAAGCGTCATTTAAAATTTGATATCATTATTTTTAAGACCCATATTTCAAATTTTTATACCATAAAGTAGCTGTGTCAAACCCGTTAAGGGTTTTTTATTGATTTGATATAAACATAGCTCGTAAATTTGTACTTTTAGTTATGGGTTTAAGAAAATGTCAACTTACTCGTTCTAGATGGAAGCGGTATATTAATTTTCTCATTGTAAGAAGCACTTGAAATAAGTGTATTTACTGAGTTCTTCTTTAATGTTCTTGAATTTAACTGATTTACAAAAACACAACAGATATCGACTTTCTGATCACCTATAACAATATTTGTAAATTTCTTATTTCTCTATGAGTTATTTAATTTTATTAAGTTTCAGATATCCGGAATAAAAAATTTGTAAATTCTAACACATTTTAGAGGTTTTTATTTTTAATATTATGTTTTCTTATTATCTATCATTATGCAAATTTATTTATTTTAAAACTAAAAACTAAAATTATTTTACTAGCATTCAGTTAAAGAATTTAGTTTAGCATACATTAAAATCGTTAAAGTTTTTACGTTTATAAATGATATAGCTACGATATTAATTTTTTTAAATCAATCAATAAAGGAGGATATGTTTTTTTTTTTTTTTTTTTTTCCGTCAAAATAAAGTTAATTGAGCTAATGTGCATTTATTTTTGCTCAAGTAGCTCCTTTACATATTTCACAAAATAAAATACAATAAAATAATTAATTTAAATAACTACTTACGAATTACAAGTCAATAAAATGTAAATTTAAATAAATACATCTTTAATCTTTTATTTTGAAATACAATTATTTGTCCTGTTACACAATACCTGAAATTATAAGCTGTTACATTTTTAGAAGCTTAATATTTTACCCTAAACTTGTTCCGATTTTGATGTCATTAATGAAGTAATTAGAAAAATCATCGGCACTTTTAAAAGCCTGGAAAAACGAGCGGGGTAGCAAAATTCATTACCCCAAAGAGCAAACTGGAAAACGAAGGAGGTTGCTATAGCAACGGTAGGAGAACAGTTTTTGTCAATTATTTATGCTCCAAGTAAATGGAGTGCAACCTGTTGAGCGTGAGCAAATCTAAACTCCAAATTGTATGGAAACAATATACTTACATTCATTTCACACAAATTGACGTTATATTCTGAATGTGTATAAACACGGATTGCATATACAATTAATGCAGTATTATGCATAAAATTTGCCCTAGAAACAAACGAAAAATAAAGTTAATAATGCAGCAAAATAAAGAAATAACTTTTTTTTTCTTTTTTTCCCCCTTCCCCTTAAAAAAAAAAAAAAAAAAAAAAAAAAATCACCAAATTTCTTCAGAAAAGTAGAACAAACATCTGAAAATAATTCATTAAAAAATTTAAAATTTATCCACATTTTGTACAAAAAAAAAAAAAAAAAAAAGGTAAGTCAGAGATGTGTAATGATACAATTTTTATTACGTTATTATTCGTATTTGTACTTAAATTACAATACATAATGCTTATTTACTTTTCTAACTAGGAAAAAAAAGCATAAAACTTTGAATAGTATTAAAAAGGTGTTTTACAATTACAAACAAAAATAATCTGGTGTGTCACTCACACGACTTTCTCTTACCCTGAAATTTTATACTATAAATACAGGTTGCAGATTAAGAGGTAAGATAACGAGTACTGTTATGTGAACCTGCGTTAAACAATTCAAATTAGGCTTCGGAAGAGTTTTAAATGATAATTAGTTCTGTGTGAGGGGAGCTACCGCCCCGCTCAAACCCCCGTTTCATTAATGCACCTACATTTATGCAGAATTTAATACGGTTATTAAAAAATAATTCTGTTTAAAAAAAAAAAAAATATTAAAATTATTATTTAAAAAAATTATCTTTTACGATAATGCACACGATTTCCATATTAGAGAAATTGTATAACACAAAATATCAGAAAAAAAGTTGAATTTATTCTCAATATCACATAAAACACACCCAAAACTGTGCAGCTGATTTTGTGGGGCACATGAACACGTGTACCAAATTGCAAGTCAATAGCGTGATTTTTGTGGCCGCTATCGTGATACATACAAATGTCTCCCATAGGCCGTAATGATAAGAAAAACTTTGGCGTGTCCCTGTATACGAACTACAAATGGAATACATACCAAAAACTATACAGCTGATTTCGTGGGGCTCATGAACACGTGTAAGAAATTTCAAGTCATTAGCGCCATTTTTGCGGCCGCTATCGCTCGACAGACAGACACAGCCCAAAACCGTTTTGAGTCTCAACAGAGGGCCTCCACTGACGTTTCGGCAATAAGTATAGAGCAACTACCTCCCACCAAAGCATTATTATATAACTAAAACATGCTCCAACCTGAAAACCTTAGAAAATTACGACAAGCTATTTTAAATTGATAGATAGAAGATTACATAATTAACAAAGCGTCAAAGTAGAACATTCCTACATCCTTAAATAGATAGCTGTAGTAAATATGTACATGTTCCAGAAAGCTTATAAGCATGATGTTTACAGTTAAATTTTGCAGCTATGACCTAAACTTCTCATAACAAAACACGATAAGAAAATTTATAATAAAATATAGCACAAAATAAAAAATAAATAAATAAATACATAAATAAATAAAAAGTAAATGAATTTAAAACAATAATAAAAATAAATCAAGTTTTTCTTATATTATAATGCTTTACTGTTTTTTTTTTTTTTTTTACACCAATACAAATTTTTTTCCTACTCAATAAATTTAAAACAACCATCACTGATTTCATTAAGCTGGATTAATTAAAATAAAGCAAACAGTGACGTACTAAATTTAGGTTTTCTGCAGAAAATATGTGCTCTTGAGCTTTCTGATTACAGGACCATACAAAATTGTTCTGACAAAGCAATGTACTGAGCCAAATTATGTCAAATTTCGAACAATTATTCATGAAAAACGTAGACAAAGCTGAAACAATTTTTACTGGTGTAAACACTGTTTATGGTAAAAAGAATTTCGTAACATTAGAGCCTATGAACAAATTTTTATTTAAGCGCACTTTAATGCGTTTATGCTGCATTCAACATAATGGTATTAGCATAAATTATAAAGATGCTTAAAAGCATGTGTACACTAGAAAAAGGAAATGTATAGACTAAATTATTTATTTACAGAACCTCACAAAAAATTCCGATAACGTACTGTAATCATCTAAATGATGTCAAATTAGGTTGAAATATTAATGAGGTATAATTAATTATATATGTGCCTTTTTAATGTATATAATTACTGTGGCTCCTATTCTAGGATATATAAAAGAATTTCGTACTATTACGGTCTGCAGTCGGTATTTCTTAAAAATGTATGTTAACATGGTTACACCTCGTTAAATATAATGGAATTTTATTAGAATTTTAAGCGAATGTTTTTCAGTGGAGAAGTGTGGGCATAGAATTGATGATTTATTTACAGGTTTACACAAAATAATTCTGATATGTTATGTAATCATTTTACCTGAAATTTGGTACAAATATTTATGAATTACAGGGAGTTAATGCCAGACAATCAGTTATTAGGAATACACACACACATATATATAGTTATATAAAGAGAGATACAGCGGGGATTGAAGGGGGGGGGGGGCAGCAGCCTCTCCTCAGAAACGTTTCTGTTTATGTAGGAAATCAATTGAATCAATATATATATATATATATATATATATATTATAATGAATAAATGAAAATGATCTGTTGAATAATGAGTGATGCAAAATAGTGTTGAGGCTCCTGATCTGCAGATTATCCACTAGTTTATTTTATTTTAATTTATCAATTAATTAATTAATTAATTAATTAATTATTATTATTATTATTATTATTATTATTTTATTTTATTTTTGGCCAAGAACTGTTCTAAAGGATAAGCTCGAAAATCTGAATCAGAATCTTAGATTTAGACAATGTGAAATTTAAAAACATTACATTAAGATTTTGCAATAACTATGAAAATTCAAAATACTGCTTAAATCAAGAAATCTTCGCAAACGGATTGATATGTTAGAATCTTTTGTAGAAAGCCAATGTGAATTATTGTTCGTAGAAAACAGTCTGGTAATTTTTTTTACTTTCTTCTATATGTAATATAGAGAAAGTAATGGATTAGCGAAAATTTTAGACCTCCGTTTTTTGACGGATCTACACTTTCTGGGATGTCCTGAACACGAATTGATAGTTTTTAGAAAATGTCTGTCTGTCTGTCTGTGGTTTAGTGTTTTCACCTTATCTCACGAACCAATGAATGAAATTCAACCAAACTTGGTATATAGTTGTACCCTGGCGGGGCATTGTGCTGATTAGATTTGGGGATGAATAGCCCATCAGGTGGCGCTGTGATCGCATTTTATGTAAATTTTTAACATGGCAGTATAGGACAAATTTTCGTATTTTTCACCGTATCTCACGAACCAATGAATGAAATTCAACCAAACTTGGTACATAGTTGGAACCTGACGGGGCATGGTGCTGATTAGATTTGGGGATTAATCGTCCATCAGGTGGCGCTGTGATCGCAAAATTTCCTATTTTTCACCGTATCTCACGAACCGATGAATGAAATTGAACCAAACTTGGAGTATAGTTGGACCCTGACATGGAAAGGGTCTGATTAGATTTTGGGATCAATCACCCAGCAGATGGCGCTGTGATCACATTTTATGTAAACTTTTAACATGGCAGTATAGGACAAAATTTCGTATAAATGTACATAATGAGCGTTATTTTAAACTCGTGATTGTAAAATTAATATGAATTTTTGAAAATAGTAGTGGTTAACTACGAAAAAAATTTTGTGCATGTGGGGGCACCGGTTACCCCCCTGGGGGGGAGTCCCCCGGGGGGGGTAATTTTTCAAGATGGGTATCTTTCGAAAGATCTCGTCAATACCTTTAAAACGAATGGTTGAACTATAAATCTGTGACAATTTGAAACAAATTTATCGATTTTTTTACTTTTAACGAAAAAAAAATCGTATTTTTTTTTTTTTTTTTTTTTAACGAAACTTAACCAAACTTGGTATTTAGTTGGTCCCCGACATAAATTGGTGCTGATTACATTTGGGGATCAATAACTCAACAGGTGGCGCTGTGATCGCATTTTTTCTAAATTTTTAACATGGCAGTATAGGACAAAATTTTGTATAAATGTACATAATGAGAGTTATTTTTAACTTGTGATTGTAAAATTAATATGAGTTATTGATAATAGTAAAAGTTAACTAGGAAAAAATTTCTGTGCATGTGGGGGCATCGCTTCCCACTCCCCGGGGGGTGGGGGTAAATTTTCAAGATGGGTATCTTTCGAAAGATCTCGTCAATACCTTTAAAACGAATGGTTGAAGTATAAATCTGTGATAATTTAAAACAAAGTTATCGATTTTTTTTACTTTGAACAAAAAAAAAAAAAAAATCGTATTTTTTTTTTTTTTTTTTTTTTTTAATATTGTTACTGATTGAATATGTATATAGTAAAATATAGAAGAAAGTCTTGTGGTGGCCACAACATACTAGTTTTTTATCTTTTTAAAGTATCGTAAAAAAGTGAAGTTTTTTTTTTTTTTTTTAAATAAAAGTCTTTTCAGAGAAAGGACTTAGAAATTATTACATGTATTCTACAATCAACTCCAATCAATGGCCGAGCGCTTCTGCGTTCAAAAATGGTAGACAGGAAATACCGGGTTCGACTCCAGGTCACGCCCGTCGAATTTGTCGATCGCTATTTTCCGTGGTTTTTTTTTTTCAAAATGTACGTAAATATATATTAGAACTCCTTAGAAAGATCCCACGGCTGGCCCATAGACCCTCGTTTTGTTTTGTCCATCGGCTTTGATCCCAAACACCAACATCACAATCGACTCCAGTCCCAGTAGCCGAGATGTTCTGCTCGCAAACGTAGAGGACGGTTATGCCGAGCTCAACTCAAGGTTAGTTCATGCTCGTCCATCCAAAAAACGCATTTTTAAAAGTATCGTTATGATGTGAGACGGATTTATAAATGAAACACTATATATATATATATATATATATATATATATATATATATAGGTGTTTGGAATACAGGATGATTGATAACACTTATGATCTGGTTATGGGGAACTACTCTTATGGTCTGGTCTTTCTAACGTTATTAAGGGCTTGGTAGAATACAAAGCATGCAGAGTAAATGGTTTTCTGTCGCAAAGAGAGCATAAGTTAAATTTCTCTTTGCTCCAAGCCTAAACCATTTACTAAACAAAAATCAAGAAACATAACATTTACTAAACGTAAATCAAGAAATAAAAGGAATAAAATATTAAATTAATAAGTTTAAACAAAGACTGAAATGATCGGCTAACAAATTAAACTCACAGTAACGCAACAAAAACAAACAGCAAATCAAGTACGAATTGATTACCCGATAACCATAAACACAGAATCAAATTGCAAGTAAAAACCATTTTCTATCAATAAATCAAGTAATAAAAAGAGCAAAATATTAAATTAGTAAGTTTAAACAAAGTTTGAAAGAATCATCTTGTCAAAGTATACTCACCATAACACATCAAAAAGGAAAGGGCAAATCAAGTACTAAACTGATTATCTCATAACCAAAAACATCGAATCAAATGCAAATAATATTATTTAAAGACAGAAGATTTACTATTAATGTATCACATAGAGTTATAAAAAGTTTCAGACAAAGAGAGACAGCGAGAGAGAGACAGAGGAACGAGGAAGGGATGATAGATATGAAATAGTCGAGTAAAATGGAATATTTTTATATCTCATATGTATGGTGCTGCAATATTGCGGAAGCACGTCTGATGTCTTCATTAAGCCTCAAATATGACAGGTTGTTCACCTTTGATCAACGAGAAGAACAGTTTTTGTGTTATAAAACTCGTTTGGTTTATCAAACTTCAGAATCTTCTGCTGATAAATACCACAAATACTATAAACTACTTAGAAATCAATAAAACAGATTGAAAAATTAGTGACATTTCCGATACGGGTGTTGAGAAAAACAGGAAAAAGATATTTAATATTTAAGAAATAATCTGGTGTGTCACTCACATGACTTTCTCTTACCCTGAAATTTAATACTATAAGTACGGATTGGAGATTAAGGGTTAAGATAACGAGTACTGTTATGTAAACCTATACTAAAACAATTCAACTTATACTTTGGTACAGCTTTATTTGACAAATAATTCTATGTGACAGGGGCTGCCGCCTCCCCCGTTTCATTATTGTACCCACATTTATAGAGAATACAAAACTGTTATTAAATTGAAAAGTTCATTTAAAATTATTTACACAACTTTCAAATGCATCATTCCTTGAAACTTATCAATCTTTAACAAATTTTTCTAGTAATAAACGTATTCACTTCAAAATACATCATTTGGATCGCCTGAAATTATAAGTTTTTAATTTACTCTAAGAGACATAGGCAAAGATCAAACTATAAAACTGGCCTTTGATATTCAGGAAGCCTCAAAGCGTGTAAATATACAAGAAACCAATCCATGAATATTTAGCTTAAAAAAATACATCATATACCATGTAGCTTTGAGGAATTAATTTCAACTCCTGAGCAGCTTTCTTGGGCATGGTAAAACATTATATGATATAGTAAAGCACTTCTTCTAACAAATAAAAAAGAATGCTATGGCTTAAATATTGTCAGTCCTGTATATCTTCTGAAAGTTATGTACACATAACATGGTGGACATAAATAAAATCTTATATTAATATCGCATGGCACAACTTGAAATACACTTCCATCAATTTTAAAGTATTGTCGCATTATAATCTAGTTCTTTTGTGTAGCCCTGTAAAGGAATAATGAATGATTTTTGTACCATATTCTACATGAAACATGTTTTTACACATATAAAACAATATATATTCTTTTCATTTGGTTTAGTGCAGTCTATAGATATTAAACTCTACTTACCTGCAATTTCCCCCATTGAGGGGGGCAATTTACCTGCAATTTCCCCCACACTATTTGACTGTTTTTAGACATTGTCTGTCTGCATGTACTACAGATATTGTGAACATTGTATCTCATGAACCAATGAAGGAAACTTAACCAAAATTAAAATTTAGTTGTGTACCCTGATATAAACTGAAAATGATTAGATTTGGAGATGAATCCCGTGACAGGTGGCGCTGTGATCGCAGTTTTTAGAATATTTTACCATGGAAATATAGTACGAAATTTCGCACAAATGTACATATTGAGAGTTCTCTTTAACATGCGGTTGTAAAATTAGTATGAATTACTGATACAAGTAGTGCTAAACTAGGAAAAAAAAATGTGCATGTGGGAGCATGTGCTCCTGAAGTGTGGGGGGGGGGGGGGGGGGGGTGAGGGAATACCCTCCTTGGACTGTGAATTTTCAATATGGATATCTTTCGAAAAATCTTGTTAATAGTTTTAAAATGAATAGTTAAACCATATATTTGTGATAATTTAAAACAAATTTATCGAATTTTTTTTTCCCTTTTTTAACCAATATATATATATATATGTATGTTTCGTATTCTGGTTAGCTGTCTTATTAGAGTTTTTATGAAATATATGCTACTGTTTATGTAAATGTTTGATTAATTTTCTGCCTAATCCATATAAGTTTTTGTCTTTTCCATATCATTTTATTCATTTTATTTTATCGATCTTTTATTTAGCCATATATGTGCTTTTTTATTAAACTGTCTGCCTAGGGGGAGAGTTTGATCAATTAAAAGCATGCTTTAACCCCACACATATGTCTCAAGTCATATGGGGCATTTTTGACAGTTTAAGTCACTTATTTTATGTTTTTGCAGTAAGTTTTACTTATGAATTGTTTCACATTAATTAATTTTCTCGTAAGTTTTTCTTTAGTTATTTTTGTTACTTATTTACAACTATTATGACTGAAAACATATAATATAATTTCATATATATATATATATATATATATATACGATATTAAAAATATTTCGCATATTTTGGAATGTTGCCACAAAATTAACTTTCATTCGGCATTGAGTGTTATAATTCTGTCGGATAAAAACCGGCTGAATTAATCATGGAAAATAATTTTCATAAATAATAATTTAATAACTAATTCACACTGCATAAATTTCTGTAAAATTATGTAGAAGAAACTGTTGTGGCGGCCACATCATACTAATTTTTTATCCATCTGATTGCTCCTATTTATTTTCCTCACATTAAAAAAAGAAAGAAAAGTGTTGTTTATAGGAAAAAGCAACGAATACAGTCTCCCCCCCCCCCCCGTTTGGTGATATCTTATTACAAGTTGTGGCATCCTTTGATTATTTATAATTAATAAAAATGTGATGCCACTCTTCATTCATTACCATCTAAAAGTAACTAATAAAAAAATAAAAAGGTTTTCTTAACGGGATGTAATTGTAATATAGCAGAAAAAAAAATTAACTTGTTATTATTTTATTTTATTCGATTTGTTCGATTATATTATTCGATTTGTATAGTGAGCATCAGAACGTTACTTAGAAAACAATAAAAAACACAAATAAATAAATAAATAAACTGTAAAATTTTTCCATATTTGATTGAACTTGTTTAAATTAATCTGATAATGTATATCCATTATAAAGCGCTTTCCTATTACGCGGAACATATCCCTCGCGTTGTACGAGAGTTTATTGTATATTTGTGTATGTATTCTTTGATATTCATCAAATGGATATTTATAATGCAGATTAAAGGAAAAAAACTGTACACGTATTTATCGAAAAATATTAATCTAAAATTTTCATTAATATTTAAAATTTATTCAAGCACAATATTTTTCTTCTTATTAAAAATTACATATTTATTACCAACAATGTTATCACCATATATTATCACCATATATTTAAATTTTATTCAAGCACAATATTTTTCTTCTTATTAAAAATTACATATTTATTACCAACAATGTTATCACTATATATTATCACCAACAGTTGTATTGTATAAAGTCTTTATGAATGTTTTCGAAATGTGATTTATATAATTATTGTCGGTGTTATAATTCCATCTGATGGTGGCTTGATATTTGTTTATAGGAAAAGGGAATGACAGTATAATACATTTGTGAGAATTCAAATTATTCATATTTATACAAGGCAAAGCGAAGTTAGGGCATCAATTCATAAAACTACTAAGAAACCAACCCGTGTGTCAACACTTCAGGAATTACTAAGAAAATTTCGTAGTTCTCAATAGAAGTTTGGAGATGTGTCGATTGCGTTAAAATTAATTTGTCTATAGTTGAGATATTCCAATGTGTTTCACTTGCGAACGTAATGTTTTACTTTCTTAATAATTGAAGTCAACATTATGTATTCTTTACTATTCGCGGATTTCATAACAAATTTTGAAATAAAAAAAATTACAGAAAAATTAATTTTTGTTTTTAGATTCTCTTACCTAAACAGAAGAAAGTATTGTTTTTAAGTTATAGTTTGAAAATTAAATTTGTAATATAATTATATGAATTGAGGTGCCATGAAGTAGAAAACGAGGTTTTTAAAGGATTTTGTATGTTTGTGTGTTGTTATCCTCATAATTCAAAAAACAATATTAGCTAGAAGTACAAATTTTGAATTTAAAGCTGTGTCATATGTTGTATTTTTTGAAACTTTTCATTGGTATCTGATAAAGGTTAGTGTACAGAAACATACAAAATATTTCTAATACATTATTACTATAGACGAATTTTATTGTTGGTATCGCTTACGGTCACAACGTGTGGAATTTTTACTAGGGATTAAATACGTATCTATGAACGGTACACGCATTTTTTATTAAGGTAAATTCATGTTTCAAAGTAGGAACAAGCTCGAGGAGAACTCTTTTTACTTCATCTTATCCATAAGGTAGATAAAGTATTGTTTTGGGTCAAATGTTTGAAATTGCGTTTTTGTTATATTTACAAGTTTTGAAGTCCACTGAACCTAAAAATCATGTTTTTAGCGGTTGGTCTGTGTCTGTGTCTGTTATCAGCTTATATAAAAAACAAATTATAGCAGAATGTTCAAACTTGGCATACTAAATGTGTATAACATAAGAATGCTGCACTAAACCTTTCGTTGAGATCAAGCAAATGGTTCGTGTACAGGGACACCCAAGAAAATTCGCATGCATTGCGTCTATGGTGGGAATTGCAGGTAAGAAGAGTTTAATACCTATAGACTGCACTAAACCAAATGAAACGAAGGTATATTTTTTATATGCGTAAAAACATATTTCGTGTAGAATATGGTATATAAATCATTCACTGTTCGTTTACAGGGCTACACAAAAGTACTAGATTATAATGTGACAATATTTGAAAATTGATGGAAGTGTATTTCAGGTTGTGCCGTGTGTTATTAATAAAGGATTATATTTATGTGCACCATGTGATGTGTACATAGCTTTCAGAAGATATGCAGGGCTGCCAATATTTAAGCCACGACGTTCTTTTTATTTGTTAATGAAAGTTCTTTACTATAATATACTATAACGTATAATATTTTACCATGTCCAGGAAAGCTGCTCAAGAATTGAAATGAATTCTTCAAAGCAATATTTCAAATAATGTATTTTTTTTTTTTTTTTTTTTTTTTTAAGCTAATTATTCATCGATTGGTTTTTTATGCATTTACACGTTTTGAGGTTTCTTTGATACGGAAACGAAGCTTTATAGTTCGATCTTTGACTGTGTCTGTTAGAGTAAATTAAAAACAAATAATTTCAGGCAATCTAAGTTATGTATTTTGAAGCGAATACGTTTGTTACTAGAAAAGTTTGTTCAAGATTGATAAGTTTCAAGGAATGATGCTTGTGAAAGTTGTATGAATAATTTTAAATGAACTTTTGAACTTAATAACAGATTTGAATTCTCTATAAATGTAGGTACAATAATGAAACGGGAGGTTGAGAGAAGTGGTAGCCCCCACACATAGAATTATTTGTCAAATAAAGCTGTTCTGAAGCCTAAGTTGAATTGTTATAACATAGATTTACATAACAATACTTGTTATCTTAACCCTTAATCTCCAATCCGTACTCATAGTATTACATTTCACAGCAAGGGGCTGTCGTGTGAGTGGCACACCAGAATATTTTAGAAACAATGCAAATTGTAGATAAATAGAAATAATGTTATTAAGAATGCAACTCTAATTGAAGTCTAATAGTTTTAATTTAATAAGAATTAAAATCAATCTACTAGATTTTATATCAGTAATACACTCTAGAGGAACATTGTGTTAAAAATTATAATATACACTAAGCGACAAAAAAAAAGCCGCACTGCAGAAAAAATGACTTATACCTTTTTTATTTGTAATAACTTTAAAATTAATGTTTGAAACAAATAAAACTGTCTTGTTTGCATAATACCAAAGGTATGAAATGATACCTATGTATATTTTCGATTTAATAATTCAATTTATTGCACTTTACGAAGTACTTTTTAAAAATCTGCATAAAACTTTCTTTTTGAACATAATGCAATAACTATACACTTTGCATTCTATTATGATTTATTATATGAAATAAACAAGTTATATTTTAATATATGAAATAAAACTATTTATTTGTTAGATCTAAGCAATTTTTTGTTAAAAATATGTATTCTGCATTGGGTTAATTCCACCTTCATATGGAATTACTGCATTAATGCGCAATGGCATAGTTTTATACAGTGTTTTAATATAAATCTCAGAAATTTCAATGTGCCAAATATCACAAATAAATTTTTCTAGTTCTGGCAGAGTTACAGGCTGCAAATTTCGAATCCTCACCCCTCTCCCCCGCCTTTTTATAGACGAAACATTTTCGTGCGGATCGCGATTTTGACCATTTCCATGTCTGGTAAAGAAGAAATTCTACTATATCCTTTGTGGTATTTAACTTAAAGTGAAAAAAAGTATGATTACTTACAGAATTATAGGTTCTCATGGGAATGTATAAGAAATTTTGACAATTTGAAGTGAATAAACTTACCACAGACGCCGTGTAGTAAGGTGCCTTATTATCTTCAAATGCTGTTTACGGAAATGTCTAAGATACCTCCAAAATAGTCGGTCAGGCACCACTTTTATGCAGATTGTGTTTTATTTCGAGTTAATTCATCTCTTGAGCATAAAAAGTTCCCCGAGTGTTTGAAAAGTTATGCACCTCCGTACCATAATGTACGGAGAATGTGTCACTGTTTTAAAAGTGCGATTTTCATTAATTCGGTCACATTTTCGTCTTCATTCTAGCTTTTTTCAACTGCACGAAATAAAGAAAATTTGATTCATTAGAGAAAACCAGTTCAGCCTAATAATTAACTGATAATGTTTTTAAATTTTGGTCAACTAAAGTATTGTTTTTTCTAATTCTTTTCCTTAATAATGGTTTTTTTCGCAGATCTTCCGTTCTTTAACCCGCTTTGTTTAATTGTTCCCGCATTGTTTTTGGAGAAAGTAATTTACTATACACTTTTTTAAATCTTTTTTAAGTTCTGAACATGATACAAATCGATTTTTTAAACATTCGCATTTTAACTTACGGTTATCTTGCTTGGATGAGCAACATGACCGCCTAAAGCCAAATTCCCAGTTTAAACGGCCAAAAAAATTTATATTTTGCTAAAATTCATTTTACCAATATTTCGTTAGCATTTAATTATTTTGATATCTCACGTATTAAAATATTTTTTGATTTTCATTTAAAAATTAATACTTTTTGTGGCATCGTTAACTGCCTTATTCTTACCATTTTTGAAATAAATTCTAAAATTACAATTTTCCTGACAATTGCATTTTGTTTTTAACACTAGACTCAAAGCTAAAGTGTATGTGGAGGACAACATAGTAAAATCTGTTCGAAAATTTGCTTTTTAAACGATAAAATTGGCGGTTGTAGAAGGTGAAAAGGAAAACATCCAAGTGCGGCTTTTTTTTTTTTTTTGTCGCTTAGTGTATATGTAAATGTAGGTTTTTCGAAATATTTGTTGTAATGTTGTGTTTATTTCTCCAAAATAATTTTCGCTAGACGCACACACACACACACACACACACACACAAATATATTTCTGAAACCGTAATTAATCATTTTTAAACTGTTTTTAAAGTAATTTTCCAGAAATTTTGCTTTAAGAAAAATCAGGCGGTTAACATATATTATCAATGCATTTCAATTGTATTTACTCGTTACATTATTTGATCTTTTATAGTTTAATTTAACTGAAGAGTATTGTTAAACCAGTTAATACATTTGAAAGGTTTTTTTTTTTTTTTTTTTTTTTTTTTTTTTCCTAACAATTTTCAGTTGTATTCCATAATACATCTGAATATTTTTGTGCATCCCTATAAATTTTTCAATAAAATTAATTATTCCATATATTTTTGGAAACATAATTTGTGCTTTGAATAATGTGCATGTGTTTAATAAAGCAAAAAGATATAAAAGTATGCTTTAAAACCATATCTCTCATTTAACATGTTGTATCCTATGTTTATACGACTCCCTGTATACAAGCCACTAGTGTTATTTATGCCATTTTTAAGAAAAAAAATATTATATATGAGTTTCAAAGTATTCTAAAATTATTTGTATAAATAAGAGTGCAGACAAAAATATTGACAGGCTTATAAGCAGATAAACCTCCAGACATTCAAATAGACGGACTAATAGTTAAACAGATAAATCGAATTGATTTACACTTTTCAACTTTGTTGAAAAAGTTGAAAAAAAAGAAATACTAAATATTTTTCCATTAAGTATTTTCTCAACGCTAAAACTGAAATGCTTACACTTGTTATAAATGTACACAAGGAAACTCCAAATTTATAATGAGATTTATTTTATGAATAGACTATTCTAAGCGATAAATTTTATTTGAAGTCAAAAACATATATTCGATATTCATTAGAATGAAATGTAAAAATATTATGGTTTATCTCTTAAATCTGGACAAAAAGCGTATTTCTAAAACACGAAAATATTTCTAATTAAATACAGTTTTTGGATGTGGTATTAAATTGCTTGTTTGCTTTAAAAAATATATAAAGTCCGTTATTTTGTTGAAGTTATATTTAGAAAATCTCATGGCGTACGAGTAAACATGTAAAATACAAAAATTCGTATCTTACTGACTAAAAGATAGATTGAATTATGGAAAATTTTTATATTTGTCGCCATGGTAAAAAGAACTAATCAGAAACTAAAATCAAATTAATGCTCTAAATGTATGCCCTTTAGGTGTCTATGCACTTAACTAATGCTTTTAGTTCTCTTATTACTTGTAATAAGCAAGTATAATCTCAAAATAAGAATCTGTGAGTAAATTAATCTTTTTATTAACTGCTTTTGTACATCCCCCTTCAAATCTTATTCTGATGATGGTAAAGTTAGTTTCTAAGTGCTTCTTTAATAATGCGTAATAAAATTAACAGTGCAGTCATAAATTTAGCTATCAAATATAGGAGAAAATTTCATCTTTTTTTATATATCCTATTCTTTATTCATGGTGTAACGATTGCAGAAAAATAATGCACTGTATATAAAGTTTAATCAGGACAAATCCGTAATCTTCCAGTTACGAGCTCGGCGCTTTAACAACCAGGCTACCATGGTACCGAATAACATAATAAATGCACATTATAAAAGTGTGTAATATTTTATATAACATTTTAACTGTATTTATTTATTTATAGTAAGTACATAATTTAGGTGTGACCAGGGTTAGTTTGCACAGATTCTGGTTTTCGCTTTGTGTGTGTGTGTGCAATTCTTCGAAAAATTTTGATGAATACATCCTAAGGCTTAACAATTTGACTGTAAAATCATATAGAAACCACCAATAAAATACATTTTTATGTAACCCTAAAACCATTCTTTCTAATTAAATGGAATTATGCCAGTTGACCCCGGATGTGAGATTATTTGCCATACCCAAACCCATAGGGGTGAGTTGTGACACAGGGGTGCAAGAGTTTCAGTCGCAAAATAAAAAAAAATTCTCACCAGCACTCTTTATCAATAATTTCTATTATGCTCAATCGCAATATATTAAAGAACACATATGATACAAATGATTGATAAAAATGCACTGGTATAAGTTTTCCGTCTTGAGACGGAAACTCTTGCACCCCTGTTGTGATAACGCGATACGCATTGGGATACTAGGGACGAACACAACAATTTTAGAAGAAAAACATTTTATTTTTATCGAAACGTTTAACTTTCATAACATTTGACTAAATATTTCTACTTAAATGTGAATTAAATACTGATTTTAACAATAAAAATAAATTCTACTATTATTATTGCTAAGAAAACAGTTTGAAATCAGCCTCAGATAAATGAGTTTCACCCTCGTTTATTTGAAAACGAGGGGTTAAATTATGCACAATTCTATTTAGTCGTAGAAAATTGAATAATTCTCGTATGATCATCTCTATTTTTCCCGTTTTGATCATGGTGAGTACGTCAATCACATTGCCATCAGTTTTGTTAATCTTCTCAGGATATTGACGGGCCTGGTATTTTACCAAAATAAAGTAATTTATTTTATATTAGAGTGATCAAGAGGACTTTTGATATTACGGAGAAATCGTTGTTTGTTCGATTCGATGTCAACTGTTTGTATCTGTTTGAAGTTCTCCGGGTTTCGTTGAAACTGTTTAATCCTTTCCCGGACCAATTTAATTTTACTTTTCAGATCAGCGTTGCTAAATTTAGGAAATTTTCATTCAATATCCACCACTAAATTTTAAATGTAACGTTTGCTTAATCACTTCAAAGTTTATTCCCTTTTGTATATCTAATATCACTGCTCAAAATTATTAGTGATAGTTGAATAAAATTTTCATTAAATTTTGCAACACAGTGTAGAGCGTTTTAGAACGTTAGGACCGGAAAACGGTTATTGTCTAATGAAACTCTTCATCATCTCTCGGCAGGAGGCTGAGGGTAAAAGCTCTTCTGCATCGAGAGGTTCTTTAGATTTTGAACTATTATTAAGGAAGGGCAAGTTTTCAAAGAGATATGACACAACCATGCAAACTAGCCCCCCCCCCACACACACACACGCAGTAATATCCAACACAAGATGACAGAAACCCAAGCGTCAGAAGCGAAATATTATGACACATGTAATAACCAACCACAGTTAATCACCCATTCGAAAACCGCCATAATTCCATCTACACATCCATAAGAACCAAACAATTTGCGATATGATAATCTATTCATTAGTCAGAAAAACAAACAATGAAAATGTACTTTCATGATCCTTCCAAGCAAACTGAATTTATGGTGGATGATGCAACTATACATACACTCCCATAGTAAAATGACAGCACTCTACTACACATATTGCAGGAAATAGAAGCTAAGGGACAACAGGTTATGCCTACTAATCCCAGTCTCCCATAAGCTTTAAATGTAATTAATTCTTGCAGAAAATATATTATGTTCTGAAAAAACATTTTAAAGTGAAAAATATTCAGTTAAAACTAAGTTTAAAGAGGTCAAAATTCAAATAATAATTTAAATTTGCTTCTAGCTATTGCGGTAACTGATTTTATAAACAAAATTATATCTTGAAACGTTCATTTGAACGTTATATTATTTGACTAATTTAGCTAATCTTCCAATACATATAATTTCTGAAAACTGTTATGTGTTTAGACATTTCGCAAATTACATCATTCTAATTTGAGTCCTGGTAAGGCATACAAAACTAAAGACAAAATGAATATATGCATCGTCTTAATGGACTTATGTTGACAAATAGTTGCGAGTTAAATTTATCAACTGTATTTTATATCTTTATATTTAGAAACATATGAAGGTAAGGAAATACCTAGATATTTATTTGAACATGCATCTGATAACAATCAAAATAATTAGGCTATTTTAAATGTGTCTTCCTTAATGTGATGCTCTATTACTTACTAATGCCCAATTTAATTTCTATAAATGTATTTTGCATGTAATGTAAAAGACAACATTAGATCTAAAATTGTACATGCATTAAATGTATTTACTTATACATTTTTTTTATATTGAATATTAAGTTATAGTTAATTTAATTCAAGTAATTTAGATTATATTAACGTATTTCAGAGTTTAATAAAGTGATACATATGCTAAAGAAAAATGGATATAGGTAATGTGCTTTACGTGGGATACAGATTAGTTTATTCATTTATTGTAAAATGATAACTGTGTGTGTTTTGTTTTTGATAGTTTTTTTAACGGCATACTTAACATCTACCCAAAATATACGGGATGCGTTTATATTGGGCATTATTTTTATAAATTTCAAAATTAATACAAATTAATATTAGCATTTTAATTAATTTAAAAATAATAATGATAATATTAATAATTAAAACGGGTAAGTTATCTAACTAAAGTATTGGTGCTAAAAAAAAAAAAAAAAAAAAAAACTTACAATGTTCAAAGAAATTTTTCTATGAGTTATTCTGTTCACCAATTTTAAATTATTTGAGTCTATAGTCTAAGAAATTCCAGTAAAGTTTCTAGAGATAACCGTTAAATCATACCGCTAGCTCCCTTCTTTGAGAAAAATGGCCAGTTCTTGTATTTGTAACAAATTGCTGCAAAATTCATTCACATTTTTCATCATTTAAAAAAGATTTTACTTAATAGTTTCCGATAATAAAATCTTTAAACCATAGGTAGATAAGGATTCTGGAGAAAAAAATATAAATCAAAATTTTAATAAACTGAATAGTTGAATATACTATAATACAAAGCATTACGCTATTAAAATGCTTGGAAGAATTTAAAATCTGACATACGACGAGCGTTAGGAAAGTAAGTTTCGTCATTTATTTTGTTTATTTATTTATTTTATTTTATTTTTTCACACGGAAATTTTATTGCCAAAAAAAAAAAAAAAAAAAAAAAAAAGACACTTTGCACTATTTTTCATAGTTGCCAGCGACTTTGATATAATTGTCGTAACTTGCAATTAGTTTCAAGAAACCACTCTGGTGAAACTCTGTGCCCTGCAATGGAAGGAATTGTCGCACATGACTGTAAAAAATCCAAATTGAATCCAAATTGTTTTAAAGATATTTGAACACTTTTCTGAGTTTTGTCAGTCTCAAAATGGGAGAGATGAGGCGGCATGGTTAGTTTAGTTTTGATTTTGAAGCAAATATTCGTATAAAATATTCTTATAAATATTCTTATAACTAATTAAATAAAAATGATTTGGAATGAATAAACTCTTATAAGTAGGGAATAACATATAAAAAAAAAAAAAAAAATAGAGCTCTACAAACATTTTTATTTTTTGTTTTATGCCTTTACAAACTTTATATGCAATTTTCTCAGACTTTTATTTTTGTTGATGTTTCTGTTGCAGATATAGTCTTGAAATTTTTTGTAGACACTTACATATATGTACTACAAAAATTAGAATGGATTTATGTCTCAGGTTTATGGTTATTAAAAAAAAAAAGTCAGAGTTAATATTTCCAAATTTTTCATGTTTTTTCTTTTCAAGTTTTGTACTTTTTTTTTTGTTTTTAAATTATTATTATTATTGTTATTATTATTATTTAAATAAATGTTACATCTTTAATTCCATACTAACTTTTGTTCCCAATAATCCAATGAATATAAATCACTTAAAATAACTAAAAAATATTAAAAATTAAAAATGTTATAAATGTACAAAAAAAAACTTCGAAATTTTCCGAAATTTATTTATATTATATAATATTATTTATATAATATAAATAAATAATTATTTATATAATATTTTATTTAAAAAATAAAATAAATAAGAAAAAAAAAAAAAAAAAAAAAAAAAGGTGCTTGTTAAAGTGATTTTTACTTTCTCTTACCCATAGGGTCGAGAAAGTATTGTTTCAGGGTCAAATTTTCGAACGTGTGTTTTTGTTACATTTACATGTTCTGAGGTCCCCTGAATACGAAAATCATGTTTTTAGCAAATGGTCTGTGTGTCTGTCTGTCTGTCTGTGTGCCTTTTATCAGCATATCTCAAGAACAAATAGTAGCAGAAATTTCAAACTCGGTATGCTAAATGCGTATCATACAGGGATGCTACAGTAAGCTTTTCGTTGAGATGAAGCAAATGGTTCGTGTAGAGGGACACTCAAAATTATTCAAATACATTACGTCTATGGGGGAAATTGCAGGTAAATAGAGTTTAACATCTATAGACTGCACTAAACCAAATGAAACGAATATATATTTTTTGTAATAGAGATAGTCAACTGGGAAAAGAAAATGTGCATGTAGGAGCCTCACCTCCCCCCTGGGGGAGAGTCAAAATAAATTCAACTTTTTTGGATATTTAGTGTTATACTGCTTCTCGAATATGGAAATCGTCTGCATTATCATGGAAGAAAATTTTTTTTAAATAATAATTTTAATAAATTATTTTTTAAAAACAGAATTATTTTTTAATAACCGAAATAAGTTCTATATAAATGTAGGCGCATTAATGAAACGGAGGGTTGAGGAGGCGGTAGCTCCCCTCACACGGAACTTACTATCATATAAATCTCTTCCGAAGCCTAATTTGAATTTTTCAACATAGGTTTACATATCAGTACTGGTTATCTTACCTCTTAGTCTCTAACCTGTATTTATAGTATTAAATTTTAGGGTAAGAGAAAGTCGTATGAGTGACACACCTGATTATTTTTTACCAGAATCGGCTTAATTTTATAATCTTGAACAAAGTCATTAATTATTGTTAATGTAACTGTCCCCAAAAAATGTTTTTTGTAAAAGAGTACTGTGTAGCCTTCAAAGTGAGTAATCGAGATTCTTAATTTTTTCCCCGGTATTTATATTATTTAACTAGCAGGCTTTGCGAGCTTTGCTGGACACAATACTGAAATGAGTTGCCAAAATCCCATATCATTATTAATTAACCTGAGTTAAAGTTCCATCTGTGTTGAGGTAGAGATTTATCTGGTTCGTAAAGTGAGGAGTCTGTGTTCCCACTGTCTTCGGCAGCAACTTACACGATTCTTACTCCCCCTTCCCCAGTGGCTGAGTTCGAAGTTTTGAGAAATCTCTACAGAGTACACCTAATCAACATCCACACACCAAAGTTCACCAAAGTTCAATAAGTTAAGGCGAATTCAAACTGGAAAACGTGTTTTTTACACGTGTTTATAGCCGTCTTGACACCAAGGGGGTAAAGGGGGATTTCGTAAAATCCCGTTACAATAAGGGTCGGATATAAACAATCCATACACCAAACTTTGTGACAGCAGCTCTCATAGATTTTCTCAGGACAAATTTAGCGCAAAAAGGGGTGTCTCGACTTTTTCCCCTAGTAACCCCCCCCCCCCCCAAAAAAAAAATAATAAATAAATAAATAAATAAAAATTGCACACACCCTTAAAAAAAAAAAAAAAAAAAAAAAAACTAAAATGTGTTTTTGGAAATATTCTAAGGAAGACACATAGCCATTTTTCAATATATTTGCTCCATTTTCCAGGTCTACTCAAAAATCAGGAATTTTAAATATTTCTCCCCTCCCTTCCCTTAAAAATCAAAAATTCCAAAATGCAGATAATGTATTATTTGTACTCATTTCTAGTCTCCCCATGGGCAATTTTTTTACTGTGAAGTAATTAAGAGCCTAGTTAAACTTACAAACGTGCTTTTGACTTTTGCCTCCCCAAGGGGGGGAAAGGGGAGTAATTTCGGAAAAGTTGATAATAATAATTTTAATTTGGGAAAATACATAATTCCTGCGAAGCGCCGTCGAATTCCGTCCAGCCGTTTTCAAGTGATACCCGGACAAACGCGTTTTTATTTTTCCCTCCCCCAGGAGGGAACGTGGGGGAATTTCTGAAAAGTTGATATTTATTATTTTAAGTTGGGTAAAGACATAAATTCCTGTGAAGTACCGTTGAATTCCGTCCAGCTGTTCTCAAGTAATACCCGGACAAACATGTTTTTGTCTTTTGCCCCCGAAGGGGGAACTTGGAGGAATTTCTGAAAAGTTGATATTTATAATTTTAAGTTGGGTAAAGACATAAATTCCTGTGAAGCGCCGTTGAATTCCGTCTAGCTGTTCTCAAATGATACCCGGAAAACGTGTTTTTGTATTCTGCCCACCCTCCCTCCTGCAGGGGGCACATGAGGGAATTTCTGAAAAGTTGTTTGATATAATTTTGAAGTTGGGTAAAGACCTAAATTCCTGCGAAGCGCCGTACAATTCTGCATAGCCGTTTTCAAGTGATACCTGGACAAACTTGTTTTTGTCTTTTGCCCCCCAGGGAGAAACGTGGGGGAATTTCTGAAAAGTTGATATTTATAATTTTAAGTTGGGTAAAGACATAAATTCCTGCGAAGAGCCGTTGAATTCTGTCCAGCCTTTCTCAAGCGACACCCGGACAAACGTGTTTTTGTCTTTTGCCCCCACGGGGGGGAACGTGGGAGAATTTCTGGAAAATTGATAGATATAATTTTAAGTTAGGTAAAGATCTATGTTTATGCCAAGCTCCGTTGAATTCCGTCTAGCCGTTCTCAAGTGATGCCCGGACAAAAAAAGCGACATACGAACACGATGACACACACACACAAGCAAAATTTTCTGAAGTCATTTTTGCCTTTCATGGTGTGTCAAACGTGAAGGTATCGCAAAATTTTTCGATTCTGACAAATTTACAGACAAAAGTTACAGTTTTTATAGATTATAGTCTGTTAATATAGATTTCTGAATAAAAAATAAAAATGATTGTTTCTGCTTTAGAGAAAAAATTCTAAGGAACAAATATATATAATTAACAGTAATTAATTAAATATTAGTCACTGAAATGCATATATATATATATATATATACAGTCCGTTAACAAATTATAAGACCACTTTAATTTTGTAAATTATAAGAAAAATAAAGAATCTAATCATAATTTAAATACATAAAATAACATATTGCTCTATATATTTTTATATTTAGTTTGCAATGACTTGGTATAATGCAATAAATGTTTAATTAAAATATATATTGGAAATAAGGGAAAAATAATCTGTTAAGAAAATATAAGACCACTTGTCAAAAAATAAAATTGTATCAAAAATTAATATGATATTGGTCCTCCATTTTTCCTGATGACTTCAAACACTCTATTTTTCATTGAGGTAACCAGGTGATTAAGTTCAGTTATAGAATTATTGTACCATTCTTTTACAATGGCTACTTCCAGTTTATTGGCAGATGAAAATTGTTTATTATTAGCATAAACTTTGCGAGATATTATACCTCATAGGTTTTCCATGGGTTTTGAAGTCTGGACTTCGATTTGGCCATGGCAAAGCATTATTTTTTTTCTTTTTAAAATCACTCATTTGTTGATTTATATGTATGAAAAGCAGCATTGTCCTGTTGAAACATTCAGTTAGCACCACCTAATAAAGATCCAAACGGTATCATATGATCATATAGAATAGACTGATATTGTGTAGATTTCATATGACCCGAAATCCGCTGTAAATCACACAAATCCTCATAACTGAAAGCTCCCCAAATCATTACTGATCCTCTACTCATTTGTCGACTGAAGCATTCTTTTGGTTCCTTCCTCAAGTCATGCCAATAGTGTTTGTATCTATCGGGATCATCAAGGTTAAATTTCGTTTCATCAGAAAATATAATTTGTTTTCACTCATCATTCCATGACGTGACAATTTTAGCCCAGTTTAATCTTTCTTCTCGATGGCATTTGAATAACTTTGGTTTTTTCTCCAATTTCATAAATTTCGTATTAATATTTATTTTAAGACTCTTTCAGACTTTTACATGTGAAGTTTTCTTGATGAAACGTTTCGAAATTTCCCGAATTGAAAGACCTTTTTTAGTTGACAGTCAAAAAATTTGTTTATTATCACGCGCTGTCAAAATATTTTTTCTACCAGATCGTTTTATTTTGTTTGAATAATCTTTTCTATTTATGACATTATGAATGGCAGTTTTAGAACGGTTCATTAACCTCGTAATATCTCTTTCAGATTTACCAGAAACTTTATAAAATAAATTTTTTCTCTCTTTGCACTCCGATAATTCTTTACCTCGAGTTATCGTAAAATTAATCGTAGATAACACATTCAAAACTTAAGCCTTTGCTTCTTAGATAATGCTTTTCCGAAATACTGACGCATGCGCTTTATATTGAGTTTGACGTCATGTACAATATGCAATTTTTCTCAGGTGGTCTTATAATTTCTTAACAGTCATCGTCTTTAATTTTTAGAAAAATGAATAAGTTTTAATGAAATTTAATTTAATTTTAAAAGTTGGAATTAGTATAGGATGCGTTTTCCTATCAATTTTAAATACGCAACTAAAAATTTGCATATTATGCTCTCTTCTTCAGAAATGCACCAATACGCTTGTGGACTTATAATTTCTTAACGCACTGTATTATATCGCTGTTTATTTTTTCTTTGTAAATTTACATAGGACTTAAAATAAAGGATTACCAGTAGTTTTCTGCTGAAATTTTTAACAATGTAAGACATGTATTCAATATAAAATATACTAGCTGGAACCCGTCGAATTCGACGGTCACTTTATTTTCCATAATGTTTCAAAAATCGTTGCATCATTATTTAAATGTATTTTAAGTTAAAAAAAAAAAAAAAAATCTGAAAAATGCTTATAAATTGAAATAATATATATGGCATCACTTTCTACAAAGTACTGTCAATGTGCCGTCAAACTGACTCCAAATAAACAGTTGCTATCTTTTATTTTCTATTTCGTTTAATACTAAGACTACATGTTAGCTGAGAGGCCCGGCGTTATCCTGGCCTATGATAATAACTTTAAATTCGTATGATTTTATTTCTTAAACTCGATTTTGTTTGAATTTCTATTTTTAAATAAAAGCATCGCGAAAAAAATAATCAGGTGTGACAAAAAAATTACCTTGAACCGAACGAAATTCTGCCTTGTGAGCCCGGTGCTAACGCCGGCCGCTAATAACAAAAAATTTCCCAAAAATTAACCTGGAACCAAACGAACCCGACCGGCGTTGCCCGGGCCCATGATAATAAACTTAAATGAACCTTAAATTTGTATGATTTTATATCTTTAACTCGATTTTGTTTGAATTTCTATTTTTAAATAAAGCATAGCATCGGAAAAAAAAAATAATAATAATAATCAGCTGTATCAAAAAAATTACATCGAACCGAATGAAACTCTGCCTTGCGACCCTGGTGCCTGCGGCAGTGCATACACGGACCGCTAATAACATGAAAAAATTCCCTAAAATTAACCTGGAACCAAACGAACCCGACCAACGTTGTCCGGACCCATGATAATAACCTTAAATAAACCTTAAATTTGTATGATTTTATATCTTTATCTCTATTTTGTTTGAATTTCTATTTTTAAATGAAAACATCGCGAAAAAAATAATCATCTGTAACAAAAAAATTACCTGAAATCGAACGGAACTCGGGCTTGTGACCCCAGTGCCTGCAGAATCGTATATGCGGGCCGCTAATAACAGGAAAAAATTCTTAAAAATTAAACTTGAACCGAGCAAATCTCTGAATCGTGTTTCCGCTGCCTGTTGCTTCGGCACCGCGTAGCAGGCATGCTACGCACGCACTGCAAAATCCCCTCTCCTCCACCAGGGGACACAGTGTGTTGTATACGAACATCACCAATCGCCTTGAATTTCCAAGACCTTTCAAATAAGGTGTCACATGGTGGTGTCAACTGCAAAATCCTTTAGTTGCACTTTCCACTGCTAGGGGATACAGTGTGTTCTGTACGAACATCACCGCCAGTTAGGAAATACCAAGACCTTTAAATAAGATGTAACATGATAGGGTCTACAACAAAACCCCCTAGTTCCATTTTTCACCACCAGGGGACGCACTATATTGTATACGAACATCACCAATCAACATGAAATTTCAGAATCTTTAAAATGAGGTGCTACATGTGTGGATGTAGAACTGATTTCCTCCTCAAACTAATTTCCCTCTCTTTACCCTTCCCCAAATCTATTTTACCCCTCCCCCCCTTTAAAATAAAAAATTCCAAATTCGGAGAAAGTGATTTTTTAGTATTCGAGTCTAGTCCCTCCATGTACAATTTCTTCACCGTGAAGTAAATTTGAAGCTGGGTTATGTTCGCCAACGTGTGTTTAACCCCTGCCCCCCAGGGGGGGAACCTTTCAACTTTTTATATTTTTCTCTTTTGATGACACATCTATAGACCAAGACCTTTCATTAGACACTTCAACCAAATTTTTGCACCTAGTAGTTTTCTCAATTTAGTGGAGACAGACAAAACACGTTTAAAATAATATTTTACCTACCTTTCCCCTCCCCCCCCCCCCCCTTTAAAATAAAAAATTCCAAATTCGCAGAAAGTGATTTTTTAGTATTCGAGTCTAGTCACTCCGTGTACAATTTCTTCACCGTGAAGTAAATTTTGAGCTGGATTATGCTCGCCAACGTGTGTTTAGCTCCTGGTTCGACTTTTTATATTTTTCTCTTTCGATGACACATCTACAGGCCAAGACCTTTTATTAGACACCGCAACCAAATTTTTACACCTAGTAGTTCTCTAAACTTAGTGGAGACAGACAAAACACGTTTCAATATTTTCCCTCCCATTCCCCTTCCCCAAATCTATTTTCCCCCTTTCCCCCTCCCCCCCCCCTTTAAAATAAAAAATTCCAAATTCGCAGAAAGTGATTTTTTAGTATACGAGTCTAGTCCCTCCATGTATAACTTCTTCACCGTGAAGTAAATTTGGAGCTGGGTTATGCTCGCCAACCTGTGTTTAAACCCTGCCCTCCAGGGGTGAGGGGGGGGGAACCGTTCAACTTTTTTTTTTTTTCTCTTTTGATGACACATCTACAGACCAAGACCTTTTATTAGACACCTCAACCAAATTTTTACACCTAGTAGTTCTCACAATTTAGTGGAGACAGACAAAACACGTTTCAAATTAATATATAGATAATAATGAATACGTTTAATTTATATTCGATTTTAGATTTATTGTTATCACTTTCATTACACAGAAAATAAATTACACAGAAATAGATTAAACTACGCATTAGTACGTAACAGAGAAACAATCTAAGGAAGACACATTTAAATTATCCTAATTATATTGGTCGTTATCAGATAAGTATTTCAAAACAAATATGCTGTCATTTCCTTATATTCACATATTTCCAAAAATAAACATGCTTATAATACAGTCGATAAAATCAACTTCCAAGCATTTGACAACATAATAAATCCATTAACACTAGGTACATTTTGTCTTAACTTTCTAGAGCAAAGATATTTTCCACGAATCAAATTAGAATAATGTGTTTCGCAAAATGTCTAAACTCAAAATGGTTTTTGAAATTACATGTATTTAACCTTTTACACGCTGAATTCAGATCTATGAATAAACTATCTACTAATACGTATTCGGACACATCCCAATTTAGACGGTTTGTCAATTATCTAGAAGAATTCTATAGGAATCATCTTGAAACTTTGGGAGTATAACAGAACACATTATACCTCATATATTTCAAGGGAAGTTTTATCCTGAAGAGGAAAAGAGGACCAGTAAAAAATTAAGTAAATGTCAAAATGTTTTGTACCACCCTGTAAAAAGTTATAAGTGAAATGCGTTTTAGTTGTAGCATGTGATTATGCGGATTCTTCTAATTATATGTATACATTTTTATTAGACTACCACTTATATGCATGGAGATATAACGGTTTCTTAAAAATTTTGAAAAAAAAAAAAATACTGTTTTATTTATGACAAGCAGTCTATTAGACACGGTGCAAAGCTACTTTTAGGAAATTTGGCATACTGCATTAAACACAACATGCCACAATCAAAATGCAAAAATGTTAAATATTTTATGAAATATAAGCATTTTTAATAAATAATTTTTAACTACGCATGCGCAAACTTTCAAAAAATTACGATTGTGTAATGTATTAGCTAAAACTGTTGAGCTACATTTATGAAAGCCCTAAATAAATATCGTCTAAATTCAAAAAGTTACGAGAGATAGAATGAACAGATGAATTTCAGTTCCTTTCAATAAAAAAGTTAAATTATAAAGGGTTTTACTCACATTTTTATTTTGATTCAATCAATGTCAAATCGTAGTACAGTGTTCGCTGATTGTAAATAAATATTAATAAAACCTCCTATCAGCTTCTTTTTTTTACTTCCATTAACCTGGGTAATGGAAGTATTGTATTTGGTCAAAATATTCGATATAGAATTTTTAACTGATTTACAAATTTTAAGGTCTCCAGAGTCCAAAAAATTGGTTTTTGACAACTGGTCAGTGTGCACGTGTATATGTGTGTCTGTGCGTGTGTGTGCGTGTGTGTGTGCGTGTGTGTGTGCGTGTTGGAAATCTTCTTTGAATCATATCTCCAAAACTGATAAAGATAGAATGACGAAACTTCAGAACTATTAGGTCTGGTGTATATAGATGAAATTTTTAACTTTTGGAAAAAATTCCAAAACCAGAAATGAGACATATGAAACCGGATGTAGGATCGTAAGTCAGTACCTCAAAAATGGCTTTAACGATTTTCTTCAAAGTTGCTATATATACACCTTATTAGATGCTTTTTTGTATGTAATAGTTGAGTAGTTCATAAAAATTGATAGGCGTCCTGGACAAGTAGGTGAATTTGATGTCTCGCAATGTCGCAAGTACGTTCCTTTAGGATCTGAAATTCTGTTCATTCTATATCTCGTAATTCTTCAGTTTACTCGATATATGTTTGGGATTTTCATATAAAGAGCTGAATACTCTTGGCTATTAAATTATGCAAATGAAATTATTTTTTTAGTTAACGCATGCGTAGTTAAAATTTTTTTAACAAAAATACTCATATTTCTGAAGATATTTAACACTTTTTGCTTTCTGATTGGAATATGCTGTGTCTAATTTTCTACGACAAGTTTTCTAAATGTGGTTTTGCACTGGGTCTAATACCCTATATGTTTTAATTAAAAAAGTGTTTTTTTTTTTTTTTTTTTTTTTTCAGTTTTTCAAAGAAACCGTTATATCTCCAGAAATATATGTGGTAGCCTCATAAAAATTTACACAGACAATTAGAAAAATTCTCTTAATCACATGCTTCATCCAAAACATATTTCAAGCATTATGTTTTACAGGGTCATCCAAAATATTTTGATTTTTTTAATTTTTTACTGTACCCTTTCCCTTTTCAGGACAAAACTTTTGCTAAAATATATGAGATATAACGTGTTCTTTATACTTCCAAAGTTTCAAGATAATTGCTAATTTTTTTTTTTTATAGATATTTTAGAAAGCGTCTAAATTCGAAAGTTTCCAAATGCTTATTGGTAAATAATGTACACTTAATTCTTTTTGTGAATACGTTACCTGAAAATTATATTGTTTAAATGTATTGCTCATTCAAATTCTTATATATATATATATATATATATATATATATGCTAGCAGGCTTTGCTCGCTAAGTTGGACACTATACTTACATGAGTTGTCAAAATTCCATATCCTTATTAGTAACCTAAGTTAAAGTGACCACTATGTTGTGTAGAGGTTTTTAACAGTCGCAACGTGAATATTCCGGGTCCCCACTGCCTTCGACAGCAACTTACTCATTTCTCACTTCTCCTTCCCCAGCGGGAAAGTTCAAAGTTTTGAGAAATCCAACCAAAGTACATAGTGTTTACACTTAATCAACATCCACACACCAAAAATCACCATTCTAAGATAATTTAAAGCGAATTTAAACGGGAAAACTTGTTTTTACGCTCGGTTATTAACCCCGACTGCAAGGGGGTAAGGGGGAGGATTTCGTAAAATCCCGTTCAATAAGTGACGGACGTATAAATAATTTGCACACCAGATTTTGTGACTGCAGATACCATAGATTTTCCAAGACAAGTTTAGCGCTGAAAGGGGGGTCTCTAATTTTTTCCTTCGTAAAGTTCCCTCCTCCCCCCCCCCTCAAAAAAAAAAAAAAAAAAAAAAAACGAAAATGTTGTTTTTGAAAATATTCTAAAGAAAACAGTCTCTAATCAAAAAACCGGAATTTCTAAAATTTCTTCTTGAAAAACGATTTTTCCCTCCCACCTTTAAGAATCGAGAATTCCAAAATCGCACATAATGTTTTATTTATACTCAAGTCTAGCCTCCTCAATTGCAATTTCTTAACCGTGGAGTAATATGGGGCAGCATTATGCTTACTATCGTTTCTTTGCTTCCTGCCCTTCAGGGGGAAGGGGGAGAATTTCGATAAATCTCGTTGCTTTAGATGTAGGTTACAAATAAACTATCCAAGCACCAAAATTCGTGACCACAGCTCTCATAAATTTCCCAGGACAAATTTAGCGATAAAAGGGTTGTCTCGAATTCGTCCTTCGTAACACATACCCCTCCTCCACCCCGAAAAAAATTCCAGATCACAAAAAATCAAAAACGTGTTTCGGAAATATCCTAAAGAATTTCATGGCTGTTTCTAACATATTCGTTCCATTTTTGGTAGAGTTCTACTAAAAAATCCGAAATTTGACGCCAAAAATCGATTTCCCCCCTCCTTCCCCTTAAAAATCGAAATTGCCTAAATCGCAGATAATGTTTCTCTTGTCCTCATGTGCAGTCTCCCATGTGTAATTTATTCACTGTGAAGTAATTTGAAACCGAGTTATGCTTACAAAGGTGTTTTTGCCTTCTGTCCCCTCCAAAGGGGGAATAGAGATAATTTCGATAAATTTTGTTACTTTAGGTGTTGGATACATAAAAACAATCCAAGCACCGAAATTTGTGACCGCAGCTCTCATAGATTTTTCAGGACAAATTTAACGCTAAAAGGTTTGTCTCGATTTTGACCCTCATAATCCTTCCCCCCCCCCCCCTTCCAACAACAAGAAAAAAAATATCACAAAAAATCAAAAATGTGTTTTTGGAAATATCCTAAGGAATTCGTATCGCTTTTCAACATCTTTGTTCCATTTTTGGTGGAGTTATTTTCAAAAATTAGGAATTTGCAAAATTTCCTGCCAAAAATCAATTTTTACCCTCCCTCCTCTTAAAAATCTAAAATTTTTAAATCGCAGATAATATTTTATTTGTACTAATGTCTAGTCTTCCCATGTGCAATTTCTTTACTGTGAAGTACGTGTATTTGAATTTTGTCCCCGCAGGGAATAACGGGGGGGGGGGGGATTTCGAATAAGTTGATAGATATAATTTTCAGTTGGGAAAAGACCTAAATTCCTGCCAAGCGTCGTTGAATTCCGTCCAGTAGTTCTCACGTGATACCCGGACAAAAATAGCATAACAGACATACAGACACGATGAAACACACACACGCCGACAAAATTTTCTGAAGTCATTTTCGGCTTTTATGGTGTGTGAAAAGTTAAGAAATCGCAAAATGTTTTATTTCTGACAAACGTACAGACACAAGTGTGATTTAATTAATACAGATATATTACTATGGAAATAGAACATTATCTATTGGGAACAAAAGTGTTTCACAAATACCCAGTGCATTTTTTAGTAATATCGTGAAATTTCATATTTTGTAAACCTAGTGACCTATTTTCAGTATACCGAATACAATTTTTTAGAAACATTGGATTGATTTTCACATTCATATGAAATTTTATGATACGTACATTGTAAAAAATAGGTTCTTAAAAATATGTACATATTGTATCAAAATACCCCCGAAACAATATATACATAAATTTGAAAACTCATGTAATCTTTAACTACATTTCTTGCGAACATGGAAGCCTCTGCGCAAGTGCGGATTCAACGAGTCCACTAGTAAAATAGGGGAGACAAGCTTTTCGTTGAGAGAAAATTAGCGATAAGGGAATACCGAACGACTGGATGTTTACTAAATTCAAACCTGTTGGTCAACTTGGAAACCCTCCAAGATTTTCGACTCGTCCTCACTGCTAGGCGTAGGAAACGTGGTTACACTATACTCATTTTTGAGTATATGATATGCTCAAAAGTGGGATTGTCCAATAAGAATCCCAATATCCCCATGTTTGACAGGTCAATGTACTAAAAAATGAGTACATGGGTTTTCAAATTTAAGTATATATTGCTTCGGAGCTATTTTGAGACAGTATATATTTATTTTTAAGAACCAATATTTTACAGTGTAGAGGGAAGATGATGCATAATAAAGGATAATTTTATAAATTTCCTATGTTTCCCTTTTTATGATAAATATTTGGCTGCTACTGTAAATAATCTAATCTTCATTAAAATATACGTGCTATTATTTCAAGTCAATATTGATAAAATTTAATTTTTTTATTGAAATTTTTATTTGATGTTTCCAATTGGGAACATTGTCCTGTAACAGGTCAAAAAGTAGTTAAATTAATCAGTTAATATAATGTTTAGATGAAATACATTTTGAATGTATAATTTTTTTTCTAAAATCAGTTATCGCAATCGATTGGTTGGTTGGTTGGTGTCGTGTCATGGATAGGAAAAAAAAAAAAATTAAATGGGACCAAAGGTCCTATATACAGCATCTGCGATTTGAAGGCAGTTGTCTTCATATAAGTCTGCCCACGGATTGTCACTTATTTGCTGCAATTGCGCCAGAATAGCAGGACAGTTGAAAAGATGTTTGGGGGTTAGTTCTATGTCTGGGCAGTTTTTGCAGAGGCAGTAAGTCCTTGTCCCGTCTTTATGGATCTTCATCCCCCTAAAGTGTCCTGTCCGGAGTCTTGTTAGAGTGCTGGTGAGAGTTCTGTTGGTACTGATTTCAGGGATTTGGTGTTTGCTTTTAAGTTTCCTATCGTTGAATTTTGCCTTAGCAACGGAATTGATATCGCTGAGGGTGACATGAGTAACCCTGCTGGTGTTTAATTGTCTTGCTTCTTTTGCCAAGGCATCAGCCGTCTCATTTTCAGTAATGCCAACATGCGCGGGAATCCACTGCATGGTGCACTGTTTCTTCAAATGGAAAAGATCGCAATCGATTGAAACTATTTTCTACTTTCCCTACATCATGCTTAGTTTTAAATAAATATTTTGAACTTAATATTATTTTTGTATAACAGAAATACATTTAGTGCTTGAAAGAAACAGATTGAAAAATAAATGTTACGTGTATTATTTTAAAATGCTTGAGTATAATCAAAAGAATTAAATACATACAAAAAAAAAAGAGAGAGATTTACAAAATCTACGTCTGTTATACTCGTATAATTAACCCAGACAATATTATAGAGATATCTGACGTGTTTTCTTGACTTTTAAGCTTTTATACATCTAATATTTTTTTTTAAGCATCTTTCTTAAGTAAATATTTTAAGGAATAGGACTAAAGGGAATTAAAACCTTTTTCTTATATTATTTTGCAAAATACATGATTTGAATTCTAGTTTTGTTCAAAAAGAAATCAATTAATGAAATAACAGTATTATTTTAAATAATTACAAGATTTAAAAAAAAAAAAAAAAAAAAAAAAAAAAAAAACTTTGTATATGTATACTTTTTTTTTGTAATTTTCTGTTGAATCATATAAATGCTACCGAAGGCAGCGGGGATCCGAAATACTTGGCTAAAAGTATTTTAAAAATGCATTGTCACCGTGTTCTGAGCTTTTCTGAAAGTTTGAAATGTCAAGCTAGTGAAGAAGTTATGTGATTGTTGAATCATATAAGCGCTACCGAAGGCAGTGAGAACCAGAAGCAATTGGCTAAAAGTATTTAAAAAATGCATCGGCACCATGTTCTGAGCTATTCTAAAAGTTTCAAATTTCTAGCTAGTCAGGAAGTTATATGATTGTTGAATAATATAAATGCTACCGAAGGCAGTGAGGACCCGAAAGAATTGGATAAAAGTATTTAAAAAATGCATTGTCATCGGGTTGTGAGCTATTCTAGCAGTTTCAAATGTCTAGCTTGCCGAGAAATTAGCTAAATAAATTTTCTGTTGAATCATATTAACGCTACCGAAGGCAGCAGGGACCCGAAACAGTTGACTAAAAGTATTTCAAAAATGCATTGTCACCGTGTTCTGAACTATTCTGAAAGTTTCAAATGTCTAGCTAGACGGGAAGTTAGTTAAATAAATTTTCTGTTGATTTATTTAAACGCTTCCTAAGGCAGAAAGGACCCAAAACAGTTGGCAAAAAATGTTTTTAAAAAGCATTGTCACCGTGTTGTTAGCTATTCTGAAAGTTTCAAGAAAGTTTCGGGAAGTTTGTTAAAAATCGATTGCAGGATTTGTACTGGACACATGAACAAACAAGAATCGACGGTAATAAAAACATGGTAAAAATATAAAGCATTTCTTTTGTCATAGATTTTAAGAACCTCGTATAGTCTTTGAAACGTCGAATTGTTCATACTTGATAAGCTAAAGAAAGATTCTCAAATTATTAGAAAAGGAAATATAAATCGTGAAAAAACTAGAACGTTGTAGCCACCACATGACATTTTTCTACATTTTCCTATTCACTCTGTAAAAATAATTTATTAAAATCATTATTTAATAAAATTATCTTCCATGATAATGCAGTACGATTTCCATATTAGGGAAGTAGTATAACACTAAATATCCAAAAAAAAAAAAGTTCATTTTATTCTCGATATTATAGATATATATTTTTTTTTATGAAAAAAAAATCGACAACTTTATTTTAAATTATCGCAGATCGATGGTTCAACCATTCGTTTTAAAGGTATTGGCGAGCTCTTTTGAAAGATACCCATCATGAAAATTTATTCCCCTCGAGGTGTGACTCCCCCCCCCCCCCCCAAGGGAAAGGCTATGCTCCTACATATGCAATTTTTTTTTTCCCAGTTGACTATCTCTATTATAAATATTTCTTGTAAATTTCATAATGATTATTAAAGATCAATTCGCTTTATGCACATTTATAGAAAATTTTGTCCTATATCACCATGTTAAAAATTTAGAAAAAGCGGGATGGCAACGCACTCTGTTAGACAATTTTTAACAAAAGTTGATAGGCACAAATTTTTGTCAAGTTGTAATTACATACCAATTCGTATAAAATCGGGGCAGTAGTACCTGATTTACAGATGCCACAAAATTTTGTCACACACACAGACATTTTCTAAAAATGGTCAAATCTTGTTCTACAGCTCTCAAAATGTGTAAATCTATCAAAAACCCAAGATCGAAAATTTTTACGAATCCAATACTTTCTTCTATTGAATATAAAAGAAAGTAAAAATTTAATGGTCTTAAATTTTTTCCAGAAACTTTTATTATATATATTTGAGAAACTTTTATGAAATGTTATCAGAATATTTAAATTAAACACCAAATACAATTAGTTATTTTATGTCAACTTTCTTGAATATATTTGAAATTTAGTAATTCGATTATATATAAAGTTAATGATGTGTGGTAAGTGCTTTAAACTAGTATGTAGCACGAACCTTTACTAAATAATCGAAGACATTCAGTATATAAAATTGGTACAACTTCAAATGCTCCCATATTAATTAAATTCTGCTACTTGACCAATAAAACCAAATCTAAAGTACCGTAATTAATTTTCGGTAAATTGACTGAGTTTACACGCAATTTAATTTTCCCCAAGAGGCGATAACTTGTTTATCTACTGATAAAGAGTTCTCAGTTAACATTTATATAAATCATTATAAATCATTTAAGTTTTATTTGTGCTTATATTATCGCTCTATGTATACACATTTTCTTTGAAGGTTTTAAAATGAGTGGCTATTCTGTGATTTAGGGAATAATAATAATAATAATAATAAAATCATAAATCGATAAAACAAATTAGATAGAGTAAAATACAATGTTCCAACATAAAATTTTTAAATGTTATTTTAACAAAATTATTTTATAAAGAATTAATTTGGTAGTCAGTGCCGCTGCTCTCTTGAACATAATTACTCAACGGCCCTCTTCACTTACCGTCGGTCGCCGGAAGCCCGAGCCAATGTTATTCTATGGGGAAATTTTCTTTACAAATAACTTATTAACTAATACATATTTTTAAATTCTGTTTTTACATGCAGAAAATTCCCAACTGTTAAATTGACGGACCTTTTTCAAAAATGTATTTTTTTTTTTTTTTTTTTTTTTTTTAATGTTTTATCTTGAAATTGCAAAATGAAAAAATTTCACATATTGAAAACCTGTATTTTGCAGCTTCAAAAAAAAAAAAATAATAATAATAAAATAATAATAAAATAATTTTTTAAAAAAGGTCCGTCAATTTAACAGCCGGGAATTTTCAGATTGTAAAAACAGAATTTAAAAATATGTATTAATTAATAAGTTATTTGTAAAGAAAAATTTCCCATAGAATAACATTAGCTTCGGCTTCCGGCGGCGGTGAGTGAAGCGGGCCCTTAAGGGGTTACATGGGTTTCGAAGGCTAAAAGAATATATATATATATATATATATATATATATATATATATATATATAATAAATATATATATACATATACATATATATATATATATATATATATATATATATATATATATATATAATAAATATATATATACATATACATATATATATATATATATATATATATATATATATATATATTTCGAAATTTTGAGTATATATAAGAACGACATTTAAATTTCTTTTTAAACTAGTATTTTTGGAGAGTATTTTTCTTCTTATTTAACCACTTAAATGTTCCAGGCGTATATATACTTTTTTTTCGAAGTACGATACTTTGCATTGTACTGCTACCAGTATGACTACTGACAAAGTTTGACAACGCGATAAAATAACTTTGAAAGCAATCTTGAAAGTGTTTTCGAAAGATTTACTCAGTTCAGAGATGAAAGAGGACGGTGGCCATTTCAAATGATTCTCGTAAATTTTCCTCGGCAGGTAAGGGATTAATCGGAATTGCATTTGGTAAGACTTACTCTTCAAAATAAGTGGTGAGGGAAAAGGCCGGAACTAATAATGCTACGGAATATTACATGGAATATTGGCAGGTTTGTATATAAACATAAAGGATACAAATTACCTCGATTTTCGAGAATCACCCATATACAAGGTGTTGTCGGATTCGACCGACCACCTTGTATATGGGTGGTGATAAATGTAAATTTATTAACCACCCATTACATATTAAAAATGTAAATAATGTGGTGGTTATTTATGCCAACGTTAATAATAGGCATAAAGAGAATGGAAAATCAGCATAGGACATAGGTTCTCCAACCTAGTTTAGTGAGAGAAAACAGCAGACATATTTATGAATGGTTTGACGTCGAGAGGAACAAAAGAGAGCAGAAAATATTTAGAAAAACATTTATTTGACGTAAAGCAGGATTAATTACAGAAAATGATACACAGTCCAATATCAAACTAGTATGTTGTGGCCACCACAAGACTTTCTTCTATATTTTCCTATACATATTCAATCAGTAACAATATTAAAAAAAAAAAAAAAAAAAAAAAAAAGATTTTTTTTTTTTTTTTTTTTTTTGTGAAAATTAATACATATTCAATCACTAACAATAATTAAAAAAAAAAAAAAAAAAAAAATCGAATTTTTTTTCTGTTTTTTTTTTTTTTTTTTTGTTAAAAGTAAAAAAAAATCGATAACTTTGTTTTAAATTATCACAGATTTATGGTTCAACCATTCGTTTTAAAGGTATTGACGAGATCTTTCGAATGATACCCATCTTCAAAATTTAACCCCCCCCGGGGGGGTACTTCCCCCCCCCCAGGGGGGGAACCGATGCCCCCCCATGCACAATTTTTTTTTCCTAGTTAACTACTACTATCATCAATAATTCAAATTAATTTTACAATCACAAGTTTAAAATAACTCTCATTATGCCCATTTATACGGAATTTTGTCCTATGCTGCCATGTTAAAAATTTGCATAAAATGCTATTACAGCGCCACCTGTTGAGCTATTGATCCCCAAATCTAATGGGCACCAGTTCATGTCAGGGTGCAACTAAATACCAAGTTTGGTTAAATTTCATTCATATGTTCGTGAGATACAGCGTCCACAAAAAAATGATACAGACAGACAGACAGACAGACAGACACACAGACAGACATTTTCTAAAAACTATCAATTCGTGTTCAGGACATCCCAAAACGTGTAGATCCGTCAAAAAACGGAGGTCGAAAATTTTCGCGAATCCAATACTTTCTCTATATTACATATAGAAGAAAGTAAAAAGGTATTTAACATTATGCAATATATTAAAATAATACATTTTGTATAGGAAAAAAATTTTAAATCATAAAAATACAACACATAAACCTCTAAGGACACAAATCACCCAGCTTATGAAAATCACCCATATACAGGCTATTGTAGAATTCTATCGACTTAGCAGGATATTAAAATTTCCATAGAACATAGGGTTGCAAACCTAGTATTGTGAGAGAAAATAGCAGAAATGGTTATGAAAATTGCGACGTCGAGTGTAGCAAAAAAGGCAACTGATAAATAGAAAACCTTTATTTGATGTAAAATAAATGACATTTGAATAATATTCGACGTAAAATAAGCACGATTGCATTACAGAAATGCATCACAGCTCAACGCCAAAAAGAAGAAGACAAGGAATGTTTACTTGAATTGTTCGAAGTTGTGTCCGAAAAGGTCATTGCATAGCCGTTACTGATAGACTAAGGATTGCCGGATATATTCAAACATGTCCGGTGTATTTGTGATACCTGTTGAAATGACGACGATACTTGCTATGAGTTGTTCTTTATCCTTGATCCTAGTTCTCTATTAGTCTAGTCAAAATAGACACAAAAAAACGTGAAAGTTCGGAAAAATTCACATAAAGTTGAAAATTGGTACAGACCTTATATACAGCATTATAAATGAAATATCAAAAGTCCCCATCGATCCCACTTGTGCTAAAAATTTTACGCAAAGTCTAAGGACAAAAATCGGTTTTTCACAAATCGCTTTCATTTGGGCGGTACTTTAACCCATATTTCACCATCGTCCTAAAAATAGGACACCATGCATAAGTGGTATTTATATAAATTCTCCTGAATATTTTAATTCAAATTAAAGGCTATATATTATTTAAAAGTCCAATAAATACGTATGTGTCTTTATCATTAGCTTAAATTAACGTTTAATATTTTTTTTTATTTTTTAAATGTCGATTTTTTAAGATTTATTCATTACATTTTCAACACATTATTATTTAAAAAGGTTTTACGTTCAAGAATAACGGACATATCTCGTAAATTTATTGAGGTAATATTCTACGCTTTTATACTGGTAAAACAATTATATAAATATATATAGATGGTCTGTTTTCCTTATATTTCCGACTGTCCTAAACCATTGTCCTATTTTTAGGACAGCCTGTACCGACTAAACTAATGAAAGGTCGGTAAGTTTTTTGATTTTGTGTGTATACATAGGCTTAAAGAAACATATATTTAAAATTTTATAAAGAAAAAAATGTTTGTTCAATTCTTGGTACGATATGGGTTAAAATATCATTATTTTAAAAATTATATAAAATAGAATTTAGTAAAAACAAGTCAAATGTATTTAAAAGAATAAAACGTATATATCTCATTTTAATCTCATTACATGGCACTAGACGGTACATATAGTTTTTGTTTGTGAAAGATCTTTACAGAGTGCTCTCATTGTTTTTGCTTGGCGTATTTTACGATCTTCACGTGTGTTATAATTAATCCCTACATTACCTTAAGAATCTACCATAAATCTTAGAAAAAATATAAGGAACATAATATATATATATATATATATATTTAAGGTCCTAATATCTTTTTTGATCTCTATGTATCAAAAGTACAATAGAGTATCACTCACAAAATCCTCGTTAATTATTATGATGAGATGAAATACATAATTTTTTATGCACATATGTTTAAAATATATTTGAAATACTGTTTTTGTATATTTCATAATGCGCTAGATAAAGGGTTAAACGGTGAGAGTTATAGCAAAAATTGTTCGTTCAAAATTTGAAAATTGTGCAATTTTGTGTAAAAGAGGCTTTTTTTTTATTTTCCTTTCTCTATATTTTAATGAAGCAAATTTTATCATACAGTTTTCTACTTATATTTTTATAACGGTGTTATGAATTCATCCTTAAATGTCATCTAAATTATCTTAAAATTCTTCAACAGGAATATGTTCTTCTTCGCTTTCTACTTCTTTCCCTTCTTACTGGCGTTCTATAGATTGCTCGAATGAAAAAGATGAGTCAGGTATATTTTCATTGATATCATAAGCATCATCATCTGTTGTATTTGTTTCAACATTTTAGCAAAACTGACCTTGGCAATTGCGGCATACATGTGAACAAAACAATCCCACATTTTTACTGCCACAATTATATTTACAACCCTTCTTGTAATTACAAAAAATCATTTCGCAACGTTTGTCTGGAGCAGGCGGAAGTAAAATCTGAATTGGCTCCATAACGTTATCTTTCAATAACCATCCCCAGTCTTCATTATACAGTTCCTTACCAAGCCATAATTGGATATGATAGCAGACACGGAGTAAATGTTGATAATCAGCAGCAGATGTTGGAGGAAGAAATGATAACTGTACGTGTTTATTGTTACGTGTATTTTTCAAAACTTAAATATCTATATTTGTCAAAGGAATCAACTCTTTTTGGAGCTCCATACATAGCAAGAAGAAAACGAATTCCATTTGTAAGAATGATATCTGTAGAAGAGCCGATATTTGTGAATACTTCAGTGCAATCATTTAAATGAGGACTTTTTTCAAATAATTTAAATATTTTTGTTTTATCTCATGTGAAAAATGTTGACGTAGTATCGCATTCAGTTGCGATACTACGCAAAATGGAGAAACATAATGCGTGGTGAAATCAAATATGAGCTTGACATTTTGGATATGAAGTTAAATTTTAAAAGTTATCGTGATGGTACATTTTCAAGTGGCAGCGAGATTTCAAGTGGTCGCAATTCGGAAACAAAATGTCGAAACAAATTGCCCAGTGAACTGATCCAAGATAATTATCGGATAAGATCCCAGTCCAACTTTGATTCGAACTGAATCAGAATTAAAAAGTTATCATGTTTATAAATTTTCAAGTGGCAGCATGATTTCAAGTGGCCGCAATTTGGAAAAAAAATGTCCAAACAAGTTGCCCAGTGAACTGATCCAAGATAATTATCGGATATGATCCCAGTCCAACTTTGATTCGAACTGAATCAGATTTAAAAATTTCTCATGTTTATAAATTTTCAAGTGTTAGTCTAAGTTCTCTCGCTTAATTTATAACATCTGCACTTTGTTAAAAATGGCGGATAAAGTTTCATAATATACTTAGTTTTAACCCTTATATAGCATATGAATACATCGAAATTCAAGCAAATCCGGTCTTAAATACGCTTTTTACAATGAAAATTTGAAATTTTCATGTGGCCTCCACTTGAAAACAAAATTGTGGAGCAATCTGGTTAACAAACTCATCCAAGATATTTATAAGATAAGTTCACTGCCCAAATTTGTTTCAATTTGCAGTATTATTTCGAAGTTATCGTAATTTTAAATTTTTAAATGGTAACCTGATTTTTATTGGCCCCGCTTAGTTAAAGATATGTGCCATTTTGTTAAAAATGGCTGATAAAGTTCATTAATAAACTTGGTTGAGACTCTTATATGGTCTATGTAAACGTCAAAATCCAAACAAATTCGGAATCTACGCTTTTTACAATGTGAATATGAAATTTTCAAGTGGTCTCCACTTGAAAAGAAAATGGCAGAGCAACTTGGTTAACAAACTAATTCAAGATATTTATAAGATAAGTTCACTATCCAAATTGGTTCGATTTGGAGTATTATTTTGGAAGTTATTGGGATTTTAAATTTTCAAGTGGTAGCCGGATTTCAAGTGGTCCTGATTGACGTAAGATATCCGCCACTTTGTTAAAAATGGAGGATAAAGTTCATTAATAAACTTGACTGAGACCCTTATGTAGTCTATATTTACAGCAAAAGCTAAAATATCATAGATTAATTTAAAAAAAAAAAAAAATCTTATGTAGAAATAATTTTTAAGGGGAAATTTTTTGTTTGAATGTTTACAAAAATAAGTACTTTCTTATGGAATAATATCTCTCAAGTCTGGATCACGTGACATGCGGTGATTACCGCAAAGGATAAAAGTATCAGTTTACACCCTCATGTTGAGGACATTCGCTATAATTGTAAGTCATATTGGTGGCGTAGTCTATCAATTTAAGTCCTATGGTATATCATAAAGAATATTTTTAGATTCCTCTCCTTACCCTAGCATCATTGATACATCGTATTTTGCTCGAGTAATAACAAAGATATATCATTTCGAGCAGTATCTAAGATTAGTTTTCGATGGGGAAAAATTCAGCGAAAAAAGGTATCAAACCGATGAGAAATTACATGAAAATCCCATACAAATCCTGTCATTCAATCGGATTTTCATGGATAAGCTTAAAAAATTCATCGAGTTCCGATCACTGGATTCACGATCCTGATGAGATTCATCTCTATTGATCAGATTTCGAGTATGGGCCGTTAACATGTTCATCGGTCGTCGATGAGAGGCCGTTCAATGGCCGATTAAATTTTGCTACTAGGGTAAGGATTGGTGCACTTTTTTTAAGTTACATTCAGTGTTGCCAAATTTAGGGACTTTTTTATTCAATAATCACGAATAATTTTAAGGAGTGGTATCTATAGTAGATGATTAAACTTTGATGTGATTAGGCAATCATTACAATTAAAATTTAGTGGTAGATATTAAATAAAAATATTCCTATATTTGGCAACACTGGTTACGTTTCTTTCTCCTGCCTTATATTAACCTTAATTTAATTTAGTTGTCCTTTAAAACATATGCAAAAAAAAAAATTGTAATTTGTTTATTTTATAGAATGTGAGTTTTGCAACAGTTCCATTTTACACGAGTCCAATATATTTCTTTTTTCAACCCGTCTAATTTATTAAGTTCAGTTATTTTTGTTTTTTGTAATTTAAAATTTGGTTAAAATCGAGTGAGTTGGATTTGGTTCTTTTTTTATTGTTATTGCTGGGGAAGTAACTGGATGCTAAGTTCCTTACAAATTCTTAAAATAATATTCAACAGCTAAGTGGTTAGAAATAAAATATTGCGTAAAATCCCAGCATCAGTTTTTTACGCGAGCGCAGCACTAGCAAATAGCAATCAAAGCCGTACACTGACGCATTTGTGAATTAGTTGTAAGAAGATTGTAGTTAGTGGTGTATTTATAGACATTTGCCAAAAGTCCATTGCCCAGCTTTAGTGCGACAAATTATCCATTAAAGCGTAACCTCAATTCGACTTTCTGCAGACAAGCTTTATCTCCTTTGAATGTTATTAAACCTATTGTGCAAGATGGATTTAATTTTTGATATGCAGCTGTTCCTAAATTATAATCTGTTGCAATACATTTATAAATATGTTTCACATGTCTTTCAATAATACATCCTCTTTGACTGAAATATAGTTTGGACTTAGTAATACGGATAAAATCGATGTAAAATTATATTAAATCTCTAAAAATAATAATATTTTAGAAGCACTTCATAATAAGAGAATAAACATGGTTTGGAATTGTATTCATGCATAATATAAATATTCTATTTTCAGAAAAAGTACATTGATATACAGATACTTTTTTTTTCCACAAAATAAAACTACACATATGGGCGGATATATGTTTGCAAATGCGATGCATCTAGAAAATGTATCAAGCCTCACAAATTTTCATTTAGATATTTTTTTTAGAACATATGCACTCTAATTATACTCCGAATTATAATAAATTCGCAGAAGTTATTGAAATGATTTGGATGTTAGACATTGTTTCCTTTAAACCCCCGACTAAAAAAGAGGGAGGTTTCAAGTTTGAAAACTTAGTCTATCTGCATGTGTATGCATGGCACTGAAGCTTCCAAATAAATAAACTTATTTCAATGTGTTGTTATTATTATTATTATTATTATTATTATTATTATTATTATTAAAACGTTTAAATATTTGGTTATGTTGTTAGCTGTGATTGATAATAAAATATTTGATAGATTTTAGTTGCATTAATTCAAAGGTGATTTCCTTCAAGCAATTTTATATCGATATTTTAAAATTAATGAGTTGTCAATCCTCCAAATTCTAACGCGCCAGAGATAAACAAGTCAAATTATTTTTGTATTAAAATCATATAAAATCTATATTTTAAAACTCCCAGTTTTTATTCGATTTTAACAAAACTGAAAATATTGCTTTAAGATATAATTTTGAGTTCACTGTCCAAAAATCTCTGAATATGATTAAAAAACAGAGATTTTACTGTAAAATAACGATAAATTAAAGCCAGAGTGAGCTATTTATTGACATTTTATATAATTTGGATATTGTAAAATACTGTTACTTAGAATCCCAAATTTGCAACAAATTATATAAAAAGTTAAAAACTGGCTGTAAACAAAGATTATGAATGCGTAATCGACAATTTTTTTTAATTCGGTTGTAACTTATTGATGTTATAAAAATAATAATATCTAATTAAATTCAATGCCAGATATACGTCGACACTATATATTTTGTGAGTTAAATTTATTCCAACTAAAAATTAAAGATTTCACTATATATATATTATTTATTAAATTCAAGGCTTGGTGCTTTATATAAGCATTACGATTTTTCAAATGAAATTTAATTATATTTATTAAAAACCTCCTTTACTATTTTAAATTTTCTTTTCACATGCTCCCAATGGCTTTTAAATTTAATTGCCCACTTATCGACAAAATGTTTAACACCCACTATTATAACACACATTACATTTGTAAATTTTCTTTCTTCTCTTTCATATATTTAATCATTCAGTATTTAAGCTATTTCGTATGATTTAAGATTAACTAACAACATTAACACGAAATTATGATTGGAATTTACATAATTTTCCCCTACAAAGATTTTTCATACACTTTGAAATTCCATTTACATTGGCCATTTGCAGATGAGTGCATTGATTAAAAAACCCCTACGGCAAGAACAGTTAGTGAATAACTAGAGGGTGTGGTCTGAATTTTGCTTTGGAGAAACATCATTTGCTAAATATGCATATTCAGAATTTTATCGTTTATATTTATATGTTTCACTGAACTTAATGAAACACTTATTATACAATTAATGTCATTTCCCTAAATGACAGCGAATGATAAATTCGTATTTTTCAGAATACAACACATTTAAAAAAAAAAAAAAAAAAAAAAAAAAAACTGCATTTTAACAGTGTAATGTATTTTATTATTTTGTGTAACTTTACGTAAATGATTAAAACGACGTATTGTCGACAAAAACTTCAACTCTGTCTCTTATAAATTTCTCAAAAAAATCAATCAATCTTAAACAGCCTACAGGTTTTTAACCTCAAAATAAATCTCTATATACAAAAAAATAGTCACTGTTGACGCCAATTTCTTTTTTGTCGGCGACCGCATCTCCTCACGAAGGGCAGGGTTCTCCCCGTCCTGAGAGGTATCAATGTGTTCCGAATACTCCAAAGAAGATATTTCAGTCAGTTAGAAATTCCTATCATCTTAATTAACGAAGTTATTTATTAAAAAGTCCCGGTTTATAAAGGTATTCCATTTGCTAACTTGAAAAATTTTCTCTTATGACTCTGTTCTTTTGTCACGATGTCATCTTCCACGGGAAAATTAAAATGCGTTTCATGGTGTAACAAATGTCGATGTTTCTGTTAAGAAAATTAATTTTCTTACTGGCAATTTCTTATGTTGTTTATCAATTTTTTATAAGTTCTTTTCTGGAGAATAATGATCCACATTATCCATTATAGGTAAGCATTTAATTTGGTGATATTTCTGATACTTACATTTGTATTATATCAAGTTTCAGTATCTGAGATCATCACGATTCATAAATTTGATGGCTTCTGAATATTTGTTTGCAATATCTTCTGAATAAGTACTGATGATGGTTTCTGAATATTTGTAGGCGTTATAAGTATTGATGTTGGCTTCTGAATAATTGTTGGTGATATCTTCTGGGATATATATTTGTGAGGGCTTCTTAATTTTTTGTTGGCGATATCTTTTTAAAATGTATTCATGATGGCTTCTGAATATTTTTTAGCTATTTCTTATGGGTATATATTGATAATTGCTTCTGAATATTTGTTGGCTGTATCTTCTGGATATAACCAACAAATAATCGAAATTTGAAATTTGCCACCGAAATAGCTCTATCGTTTCCCTCCAAGATGCCGCAACTGCAATACACATTTTAATTTATCACTAAAATGACAAGATAAATAAATAAATAAATAAATAAAAGTAAAATAAAAGTAAAATATATAAAAACCTCCAAGGGGCTTCTATGCTAAAACTATACCAAAGTAGTTTTAAGAAATGACTATAGTTACCGATGCTAGAGATTGAAATGCAGTAACTAAAGGCCTTTACGTGAAAGAGTAGGTTAAAATGAGGCCTGTCATACTAAATTAAATTATGTTCACAAGGAACGTAAGCAGAATTCAAATTTTTCTTTTCTTTTTTTTCTTTCTTTTTTTTTTCTTCTTTTTAACAAGCAGTTATACCAAAAAATTCATCGCTAAATAGGGATAAAAACTTAAAAATCGCCAAGGGAATCACATACGAAAGCTGTAACACAAAATGGTCTATATATTACGAATTTCTTTCTGTTCTAAAGGGGAAAAAATTACTGATTTTAAGCATAATATTTTATTAAAAGAATGTGGCATTAAATAATATGTATTTCATTTAATATCGAATACAGGGATTTCTATAAAATTTTTCTGCTTTTGTCTTATGTTAACCAGTATTAATTTTCCTATTCAGTGAAAGGTAAAACAGCGAATAAGCAGGCAGAGCCTCGCAGGGGTTAAGGAAAAGAGCCAGGGGTTGGTGAGGGGAGCGAGCAAAGGGCAGAGCCCCTCAGTTCTTTAAAAATTTACTGATGTATGAATTTAATGCTTCGTTTATGTTCCGGTGCAATTTGGTTAAAAGTTTATGAGCAAAATTGTTATTGCTATTAAAAATGAATTCCATTGCTCTTTAAAATTTTTATTCTAATTTTTTCAAAATCGCTTTTAATGTTATTTTACGTTATTATTTTATTATAAATATTTTTTCCGACTATCCTGGAATTTTTTGTAAATCTTCTTCACTAATTGCCTTAAAATTTTACACACATATTTTTAAAAAAGGACACCTGCAAAAGATATTAATATTTTGTGTATTTAACCTTATTTCTTTGAAGATTTTGAAAAATATCAGAAGCTTTAGGAAAACTTTTTTACTATTTAGAATTATAAACTATTTAATTAATTATTTACTATTTTTAAAGATGTCTAAATCTTTTAGAAAAATATTTTTTTGAAAGTTTTACACATCTTTAAAAATAGTAAATATTTAAAAGATATTCTTCATATAAGTGTGTGTGGTGAAAAAAATTAGTTTTGTGAGATATTTGTTTCTTTAAAATAATGCGGATAATTGGGAAAAAAAATCTTTTATTTATTTATTTATTTATTTATTTATTTATTTATTTTTATTATTATTATTATTATTATTATTTAATTTATTGAAGTTTAGTCCTAATGTCAGTCTTAATTTTCTTTCTAACTATTGAATCAAAGCACGTAGAAGCATAAATAAAGTGTCCAAATGTTCAAAATTTGTAATCTATACATAAAAAACGCAGTGTTAGGATTTGTGTTTGCTAAAAACATCAGAACAAATAAGCCAATTTACGCATGTCTTTTTTTTTTTTTTTTTTCTTTTAATGATCTGCGTATTCCGGGTAAAATATAAAGCTATTGAACTGATCGATCTGACAAATAAAACACAAGCCACGGATTAACATGTTAATCCGTGTTAGAATCTTTACAATATGATGTTTCCTGGCGCCATCTACATTTAAATAGTATCGTAATTATTAACGTTAATACTACTAATTATGTCTTATAAAATAATTGAAAATACATCGGATTATTATTATTATTATTATTTCGTGAATCTTTTTATTTAACTCAATAAAAGAAAAAAAAAATACTCTCAAGGTATTCTGTTATAAAGATTAACAGGGAGAGGACGTACAGACGGAGACAAAGGTAGACATATAGATTTATTAAAGTCATAATCACTTTTAAAGATTGTTTGAAAATATTAAATATCTTACACTGAGAAAACAGAAAATATTCTGCATTTACCTAGAACAAATAAATATTCATTTTCTGATTCTCTTAAATAGAAATATAGATTCATAAGTTATGCACATAAGGTAAACAAACTGAATGGACGAAACGATCGAAAATGTTTACTTTTTACTTTTCTAGGTGGTGAAACAATATTATGAGTATTACGAATACAATAAACCATTTGTATATTGAGTAATTCTCGCCTTATTAACTAAAATTGAGTGATAAACAAATATTACAGCTCCTAAAACTCGCGTCGTTTTTTCGCATTTACTTGCAGATATTTTGACATAAGTTTGACCGTGATAATATAGGAAAATGCTCTAGAAATCTAAAAGGGAATTATAGAACGAGGCGAGTTTTTGGAACTATAATTTTTGCTTATGACCCAACTTTAGGTAATAAATCGAAAATTTCTGGCAGTACGAATGATTCATAGTAGTCATAATACTCAAAATATTGTTTTACCATCTAGAAAATTAAAGACTAGAAACCCTCGATCATTTTGTCTTGTCTATTCAGTTTATTCGTTTACCTTATGCGCATTCCTCAGTTAATCTATATTTCTAGTTAATGGAATCAGAAAATGACTAATTATTCGTTCTAGATAAAGTATTTTTTTTTTCCTTCTTCTTTTTCTCAGTGTAATATTTAGTTCAATGTAATAAAATTAATGAATTAATATTGTAAGCCTTATTATTTTGATTTTAAAAAAAATGTACATAATGGACAAAAATGACAGTCATTTTTGGATTCGAAATCCTCAAAAATATAATGTTTTTGAAAAAAGTACTTGTATCTGATTTTATTTGTATTTTTTTTTTTTTTTTTTTTTTTTCAACAGCTGTGCTATAGTATTTTAACTTGTGATAATGATAGTTTATGTACTTCTATGCAATAACACCTCTAAATTAAAATAATGCATTTATCATACATTTTAGCTTTGGAATGACAAATTCTAAATCTAAATCTTCATTTTTGTTATAATGGAAATTTATCCATTTATTTCCCCGAAAACCCCTCCAAATTACGGTTTAGCACTCACATTAAGCTAATTAAACAACTGTCTGAATTAATGCGAATTCTATTGCTTCTATTTATATGATTATTTTATCTCTGATATAATTTTACGATCAGCTGAACACTTAAAGATATTTAAATGTTCATTCCGAGAATTCTAGAACCACCTCTATTATGTTTTTCGCTTACTAGCAGATGAATAGATTGCTCCCCTTTTGTAATTGTTAAGCACACAAATGAACGAATTTTTAATTGGAATTCCTGTAACATATTTATATATTTTTTTTTACTATTGTTCTGAATATTTTTTTTTTTTTCTTTTTTTTTTTTTTTTTTTTTTTTTTGTAAGATATAAAATCGTAGCATCCAGACATAGTTTTATTAAACTCGTTTTATTTTTTGTATTATTCATTTCATTGAAATTTTTTATTTTTCCGACTGAGTGAAAATAATGCCTGGACCGGGAGTTGAACCCCGGATCTTTGACTTACAAGGTCAAGGCTCTACCAATTGAGCTATCCAGGCCGACAAACCGGTCGGCATTACTCACTCAGACAACCTTTAGGCAGAAAACATCTGGTCTATCATTTAGATAGCTCAACAGAAATAAAATTTCAATAAATATGATTTTCTTCCAATCAGTTGATTGTGTGATTTTAATAAAAAAATATTCATTTCATTTAATAAGATGGACAATCCGAGGAAAAAAAATGTTTTGTCGTAAATTTTTCGAGAGATATTATAAGGTATGAGAAGTGTCGAGTCTGGAGTGTAAAGGTCATCAATTTAATTTAATAACTGAGTTGGTCGCAAGTGATGGTGTTGAATTAGAAATATTGGATTGAGAAAGTAAAGGTTGCATGTTAAATTTAGTATTGGAGGTGGTCTCAAGTGATAATGTCGAGTTGAGTTAGAAATATTGGGTTGAGAAAGTGAAGGTGACTAACTGGATCCAGGATTAGATGGCGATGTTTTGGGTGAGGTTGGTTGGTTGGATGAGTTATGGGCAATTGACAATGGTTTGGGATTCACCCTTAGAGGTGTTCCGGACTTATGCCATCACAATTTTGATCCACCACGGAAGGGATGGCTCTCCCGCTTCGGAGACCCCCAGAAGTATACTTTTTGATGGGAACATGCAAGGCATTGCGACCACGACAGATTTTACGTGCACCAGCCACCATTTGTTTCGGGTGAGGTATCAGGTTGAATTAACAGTCGACAACAAAATTATTGAAGCACGCATCCACGCTTTTCATCTATATTTTTTTAGTTTGATCGCTAATTTTTATCATCAGCTTACATTTTTATAAACAGTATAAAACTAAGGTCATGATTCGACAAATATTTACTTAACAAAACAGTATTAGGTACCCACCTTTTAAGTAGGGATTATTGCTAGTGCTTCAATAATTTTGCTGCCGACTGTAGAAGTGTCGAGTAGAGGTACAATTGGGTTGGCGTAGAGTGTCTGTAGCTATTGCAGAATTAGTTTGTAAAATTGAGAACAGGATTTAAGGAGATTGCGAAAGTGGAAAGAAATTGGATATAAGTAATTTTAGAATGAGTATTTGGTATTAAATAAAGTGAATCATTTAATGAAGTTTACTTTAAACTGACTTCCAAACTAAGGAAATGTGTGTTTATTAAAGTGATCACACTGAGCTGAAAAAAAAAAAAAAGAAAAAAACGAACCCTGATACTATTTCTGCTGATTCTTATGTAAAACTATTTCTTGAATCTGAAAAAAAAAAAAAAATTAACACTTAAAAGTAAAAAAAAAAAAAGTGTGATAAATAATAATAATAATAATAATAATAATTTATTAATAAAATATAATAAATGTAATATATAATTTCAGTGGCAATTCCCCCCCCCCTCCCTAAATTTTCCTCTTGCAGCAAATGTTCATGTTTAGAATTTTTCACTGATATAGCCCTTCAGAAGATATTTAACAGTTAAAATAATCCTTTCCACCCCTACAAATCAAATTTATAGCCATAAATTTACCAAAAAGTGATAAAAATAGGAAGGTATTCCCCAAAAAACTTTGATTTATAGGGTAAATTGGACGTCATATTCTGATTCAAGAGGTTTTATTTATTTATTTTTGAAGGTATTTTCTAGTTTTAAACCATATTTTAATTAGAACTAAACTATTTGATGTAGGTAGTGGATTCTAATCTGTTCCCCATTATATATTTGTTCTCATAAATTTCTATTACAAAGCATAGGGTATTCATGCAAAGAGAAATTAATTTGACTGATCACTTGACATGGTGAAAGACTAAAATGCCCCACCCAGTAGGCAATCCACAGTTTAGTTCGATACTATTACCTTATACTAAATTTGAAGTGATTTTATTGGGGTTAGTTTCATATCTAATATTCATGCAGTTCCATGTGATTTCCAATATAATGAGTCCCATAATACAAGTTTATATTAGATGTTGTACTTTTAAATGAAATTTTAATTAGAACTACAAAGCACTTTTGTTACGAAAACACAACATATATTGTTAAGAAAAAAAAAAAAATATATATATATATATATGTATATATGTTACTGCTAAAGTGCAGGAACCAGTTAATCTGCAGATTACCTAGGTAATCTGCACATTAACTTGGTTGATTCGTTAAAGTTAGGAAAATTGTTTCATTTTTCGAATTACCTAGGTAATCTGCGAATTATCTGGATAATTTGCATGTTACCTACTAAGCACTCGTTAAAGTGAAAATAAGATCTCTGGTGTTGTAATTTCAGAGCACGCTGTGCTTTTTTTTTTTTTTTTTTTTTCATTAGAAGATAGGGGAAAAAAATTAGTTTTCTTTTCTTTTCTTTCTTTCTTTACTTATTTTAATCTGCATGAGTTTTAATTTTTATGACTTTTAAAGTTATATTGTTTTAATTTTTTTAATCTTTTTTATTCTGTCAATATAAGTTTAAATATGTTATGCATTATTAATATGAAATATTATCTTTAATAGCTTTCAACAAATTCTATTTTATAAATGAATGTTAGAGTTGTAATACAGTAACGGCTTCTTTTCAAATAAAAATATTTATCCATTAAAAAAAAAAAAAAAAAAAAAAACATTTTATTAACAACTTATATTGCTATTATTATTTTTTTTTTTTTTTAATTATGCACCAATTTTTAATTCGCTATAGAAACATTAAATTAGAGAAATCAGAAGCATTATTTAAGAAGTACTTCCAATAATTAAAACTGCTTTAATATTTTTTAGAACGCATAAAAATTAAAATGACAATTTTCCAATGTTTTATTAAACTATATTTTGCAGCATACATACGTATATCTGTACAAGTTTAGCAAATATATTAATTTCATAATAATAATAATAATAATAATAATAATAAACTTTATTAACACATTTTACATGTAAAACTACGTATAATTTTACGTATTAAACTACAACGAAATTATCTGAAAAAACGAACAAAAAATAAATAATAAATAATAAACAAATAAAAATATAATCATGATATAAAAAATGTATAAAGGAAACTTGAAAGAAAAAAAAAAAAAAAAAAAAAATGTAATGAGAAATGCTAAAAAATGCACAAAAATTTCATATTAAGTATTTATTAAATAATGCTATAATATTTTTCAGAGTTAAAAATTAATACTTTTTTCTTTTTTTTTCTGTAACTAATAGTAATTTAAATCAATTTTAAAATAAATTAGTTTTAAAAAGTTGTGGTTTAATAGTTTTATTTCGGGAGGAAGTAATTACTGTGTTGTACAATTAACATTCATAATTTAAAATGGAATTTCCCGAGAGAGAACTTTTAATTAAGATTAGATTTCTTTAATAAAATGCAGACCCTTATCAAACTTATATTGACAGAATTAAAAAAGAGAAGAAATAAAATCAAAATTAAAACAATTAAAACTTACTTGTTACTTTGAGTTTTGTTTTTGGCATAATAATAAACCTAATCATGCATCGCTTCCTCCACGTTTTGCGTTGTTTATCATAACGGACGGAGCAGAAGGGGTAAAAGTTTCAGTTTATGTTTGAAGGTCATTCGCCTATCTGTATCACATGACTGTTTGATATCATAGTGAATGTAAAAAAAAACTAAGGCTCGAAAGAAACATTTAAACTTTAAAGATACAGAAGCCGCCAATGTGCAGATTACCTAGTTAAAATGTGGAAAACTCTTGATTCCGCACTTTAACGAGTCATTTTAGTTAATCTGTAGATTAGCTAGGTAATCTACGCATTAACAGATTTCGAGCTTTAACGGTAACATATATATATATATATATCTGTATTTGCTTATGTTAACAAAATTGTTTGATTAATTTTACATTATATTTCGTGCATTTAACTAAGTAGAAAATTAGACAGACTTTTGTATATTTATATGCTATTAAATATTTTCACTTGTAATAAGGCTTACGTGTGAAAGAACATGGCGAATTTTCTTTTGGAACTTTTTCCTACATTAATGAGATATTAGCTCTAAGGGGGGAAAAAATGAAATTTTTCAATAACTTACAATATTGTCTTCAAATTCGAGTATAAATACTCAGAAACTGCAATTTCATGTAATAGTCATTAACTAAAGTTTTTAATAAGTTTGCAATTAAAGATTCGCTGATTATTTTAACTATAAATTGCAGCTGATACTTTAATCAATGTATTGTATCCATCCATAAAAAGCAAACGTATAGGAATGTCAAAATGTTTATTTTGTTTTGTATTTTTATGTGATTTTTACAAATACATGTTATAAAAACAATTTTGTATTAATTTCTAGAACTTATGCTTATCATATCTGATATACTAATAATGAATAATACAGTCGAACCTCGTTAATGCGAATCTCAAGGGGGATAAAAAAAAAAAAAAAATCATGTTATCAGTAGTTCATGCTATCAGTAACTAATCTTCATATAACTAAAGTAATCTTCATTTTGGCGAGGATCTTGGAAACAGTTCATGTTAAAAGTAATTTACTTTAACAGTGTTCACGTTAACGAGGTTCGACTGTATTTATAATTATTAATGATACTTTTAAATGATAATACTTATTAATAATTACATTTCCCATACCTGGTAATGTATTTTATTTTTTATTTATTTATTTATTTATGTTTTTGTGTGGCTCGAAAATAAATCACATTCCATGATAAAATTCAAAATACTGAGAATGTGTATATGTATATGTAACTTAAAATAATTTTACTAATCTCACTCACTCTAGAGTGTTGGGCAGATTATCTAAATATTAGTGTGGATTTAATTGAGGCTTAAGAAACAGAGTTGTGTAGTCAATACTCAATACAACAGAGTTTTGTTGTATTGACTACACAGGCCTGCAACAAAAAATGTGTTTAAAAACCAATATCTGATACTGATCTTAGTTGGTTCGTTGATTTCAAATATGACATCCATTTTTTCAACCACGTAAGTATTTTTTTTTTTTTTTTTTTCACAAAATGGGCTTAAATATATTAGACAAGACCCAAAAGTAGGAAATCGATCACTATATAGTACAAGAAGCATTTCATGTAACAATTGAGGAAACAGCGTTTTTAGGGTAATTCGACCACGCTGAATACGAATCTGCCTGTTGCCAAAGCGATATTTGGACCGAAAGTCCGGTATCTAAGATGGCGGCTAAAATTCTGTTACCCTATATTTCCCTTGACCGTTGGTTTAAAATAATCGGTTAAACGTCTACTTAAGGGTATTCTCGGATGCCAAACACATTGCAATGCTCAAAAGGTACATACTTTTTGGGGCAAAGTTTGGAGAGTATGGGTTCCAAGATAGCGCCCAAAATGGTAGCCGAAACCTTGCTGCTCGGAAGTAAGCAAGGAAGCATGGAAGATGAGAAAATGACCATTTCAGTGTTTAATCATTGTTTATTGCAACACACATAATACTTTACACAGTACACATTCAGCCAGTAAACACCATATATCTGACGAATTTTATATTCTAAATACAACAAGACGTACGGAACACACGTAAACTCAACAGAGTTTCGTCTGCCATTTTGGGTATCATCTTGGTACCCATGCACTCCAAGGTATGTACAGTCGGGGAAAAAAAAAACGCAGCACTCGATGTAACTCCGTTGCTAATCAATGCACAAAAATGTAATAGGTATCATTCGACGGGGAATTGAGAGTAGATTCAGAAAATGAACGGAAATTTTGAATTGGGGGTCGTCTACATATTAAAACGCGCAATAACTTTGATTTTTTCAATGGTAATGCCCCATTTTTATTTTATATTTGAATTCCTGGGATCGCGACAATGCGAAAAAGTATATTGGTTGTATATTTTGCTTATTTTTTCACATAGTTATAAGCGTTCAAAGTTTGAAGGTGCTAATGTTAAATTCATATTTCAAACTTTTATTAATATCTTCACAAAAAATAACTTGATCGATATAATTCTTTTTTTAAGAGATACAGTGAAGAAACCCAAACATAATCCATCATTAATTTTGATTCTGAAAAATATTTTTAATTCTGAAAAATATTAATAAATTCATATTCATAAAAATTATGAATTATGACCTATATTAATTTTTACATAAAATGAATCCTAATGCTGAAAAATATGGGTGTGCAAATTTGCAGCTCATTCCAGTTATTAGTTTTGGAGATATAAATAAATCTTTCTTTTGAAGTGGTTTAGGGGGCCGTCTCTTAAAAAATTTTGAATGAGATAACGAAGCAAATCTTAAAAAATAACGGAGAAAATTGAACAAAATATTTTTATTTTTTATTTAAGGGTCAAATTATATAACAACAACGTCAAATGCAAAGAAATGAAACAAAAATGTTGATTTTTAGACATTTGTGTTAGTATCAGGAATTCCTGTTTTCTAAAGCCCCGCCTTTTATCGTTCTTCAAAACAAAACAATACAGAAACGAAAAGTGAATGTGACTTTGAGTATTCGTGTTAAACCCCTTATTTTACATTGACAAAAATATACACAAGTGGTATTTACTTCATCGATTACTGGTGATAAATTTAGAATCCTTTAAACGAACACTAGAAGAAAAAAACTAAATAGGCGGGGTTTACTCTTTGAAATACTCTCAAAATAAAATATTTCAAAACAAATTTTCTGTACCACAATTATATTACAGATGGATATACATTATAACTATATTCTTTCTAATTAATATATTTCTATCCATAGTATATTTTATTGCAAAAATATGAACACTGGGTACATGCTTAAGAAATAAGTAACACACAAATTACGAAAGAAACGCCCACTGGCATTGTTACAGATTTTCAAATTATGTGAATCTACGTCAGCAGTCGCGAAAGCGTTAATTAAGAAATTATATTTTCATAGAAATTATAAAACAAATCGTACTGTTCCAAAGAGTTCAACTGACCCAAAACAGGTAAGTGCTATTAAAATTGTTTAATATTTACTTTATGAAACCTTACAATAATTTATCCGAAAAGATTTAGTTTATGCGTTGTTGTATATATATATATAGCTATATTATTTCAGTTTGTATATTATGTTACACGTACGAAAGAAAATGTAAGCTTTATTGGTGATCAGTATATCCATGATAGATACTTTTTAATTGAAAAATATTGCACTTTTATAAAAAAGTATTGTCTGACCAATCGTAAGTGTAATGTATTTAAATATACCTAAAATTAACTAAAAAAGTACTAAAGTATATACGTATCCAAAAAACTAAATTCATGATAATTAAGATACTGCAAAGGTGTTAATATTTTTATTTCTTTTTATAACTCTTTTTTTCTTGAAATATTTCCGGTGTGAAACAGTATAATTTTGTCTAGTTCTTGTAGGATCTTAATTTTACTTTTCTATATTTAGTGATAGCCCCCTAACACATTTTTGATCATAACTCTATGAATACTAAAGATAAAGTATACAAACAGTATACTTTTCCGCACTGCCAGACTCTCAGAAATTCGAATATGTAGTCAAAATTGGGTGTTGCTATTGAAAAAATCTAATTTGGCGCTCATTTTAATATGTAGATGACCCCTAATTCAAAATTCGACGACATTTTCAGAAAGTGCATTTCACTTCCTGTTGAATGGTGTCTATTAAATTTTTCTGCGTCAATTAATAACGAAATACCACCAAGTGCTGCGGTTTTTTTTTCCCCGACTGTACATTTTAAGCATTGTAGCGCATTTCTCCATGCGTAGACGTTTAAATTATTGTCTTAAGCCAACGGACAAAGGAGATATAAGGCAACAGAGTTTTATCCGCTTTCTTGGATACCGGACTTCCGGTCCAAATTTCACTTTGGCTTACGTGGAATGCTTCTTGCACTATATAATGATCGTTTTCATACTCTTGGTCCTAGTCTAATATATTTAAACCCATTTTGTGAAATATCCTTAAGTGATTGAAAAAAAAAAAAAAAAAAAAAAATGGATGCCATATTTTAAATCAGCGAACCAAAAAATATAAGTGGGGTCGAAATACCTCGAAAACGCTTTTTCCTCAGTTGTTACATGGAATGCTTCTTGCACTATATAATGATCGTTTTTCTACTTTTGGGCCTAGTCTAATATATTTAAGCCCATTTTGTGAAAAATCCTTAAGCGATTGAAAAAAAATGGATACCATATTTAAAATCAGCGCACCAAATAATATAAGTGTGGTCGAAATACCTTAAAGACGCTTTTCCCTCAGTTGTTACATGGAATGCTTCTTGCACTATATAATGATCGTTTTCCTACTTTTAGGCCTAGTCTAATATTTTTAAGCCCATTTTGTGAAAAATCCTTAAGTGATTGAGAAAAAATGGATGCCATATTTAAAATCAGCGCACCAAATAATACAAGTGGGGTCAAAATACCTCAAAGATGCTTTTTCCTCAGTTCTTACATGGAATGCTTCTTGCACTATATAATGATCGATTTCCTACTTTTGGGCCTAGTCTAATATATTCAAGCCCATTTTGTGAAAAATCCTTACGTGATTGAAAAAAAAATGGATGCCATATTTAAAATCAGCCCACCAAATAATATAAAAATCAGTAATTGCATTGCAAACATTTTTTCATGAATCAAATTTTGCAGACCTGTGCTATCTTTATACAACATGCTTTCGAAACGTTACAAGGCAATCGAAGGACTTAAGTATTCGTTAAAAAAATGAAGAAAAAAAGACTTTAGAAATAATAGAAATTTTCTAAGTTTTTGTTGTCGGGTTTAATATTTTTTTCTAGATGGTGTATTTTCTTGAGGAGAATTATTAGTAAAATTAGGCATTTATTTCAACTTGACTGCTTATTACACAGGTTTCAGGCTTATAGATATCAGTTTGCCTTTCTCCCTAAAATTAGAAATTTTCTACCCAACTACTATAAATGGTAGTTTATTTTTCCGAAAATTAGCGCATTTGTGATGATATTTCCATGATTATTTTGCAGGTATTAAATGGGATATGGAGTTTTTATGCTTCAAGAAAAATAGTTCTACCTACTTTATCATTAATATAATTTCATGTTTTGTTTTTGAACTAAATCAAATGGGTATATATATATATATATATATATATTAATTATTTTTTTAATATCTAGATCTAAATTCTTTTCGAAATTTGAAATCAATTCAAATGTATTCGAAATCTTCTTTAAAAAGAAGAAGGTCTTCTAAATGCTTTTCTGAGGGAGGGACAAGGAGCCTTTTTTTTTTTTTTTTTTTTCTTTGAGGTATATTTAAAGAATTCATGCTTTCAAGCAGTAAATATGTATTTTCTGTGAAAATTCTAACTGAACTACTCATTGTTTGGTAAGTTTTGCAAGTAGTGTCGGGGTAAAAAGAATATTTATTAAATTTGTTTTTGGGTTAAACCAACTTGGCAGATTAAGAACAGATTTATAAAGATATTTTTATTTTTTTATTAACAGAATCTCTTTGACAAAATCAGCAGTAAAGACAACTTATTTTTTAAAAAGTAAGAGAGACTGGGTAGTTTACTTAAGATTCTGTTTGACACACATGCACCATTTCCTGTCACCTTGGAGCTATAATTAAATCATCTTGCTAGCAGTTGGTGCATGTAAAGGAGTATCTTCCATCATAACTTCAGTCTGCTTGAAAGAATCACGAAGAAAGGATGCCTGTATGGTTGTATTTGTGACTGGTGAGTAAATTTTTATCGTTGTTTGTTCTAATGAACCTGTTGATCGAATTGCGACGCTGCGGATGTCAGTTTTCAAAATAATGGTCAAATGTTATTATTTGAATGTATGTTCTTCGTTTCTGATGTGTGGGTTATCCACCTTTCTTTGGATTTTCCTTGAAGCTAGCTGGAATAGTTAGAAATGTTGTCAGTTAGAATGTTGACTACTATCTTGCGTCACCACTTACATTGCTCGAACTATTACACAAGCTTCTATAAGGAAAAGGCATGTTTACAAACAAACGCTCCGCCAATCAATCATTGCCACTCTCGAGTGGTAAAAGACCAATCTCTATTGGTGGATATACCAATGTTTTACCACTTTACCCACAATTTGATTGCGAGTGACGTCACGTGCCCTTTCCTTATAGCGCCAAAGGACCCCAATGAAGAAGCTCTAATGTTAAATGACCTTCAGATACGACAACAATCAAACCATAGCTGAAAATAGAGGTTTACTACTAATCTAAAAGATGGACTCACGAAATATATAATCTCAGCTGAAACTGCAAATAACAAAAGAAAGGTATATACGATACTAAATGCGAAGTGGCTGAGATTAAAAACAAATAAATAAATAAATAAATAAATAACGTTCCATAAAACGTCTATTTAATTTTTCTATGGATTCTGATAACAGGTCAAACATTAGTTATGCAAAAGTGACGACAGTTCCGCCTTTCTTAATGACAGTCTAAATGCTGAAGAGCTTCTCTATGGTAAAGAGGTTTCACCTTCGCGCTTTTATCAAGACGATGGTGAAGGTTCTCATTCCATTTTTTTCAAAAAATGCCAACTGGTCAAACGAGGCAAATAATGGATTTTCCCAGCACCAATATCATTTTTATCACCCTGAATATCATGTATAATAAATAACTCTGTTTCGATTGAGCATCAGACACGCCAGTACTCTGGAAAGATTGTCGAAACAGGTGACAATGGGATTGTCGTGTACACAGTGGTAAAAATCGGACAACAATTGGAGATGGTTAGATGAGGATGTTATATTTTGGAAATTAAGTCTATTTGTTCAAATGAACATGCGCCTAACTCCTACATTCTTAGTGTCACCAATTGACCATAATATGCAGTCGGCAGCAAAATTATTGAAGTGTTAGCAATAATTCCTATTTAAAAGATGAGCACTTAATACTGTTTTTATAAGTAAATATTTGTCGAGTCAAGATCTTAGTCTTCTGCTGTTTATAAAAAAGTAAGTGGATGATGAATCTTAGCTATAAAAAAAAAAAAAAAAAAAAAAAAAAAATTATAAACGTGGATGTGTGCTTCAAGAATTTTGCTGCTGACTGTAGCAATAGTTCTATGTAAAACACAAGCACTCACCTTACATTCTTAGTTGATTTCAAACATTGCTAATTCTATTTAAAAAATATGGCTAGCAATAATAAAAAAGTTATTTTATTTTTCTTGAAAAGTTCATAATTTATCAAGAACATTTTATTGTTGTTATTCAAGTATTATTAATATAAAAGTTGTTGATAAATTACAACATCTCTTCTCGAAATTAGCTGTGTTTTTCCTTAGCATCCATATACATATAACGTTCTACCAAATCACTTTTATTGATATGCCAACTGACTCATAATTAACCGAGTGAGGGGCAAAATTTTAGGAAAAGTGGGGATTATCTAAACACGAATTAAAATATGTGTCTTATATGATTTTGTAATCAAAAACTTTTGCTCCACTGCATTAACAAAGATCTCACCAAATATTGCAAACTAGAAGGTTAAAAATATATGTGCTGAAGAGACAATTAAATATTTTCACAAAAATAATGACAGAGAAATTGATAAAATAATGATTAACTTAAAACTTTATTATAGTGAATAAAATAATTGCATCAAATATTATAAAGTCGGTAATCAAATGAATTACCCAGATTTACAAAAATAATGTTGACAAAATTTGATTTGACAATTTTAGCTATACACATGTTTTTTATTGTACATAAATCTAAAATAAACAAATTTTTCTCTATCATATACAGATTTCTGTCAGTACAGGGTGCCTATCAACACGGTTTTTCCCGTAAGTTCCTATGATTAATAATTATAATTAATTATTGATACATATTTATAATCAAATCTAATCATGAAATTGTGTCGGTAAACACACTGTATTGACAAAAATCTATACAGGATAGAGAAAAACTGACTTCATTTCTGGTTTCTATATGTCAAAAAACATAGCGATCAGCCATAATTATCAAATCAAAATTCTAGATGCAGACTTGTGTTTTAAAATGACCAGGTCAGTTAAAAAATGATAACAGGTAACTCGTAATTGCTATTTGTATTCGGAGAGTTACTTAAAAAAGAAAAAAAAGAAAAAAAAAAAAAAAAAGAAAGAAAGAAAAATTATGTGTTTAACAGAATTTAATTTAGTACGACAGAACTAATTTATATGTTGCAATATTGTAACTTAAAAAAAAAAAAAAAAAAATTTATTAGCCACCCTGGCTAATAACAAGCTCGACATTTCTCCCATAATAACCGTTTGCAATGTCACCGTATGTGCAAGCGCAGATGTAACGGTTATTATGTGAGATATGTTGATCTGGTTATCAGCCAAGTTGGCTCAGTGGGAGAGCATACGCATGTTAAGCGGAAGGCCTAGGTTCAATTCCCGGCTCTGGCATTTTTCACATAGTAGTTGGTATATATATATAAAAAAAAAAAATCAATCTTACACTACAAACTACTTAAAATGAATTTTCATGGTTGATGAGTTTATCAATAAAATTTCTAAATAGTTTAAGATAGTTTAAGAAATCAAATGGTAAAATTGGATATCAACAGGCATCCTGGCATATTGGAAGTGTGATAACGCAAAATCGCTGTCTGAAAGAAATTGTCCTGTCGTGCTAAAGAAAAAAAAAAAAAAAAAAGACCCATTGTGTGGCCCCCAGTGCGACGTAAAACCCAACCAATCAACCAACGTTAAAAAATAATTTTAATTCATTAAAGCGATTTTAAATGACAGTCTATAGAGCATTTCCTCGTGACGTCTGGTGGTTGGCAAAAAAGCGCGCTCGACTTTCCGGCGCCCCGCCCACCATTGATTTTCCGTTGGTAATCCGCCATCGCTATGCTTTTCCCAAGCCTTTTTGCCAACCACTCATAAAAGTTGAGATGTTTGTTTACAAACAAGGAACTGCCCCATAAACAAGCATAAAAGTAGTATCTTCATTATGAATTCGAAGAGGTGGGCAATGCACATCCCGATACTTCATCGATGAGACACTCTACGCTTGATAGTGAAGAGGTATCCGTAATTTTGCAATCCCGGAAGAAATTGGTAGGTCTAAGTGATAGTCGGTCTTGTCCACCTAAATTTCCCTGTCGGACTAATTAATGACAAACGATGAAGAGAGAAGCTGGAAATCTAGGCATACAATTAAGACGCATTTATTTATTTTATTTTATCTTATTTTATTGACTTATTTACTTATTTATTATTTTGAGGAGTTAAACGGCCCATAGGCTGGCTGCCATACGCTGGCATAGCTTGCCATAGGCTGGCTGCATATAAAGCTCCGCCGAATCACAAACCAAAATTTATTTGATAAAATAAAAGTTCTTCCTCACAAGACAGTAGGGCAAGGAATGCAAATTATAATGCGAGTGGTCACTTACTTCGTACAAATACAAATCTTCGCTTACCTGCCATCAAATTATGTCACCGATAGGGTACAAGTACTAATTTAAACCGAATCTACTATTCATCTCTACTATTTGGATGTCACTTAACGATACCATGGCTATAAATTGCAATACGAAGATCGTAATATTAAAAAGACAAACAATTAATACAATTAATAATTACCCATAGCAGAGTACACTTATTAAACATGGTTTTATATAATTCCAAATCATATTAATAATAACATTATACAATTTCTTTTATAAATGAATAGATTATTTTATTAATAAAATAATAAATCTTTTTTCTAAATGATTTGCTTTACCTTTTTTCATTTATTAATTTCCTTTATCTATTTGGTTTATTTTTGTTATTACTATTATTGTTATATAAATAGTAATTCCATATCCTTACAGCAATTTCCTACATGTATATTTTCTGGTATTTTATGCTTTTGTTTATATTAGATTTTTAAATAGCTTTCTTATGAAATAGGCACGGATGTAGCACAAAATATAAAATGTTACATTTAACCTGTCTTGAATTAATAAACTCACTCACTCCAATAAGGAAAACTACATCATTCAGAATTGTTTTAATGGTACGATCCAATTAACTTTTTTAAATGAATGAGAATTTGGTAACAAATAATTAGTTTTAATAAGAGTCAAAGGAACTTTTTTTTATCAAATTCTATTTGGATGAAAATTCATTTTATTTAAACACACATATTTTTAGTAATAATTGTAAAGTAAATTTTAGTAATCTATTGTCATTTTCATCAAATAAATTTCTTTCTTTCTTTCCTTGCTTTTAAAATTTCATATTAATAGCGACGAAATGTTTCATTTTTAGTGATTCTTTTTTCTGTCACTTTACATTTAATTTACTTAAAATCCAAGATAAGGTTTGATTTAAATCAATATATTGTGTACTTTCAGTAGGGTATATCATTTCAAATGTAATATTATTAATAGAAATATTCAAGCCATTATTTATTATTGTTTAGTCAGAACAGAAAAAAACAAAATATCAAAATGTCACACTATTATTCATTCTCAATTTAATTTAAGACAATTATATTGTTATAGACACAAAATTTCGAAGGATTTGCAATCTATTTTTAAAATGAAACTGATTGGATTTTACAAGCCTGAAATATCTATTTCTAAATTCGATAGCGGAAAATAAATACTTTTACTTGCACTTCAATACATAACTAGATTTGATGCGTGAATCCGAATATTGTCCCTCACTAGAGAAAAGCTGTCGCTACAGGGTTTTATTGTTAAAATAATAAATAGACATAACGTTATTTTATCGTGTATTTTCGTTTTCGTTTATACTTTTAAATTTCAAATTGTAGTAAATGGTTCCAGATAAAATATACAAAAGAATTTTTGAATAAAAGCGTGGTAATTTTTTACCGATTCCAAAAACCAAATAAACAAGGCTTAAAGCTAATCCAGCTCTTTCTTTGAATTTTCTTTTACGTTTTATTCTATACATAAGATTTTTCAACTTATCCCTAAATTTGCATTTTTATTTAAATGAGTTGCTTGAAACAGATTGCTTCGTTTTCGCGCTTCTCAAAACCGTTGATTCCCCGAACAGTATATGTAAAGAACTACATTCAGCAGAAGAAATCTGGATAAATACAGGTTATTCTAGGATAGTTTACTGTTGAATACATCTTGGTAGAAAATATCTCTACGATTAACAAAAGAGAACTTATGATATTTTAAATATTTATTTATTTATTTATATTTTACTTTGTTTTTTTTTTATTTTTTAATAACGTTAAGTAATCTATTAATTTATATAATCGTGTTGAAATATATTTTGGAAATATTGTACAATTTCAATATTTAAAACATCACTATGCTATTTAATTCAGCATAATATTTATAAAACGTGAATTTTTTTTAAATTAAGGTTAATGACTATTTAAAAAGAAATGAGGAATTTGTCCGTATATGAAACATTATACTAAATATTAGGAATATTCTTTAACCACATTTCTTGCGACCACGGAAGCCTCTGCGCAAGTGCGGATTGAACGAGTCCAGTGTTAAAATAGGGGTGACTGAGAGAAAACAAGCGATAAGGGAACACCGAATAACTGGATGTTTACGAAATAACTATCTCTCGGGCAATTTTGCATCCCTTCAAACTTTTCGACTCGGCCTCACTGCTAGTCGTAGGAAACGTGGTCGCACTATACCTTTATATTAGACTTATATCTTTGAAGCCCTCGAAGCGACAACAACAGCAAAAAGAAATATTTTTTTTTTTTTTTTTTTACATTATATTTATATATATATATATATATATATATATATATATATATAATAAAGATTATTTATAAACTGAGCTAAAAGTCATAATGTACACTATCTATCAATTTGTATTTGGACACTCGAATTTTTATGTTTTGTCAAATATCTAAAAAAAAATCTTGCAAGAATTGTCTTGAAACTTTGGGAGTATAGGAAACATGCAGTATCTCATATATTTAAGCAAAAGTTATGTACTGAAGAGAAAAAGGGGACCAGTAAAAAATTAAACAAAAATCAAAATCTTTTGGATCACCCTGTAAAAAGAAATGCTTGAAATGTGGTTTTGCTGTAGCATGTGATTATGAGGATTGTTCAAAATATCTCATATATATATATATATACATTTTTTTTTTCTTTTATGAGACTACCACATATATTCATTTAGATATAACGGTTTCTTTATAAAAAAAAAAAAAAAAAAAAAAAATCGCTTTTTCAATTATAACACATTAGACATTAGGTAATGCCCTTTTTAGAAAACTTGGAATACTACATTAGACACAGCAGGCCACAATGAGAATGCAAAAGTGTTAAATATCTTACGAAACATGAGCTTTTATATTAAATAATTTTTATCTACGCATGCGTAGTCTATTAAAATGTATATATATATATATATTTGTATAATTTAACAGTTAAAAGTATTGAGCTACTTATATGATAAACTCAAACAAATATCATCCAAATTGAAAAAAATAGGAATTATAGAGATAACAAAATAACAGTTCCTGACAGAAAATAAATCCTGACCAAAACATCGAAATGTTTTGTGTCAACCTGTAAAAAGTAATGCTATAAACACGTTTTGCCTACATCATATAATTATGACTATTTATTTTCATTATTTTTATAAATTTTATGATTGCCACATATATTCATGAAAATATAGCGGTTTATTTTAAAAATTGAAAAAAGAAAAAAAAAATGCACCTATTTTAATTATAACACGTAGGGTATCGGACGCATTGCAAAGACATTATTAGAAAATTTCGCATGCAACATTAGACACAGCATACTGCATTTATAATGCAGACATTTTAAACATCTTACTAAATATGAGTAATTTTAGTAAATAATTTTTAACTACGCATGAGCTAGCTTTAAAAAAATTCCATTTCCATAATTTAATAGTCAAAAGTATTCAACAACTTTTATGAAAATCCCAAACAAATATCTTGTAAATTCTAAAAGTTATGAGAGAGAATGAACAGAATTGCAGTTTTCTCAGAAGAAAAAAAAGCTAAACTGTAAGGTTTTTTACTCACATTTTATTTTGACTCTTTCTGTGCCCAATGATGTTATAGTGTTCGCTGACTGTAAATAAATATTGATAAAACCCCCGATCCTCTTCCTTTTCTTTTTAGAAGAACTGGAATTCTGTCCATTCTCTCTCTCATAACTTTTTGAATTTACATGATATTTTTGGGGGGGTTTCATATAAGTTGCTTAATGCTTTTGGATATAAGATCATGCAAATGGATTTTATTTTAAATAAGTGCATGCGCAGTTGAAAATTATTTAGTACAAATGCTCATATTTCGAAAGATATTTAAAATTTTTGCATTCTGATTACCCTGTGCTGTGTCTAATATATTATGCTAAATTTCCTAAAAACGACTCTGCATTTGGTCAAATACCCTATGTGTTACAACTAAAAAGGTGAACAATAATTTTTTTTGCAAGAAAAGAAAAATTAAAAAAGAAAAGCTATATCTCTCTGAATATATGATGATCATAAAAAAAATGATGAAGATAATGCGAAAAATTTTCGGAATCACAGGCATGACCCTGTGAACCCTTGCCAGAATGTTTTTTAAAGCATTATTTTGTACAGGGTGATTCAAAACATTTTGACTATTTTTAAATTTTTTACTGGTCCCTTTTCCTCTTTAGAACACAACTTTTTCTGAAATATATAAAGTATAACATGTTCTTTACACTGCAAAAATTTCAAGATGATTCATAAAGAACTTTTTTAGATATTTGACAAAACATATTTATTGAAATTTATTTTTCCGACTGAGGGAAAATAATGCCTGGACTGGGAGTCGAACCCCAGATATTTGACTAACAAGAGAGAGAGTCTGAGTGAGTAATGTCCACCGGTTGTCAGCCTGGATAGCTCAATTGGTAGAGCACTAGCCTTGTAAGTCAAAGATCTGGGGTTCGACTCCCGGTCCAGGCATTATTTTCACTCAGTCGGGAAAATACATTTCCATAAATATGATTTTCTTCCCAATCAGTTGATTGTGTGATTTTAATATATTGTATTTGACAAAACGTCTAAATTCAAAATTATCTTAATATTTATTGGTAGATAGTGTATTTAAATCTCGGAAATTTATAATTCTAAATTTCGAAAAGAAATCAGTTCCTGCCCCTATAAACTACATTGAAAAATTGCATATTTCCTTCTGTTTCTTTTTTCCTTCGTAAAACAAAAAAAAAATTAAAAAAAACTTTGTGTGAAATTATCCGGAATGCCTTTATATATATATATATATATATATATATTTATATTTATATTGAAAATCTACATCCTTGGGAAGGACAAGAAGCGCCGATCCTATATATTCGAGTCTTTTATCCAAATTAACGGTTACTAATACATACATATGTATGTATGTAATTGTGTACATTGATTATACTGCGATTGGTTAAGAAAACACTCTGTGCGTACATTTCTACAAAATTTTGTCATACTGTGTGATATTTTAAAATATGATGAAATGGACGACAGCGCCAAGGGTTGAGACATATGCATCGAAAGTTTAAAGACAACAATTTATGTCAAAGAGCATCAAAATATAAATTTTCTGTGAAATGTTAGGGATTAGTTCATTAGAAAGAGCAAGAAAGAAAAACTGACATACACAGACATACACTTTATAAAGATGGTGATATTATTTTCAAACCATCTCAGAATGTGTAATTCCATCGAAAACCGGAAGTAGAAACTTTTTACGAATCCAATACTTCTTCTAGGAAAAGGTATGAAATTGGGAAATATATATATATATATATATACACATATATAATTTATATTTCAAATTACATATACATTAGTGAAATTGCGGAAGATTCCCGTAATATTCACTTTATAATGTACAGTTCTATCTTTTTACAGCTCAATCTATTTATGTAACTGAAATATTTGTAAATTTTTTCGTCCCAAAACTTTTAAACATAAAAATATAAATATAATAATCAGCATTTGTGAATAATATTTTTTTATAAAACCTAGAATAAACCTTTTTTTTATGAATTTACAAATCACTCATGTAATCAGGGATCAGAGCGTTCTTAAAACTTTACACGCAATTTGTTATACTGTCATCATTGTTCAAAAACTGGCATTTTTAAATAATATTATAGCATTGAAACTTCCGGGAAAAATTTCTATTTTAAAATAGTAGTGACAGTATAATAAAAGGTATGAAAAATTTTAGAGGCATTCTGATCCCTGTATAATTTAAAATATACCAAATTATAAAACGTCTAATTTTTAATTTATATGTATATATATATTATATATATATATATATATATATATATATATATATTCACGCACACACATACACGCATATATAGTATATACACTAGGCGACAAAAAAAAAAAAAAAAAAAGCCGCACTTGGATATTTTCCTTTTCGTTTTCTACAACCGCCAATTTTATCGTTTTAAAAGCTAATTTTCGAACAGATTTTATTATGTTGTCCTCCACATACACATTAGCTTTGAGTCCTCTGTTAAAAACAAAATGAAATTGTCAGGAAAATTGTAATTTTAGAATTTATTTTAAAAAAGGTAAGAATAAGGAAGTTAACGATGCCACAAAAAGTATTAATTTTTCAATGAAAATCAAAAAATATTTTAATGCTTGAGACGGCAAAATAATTAAATGTTAACGAAACATTGGTAAAAGGGTTTTCAGCAAGATATAAAATTTTTTGGCCGTTTAAACTGGAAATTTGGTTTTAGGCGGTCACATTGCTCATCCAAGCGAGATGGCCGTAATTTAAAAAGCCATTGCTTATAAAATCGGTCTGTACTACATTTAGAACATAAAAGAGATTCAGAAAAAGTGTTTAGCAGCATAATTTCTTTAAATACAGTATAGAAACTATTAAACAAAACAGGTTTAAATGACAGAAAATTTGAAAAAATTCCATTCTTAGTGAAGAGAATTAGGAAAGCAAGACCTCAGATGGGTAAAAAAAAATAAAAAATGATTAGTTAATTATTGGGTTGAACTGGTTCTCTTTGATGAGTCAAGTTTAACTTATTTCGAGCTAAAGAAAACAAGCGGATCTGACAACGACAATATGACCGACTTAATGAAAATCGCACTTTTAAAACAGTGACACATTCTCCGTACATTATGGTACGTAGGTTCATAACTTTTCAAACAGTCGGGGAAATTTTTATGCTCAAGGGATCAATTAACTCGAAATAAAACACAATCTGCAAATAAATGGTGCCTGACCGACTATTTTGGAGGTACCTTGGACATTTTCGTAAACAGCATTTCAAGATGATAATGCACCTTGCTACAGGGTATCTCTAGTAAGTTTATTTACTTCAAATTGCCAAAATTCCCTATACATTCCCATGAGAACCTATAATTCTGCAAGTAATCATACCTTTTTTCACTTTAAGTCAAATTCCACAAAGTATATAGTAGAATTTCTTCTTTACCAGACATGGAAATAGTCCTAATCGCGATCCGCTCGAAAATGTTTCGTCTATAAAAAGGCGTGGGAGCGGGGAGTGGATTCGAAATTTGCAGCCTATAACTCTGCCAGAAATAGAAAAAAATATTTATGATAATTGGCACATTGAAATTTCTGAGATTTATATTAAAACACTATAAAACTATGCCATTGCGCATTAAAGCAGTAATTCCATATAAAGGTGGAATTAACCCAATGCAGAATACATATTTTTGATAAAAAATTGCTTAGGTCTAACAAATAAATAGTTTTATTTTATATATTAAGATATAACTTGTTTATTTCGTATAATAAATTATAATAGAGCACAAAGTGTAAGGTTATTGCATTATGTTCAGACAGAAAGTCTTATGCAGTTTTTTAAAAAGTACTTCGTAGTGTGCAATAAAGCGAATTATTAAATCGAAAATGTACATAGTTATCATTTCATCCCTTTGGTATTACGCAAACAAAACATTTTTATTTGTTTTAAACATTAATTTTATAGTTATTACAAATAAAAAAGGCATACGTCATGTTTTCTGCAGTACGACTTTTTTTTTTTTTTTTTTTTCCTTGTCGCTTAGTGTATAAATATATATATGACTTTCATATACGTCTTTAGTCATTTTTTCAACTACTCTTCTCTTAAATGACGCTTTCGACATTGATCTTTGATTTTGCTGAATTAAATCTTGTTTAATAACCTTAAAAATAATTTTGTGACAATAAATTATTAATCAATTATTTTACTTCATGAATTTCCAATGTTAATCTGAAGTGTTGCTAATACATTAAAATTTATAAACTTCTTTTAAAATACTAACTTAACTTTGACGTTATAGCTTTTGTCTTTAAACTTTGAGTTTAGTTTAAAAAGTTTTGCTATGCAAATATTTGTAGATAAAATTACCTCATTGACTCGAACCAATGATCTTGAATAATGCTGTAAAGATTGAATATATATTTTTAAAAAATCTAGCCAATTTCCTAGAAATGGGTTTTGTCTCCGAGCTCAGAACTTACATTAAATGTTTGCTCACTTGACTTAATTCTTTATCTGCGCAAAGAGGGGACTAAAATAAACACTGCGTGTCTTTTGTTTCAGAATATAAATCTTTTGAGACAACAGTTAACATTCAGGACTGCTTACTTTTTTAACAAAATTCTTTGAATAGGTTGAATATATTTTATTATATATTTTAAATTTTAATATATTTCGAGATTACATACGCAACACATTTTTATAACAAATATTGTTTAATTATAGATTTATTTCATGCGATTTGATGATCAGACTCAATGTGGATTCAATTAAATCTTCAATAATACACTACCTTTCGAATTTAGACGTTTTTCAAATATCTACAAAAGTTCTAGAGGAATCCTCTTAAAACTTTCGTAGTGTAAAGAAGATAGCTATACTTCATTTATTTCAGCAAAAGTTGTGTTCTGAAGAGGAAAAAGGAACAAGTAAAAAATTAAATCAAAATCAAAATATTTTGTCCACCCTGTGAAAAATAATGCTTTAAAGGTATTTTGAATGTAGCATGTTGTTTAGAGGATTTTTCTGATTATCCATATAAATTTTTCTGAGATTCCTACATTCATGAAGATATAATTGAATTTTTAAAAATTGAAAAAAAAAAAGACATTTTTAATTTTAATGCAAAGAGTAAACAGCGCAAAGGAATACACATGGGACTGTACAGCTTGCACTGTACAACAGAGATGTAGCTCAAAGCCATTTTTAGAAAAATTGACATACTACATTAGACATAGCACACTGTAAACGGAATGCAAAAATATTAAACATCTTACAAAATTCAAGCATTTTCACAAAATAATTTTTAATTACGCTTGAGATAGCTTTCGAAATTTCATTTGCATAAAATAACAGCCAAAGTTATTGAGCAACTTTCATGAAAACCCGATGCAAATATCGTACAAATTCAAAAAGTTATGGGAAATAGATTGGGCAGAATTTCAGTTCTTCTCTAATGAAAGGAAGACGATAGGAAGTTTCATCAATATTTATTTACAATCAACGAAAACTGTATTACCATTTACTGAATCAAAATAAATGTGAGTAAAACACCTTATAGTTTTGCTTTTAATTTAAGGGAACTGAAATTCTTTTCATTCTATTTCTCATAACTATTTGAATTGACACAATATTTGTTTGAGGTTTTCATAAACGTTTCTCAATACCTTTGGCTATTAAATTATTTAAATGATTTTTTTTTTTTTTTAATCTAGCGCATGTGCAGTTAAAACTAATTTCGTAAAAATGGTCGTATTTCGCAAAATATCAACATTTTTGCCTTCTTATTGCTGTATACTGTTGCGTACTTCAGGGTTCGTGGGTTGTCCAAGAATGAAAGGCGAAACTTAAAAAAATTCAGTAATTTATTCTCAGAAAGTTCCAGAAAAGTAAAGGTCTATAAATCAAATATCAGCTGCAAATCAACCAGCAAACACAGCTTTCTCAGAACTCCATCAAAAGCAATTCAAGCATTGGTGAAACTGACTGACTCTGATCTGAGACTGACTGCCTTGGCGAAAAAAACGCTCCTTTTATACTTCTGTATCGAACCCAGAATTTTCCAGAAAAATCCAGAAAGTGGTCAACCAATGAGATTTCAGGTTCCAAATTTGGTATATCCATAAAAAGAATTTTCACGCCAAGGTCGCCAAAAAAAATTGCCAAAGAGGGCAAAAGTCGCCAAATTTGGCGCCAAATTCATTACCTGCCTTATTGGAGCTTTTTAATGCGTTTTTAAGGGGAAAATAGGCTATTTTGACGCTAAAACAACTACAAATGCACAAAATTAGCATTTTATCAATTTACTAAGCCTCTTTAAAAGAATTTATACAAAAATAAATACAATTATTTACAATTCTGTAACACTGCCCCGTCCCAAGGACTGCACGTCCCGGGCAGTGCAACCCTTGGTCAAGAGGCGAAACTAAACAAACTAAACAATCTAACATACAAAATCTAATTTGTATATAACGATAAAATAGAAATACAGATTGCAAAATCAAGTGAGAAATATTTACAAAATTTAGAAATATGTACAAATATTTATATTACGTATGCGCAAATTTTACAAGTATTTACATTTTAAATTTTAATATTACCGTTAACTGTGGTATTTGGCTAGCCTATCATAGTGCTAAACCATCGGTTTTGATGAAGGTGTTTTACTAATCTATACAAGTACATCATTCAGCCTTTTTAAGACTGTGTACGGTCCGTTCCAATTGCACTGTAACTTGGGAGAGTGCCTTTTGAGTCGAACAGGATTCCACAACCAGACCTTGTCTACTTCCTGGAACTCATGTTGTGTAGCCTTTAAATCGTACCTTGTCTCCATTTCTCTGTTGGCATGTGAATCCGTCCCGAGCAAAGTTGTGTATATCTTCAAATCGTGCCTGGTGATCTTGGATGTACTCCTCTGTCGATGAAGGCGCATCTGGTGGACAACAAAGCAGCAGATCACATGGGAGACGAAGTTCGCTTCCAAACAGCATCTGAGCTGAAGTATAGCCGGTGGTCTCTTGGACAGCACTTCGATAAGTCAGCAAGAACAATGGCCACTTCAAGTCCCAATCTTGCTGGTTCCGTGATACTAGGAGATAGAGGTTATTCAGGATGGTACGGTTAAAACTCTCGACCATGACATAGGACTGGGGATGTAAGAGATTTGTCTGCGTTTTGTCTATGCCGAGTAATTGACACAGTCCTTTGAAAACAGCAGATGTAAAGTTTGTACCTTAGTCGGTAATAAGTTGCAGGGGCGTTCCGTATCATAACACCCATTGCTGTACTACCACCGTTGAAACTGCGCGTGCCTCTTGATCGAGAATTGGATATGCCTCAGGCCACTTGGTGAAATAGTCCATCACGACGAGGATGTACTTATTTCCACTGGAGATCCGTGGCAAAGGACCCAAGATTTGCAATCCGTTCAAATGGTACTCCTACGTTATATCGTTGTAGTCTTCCTCGACTTCGTTTCTTTGGGCCTTTTCATGCGGCGCAAGCATCACAGGATTTACACCATTTTTCCACGTCCTCCCTTGCCTTGTACCAGTAAAAGCGTTCTCGAACTATCTGCAGAGTCTTCATCACACCAAAATTGCCTCCGGATGGGCTACTACGCAGCTCCTCTAGAACATCTGGAATCTTCGATCTTGGTAGTACAATCTGCCATCTGAAGCTTTTTTCCTTCATCAGATTCCCATTTTCTGTATAGTACGCAGTTTCTAATATGAAGGGAGTCTGAGAGTGCCCAATAACTTTTCGTAATAGGGCTAAATCTGGAAATGTCTTGCCAGGTAGGAATGTTGTTTGTCGTCTAATTCAATTGTAATATTGGTTTTATGTCAGGATCTTTCAACTGGGCTTGTCTATGTTACTGGTCACTCTACTGGTCCAGTATCGATGATGTTGAGACTGTAGCATGGCAGCCAACCGGATTTATCGGCTGGTACTTCTGTTCGGCTCTAGAGCAGTACTTGCAGCTTTCCGAGCAGGGCTTCCTTGACAAGACATCTGCATTACCATGTAGAGTCCCTTTGCGATGGCGTATCTCGAAGTCATATTTCTGGAGGCGTTGTATCCACCTGGCAATCTGGCCTTAAGGGTTCTTGAACTGAAGCAACCACGTTAAAGACGCGTGGTCAGTCCGGAGCAGGAATCTTCTGCCATAGAGGTAATGATGGAAATGTTTTATGGCTTTTACAATGGCGAGTAACTCTTTCCTGGTGGTACAGTAATTTCGCTCCGGTTTAGACAGGCATTTACTCCAGTAGGCAATGACACGTTCCTGACAATCAATTTCCTGCGACAGAACAGCACCGACACTTTCATGGCTGGCATCTGTATCAAGTATGAACTGTTTCTCGAACTGCGGATACGTCAAGATAGGCGATGATGTTATGGCCTCGTTAAGTCGCTTGAATTCTTTTTCACATTCATCTGTCCACAGGAACTTCTGTTTGGCTTCTTTCAGCTTGTGGATTGATCTAGCAATATTTGAGAAACCCTTCACGAACTTCCTGTAGTAAGTGCATAACCCCAGGAAACTTCGTAGTTGGTGTACATATTCAGGGCGACTCCATTCTCGACTGCAGAAATCTTCTCAGGATGAGTTCTCATAACTTCAGCAGAGGTGATATGGCCACGATAACTCACTTCGCGACGGAACAAATTGCACTCGCTAGGATTCAATTTCAGGTTAGACATCCTGAGTTTTTCTAGCACCTTACGGATGTTACTTAGATGATCTTCAAAGGTGCACCCCACAATGATAATATCATCTAAATACACCAGACAAGCTTCGTAAGAAAGTCCTTATTGCACTGTTTCCATTAGGCGCTCGAATGTTGTAGGTGCATTACATAATCCAAATGGCATAACTTTAAATAGCGACAGTCCTTGTCCCGTTATGAATGCAGTCTTCTCGCGATCGTCAGAATGTAATTCTACTTGCCAGTAACCGCTCTTCAGATCCAAAGTCGAGAACCATTTATTTCCAGCAAGTGTGTCCAATGTGTCGTCAATTCTAGGAAGAGGGTAACTGTCTTTCTTCGTGATGTCATTTGAACGCGATAATCAACGCAAAATCTTGTTGAACCATCCTTCTTTTGCAACGGTACTATGGGAGAGGCCCAAGGACTCGTTGATGTCATTGTGTTGCATTTCATTTCGAAGTTCAGTGACCTCTTCCTGTTTAGCAAATGGAAGTCTTCTTGGATGTTGTTTGATTGGAAGATTATTTCCTGTATTAATTCTGTGCTGGGTGATGTTTGTTCTCCCGACGTCTTCAAGTGATCGAGATTAAAGGTTTTAAATTCATAGAATAGCTTTTCCGCACGTCTCTGTTCATTTCCCAATTCTGCATTCTTGAGTAGTTTCGTTGTTAATAACTCAGAAGATTTGAATTCGGTTGATTGCGTGGGCCGGTTGATGCATGCAACAGGAGTACAGTTTGCTACCATCTCATCCTTCTTTACTGTCCTTACCTTATCACTTACGTTTGCGGCTCTCACAGGAATAGTGCTCTTTGAAAGATCAACCAGAGATGATGCCACCAGAACTCCTCTTGGGATATTGTCTGTATTCGGGTATTCAATCAATCCATATCAGAAGTATTGCTTCATTGGAGGTGTGTCTTATTGTCTCTGTGTGTGGAGGGAGGGAAATTTCAGACTTGGCTGTTATCTGACAAATTGGCTGAATATCTGGATTTTCAATGTTAAACACAGCTATGTCTTCCGAACTTGAATGCAGTTCATTATTCTTGAAGTCCCATTTAAAGTTAAATTTTCTCAGGAAATCAATTCGAAGGATTAAAGGATCTCTTATATTAGCCACATATGCCATATGAAGGTAACTGGCATTGCCAAATGTGATGGTCAAGTTCATTTTTCCATATAAATTGTGATTTCGTCACCGATAACTGTGGAGTTCACTTTCTTTCAATCACTTCCTTTACTGTCGAAAGCTCTCTCTTCATCTCTTCTTGATTAGATTTAATTTATTCACCCAAACTGTCCTTCATTTCCTTCATTTCTTCTCCCAAACTGTCTTTAATTTATTTCATTTCTTCAGTCAAACCGTCTTTCAACTCTCTTTGCGACGTTTCCATTTTCTCTTGCACTTCTTTCATTTCCCGACTCAGGCTATCCTTCATTCCACTCATCTGAACATCTAACCCTTCTAGGAGATTCTTCATTTCTTGCTCCATATCTCTAGTTATCACCATTCACAGACAATCCCACTTCTGACACCAGAAATGTTGCGTGCTTGGGGGTTCGTGCGTTGACCGAGAATGAAAGGCGAAACTTACAAAAATTCAGTAATTTATTCACAGAAAGTTCCAGAAAAAAACAGGTCTATAAACCAAGTATCAGCTTCAATTCAACCAGATAACACAGCTTAAACAACAGCCGTCAATCGCAAATACCCAGTACAAACTGTATAGCATTAACACATAAAGCAATTATTTTTCAAAGAGGCTCAGAACTCCTTCAAAAGCAATGCAAGCATTCGTGAAACTGACTGACTCTGATCTCAGACTGACTGCCGAGGCGAAAAAAAGAGCTCCTTTTATACTTCTCTATTGAACCCAGACTTTTCAAGAAAAATCCAGAAAGTGGTCAACCAATGAGATTTCAGCTTCCATGTTTGGTATATTCATAATAAGGATTTTCTTCGCGAAGGTCGCCAAAAAAAATCACCAAGCAGTAGGCTGACCATATGTCCTCGAATCTCGAGGACAGGCACGAATTTCGAGGACAAACTACCTTCGTCCCCCAAAAATTACAACACATTTGGGGACGCCGGTTATAAAGTTATTAATGTTTTATTATAGTAATTTATTATATGTATAATAAATAAGCTGAAATATGGTGCTTTTTTACATAAATATTACTAAAATTTTACAATTTAAGGTGATTTAAGTATTTTTTTATTTTTTTGTCCTCGAAATTCGAGGACACCGCCCTCTTTGTCCACAAATTCAAGGAAAAAAATATGGTCACTCTACCAAGCAAGTCGCCAAATTTGGCGCCAAATCCGTCACCTGCCTTATTGTAGCTTTTAAATGCGTTTTTAACGGTAAATTAGGCTATTTTGATGCTAAAACGACTAGAAATGCACAACATTAGCATTTTATCAACTTGCTAAGCCTCTTTGAAAGAATTTATACAAAAATAAATACAATTATTTACAATTCCGTAAGAATGCTGTGTCTAATGTTGTATTCCAAATTTCCTAAATATAGCTTTACACTGGGTCTAATACTCTGCGTGTTATAAATAAATAAAATTATATTTTAAAAAAATAAACAGCTTATCGATCGGACAATTAGATTTTTTAAAATTGACTAAAGTATGAATTTTAGGTGGCAACAGCAGAAGATTCTATGGTAACCGTTAGGAGAAAAAAAAAATCTGCTTCACATTAAGTTACATGTTTTTGAAGTGGGATTAAAAATTGCAGTTTTCAATTTTTTTTTTTTGATTTTCTCTCAAGAACACAAAAATATAAGATACAGCCTGTACCCCACAAGACCGACTTGCATTTCAAATTTCATAAATTTTTTGGTTAATAAACAAAAAAGTATTTTTTATTTTTTTTTTCAAATTAAATTTTATTCTAACTTCGATAGATTTATGTGATACGATACATTAAGAATTTGGGTTTTAAAAGTTTTTTAAATAGGTTATTTAAACTCTATGAACCATATTTTTGTTTTATCAGTTTCATAAACAGATCCTGCTGGGCGATTTTTTAGGTAGATTCCTTATGGGAGATCTACCTATTGCAATGGTTCTCATGACACGACTTCTGGAAAATTTCTTCATATCTTCACCGATCATGACCCCTAGAACTCAAAACCAGCCTCCGTTCAAAAGTTTATATATATATAGGTATATACAGGGTGGCCATAATTAAACTGCAAGTGTTCAAGGGGTGCTGGAGAGAAAACTACTGGGAATATTCCAGTGAAATTTCGTATCTACACGTTTAAGAACATGCGCAAATCAAATATGAAAAAAAAAAATTGCCATTTTTCACCCGATAGGTGGCGCTGTACCGTATTTCAACGCTCACCGGTGGCATATACAACTTCCAAAACCGATAGACAGAGCATAATGACATTCTAAGAGGCATATAAACAATATAAAACATCACTTACAGTTTATAAAAATTTATGGATTGTTTAATTTGTGATCTTAATTTACGTTAATTTTTGATTACATGATACTATAACAATTTAATTACTGAGGCGAATTGTATGGAATTTTGATGAACTGTAAGTGATGTTTTATATTGTTTATATGCCTCTTAGAATGTCATTATGCTCTGTCTATCGGTCTTGGAAGTTGTATATGCCACCGGTGAGCGTTGAAATACGGTACAGCGCCACCTATCGGGTGAAAAATGGCGATTTTTTTTTTTTTTTTTTTCGATTTGCGCATGTTCTGAAACGTGTAGATACGAAATTTCACTGGAATATTCCCAGTAGTTTTCTCTCCAGCAGCCCTTGAACACTTGCAGTTTAATTATGGCCACCCTGTATATATATATATGTATAACGCTTTTTCCCATGTTAAGTTGTGAACACGATAACTGGAGTAATTTTTATTTAAATTTAACCAGCTCAGGATATGTTGTCAGGACAGTTAAAATCTCGGTCGAGTTCGTAGATGGGGTATCCAGCTCAAAGGGGGTGGAAATTTTCATTTGCCCGTAATTTCTTTAATATTGAAAATAGGAAAAAATTTCAAATCAGTCGAATTACCACCTTACCCTAAAGAACAATTTTTGTATTTAAACCTTTTTGATAACTTCAATTGCTTAGAAGTTACAAGCTAAAAAGTGATTTTTCGTCAATTGTGTGGAAGCCGACATTTTCTATCCGCGTTTGTAATGATCGATAGATGACGCTTTCTCAACTGCAATTGTTAATAAATAAATATAATAGACACGTGTATTTTCTTGTTGTTTTATCATTGTTTCAGCGTGAAAGCTATCAGTGGTATGATAATTTCACCTTAGCCCACCAGAGGGCGAGCATTTCATTACAATCGCGGATAGCTTTCATTGCAAAAATTTATAATCTGATGCTTATGTCACGTGCAAACCATAATAAAAAAGATTACTGAAAATATAATAAAATTTTAATCATGTTTTTAAACAATATAATAATCTGATTTAAAAAAAAAAAAAAAAATGTGTAATTTAACAGAAAATATGACGTCACAACTACAAAAATATACTGAGAAAGATTAAATAAAATTTTATCCGTGATTTTAAACAAATAAAACAAAAGTTAATAAATATGTAAATAAATATGTAAATAAAATCAGCAAATCTTAGGGCTAAGTAGATTTAGACTTAACTTTATGACATAGATGCTATTATGTAAAAGATAAATGTCATCGTTAAAAAAAAAAAAAAAAAAAAAAAAAAAAAAATCGTGTAAATCGATGCTAAACGAATTAAACCGGCATGATAGAAAAAATAATAAATTTGGGGACATTTATGTATTATCCCCTTGACAAATGAACTAGGAATGATTTTACTGAATTTTCCGTTGAAGTTTATTTCCATAAAAACTTAAATTTAAATTAAAATATTTCATTACTCGAATCCCCTTATTTTGATAAATAAAATTATACCATTTTAAAACATAAAGAACACTCTTTTATTGAAAAGTGAACTATAAAGGTTTTAGAAAACTACTACATACTTTTAAATCTTTATTAAAAGAAATTCATTATTGCCACTCGACGTTATACAAATACGTCCAAATCCTGTGTCACATACGATAGTTTTGTATAAGTGTAGATTTTTTGTTTGCCCCTGGAACCTGCCCCTGATGGAAAAAGTGCCTGGAAACACTTGTATCTAGTATTGTCATTGATTATGAAGTCGTGTGCAAAATTTCAGGTCTTTCGGACGACAAGAAGTTGCCGAAAATTGAATTGCAAAATTCGTTACATACATTAATAGTTGCATCATGTCAAGTTAATAAAAGTGTGTTAATTAAAAACCATGCTAAACGCTTTAATTAATCATTTAAAAATATAAAATTAAAATATTACGTCAATCTTAATACAAATATCGTTTGTGGTGAATAGTTTAAAATGCCGGTTTAGGCAAGAATTTAAAATTTACGATTGAGAGTAATACGTTACAGCTTCCTTTGACTTTTTATCTTGTGGAAACAGGTCTGTGAATAGGCTTCACGGAAAAATGAGTAAGGGAAAAATGGGTAACGGAAAGATGGGAAACGGAAAAATGGGTAAGCGGAAAAATGGGTAATGGAAAAATGGGTAAGCGGAAAAAAGGGTAACGGAAAAAAGGGTAAGCGGAAAAATGGGTAATGGAAAAATGGGTAACGGAAGAATGGGTAAATTGCGAATTGCTACTTGCGAATCGTACACTGAAATTGTCCCAAATTATGCCATAGAGTTAAACTATGTTTCGAAAACATTTCATCTTTGTTAGTGATTATTTATTTCATCGTCAGTTAGAAATTTATTCTTTTAAGAGGGCTGAATAAAAAAAAAATCTTTCACAGGACCTTTTTCAGTTAAAAAAATAAATAAATAAGCTTTTATTTATTACTTTATTCGCATATTTACTATTTATGGTATTTTAATTATTTTTTAAAAGATATCATAATGTTAAAATAATAATTATAATAATAATTAAAAAAAAAAAAAAAGAAGAAGAAGAAGAAGAAGAAAAGAAATAATGGAGACTATCAGCAATCACAAGTTGAAAAATAATTTTATACAAAATAATTTTATTATCCATATTATTATAATATCGCTCAGTTATATTTAAATGTTAGCTAGTTGCTGGTTAATTCATGAATAGGTTTTGTTACCTAAAAGTTTTTCAATTTTATACTTATTCACAAAAGGAATTTTTTTTTTCTTTAAATAATTAAAGACTAAAATGAATGACTAGAATTTAGTAAATTGCAGAGAAATATAAAAAGTTTTGATCTACGTCACACAAATATTACTTTTGTACATTTACATAAAAAATAAGACGAAAAGAAATAAAATGAAATTGAAAGTTCAAAACCACTCTCATTTGGAGGGGGAAAAAGGTTTCAAATTTTCAAATAACTAACTTAAATTCCGGTGTTTGAAAATAATGGAGGGCTTACTTCACAGTGAATCAGAAATACTTTGTGACATACTGTTAGTCAATCAATTACGCTAATCATATCTTATTTCACAGATATTGCTATTGGTATTGGGAGTAAAGGCGAAAGATTGCACTAAGGTCCTAGACCTGAAGAGGAGTGCCTTCAGTGGAGTCTTTCTAAGGGGTCCTAGCGCGCATTTACACAAGTTTTGGTGAAAACCACGGAAAACACCGAACGGCTCGGTAGTCGAGAGCGACCTGTGATCAAACTCGTAATCTTACGTCTACCAGTTTACAGAACAGAACCTCTCGAGTGCTAGCGGGCCCTTATTTTACAGGAAAAATTATTTTGTATACATCAAATATATGTATATTAATTTTGTTACATCGTATTTAGTATAAAGGTACCAAATTGTGCTTTAAATATGTACCTCGCATAGAATATAAAAATTATTTTAATTAGTTCCTTTTTCGATAATTATTAGTAGGAAACATTTTTATATTAATAATTCTTTTTAATTTTTTTTTCCTATTTAATCCAAACAGTAATATTATATGTAATACAATATTGAATTATCTTAAATAATTCAATAGTTAAAAAAAAAAAAATCTATTTTTAATAATTAAATTACGTATTATCAATTAAAATATTTTATTAAATGAATTTTAACCTTAAAAAAAAAAAAAAAAAAAAAGAAATATATATAAACATTCTTTTTTCGTTTAAATCTTTTTTATTAAAAATATTTTACAATAAGATTCACAATTAAAATCTGAAACATTATTATTCAAGCAATCTCTCTCTCTCTCTCTTTTTTTTTTTTTTTTTTTTTTTTTTTTTAATTGAAATGTATATTTTTAATAATTAAATTAGTTTTTCAATTAGGTCTTTTAAATTAAATAATTTTAATTAGCTCCTTATTTCTATGATGAATGATAGTAAAAAATCTTTTGATGTTTAAGAACATTTTGAAATAGTATTTTTATTTAAACGATCAAACAATAGTATTAAGCAATCTGAACTAATTGAATTATTAAATATGTATATATATATATATATATATATATATATATATATATATATATATATATATATATATATATATATTTAATAATTAAATTAATTTTTAATTAAAATATATTGCTATAAATTATGTATATAAACATATAATCATTTATAGTAAAAGAATCATTTTATATTAAAAAAAAATATATATATTCGTGGTGATTGTGGTAGTGTTAAAACCGGTTGATAACTTGAGTGCATTACACCTGCGTGAAATGCTCTCCGGGGTGGAAATAGGGGGCGGGAGCCTTAGCCTATACTTGCAAAAGTTTCGAAGAAAACCACGGGAAACTCTCAACGGCTTGGTCGACGAACGCGACTTGGGATCGAACTTAACACTTCCATTCTACTAGCATCGATTACCGCTCGGATGTTTAAATAAACTTTTTAACTGAAAGTCCAAAAAACAGTATTAAACAATCTCACTTAATTGAAATCTTAAAAATTTTGTTTTTAATTTATAAATTAGTTTTTTACTTAGAATATTTCATTAAATATTTTTATAGCTAGGTTTTCCTTAAAATCATTCATATATATATATATATATATATATATATATATATATATATATATATATATATATATAATCTTTTATTATTAAAAGTATTTTAAAACAGTTTTTTTTTTAATTAATATTAAAACCCAAAACAATGGTATTAAATAATTTCGACTAATTTATTATATGTATATATTATATGTATATTAGTTAAATTAGTTTTCTAAAATTTTTAGTTAATTTTTTAAAACTTATTTTTATTTATTTATTTATTTATTTTATTTTACTTTTTAATCATGCATAGAAAATATATATATATATATATTAATTTTTAAAAAAATAGGTTTTCCATTTAAAAGCTCAAATAGTTCTATTAAATAAATTAATTTAAACATTAAAAATTTTCACTTTTAATAAATAAAGATGTTTTTGATACATATTTTATTTTTTAATTTTTTGTGTATAATCTTTCACATAATATTATACATATATATACACACACACAAAGTATTTTGACAGAAATTAAAAGCATCCATATACATTTATCTACACATACGAGTAGTAATGATGACTAAATTTTAGCAGAAATTTAAAAAATCATAAACAATTTAGAGATTGCCTAAAAGCTATTCGCTTACTCCCGCCATCAGTTTACCTTCAACAAAAGAGGGGGCATATTTATTAGGTCTTTGCATAAATTCGTGCGGTTTTTTATTGCTTCATTTCATAAAAATACATCAAATCAAATGACAAATTTTAATCAAAATACTCTCCATTACTTTCTACAACCTTTAACCACTTTTCGGGTAACAAATATATACCACGGCGATAGAAGTTCTCGTCTTTGGAGGCAATAAAATGATCCGCGTCCGCACGAACTTTTGCAACGACCTAATAAATAAAAATGACATTGACAGACTTTCACAGTCCGACTTAATATTTTTTCTTACTGACAGCTTTTAAATAAAGCAGTTAATCGATTAGGGAATCGATTAAAATATTAATTTAATTTATTTAATTAAAGTAGATCTCTTGATCGATTAGGGAACGGGGACGTGCTCTCTGGGACGATGAATTTAGGTAAAAATGGCAACGGAAAAAATGGCAACGGAAATAATGGCACCGGAAAAAATGGCAACGGAAATAATGGCAACAGGAAAAAATGGCAACGGAAATAATGGCAACGGAAAAATGGCAACGATAAATATACAAAAAAAGGGTAACAAAATAAAGGAAAACGAAAAAGGATAATTTGAGAATTCTTACTGGTGAATAATATGCTAAAAATATCTGAAGAGTAAAATATATTTCATCATTGTACTGATAGCATTTTTCGCCGTCAGATATAAATGTGTATATATATATATATTTATATTTTTCTTCTAATTATTATATATATATATATATATTTACATAAGGACTCTGAATATTTGAATCATTCATTTTCCAACCTTTTTCGGTTTTAAAGAAGAAATTTTAGCCTTTATTAATATATTTATTCACGTATTCAATATTTGTGCGATTTTATATCAATGTTAGTTATTTAAAAAATAAATAAAATAAAATTAATGGTTAAATTGAAAAAACTAAAAAATTGTGGATGGGTGGAGATTGGAGGCTAATTTTACTTTTTGAGCATGGATAAACAGAAAGGCTTTCTTTGTGTAGACAATGACAGAATTGGGAAGGAAATGTTTTTCCTAGAAGCGTTCTCCAGATTTTTCTTTCATCTGGCAATGCCATTGAGTTACCCTCTGCTTTTGTTCTTTTGTATTCTCACCTCACAGTTCACAATCATAATCTATGTCGTGGCCCTTCTCCTTATAGCCCTACTTAAGACTACTATATAACTACTCTTTGAACACTTAATAGATAAGGAAGATTTTAAAAGGCCAGAATTTATGATGTTTCCTTCCTTTCAGATACAGAAAACAGAAAAACCCCCTTAAATTCTTTACAGATGTTAAAATCTTGCTTTCCTTTCTAGAAGAATCATGTCGTTGTCGCATAAAAAGATGTAAAGAAATGAACACAAAAGTATATTATACAATACGCCTTTTTGAAAGGTTTGACATAAAATATTAAAAAGACATACAATCGAAATTTTAATATGCAATTTTGATTCGTAAAAATTTAGTCAGACAAGTGAATTTTTACGTAATATTAATACATAAAATAATAATTAAGAATAGTATTTTAAAATTTTTAACGTTTTCAATGGTAGATTTAGTTTTTATTTAATAGTAGTATTTAATGAAGTATTTAATGAAGTATTATGAATTAATAATTTTTTAATATAATAATTAAATTTAATACTCATTATGATTGCTTACCTTAAGTAGAAATAATAATAATAATAATAAGTGATTACATTGTAGATAGGCATTAATTACAAAATATCTTTTATAATCATCTGAAGCACTGATTTTCTATGAATAGTAAATTTAGCATCACAAATTAAGTTATTGTATTTTTACTTTCTTTTATATTCAATAGAAAGTATTGGATTCGTAAAAGTTTTCAGTTCCCGGTTTTCGATGGCAATTACATGTTTTGAAAGATACTGTAAATGATTTAACCATTTTTAGAAAATATATGTCGGTCTGGGATCCTGGAAAAAAAAGGCGCCGGTAATGAGGGAACTTTTTCACTTCGCAAATTGCAAAATAATAAATATCAAATAATGAATTTCAAATTACATTTTTAGAATTTCATTTGATTTGGTACACCATTCATTTATTTTTTGTTTGAGAAAAGGGGGAGGTTGAGTTAGCAGAAAGTTGAAAGAAAACAATTGTTTTTATACCACCTTCTTACCGATTTTTAAGAAATTTTGTATATTCACGTACAATTTGTGACTATCACAATGAGTGTATTATATACATGGGGGGGGGGGGCAGATGGAAATAAAAAATATTCTTTTTAAAAATACCCTAATATAGATTTTAAAAAAAATATAAAAAAAAAAATAGTTGTATAATCACGTACAATCAGGGACCAATTTACTCACTTGGAGGCCCAGGGCACTCAAGTTCAATGGGCTCTTTTCCTGATGCTTTAATATGACAAAAAACAAAAAAAATCGCATATTTTTGATTCACGCGTCTAAAAATTCTCTCCATTTTCATTTTATCGCTGCGATCCTGAGATTTAGTTAACCTGTAAGACTTTGGAATGCAGTATCAGTAGTATGCAGTTGTATTTGCGTTTAGTGAAAATATTGCAATTTTTTCAATGAAATGATAGTTTTCTTGAAAGATCATACCGCTGATTTATATAACAGTACAGTAACACCTCCATCCATTGACGAAAAATCAAAAAACAACGACCACTATAGCAAAATTTGAAAAATTTTCATTTTAAGTATATCTATGTATTTTTAATGTATGATGGAGTTTCTTGGAGGCCCCCCTCAGTGTAAGGGTCCAGGGCACATGCCCCTAATGCCCTGCCTTAAATCAGGCACTGCGTACAATTTGTGAAACAATAACTGTAAGTTTCAGACATACTTGGAAGATGGGGAGTTAAAGAGGGGGGGGGAGGAGGGCAGAGAAAAATAAAATGATTTTTTATATCACCATTTTACCGATTTTAATGATATATTCTATAACTATCACTTACTTTTAATGACGATCACAATGAATGTATTATATACCTGGGGGGGGGAGGGCAAAGGAGCGCAGATGGAAGTAAAATATATTATTCTTTAAACTACCCTATTATCGATTTAAAAAATATATATATATGTATATACAACGTACTGTTTAAGAAAAATTACAGTAAGTATTACACATATCTGAACGGTTCACTAAGGGAGGAGGGGGCGGGAGCAGAGTGAAGAAAATGGTTATTTTTATATCACCATGCTACTTATTTATATGAAAATTTGTACTATCAATTACATTTTATTAAAATTATAATGAAAGTTACCTACAGTTGATAAGGGTGGGGGCTGGGGGGGGGGGGGCAGATGAAAATTAAAATAACCTTTTTAAACAACACTTATTATCCATTTCATTTTGTGTAAATATCGCTTACTATTAATAAAAAATTACAGTGAAGTTACACATGTCTGGGGGGGGGGGGGAGGCACAGAAGAAAAGAAAATGAATGTTTATATAACTATATTTTTCATTTTTATAATTTTTTTTATAAATATCACTGAATATTTAGGAAATTTACGCTGATTGTTATGTATATCTTGAGAGCTAAAAGGAGGAAGGTAAAAGAGAAAAATGATTGTATAAGTATCACAATATTACGGATTTTAATTAAAATTTTAAAAACTGTCACCTACATTTAATGAAAATTTTCAAAGAGTGTTATATATATCTAGGAGGAAGCTGGTGCTGAGGAAAAAAAAAATTTGTTTAAATCATTTTGTTTACATTTTAAAGATATTTTGCATAAATATCTCTTATTGTTTATCAAAAATTGAAGTGAAGAGGGTTTCACTACCCGGTGAGAACTAAGGGCTAATGTATATTTGTACCATTTTGGTATCGATTTAATGAAATTTCCTAGAAATATTACTTACCGTGTATAAAACATTACAGTGAGGTTAAGTATCAGTTTCTTTCTCTTCCTGAGTTTGTACGCAAAAATTTAATGTATGATTTAAATCTGAAAAATTTTACTAAAAAATGAAATGTTTTCTTTTTATCCGTCTCTTTTGCCATCCCCCACCCCCCACGTAGAAATAAAAAACTTACTCTCTCGTTGATGTTTAGCATGAGTTTTACAAGGAGAAATTAAGAAAAGTGCCCTTTTTTTCCGGCTCACGGAAAAAAGGGCACTTTTCTTTTTTGTTTCTACGAGGGGAAGGGGGGGGGGGATGGGACAGATTAAAAAAAAAAAATTCTGTTTCAGAATAATCATTTACCAATATTTTATATTAAATTTTAATTAATGTCTGATCTGAACACTGAATTGCATTTTTGCGTATTAACTTAGAAACTGAAAGATACTGCGGTACATCGCCCTCCCTAAAAATTTTCATAAAGAATAAAGTACATTTATACAAAATTTCCTATAAATATGAAGCAGTATAATTTAAAAACAATCGCATTTTTTTCTCCTCCTCCTTGTCCCTCATGTATAGGTAACACTCACCGTAATTTTTCCTTAAAAGTAGGTGATAGTTGTTAATATTTTAATTAAAATTGGTAACATTGTGATATTTATACAAGCCTTTTTCTCCTCTGCCCGTATAACCCCCAAGATATATTTAATAATCAGCGTAAATTTTCCTAAAAATTAAATGATATTTGTAATAAATTTTAGTAAAATGCAAAGCACAATGATATAAAACATTATTTGTATCTTTGTCTCCAGCACTCCCCCCCCCCTTACCCAGACATATGTAACACTCACTGTAATTTTTCATTAACAGTAAGCGACATTTGCACAAAATGACGCAAAAAAAAAAGATAATAAGTGTTTTTTAAATAGATTTTGTTTTTCCTCTGCCCCCACCGTCACCACACACATACTCGTCCCCCTTTTTAACTACAAGTAACTTTCATTATAATTTTAATAGAAAGTAAGTGATAATCAAACAAAGTTTCATACAAATAGCTAGTAATATAAAAACATAGTGCATAAAAAAGTAGCATAGTGATATACTAGCATAGTGATATAAAAACAACTCCTTTTTTTATTCTGTCCCCTCCCGAGATCTGTGTAACACTCACTGGAATTTTTCTTAAACAGTAAGTGGTATATACACAAAGAATTATTTAAATTGATACGATACTATGGTAGTTAAAAAATAATATTTTTCATTTCCATCTGCAACCCCCCCTCCCCCCCAAAGTATATAATACACTCATAAAAAGTAAGTGATAGTTATAGAATATATCATTTAAAACGGTAAAATAGTGATATAAAAAGTCATTTTATTTTCCTCTGCCTTCCCCTCTCTCTTTAACCCCCCCCCCACACTCCAAGTATGTCTGACAATTACTGTAATATTTTCACAAATTGTACGTGATTACACAAAGTTTTTTTTTTTAATCGATAATATAGGAAAATATAGAAGAATGTCTTGTGGTGGCTACAACATATTTTTTTCATTAATTAATTAATTTATGAAACTGAGAATTTTTTGACAATTTAATTTCTCATATTGGCATGCAGTATGTTTAATCATAATATGCACCGCAGAGTATTAGAATTTATTAATTGCAAGACAGAAACGGCTTAGTCATTATCTATAAACAATTTAATTTTGAATGGAATTAAACTTATAATTTATAATAAAAGTTTGGTTATGTAGCTAAAAAACATTGATTTTGCACTGAAATTATAAAAGCGGAGTTAAACTATTTTATATCATAAGATTAAACTGCATTAGTAAAATTATAACAAAGTAATTAAATGTAATATTTGTTAATACATTAAGATGTTCATAGAAACTAAATCTTTTAATATTAAAAGTGTTTTAAAACAATTTTTTAACTAAAAGCAGAAAAAATTGTAGTAATTTCAGCTAATTTAATTATAAAAATTTATATTTTTGATAATTCTTTTAGTTTTTAGATAATTAATTTAGTCATTCTATTAAAATTTTTAAAGTAAAATAGTTTTAATTCCATCCTTAACTACCTTTTTCCTCATAATTATTCACAGTAAATAAAATCTTTTAATAATAAAAGTATTTTAAAATAATATTTTCTATTGAAAGCAGAAAAAGTTGTATTAAGGAGTCACACCTAATTTAATTATTAAAATTTACGTTTTTGATAATTTATTTAGTTCGTAGACAATTAATTTACTTTTTCTTTTAAAGTTTTCTAAATAAAATAATTTTAATTAGATCCTTATTCCTATAATCAATTATAGAAAAAAATATTTTTATGTTTAAGAACATTTTGAATTTATTTTTTTCATTTTAAGGCTTAAACAACAGTATTAAGCAATTTGAACTAATTGAATTATTAAAAATTTATATTCTTAATAATTGAATTATATTTTATAAATATGTATTATTAAATCATTTTTTAATTATTATTTTTTTTTATATGTAATCATATATATATATATGTGTGTGTGTGTGTGTGTGTTTTAATTAAAAATATTTTGATGGTTGTGGTTTAAGCTTTAAAACCTATTGACAACATACTGGTCCTAAGCCTGGGTGAAATGACTTTCATAAGAGTTCTTTCTAAGGAGCATGTCCTTGATATATGCGATTTTCAGAAAAAAAAAAAAAAAAAAAAAAAACATGGAAAATTCTGAATGTCTAGGATGACAAACGAGACCTTGGATCGAACCCGCAATTCCAATCTATCAGGGCCCAGCAGCGGCAGAGCAGTTCTGCGCTCAAAGCTGGTTGACGTGAGGTGCTGGGTTCGATCCCAGGTCCTCATTCGTCGATCTAGTCGTTCGGAGTTTTCCATGGTTTTCTTAGAAACTTGCAAAAATATGGGCTAGGACCCCTTAGAAAGACCTCCACGGAAGGTACTCCCCCCCTCGGGCCAAGGACCTTAGAATTGTCAGTCGGCTTAATTCCCAAACACCAACAATAACACCAGTCTATCAGCTTGGAGAGCAGAACCAGTCGGCTACTGAAATAGGCATTTTAATTAAAAGTTTAAAAAAATGCATTAAGTAATTTCACCTAATTTAATTATAAAAAATTATATTTTTAATAAATAAATTATTGTTTTTTAATTAGAATATTTTAATGAATGATGCGATTTTTTTTTTTTTACTAGCTATTATTATTATTATTATTATTATCGTTCAGAGAAAATAAGTTGTTTTAATAATATTAAAAGTATTTTAATATAGATTTTACTATTAAAAGCTAAAACAATAATACTTTCCACGTTTTTTAATTTCTTCCCTTTTTTTTTTTTTTTTTTTTTTTTTTTGTTTAATTATTTTCAGGAAAAAAAAAAAAAAATATATATATATATATTTATATTAAAAGTATTTAGAAATAGATTTTTCAATTAAAAGCTCAAATAGTTCTATTGAACAAATTAATTTTATTATTAATCATTTTGATTTTTAGTAAATGCCGTCATTTTGAATTATATTTTTATATTAAATAAAATATTTTTTTTTCCCCTATAATCTGAAATATAAAAAAAAATATTTTTGCATTGAAAGTATTTTATTACAGATTTTGCAGTTAAAAGCTACCACATAATATCAATTTATATAACAAGCAATAACAATAGTTAAATCTCAGCAGAAATGTAAAACGCGTTAAAAATATTGGAGAAATGAAAGCACATAGCTATTTACCCCACCTTTTTCCAACATTTTAAAGCACGTGCGGAATCATTTGTCAATGTTTATCTCAGTGACGCCACGTGCGCCTGCTCTATTCCGTAATTTGAAAGCAAACAAGTAAATCTTATCTTCAGTTTCAAAATATACATGATTGTTGATGATATTGTAGGGATTTTATTGGGAGTCAATTGTATTTAGTAGTTCGAAAACTACTTTTTCCGTTCAGCCCACACATCAATCACTCACATACACACATAAAAACAGTTCTCTTTATTTACATAGATAATTGCACCTTTACCCATTTATTAAGTTATTGTTACCAATTTTACCGCTGCCTTTTTCCCCCAGTTGCCATTTTTTCCGGTTGCCATTATTTCCGGTTGTCATTTTTTCCGTTGCCATTATTTCCGTTGCCATTATTTCCGGTTGCCACTTTTTCCGTTGTCATTATTTCCGTTGCCATTTTTTCCGTTGCCATTTTTACCGAGCACCGGGACGATACCTCCCTTATCTTCAAATGGGGAAGGAATGAGCTACCAGGTGTAAGATGTGTTCGCAAATAGCACTGTTCGGAAATAGCAAGTAACGAAAAGAAATCAACTTTTTTTTTTCCTATTCCCCCCCCCCTAAGGTGTCGACAACCCTCACTATCTTTCTTTAAAGTGTAAGTGTATACAAAGTTACATGGTAATCTGTAGAAGTTTTCAACACTTTTCTTTTCAGTCTGTCCCTTAGCCTCCTCCCCAAATATGCATGTAACTCTGAAAGAATAAAATAAAATAAATAAATAAATAAATATACATATATATAATATGAATTAAAAAAGGGAAAACTATGTGAAACAAGGGCAAAATCCAAACAAATAAAACAGAAATAACAAGAAGGAGCAGAGACCGCCACGGTTTAAGATGGGTGGAGCGGATTAAACCACTTTGTTGGGCGTCCAACCTTTCCGAAATCCTTTTCAAGGAAAGCAAAGAAAAAAGTAGAAATGAACATAACTACATCTATATTTAATGTATATGCATATTAGAGTGAGTGATAATTAAAGAAAATTTCACTAAAATTTGTTTAAAAAAAAAAAAGGGGGGGGGGGGATTTTCTACTTTTTATAATCCGTAGAAATTTGATATAAAAAATGCATTTTTTTTTCTCTGTCTCCTAAACCCCCCCCCCCCTTCGGTTCCATTCTGATATATGTAATTCTAATTATACTATTCAAAATTCTAATGGATAATTAAACAAAGCTTCAAAAATTCTGTAAATGGTTTTCGTCTGAAAAAAATAAATTTGTGTTTTGCTTGGGCCTATAATACCGTGTCTTATAGATCATTTGAATGGACGAAACTTTTGAAATCAATGTGTTTGCGAAACTGTTTTCCTTTCAATGTATTTTGGTATATCCAGACTTTTGAAACACCCTGTATAAATAAAACTAAATAATAATAAGAAGCAACAGAGGTCACCACGGCTTATGTTGGGTAGAGAGATTTAAACAAGTATTACATGAGCCCATCTTTTCCCAAATCCTCTGCAAGACCATAAAAAGAAAATATAAGAAAAAATTTTGAAATGTGAAGATTTTTATACTATTATTAAGAGAACAAAAATTATTATTTTATAATTATTGATAGTTTTTGAAATCACATTTTCATGAACTAAATAAATCATATATACTATATTTTAAAATATTAACTATTTTGTACAGCTATACTTAACATAATATACATATCACAGTGAAAACATTTCATTGAAATTTGTAGAAAAAAAAAAAAAAAAAAAACTCATATGCCCCTCTAGCCCTCCGTAATTTGTTGAAATTTGCTTTAAAAAGCTACATTTTTTAATCCTAAACCCCTCTCTATCAGATATATGTAACTCTCATTATATATTACTTAAAACTCTAATGATAATTAAACAAAGTTTCATTAATATCTTAAATATATATATATATATATATATATATATATATTTATTTATTTATTTATTTATTTATTTATTTATCTTGCTATACTCATTGTGGTCCCCTTTAGCCTCCCCCCATGTATATTTGAGCTTTAGTGGGGATTTTGTCCGGCGGGGATTTTGTCCGTGGGGATTTTGTCCGGTGGGGCTTTTGACCGGGACCCGAATTATTCAACTGTTTAGCTTCCGTTCTCATTCTTTTCAATATTATCATTAAAAATTATATATATATTGTTCGTAAGTAGGGGGAGGGTTTTTTTTTTTTTTTTTTTTTTTTTTTTGTACCTAAATTGCAAAGTTATTTATTTTATTTCTAAAACAGTTTTTTGCATATTTTATAAGATCAATACTGCTCAAGTAAAGTTAGATATATGTAATGTTTAATTCCGTACTTAAAGTAATTTTAATAATTAAAAGATTTTTTACGTGCAATTATTTAACAATTCATTTAAAAAACAGCAAATTATCAGCTTAATCTTTATCTGTAACCAACATATGTAGCCGAGAAGGTTACGTCGCAGTTCCGACCGGGGTTAAAATCGTAGCAGTTCCGACCGAATTCTTAAATCCATGCACACCTGTTCATAGCAAGGTAGCTTTTCCGACAACTGTAATTAAAGGCATGACAATCGCTGCGTTAATGGATATATCACATTTACAAGAGACAAGAGATCAGCCTGATTCCCTTAGCAATGCACATTAAATTTAATGAACATTATTTCAGAACTACGTATTTGTTGTTGAATTTTTCTCGCCAAAAAGATTAAATATTTTACTATGCAAAAATTATTTAAAACATGTTATAGTATAATAACATGACCAAAAATCTATTAATAATTATATAAATACAATAATAGTGCACAATCATTTTTGTAATCAATATTATAAACTATTAAAATTATCGAATTCGGAGCATATTCAGATTTATTTATTAGATATTCGTATTAATAAAATTATAACTTTTACAAAAGTACATATGTTTGAGTTTATGAAAATGTTCATTAATCTTCAAAAAATAAATAAATAATCAAAGAGAAGTATCTATGAAGTACTAATGAAAGAAATTTAAGAAAACCTGGTATTTAGTTAGACCCTGACATAATTTGGTGCTTATTACATTTAAGGATCAATCGCTCAACAAGCGTTGCTTGTTTTCCCATTTTCTCAAAATATTTAACATGGCAGTATAGGGCAAAATTTCGTATAAATATACATAATGAGTTATTTTTAACGTGTGACTGTAAAATTAATATGAATTATTGATAATAGTAGTAGTAAAATAGGAAAAAAGGTTTGTGCAAGTGGGCGCATTGCTTCTTTCCCTTGGGGGGGGGGGATTCATAATGGATATCTTTCTGAAAATCTCGTCAATACCTTTGAAACGAATGGTTGAAAAATAGGTCTGTGATAATTTAAAACAAAGTTATCGATTTTTTATTTCTTTTCTTTAACGAAAAAAATCGCATTTCTTTTGATACTGGCAAAAAATTGACTTTTTGTCGGCATTGAATCATAACTCGTCAGATGTAGGTCATCTGCATTTATAATGCAAAATAATTTTTTAATTTAATAAACAATTTTCATTGCATGAATTTCAGTAAAATTATATAGAAGAAATTCTTGTGGTGTGGCCACATCATACTACCTTTTTATTTATTTAATTTATTCACTAAAAGGTAAAATCTCTCTCTTTCTCTCTCTTTATTATTATTATTATTATTATTACCATGTTTTTATTAACTTCAATTTTTGTTAGCATGTTTGTCCGGTACAAATCTTGTAATCTATTTTTAACTAACTTCCCTACTAGTTAGACATTTGGAAATTTCATAGTAGCTTATACCCGGGTGACAACACAATACTTCGAAGTTAGATTTTCAAATAGTTTTCTTTTAATTAATTAAAATATGAAAATAATAAACTCTTAATAGCAATAAAATAGCCATTTAAATATTTGTTATAATTTAATTGTTGCAAAAAAAAAAAAAAAAAAAAAAAAAAAAAAAAAATACGAGTTCATTTTCTTTCGACATAAAAATGAATACATCTAATTCAGCGTGACAGCGTGAACGTTTAAAAATTATAAAAAGTTCAATTAATTGACGTCATTATCACTTTACAAATTTTATACACATTGACAAGTGCTAATGAAGTGCACGATGCTTATATACATTGTTCTAAAAGGAGTAATATTTCATTTTTAAAACCATTTTTTTTTTCATTATTATTATTATTTCACTGAACTGAATCCGCGTGCTTAAATATTACTTTTTATCCTCGCGTATTATATTAATGATTCATCAGAAAATTTAAAAACATGGTATATATATATATATATTTACAGTCGGCTGCAAAATTATTCGAGCACTAGCAATATTCCTTGCCAAAAAAAAGTACACTTAATACAGCTTTGTTAAATAAATCCTTGTCGAGTCATGTTCTTAATCAGTCTAAGAACATGATTCGACAAGGATTTACTTAGCAAAACAGTCTTAAGTGTACTTTTTAAATATAGAAATTATTGGCTACTGCTCGAATAATTTTACAGTCGACTGTATATATATATATATTTTTTAATCTTATAATTATTATATTTAAAAAGTATAAATACATTATAAAACATTACGAACAACAATAATAATCTTTACATATATATATATATATATATATATATATATATATATATATATATATATAAGGCAATGTTTGTGTGTATGTCTATGTGTGTACAGCGTAGCGCAAAGACGGTAGTTCGAATAGTCACGTGTTTCGACACAAAGGTGCCCTCCGAGGGGTCCTTGTGCACCTCGAAACCCGATTTTCGAATGTTTGATTAGTTTTCTTTTAATTAGTTAAAATGTGCAAATAATAACTTCACATATTAGCATTATATTAGCCATTTAAATTCTAACTATAATTTAATTGTTGCTAAAAGAAGAATTACAAGTTCTTTTTTTTTTTTTTTTTTTTTTTGTATAAAAGTAAATGCATTTAATTAAACGTGAACAATAAAAAATTATGCATCTCACAAGAACTGACGTCATTATCACTTTAAAAAATTTATACGTATTGATAATGGGCTAATATAGTTTATGATGCCAAAGTACGTTGTTCTAAGTTGATTTTTCATTTTTAAAAGAATTTATTTTTTATATTTTTACTGCCAAGTTGTTGAAAAAAAAAATATATATATATATATATAATAAGTTAAAGAAAAAATATATATATATGTATATATTTTAAAAATATTTTGAAAAAGAAATTTCAGCTAAAAGAATAGCGAAAAAGAAAACTCAACTAACTTAATTAGTAAAAAACTCTATATTTTATAATTAAATTAATTTTTGATTGTAACTTTTGATAAAATATTTCTTTTATATTTTTCTATAATAATTAATAGAAAAAATCTGTTTTAAATAAATGTCTTTTGAAATAAATTTTTCGAATAATAGCCTAAAGGATAGTATTGAGAAAGTTCGGCTAATTTAATTAGCATATATTGTATGTAATTTAATGTAAAATTTTATGAATTAGATTATTTAAATAGTATAATTTTAATTATTTATTTGTTCTATAATCATTGCAAAATATATTTTTTTTTATATTACAAAGTATTTTGAAATAGATTTTCTGTTAAAAGTTCGAACAGTAATATTAAGTAATCTGATCTAAATTCATTATTTAAAAAATATTTTCGATAATTAAATAAGTTTTTTTATATTCTATATCATTAATTATTTTTATATAATTACTGATTAAAATAACTTTTTATAGTAAAAATAATTTGGTGGTGGTAGTTTAGGTGTTAAACCAGACTGAGAACATGAGTGTCGACAACCATGACTTGGGATCGAACCCGACACTTCCTGTCTACGAACGTGGACAGCAGAACTGCTGGGCTTATTAATTAAAAGTCGAAATAATTGCATTTAACGATTTCATCTAACTTAATTATAATAAATTACATTTTTAATAAATAAATTAGTTTTTTAATTGAATATTTCTTTAAGTAATTTTTTAACTAGCCTTTTTTTTTTTTTTTTTTTTTTTTAATTATTCATAAAAAGAAAAATAAAATCTTTTAATATTAAAAGTGTTTTAAAATAATTTTTTTTATTAAAAGCAGATACAGTTGTATTAAGCAATCGCAGCTAAATTAATTATTAAAATTTATATTTTTGATAATTAATTTAGATTTTAGATAATTAATTTAGTCCTTTCTATTAGAATTTTTTAAATAAAATAATTTTAATTACATCCTTTTTTTTCGTAATTATTCACAGAAAATAAAATCTTTACATATTAAAGGTATTTTAAAATATTTTATTTCTAATGAAAGCAGAAACAATTGTATTAAGGAATCACAGCTAATTTAATTATTAAAATTTATATTTTTGGTAATTTATTTAGTCCTTAGATAACTAATTTACACTTTCTTTGAAAGTTTTTTAAATAAAATAATTTTAATTAGATCCTTATTTCTATAATCAGTTATAGGAAAACTTATTTTTATGTTTAAGAGTATTTTGAATTAGATTTTTCATTTTAAAGCTCAAACAATAGTATTACATGGCTGCCAAGTTTTTAAATTTATTCCGGAATGTTGTTAGTTCTGCCGCTTTTTCACACCGTAATATTTTTAGATTGATTTTCTTAATATTTATTCATAATTATATATCGAAGAAATTTTTTCTACAATGACTACAGTGTGGAAAAAAGGGCGGGGCTAAGAACATTCTGGAATAAATTAAAAAACTTGGCAGCTATGTTTTAAGCAATTTCAGCTAATTTAATTATTAAAAATTTACATTTTTAATAGTTAAATTATTTTTAATTTGAATGTATTATAAAATGATTTTTTAATTAATATTTTTTACATAATCATTTATTTAGTTTTTTAATAAATTATTTTATTTTGATGATTGTAGTTTAAGCGTTAAAGCCTATTGACGACATACAAGTCCTAAGCCTGGAGGAAACGACTCTCATGAGAGTTCTTTCTAATGAGCCTTGGTCTGTATATACGCGAGTTTAGAGAAAACCATGGAAAACTGCAAATGTCTAGTTTGAAAAGTGGGACCTTGGATTGAACACGGCAAAAGAAGTCAATCAGAGCCTACGAGTGGCTGAGCGGTTCAGCGCTCAAAGCTGGTGGTAGACGTGAGGTGCCGGGTTTGATACCAGGTCACGCTCTCGCCCTAGCCGAACGGAATTTTTCGTTGTTTTCTCAGAAACTTGCGTAAATACAGAATAGGAACCCTTAGAAAGACCTCCACGGAAGGCACCCCTTCAGGCCTAGGACCCTAGAATAGTCAATCGGCCTTATTCCCAAACACTAACACCAACCTATCAACTTGGAGAGCAGAACAGCTCGACTACTGAAATAGGCCTTTTAATTAAAAGTCCAAAAAATAGTGCAAAGTAATTTGAACTTATTTAATTATAAAAAATTATATTTTTAATAAATAAATTTTTATTTTTTAATTAGAATATTTTATTGAATTTTTTTTTTTTTAAACTAGCTTTTATTTTTATTATTATTATTATTATTGTTCATAGAAAATATCTTTTAATATCAAAAGTATTTCAATAAAGATTTTTCTATTAAAAGCTGTTACAATAATACTACACAAACTCAGCTAATTTAATTTAATTATTAATATATATATATATATATATATTGGTTAAATTAATTTTCTAGATTTTTTATTTTATTTATTTTTTAATCTGTAATTATTTAGAGGGGAAAAAATATTTTTACAATATTATATAGTATTTAGAATATTATATAATATTTGTAGTACTTAGAAATAAATTTTTCAATTAAAAGCTCAAATAATTCTATTAAACAAATAAATTTTATGATTACACATTTTGATTTTTAATAAATGCAATCATTTTTAATTATATTTTTATATTACATAATTCTTTAGATACTTTTCTTTTCTATAATCTCCCGTAGAAAAAAAAAAAAAAAAATTTTATATTAAAAGTATTTAGAAATAGATTTTTCACTTAAAAGATCAAATAGTATTTTTAAAACAAATAAGAAACATTGTGATTTTTAATATAAGTGCAATCATTTTCAATTATATTTTTATATTAAATAATTCTTTAATTATTTTTTTGTATAATCTCCCATGGAATTTTTTTTTTAATATATAAAATTGAATTACAAGATAAGAGAAAGCCGTGTGAGTGCCACACCAGTTTATTAAGGTAGAGAAAAGAACTAAAATACTAGCGCATACTAGCACTCCCTCCCACCTCAAGATTACATTACGAGAATTGTATATATATATATTTTTTTTTAAACCTCTTATTTAAATTTATTGACTTTTTTACGCGTTTGGGTTTTTTATTTAATAAATAAATTCAGTTTTATTAACTCTTTTTAACGCATTTAATTAGTGAAACCCCCACCCCACCCCTACTTACACATAAACACACCTGTGTTGCACCTGCTTTGGAATAGATCAGGTCGGAAGTGCTACCCTCAAACCAAAACGGTCGAAACTGCGACGATTTTAACCCCGGTCGGAAGTGCGACACCACCAGCCGGGAATACTTGAAAAAATGCAGTAATCCTCTCTTGTCAAACTTCTTTCTCCATTACCATTCTAGAAAATACCACCCTTCCTTTTATGCTACAGGGGAGCGTAACTCAATGACTTCCCCAAGCATGATAAAAACTAGAGAACGCTTCTAAGAAAAAGAATTCCTGTCAAACACCTGCCATCACTACTCAAACAAAGCTCTTCAATTTATCTCTGTCCGAAAAATAAAAATAGTCTCCATTATTTCTTTTCTTTTTCTTCTTCTTTTTTTTTTTAAATTATTATTATTATAATTATTATTTTAACACTATATCTTTTAAAAAATAATTAAAATACCATAAATAGTAAATATGTGAATAAAGTAATAAATAAAAGCTTATTTATTTATTTTTTTAACTGAAAAAGGTCCTGTGAAAGATTTTTTTTTTTTTATTCAGCCCTCTTAAAAGAATAAATTTCTAACTGACGATGAAATAAATAATCACTAACAAAGATGAAATGTTTTCGAAACATAGTTTAACTCTATGGCATAATTTGGGGCAATTTCAGTGTACGATTCGCAAGTAGCAATTCGCAATTTACCCATTCTTCCGTTACCCATTTTTCCATTACCCATTTTTTCCGCTTACCCTTTTTTCCGTTACCCTTTTTTCCGCTTACCCATTTTTCCATTACCGTTTTTTCTGCTTACCCATCTTTCCGTTACCCATTTTTCCCTTACCCATTTTTCCGCCTCCCGTGAATAGATATGAGGTTTTTGCGTGGGAGGAAAATATAATGACGCCAAAGCTCAGTCTGAGCCTCAAAATCTTGTAACAATGAGGCTTTCCTCATAGCTTCCTCATAGGAAGTAATTTTGGGCTGCAAAATGCTCTTCCTGAAATCGTTAGGTAGAATGGATAAGAGTTTGTTAAATTTGATGGCATTTAGATCTTCGGTATTAGAGGTGTGGTTATGTTCTTTAGGAACTAAGATGTCTAACCGATGAGAAAGACTACGAATAGACTCGGCTGGAAGTAAAGTAAGAGCGCTGAAATCTGCAGTGGCTTTAGATAAATTATCCTGTTTAAATTGGTTTCTGAGAAGTTTAAAAATGGCATTGGTTGAGGAAATGTTTTCACCTTTGAATTAAGAATTTAAGTGCAGGTCTCGTTAGTTTAGTTTTTATAAAGGCAACAGCTTGTTTTTGGTTCCATTTGTTGGAATCAATAATTTTTTGAATTTGTGAGATAAAGAATTCTAACAGTTCTGAATTACCGTCAAACTGGGTGATATGAATACGAAAGGAATTTTGTGCCATGGTTACAAAAAATAAATAAATAAATAAATAAATATATATATATATGTATATATATATATATATATATATATATATAATATGGCAGATTTATAACTCTAAATGTCGAAATAAAGTCTATTTTGCGCCAACATAAGGGGAAATGCAAATTCTTCTCTTTCTTTTTTTTTTGTTAAAAAATGAAAAAAAGAACTTTGTTTTAAATTCTTCCATTTCTGAATCTGTACTCAATTGAGTGTTGTTGCATATACTAACTAGTGTGTTGTGGCCACCACGAGACTTTCATCTATATAATTTTATACAAATTCCTTATTAAATTACTGTTTATGAAAAATATTTTCCGTGATAAATTGAGACGATTTTATTTGGCAGAATCATAACACTAAATACCAAAAGAAAGTCTATTTTGTGCCAACATAAAAAGAAATGCAATTTTTTTTTTTTTTTTACAAAGTGATTTTTTTTTTTTTTTTTTTTTTTTTTTTTTTTATGGAAAAAAAAGAAATCGCTAATTTTATTTTAAATTCTTCCCCTTCTGAATTTTTACTCAATTGAGTGTTGTTGCATATACTAACTAGTATGTTGTGGCCACCACGAGACTTTCTTCTATATAATTTTATACAAATTCATGCAGCAAAAATCATTTATTAAATTATCATTTATGAAAAATATTTTCCATGATAAATTGAAGCAAATTTTATGCGACAGAATTATAACACTAAATGCCAAAAAAAGAAAAGTATATTTTGTGCCAAAATAAGAAGAAATGCAAATTCTTTTTTCTCGTGTTTTTTTTTTTTTTTTTTTTTTTTTTTTTTTTTTTTTAAATGAAAGAAAGAAATCGCTAACGTTGTTTTAAATTTTTTCACTTCGCAATTTGCACTCAATTGAGTGTTGTTGCCTATGCTAACTAGTATGTTGTGGCCACCACGAGACTTTCTTCTATATAATTTTATACAAATTCATGCAGTAGAAATTATTTATTAAATTATTATTTATGAAAAATATGTTCCGTGATAAATTGAGACGATTTTCATCTGACAGAATTATAACACTAAATGCCGAAAGAAAGAGTTTTTTGTGCCAACATAAGAAGAAAAGCAATTTCTTTTTTATTTATTATTTATTTATTTATTTATTTATTTATTTTTATTTATTTATTTTATTTTATTTTATTTATTTATTTATTTATTTATTTTGGTTAAAAAATGAAAAAAGAAATCGCTAACTTTGTTTCAAATTATCACAGATATATGGTCCAAGTATTCGTTTTAAAGGTATTGACGAGATCTTTCGAAAGATAAACATATTAAAATTTTATATCTGGGGGAGGGGGGGGGGGAGTTCTCCCTCATACACAATTTTTTTTTTCCAACTTTACTACTACTGCTATCAATAATTCAAATTAGATTAAAAATTACTCGTTAAAAATTACTCTCATTATGTACATTTATGCGAAAATTTGACGTATACTCCCGTGTTAAAAATTTAGAAAAAAATAGGATCACATCGCCACGTGTTGAATGGTTGATTCTCATGTCTAATCAGCTCCAATTTATGTCAGGGTCAAACGAAATACGAAGTTTGGTTAAATTTCGTTTATTTGTTCGTGAGATACAGTGTTCACAAAATTTTTGATGCACATTCACAGACACATAGGCAGACTGACATACATTTTTTAAAAACTGTCAAATCTTGTTCAGTTATCCCAAAACGTGCAAATTCATTGAAAACTGGAGTTCGAATAATTTCACGAATCTAATACTTTCTCTATATATACATACATAAGAAAATAAAAATGAATCTTAATTGCGGCTCAAAATCGAAAATCGGAAGTTTTTTTTTTTTTTTTTTTTTTTTTTTTTTAATTCTATATAATGTATAATTTTTAGGGGTGGGAATCGATTAAGAGTTTTAACTGGGTTAATCGTAGTTCATTAATCGATAAATCGGTCGATCAATCGGATTTTTAGTCGGTTTTCATTTTTCTTTATATAATTTTATTTCAATGATGAATAAAACTCTCATATTGTGTGTGTGTATATATATATATATTATTCATAAGTTTGACTGATTTTTTTTTTTTTTTTTTTTTTCAAAGAAATTTTTTTAATCAATTATATTTGTTTCATAACTGAAATTTAAATCAATTTTCAGAGTAATAATTGGTGACTTTAAGTGTTAATTTTATATAAATATTTTCACTTATTCAATTTTATTTATTATTATTATTTTTTTTTTAAATAAATTAATTTTTCGATTCATTTTGAAAGAAAAATTAAATGAATTTACACATATTTTAGTTTTATATTTGCAGGTCTTGTCCATCTCGCTTGTCACTATTTTTAAATGAATTCTCAAAATTCCATATCATTATCATAAAATCCTCAAATTCTTATACTTTAGTTCTTTGTCACTTCGGACTAGAACACAGAATATTATTTTCGGTTTCTACTTCAATAGTTACTATCAGCAATTCTGGACAGACAATAAATGCTTGAAGATACTGTGAAACACTGTTGACATTTCCCCCATCAGAAGGATAGTGGAAATCTCTATTCCTTCTTCTTTTTTTTTTTTTTTTTTTTTTTTAATCTTTAGCATTTCCATTTTTTGAAAGCTTCGTGTTTCTGAGAATACTAAGACCCTAGCCAACACTTTCTATAGAAGGTTACAGACAGGTGGTGTTGCTCCAGCATGCACATGAAGCGGCTTTTTGTTTAACTGTCCTCCCCCTTTTCTCTATCAAAAAAAGTGCAGCGACTTCTTTTGAGAGGTTTTATTTTTATTTATTTATTATTATTATTATTATTATTTTTTTTTTTTTGCTTTTTCATTATTTGATGGATGGATGTTTCTTAGAATGTTTGTTAGCAAAATATGTGAAAAAATATTTTGTAGGCAGAACAATATTTTTACTTTAATTCGTAGTTAAAGAATTTTAATCGGATTTTGAAAATTTTTAATCGAATTAATCGATTCGATTAACCCGATAAAAAAAAATGATCGGGACTAACCATTGATTGATTAACCGAATCAATTAATCGATTAATCGGCACAGCCCTAATAATTTTCAATAATCTTTACGCTGGAAAAATGCTTGTTAGCTACAGACAGCTATTTTTAATTAAGTTATTTTTGAAAATCAAGTGTCACTTCTAAATAATTCTTTAACTTTAGTTTGGATAAGAAACTTGAATTGGTACATATTTCGTAAGCACTCATATAATACAGAGAAGATTTTGCACAAAAGTGCTATAAATAAGACGGGAGAAAATTTAATTGTGTTCCTTTACTTTCATGAATCTTACTCTTCTCACCTTAGCCCAAGGATGCAGTACTTATTTCTCACATTGAAAATGTCAGTTCTTTATATCCCTCAAAACAATTTTGATAGAAATTAACTTTTACTTTTTTTTTTTTTTTTTTTTTTTTTGCAGAATTCGCCTTTTATTTTATTACTAAAAATATCTGAAGAATATTCCTTAAGGGCAGAGTGTCAAAGTCATCCGTTTTATGCGCTGTAAATTATATGTAATAAAAGAATTTGTTATTAAATCTTTGGCATATGATAATAAAAGTTGTTCCAACAATACGTTTCTGCTTAAAAACGACATATTCTCGCAGGCTTTTCAAGGGAATTTTCATATGAATAGACAAAATATGACATGTACTTTAAGAATATGTTAAATACATTGTGTCATTTCCCTGCTATATTTTCGATTTTCGATTGTATTTTCGATTATGTAAGGAAAGTAGTCATGATTTGCGAAATGGAACTTGCATCTCAGATAGCTCAAAAAAGAATAGTCGTAGAATGTTACAAATTTATATCTGAGATTATCTGAATGTCTAATAGTAAACTTCTAACTTAGCTTTTGATACGACTTTCTCTTTCAGAAATATAGACGATTTTCTGCGATTTTTCTTGATGTGTGTGTGTGTGTGTGTATACAGTGGGTACAAAAAGTAATTGCACACATAGATTTCCGTTTATAATTAATAAAAAAAAGCAATAAGAAATACAAAAATTGATACTGTTAAATCAGAACAAGTTTACTTATCTAAACTAATTAGAAAAATACAATAATATAAACAAAAACAACTTTTTTGTAACAAAATTAAAATATCATATGTCAAAAAAGTATTTGCACACTTGTATAAATACAAAATAAATGTAATACTTAGGAAAATTTCAGGTAACTAATATTTAGTATGCATTCCATTAGCATCTATCACTGCTTTTAATCTTGCTGGCATTGATTTAATAAAATTTTCTGTAAGAGTAGGGTCAATGTTAGACCACTCCTCAATAAGTGCTTGTTTAAGTGTAGATTTGCTTGAAATCTTCCTTTTTCTTATTTCTGAATCCAACGAATTTCACAAATTTTCCAAAGGATTTAAGTCTGGTGATTGTGGTGGAGTGGCAAGTCTTCTAGGGACATTATAAAGCAACCACATTCGTGTTATACCGGCAGTGTGCTTGGGATCATTGTCTTGCTGAAAATAGTAGGAATTACTGATACCCAATTTTATTGCACTTTGTGGCAAATTATCTCGCAACACATCAACATAGGTTTGAGCTGTCATATTCCCATCAATGAAACACAAATTACCTTCGCCTTTGCTAGCCATGCATCCCCAAACCATAACAGAGCCTCCTCCATATTTAATTGTAGGTAATACATTTTTATTAAGAAAAGCAGTGCCAGGTTTCCTCCAAACTAATCTCTTGCCATCTGATTTAAAAATATTGAACTTACTCTCGTCAGAGAATATGACATTTTTCCAGAAATCAAGCGGCTGATTGATATAATCCCTAGCGAATTCAAGTCTCTTCAGTCTATTTCGTTCACTTATAAAAGGTTTTTTCCTTGGAGATCTCCCATAAATTTGTGCATTATGCAGGATATTTCGAACACTTTGGGCACTAATTTGAACTCCAAATGTTGAAGAGACATCATTGGCTAATGTAATCGCACTAACAAATCGATATTTTGATGTTTCTCTTATGATTTTCCGCCTAATTCACTGTGAAAGTTTCTTTGGACGTCCGGAACGCAACTTATTTGCGGTAGATCCTCTTTTAGTCCAAGCGGCGGCTGCAAAAGAATGACTTGAGAAGGTACGAAGCTGATTTTTTTCCTATAGATAGAATTCATTGTTACAATGAAAATCTGATAGGGTTGCCTGGTCAAAGCCGTCAAGTTTAAGAGAAACAACCTCACTTCCGATTTTCGAACCCCAAAAGGTATGAAGATGAAACCGGTGCTAAAATGTAGAGATTAATATGCTCTTTAAAATGGCATAGGGTTGCCTGGTCGAAACCGTCAAGTTTCAGAGGTTGCCTCGATAATAGGGATCAAATTTAAACGATTTTCGAACCCCAAAAGGTATGAAGATGAAACCGGTGCTAAAATGTAGAAATTAATATGCTCTTTAAAATGGCATAGGGTTGCCTGGTCAAAGCCGTCAAGAAACAGAGGTTGCCACGAAAATAGGGGACGTATTTTACGATTTATTTATCCAAGTAAAAAGTGATTTACCCAAGTGTAAAGATGAAACCGGTGCTAAAATGTAGAGATTAATATGCTCTTTAAAATGACATAAGGTTGCCTGGTCAAAACCGTCAAGACCCGGAGGTTGCCTCGAAAATAGGGGTCAAAATTAAACGCTTTTCGAACCCCACAAGTGTAAAGAAGAAACCGGTGCTAAAATGTTGAGAATAATATACTTTTTAAAATGGCATAGGGTTGCCTGGTCAAAGCCGTCAAGAAACAGCGGTTGCCACGAAAAAGTGGGGCGTATTTTACGATTTATTTACCCAAGTAAAAAATGATTTACCCAAGTGTAAAGATGAAACCTATGCTAAAATGTAGAGAATAATATGGTCTTTAAAATGGCATAGGGTTGCCTGGTCAAAACCGCCAAGAAAAGAGGTTGCCACGAAAAGTGTGTGCGTGTGGGGGGGGAGGGCGAATTTTCGCGGTTTTCTTACCCTAACATATTTAAAAATGAAACCGTTTATAAAATATAGAGAATAATATTCTCTTTTGAGTATCATAGGGTTGCCAGGTGAAAATCTCGAAAAATAGTGGTTGCCTCGAAAGAAAAAAAAAGCTAATTTGGAAGGGTTTTTTATACAATGTGAAGAAAAAATATAAAAAGTACTTAAAAAATAAAAAATAAATAAACTGTAATGAAACTGTTCTAAAATTTCCCATAAAAACAACGAAATAATAATAAAAATTAAAAATGTAGCATGCGGATACGGATAAGAAAATACGACCGCAAAAGTTAACAGAAATGAAGATAATAATGCCCAAGAAACTCATAATAAAAAATTCTGTTAGTATACAAAATAAATAATTAAATAAAATGAAAAAAAAAAACCTCTTATTTCAGATTTGCAGCAAGATTTACAAATTTCAATTTCATAAATTAATTCATTGTTATTAAGAAACGCGAAAAATTTATCAATTTTTTAAAAATGTTTTTCGCTTTATTTGTACCCATGATTAATTTGCAGAAGGTATTATTGATTATTTTAATTAGATATAAAAAAAATTAATTGAGAAAATTTTCTAAAATTGACAAATTCTTAATATAACAAAATCGGCACAACCCAATATTTTCGTATAAAATTCTACAAAGCAGTCGCTTCAGGGAATTATCTTCTCAATACTTTGACACAATTTGAATATTTTAAGTATTGAAAAATGGGGAAAAAACGAGCTCGTGAGCTGAAATTAGTTTTATACAGATTAGAAAAAGAATGGTCACGCATAATAATTTAATTTTCTTCATGCTTTAAAATCTCTTATATCATTAAACAAATAAAATAAACGAATATTGAAATTCGCTTCCTTTTCTAAGCTGACCGCTAAACCTTGACAGGTTTGAAGCACAATTGTAAGTAAATTGAAAAGTGTTGTATGTTCTACATTTAGCTAGCAATTTCATCTTTTAAATATTAATCATTTCGTGTTTAACCTTTTTAAAATATTCTTCATGTGTGTTTCACTTTGTGTTAAACACCTTTAATATTTGTTAGCTTTTTGGAGACTGACCGCTATTTCTTTACGAATTTTACCAGGCAAACATATGCCATTTAAAAATAACTCCTACGCTGTACATTCTGGAATCAGCTACACCTTTCAAATATTCATATAATTTCATCCTTATTCATTTTCTTTGTTAATGCTATTCGTATTTTTTTACACTTCGTTAAGAAATCTTCAGAACTCGCCTATTTTTTTGTGGTTGACTGCTTTACTTGACAGATTTGACCTATTTTCGGGGCAACCTCCGAGTCTTGACAGTTTTGACCAGGCAACCTTATGCCATTTAAAGAGCATATTAATATATATATTTTAGCACCGGTTTCATCTTTACAGTTGGGTAACTCACTTTTTACTTGGGTAAATAAATCGTAAAATACTTCCCCTATTTACGAGGCAACCTCTGTTTCTTGACGGCTTTGACTATTCAACCTTATGCCATTTTAAAGAGCATATTAATACCTACATTTTAGCACCGATTTCATTTTTACACTGGTGGGGTTCGAAAATCGTTTAAATTTGACCCCTATTATCTAGGCAACCTCTGAAACTTGATGGTTTTGACCAGGCAACCCTATGCCATTTTAAAGAGCATATTAATCTCTACATTTTAGCACCGGTTTCATCTTTACACTTGGGTAAATCACTTTTTACTTGGGTAAATAAATCGCAAAATACGTCCCCTATTTTCGTGGCAACCTCTGTTTCTTGACGGCTTTGACCAGGCAACCCTATGCCATTTTAAAGAGCATATTAATCTCTACATTTTAGCACCGGTTTCATCTTTACACTTGGGTAAATCACTTTTTACTTGGGTAAATAAATCGCAAAATACGTCCCCTATTTTCGTGGCAACCTCTGTTTCTTGACGGCTTTGACCAGGCAACCCTATGCCATTTCAAAGAGCATATAAATCTCTACATTTTAGCACCGGTTTCATCTTTACACTTGGGTAAATCACTTTTTACTTGGATAAATAAATCGTAAAATACGTCCCCTATTTTCGTGGCAACCTGTGTTTCTTGACGGCTTTGACCAGGCAACCCTATGCCATTTTAAATAGCATATTAATTTCTACATTTTAGCACCGGTTTCATTTCATACCTTTTGGGGTTCGAAAATCGTTTAAATTTGACCCCTATTATCGAGGCAACCTCTGAAACTTGACGGTTTTGACCAGGCAACCCTATGCCATTTTAAAGAGCATATTAATCTCTACATTTTAGCACCGGTTTCATCTTCATACCTTTTGGGGTTCGAAAATCGTTTAAATTGTGACCGGAAGTGAGGTTGTTTCTCTTAAACTTGACGGCTTTGACCAGGCAACCCTATCAGATTTTCATTGTAACAATGAATTCTATCTATAGGAAAAAAATCAGCTTCGTACCTTCTCAAGTCAATTTTTTGCAGCCGCCGCTTGGACTATTTCTTCATGACGTTTTACAACATACCGAACAGTACAGAAGCAAATATTTACTTTTTTGCCTATTTCTCGATAACTTAGGCCATTTTCACGAAGTGTAACAATTTTTTCTCGCAACGAAATCGGCAATTCACATTTCTTAGGTGCCATCACAATTTGAAGTCGACAATCTACTGATAAAGTATCCATAAAATTCTTTTTTATAGTCTTACTTACGTATGTTATTTACTGCGGGATGAATATCATATAATTTACATAAAAATGCAGATTTCTTAAAAGTTGGGTTCAGTGTGCAAATACTTTTTTGACATAAGATATTTTAATTTTGTTACAAAAGAGAATTTTTAATCTATAATATTGAATTTTTTAAAATTAATTTAGATGAGTAAACTTATTCTAATTTAGCAAAACTAATTTTTGTATTTCTTAATGCTTATTTTTATTAATTGCAAACAAAAATCTATGCGTGCAAATACTTTTTGTACCACTGTATATGTGTGTGAGTGAACGTATAAATGCTTTGTTCGAATGAGCTGAAAAATGGTACTTATGTTATGCGTCACAGTAGCACGACCCCAACTGTTTTGGTGAATCTATCAATTATAGGTTTTTTTTTTTTTTTTTTTTTTTTTTACAGGGACACAACAAAAAGTTCTTTATCATTATGGCCTAAGGGCTGAAATAATTTTAAGTGCAATAGGTCTAAATACCTTACTCGATTGGGCTGAAAATTTATGTACGTATTAACGGTCACCGTTGCATAAACTGTGTAGCGTTTGATGAATCTAACATTTATATATATATTTTTTTACATGACACAACAAAAAATTCTGTATCAATATTTTCTAATGATAATTTAAATTATTTGAAATGCGATGACGTCTAAATATCTTGTTAGATTGGGCTGAAATTTTACACACTTGTTATAGGTCACCACATCACGAACTCTTTTGATTTTGGTGAAACTAGCGCTTATAGTTTTTTTTTTTTTCTTTCTTTTACTTTTTCTTTTCTTTTTTTCTTTCTTTTTTTTTTTTTTTTTTTTTTTTTTTTTTTTTACAGGACATAAAAAAAAAATTCTTTATAATTATTGCCTACGGGCTAAAATCTTTTGAAGTGCGATAGCGTCTAAATACCTTATTCGATTGAACTGAAAATTTATATACGGGTTATAGGTCACTGTTGTATAAACTGTGTAGTTTTTGGTAAATCTAGCCCTTACAGTTTTTTTTTTTTTTTTTTTTTACAGGGACATAACAAGAAATTATTTATCATTATGGCTAATGGGTTAAAATTATTTGAAGTGCAATAGCGTCTAAAAGCCTTAGTCGATTGCGCTGAAAATTTACATACGTGTTTATAAGATATCGTTGCACAAAATGTGTAGCATTTGGTGAATCTAGCATTTATAGTTTTTTTTATTTTTATTTTTTATTTTTATTTTTTTTACTTATCAGGGACACATAAAAAAATTCTTTATCATTATCTCCTGTGGGCTGAAATTATTTAACGTATAATAGGATTTAAATATCTCATTCAATTGAGCTGAAATTTAAATACGTGTTATAAACATTGTAAAAACTGTGCAGTTTTGGTTAATCCAACGCTTATAGTTTTTTTACAGGAAGACAACAACAAATTCTTTCTCTTTATGGCCCAAGGCCTGAAATCATTTGAAGTGCGACAGCGTCTAAATGCTTTATTCGACTGAGCGAAAATTTACATACGTGTTATAGGTCATAATTGCATAAACTGCGTAGTTTTGGGGAATCCAGCAAGCATATATATATATATATATACAAAGGGCATTCCATACATAAAAACTGAGAGTAAATTCATAAAAAATTAAGAAATATATTTACAGCAAAAAATACATCATTATTTTTCAAAATACCTTCCGTCAGATGATATGCAATGGTCCCATCGTTCAACTCACTTTTCAAAACAAGTAGAGAAGCCCTTTTCTGGAAGCTGCTTCAAAGAACCCTCCACTGCTGAAATAACTTCAGAATCTGTATTATATTTTCTGCCACGGAGCTTCTCCTTCAACGTCGGAAACAGCCAGAAATCACATGGTGCGAGATCTAGACTGTAAGGGGAAGTGGCATGATTTTAATATTGCATTTACTAAGATATTGCTGAACAGAAGTGGCAACATGCGGGCGAGCATTATCGTGATGTAATGTCCAATTCCCTACCAGTTCATTACGCTTTTTCGATATGTGTTGTCACAAAATTTTCAAAACTGAAACATAATATTCACCATTCACAGTAGTTTTTGGAGGCACAGCATGCTGATAGATTACACCTTTATGATCAAAGAAAATAATCATCATGGCCTTTCCAGCAGATTTGGTTTCACGGATTTTTTTCGGAGGCGGAGAATCAGTATGTTTCCATACACTTTTTGCGGACTTGGTAAGGGGATCACAATGATGCACCCAAGTTTCTTCACCTGTTATTACAGTCTTTAGGAGATTTGGATCATTTTGAAGCATCTGTTTCCATTCACAACATTGGTGAATTCTTGTTTTCATTTGTTCTTTAGTAAGGTGATCAGGGACCCATCTAGAACAAACATAGTGATGCTGTAAATTGTTGCGTAGAATGCGAAATATCAACGTTTTCGAAATGTTTGTTCATGCCGCTATCTCCTCACATGTCATTCGCCGAATTTCTTGAAGGATTACCCACACTGTGTTAACATTTCGATCATTCACAACACTTTTTGGTCACCCAGGCCTAGGAGCCAGTTCTGCAGACAAACGGCCTTTCTTGAAATCACCATGCCATCTAAAAATCGTAGACTCACCAAAACATTTGTCTTTGTACTTTGTAAGCTTCTTTCATTAACATAACTGTTTCTGGAGCTGCTTTGCCCAAACGGTAGCAAAAATTTTTGGCGTAACGCATTTCGTTTTTTACCTCTGAATCACTCATCTCCATTTCTGTAGGGCAAATAAAACAGTTTTTTAAACAAGCACGGAAATAGGAAAATAAAATCGTCTGCTTCGTTTAGAATTTTGTATAAACGTACAGTTAACAGTTTGAAAAAATCGCCTGCACTTCTATTTTTTAGTTTCGCGGTGTTGTCACTACGTATAAAAATAACTCTCAGTTTTTATGGAATGCCCTTTATATATATATATATATATATATATATATATATATATATATTTACAGAGACACTACAAATAATACCTTATCATTATGGCCCATGGGCTGAAATGAATGAAAGTGTGTCAGCGTCTAAATACCTTATTTGATTGAGCTGAAAATTTATATACATGTTATAGGTTGCCGCTGTACAGACTGTGTAGCTTTTGTTATTTCCAGCACTTATAATTTTTTGTACAAGGGCACAGCAAAGAATTCTTTATCCTTATGGCCCATGCGATGAAATTATTTGAACTGCAATCGAGTCTAAATAACATATTCAATTCAGCTGAAAATTTATATAAGTGTTTTAGATAAACGTTGCTTAAACCGAATTGCTTTTGGTGAATCTAGTGCTTATAGTTCTTTTACAGGGACACAACAAAAAATTCTTTATCTTCAAGGTCTATGGGCTACAATTATATGAAATGTGATAGCGTGAAAATGCCTTATTCGATTAAACGGAAAATTTAAATACCTGTTACAGATCATAATTTCATAAACTGTGTAGCTTTTGGTGAATCAAGCACTTACAGTTTTTTTTTTAAATCTCAATGGCCCATAGACTGAAAGTATGTGAAGTACGATAGCATCTAATTGTCTTATTCGATTGAGCTGAAATTTTATATACGTGTTATTCCGGTGTTGGAGAAAAAAATGGAAACACTTTCGCTTTTTCACTTCTTGCTGAATGTCTTGAAAAGTACTTAATGCGTTATTCTTGAATTTTGGGAATTAAAAAAAAAAAAAAAAAAAAAATATCTTCTATTTTTACACAAAAATTTCGTCACGAAGGCCTTAGGGCAAGAACAACAAATCCAATAAAATAAAAAATATTTTCGCTTACCCTGTAGCTGGAAAAGCGTCATTTCATCTGCAAATTTACGATGTGGTTATAAATGTTAGATTTCCCACATGTGCAGAGTTTTGGGAGGTTAGCCCGAATATTTAAAGAATAATTAATGTTACATATATATATATAATCAAAAAATTTTCCTTAGATTTTACATTATAACTCCAAAAGCTTTCCTTGAAATTTCATGAAGTTTTCAGAAAACATGACAACAAATTCCTAAATCACTATACTATTGTTAAAAGCAAATGCATTTAATATTCAAAGAGATATGTACAGTTGTAATAAATAACTTATTGCTGCGCATGCGCGGACTGTAGCAAAAAAAACTTTTACGTGGTTTAATACTCAACTGTCTAGAGCACTTTATAAAAAAAATTTCAGTTGAATGTCATGAAAATTCATAGAGATATTGGTAACTAAATGAGCTCTTTTTCAGCTATTTTTAAAAAAAGTTCTATGTGATAAGGGGTCATCCACAAATGAAAATTTTTATCAGAAAAGTCTGCGTTACAATATTTGCGATTCATTTTTCTTATTTTTATAGGCATGTACTAGATACCTAAAAAAAAAAAAAAAATGTACTGTTTGAAAGGAAAAAGGAAATTTTTTTCTGATACAAATTTTCATTTGTGAATGATTATCGTAAAGATCTTTTTTTAGAAAACAGCTGAAAAACAGCTCATTTAACCACCGATATCTCTATGAAATTTTATGATGTTCAACTAAATTTTTTTGTAAGGTGCTGTTTACAGTTGAGTATTGAACTGTGCCGAAGTTCTTTTTTTTTTTTTTTTTTGCTACAGTTTTTTTTTTTTTTTTTTTTTTTTTTTTTTTTTTCGCATTCGTAGTAATAAATTATTTACTACAACTGTCCATATATTTTTGAATGTTAATAATATGTATTTTTAACAACAGTATAATGATTTAGGCATTTGTTGTCTTGTTTTCTGAAAATTTTAGGAAATTTGTAGATAATCTTTTGGAGTTATAAAGTAAAAAATTGAGAAAAAATTTTGCACTTATTAATAATATATTATTAATAATTTATTAATAATATATTAATAACTGTTTAAATATTCGAGCTATTCTCACAAAATTCTACACAAGTATAAAGTATAACATTTATAACCATATGTAAAATTTACAGATGAATAGAATTTTTTCCATATACAGGATAATCTCAAAAAGTTTCTAATTTATTCGATTTGTTATTCGTCTCCTGAAGGCCTTCGTGACAAAATCTTTGCTAAAAATTATGAGGAAAGATATATTTTCCTTATACCCAAAATTCAAGAACAACACATTAAGTATATTTCAATATATTTGACAAAACGTAAAAACGCGAAATTGCTTCCACTGTTTTGTCCAACATCTGTAGGTCAAAGTTGCATGAACTTTGAAGCTTCTGGTGAATCTAGCCCTTATAGTTTTTTTTAGAGGGACGTAATTTTTTTTTCTTATCATTATGGCCTATAGTCTGAAATTATTTCAAGGGAGATAGCGTCTAAATGCTTTATTTGATTGAGCTGAAAATTCATACGCATGTTATAAATCACCGTCGTACGAACTGTATAGATTTTGATAAATCTAGCATTTATAGTTTTTTACAGGAACACATAGAATATACCTTTACCATTTTGGCCCATGTGCTCAATTGTTTTAAAGTGCAATAACTTTTAAATTGTTTATTTGTTGAGCTGTAAATTTATACACATATTATAAATTATAATTTCACAATCTGCATAGATTTTAGTTTTTTGTGAATTTAGTACTTATAGATTTCTTACAGAGATACAACGAAAAATTCTTTATCGTTGTGCCTTATGATCTCAAATTCTTTAAAGTGCTATAAAGTCTAAACGCTTCGTTTGAATAAGCTGAAAATTCATATACATATTATAGGTCACCGTCGCACGAACTTTTAAATTTTGGTGAGTCTAGCACTTAAATATTTTTAAAGGTGCACAACGAATTTTTTTTATCATTATGAGTTTTAGGCTCGAATTAATTGTAGGGCAATAACGTTAAAATAAACAATGAAGAAAAATACTTAAACACCCTATTATAATTTTCACTTTTGATTGTTTAACGACGTGTTAAAAATTAGTATGGTCCGTCCAAATACTCAGTCAACAGCTTTCAATCTCTATGAGAAAATGGCATTCTTTTCAAATATATATATACTAGCAAACTTTGCCCGCTTCGCTGGACATTATACTTAAATAAGTTGTCAAAATCCCATATCATTATTAATAACCTAAGTTTCCATTGTGTTCGGTAGAGTTTTTTCTCGCTCGCAACGTGTGTAGTCCGGGTTCCCACTGCCTTCAGCAGAACTTACCAGCTTCTTACTTCCCCTTTCTCAGTGGGTAAGTTCGAAGTTCTGCGAAATCCCACTTAAGTACATAATGCGTATTCCTAATCAAATTCATACACCAAAATTTGTTTTGAAAATATCTGAAGAAGACACGTGGCTGTAACAATACCTTTATACAATTTTTAGCAATGCTCTGCCAAAAAATCCGGAATTTCCGAAATTTCCCCCCAAAAAACCATTTTCCCCCAACCTCTTCTAAAAATCAAGAACTCAAAAATCGTGCACAATGTTTTAATTATACTCAAGTCTAGTCTCCTCATATGCAATTTCTTCCCCGTGAAGTAATTTGGGGCCGACTTATGCTTGCAAGCTTTTTTACTTTCTCTTACCCATAAGGTAGAGAAAGTATTGTTTTTGGGTCAAATTTTCGAAAGCGAGATTTTGTTATATTTACACGTTTTAAGGTCCCCAGAATACGAAAATCATGTTTTTAGCAAATGGTCTGTGTGTCTGTGTGTGTGTCTTTTATCAACATATCTCAAAAACAAATTATGGCAGAAAGTTCAAACTTGGTATTCTAAATGTGTATCATATAGGGATGCTACAGTAAGCTTTTCGTTAAGATCAAGCAAATGGTTCGTGTACAGGGACAATCGAGAGAATTCTAATACATTACGTCTATGGGGGAAATTGCAGAAAAATAGAGTTTAACGTCTATAGACTGCACTAAACCAAATGAAACAAATATATATTTTTTGTAATAGAGACAGTTAACTGGGAAAAAAAAATTTGTGTATGTAGGAGCCTCGCCTCCCCCCCCCCCCTGGGGGGGAAGTCCCCCCTCGAGGGGAGTAAATTTTCATGATGGGTATCTTTCAAAAGAGCTCGCCAATACCTATAAAACGAATGGTTGAACCATCGATCTGCGATAATTTAAAACAAAGTTATCGATTTTTTTTACTTTTAACGAAAAAAAAAAAAAAACTTAGAAAAAAAATCGTACTTTTTTTTTTTTTTTTTTTTTTGAGAATAAAATGGACTTTTTTTTGGATATTTGGTATTATACTACTTCTCTAATATGGAAATCGTCTTCATTATCATGAAAGATAATTTTTTTAAATAATAATTTTATAAATTATTCTTTAAAAACAGACTTATTTTTTAATAACCGAATTAAATTCTAAGTGCATTAAGGAAACGGGGGGGTTGAGGGGGGCGGTAGCCCCCCTCACACAAAACTAATTATCATATAAAACTCTTCAGAAGCCTAATATGAATTGTTTAACATAGGTTTACATAACAGTACTCGTTATCTTACCTATTAATCTGCAACCTGTATTTATAGTATTAAATTTCAGCGTAAGAGAAAGTCGTGTGAGTGACACACTAGATTATTTTCTTTTGTTTCCAGCCCTCCAAGGGAAAAGGGGGGACATTTCGATAAATCCTGTTACTTTAGGGGTCGGATAAACAATCCAAGTACCAAACTTTGTGACCGCAGCTCTCAAAAATTTCTCTAAACAAATTTAGCGCTAAAAGGGTTGTCTTCAATTTGCACTTTAATATATACCCCCACCCCAAAAAATGGCAGACACCAAAAAATCAAAAACGTGTTTTGAAAATATCTTAAAGAAGACGCAAGGCTATTTTCAACATCTTTGTTCCATTTTTGGTAGAGTTCTATTGAAAAATTCAGAATTTGCAAAATTGTTCGCCAAAAATTTATTCCCCCCCCCCCCCGTCTCCTTAAAAATTGAAATTTCATAAATCGCAAATATTGTTTTGTTTGTATTCATGTCTAGTATCTTCATGTGCAATTTCTTCACTGTGAAGTAATTTGGAGCCAGATTATGCTTACAAATGTGTTTCTTCCCCCAAGAGGGGAACGGGGGAAATTACGATAAATTCCGTTACTTTAGGTGCCGGATACATATAAACAGTCCAAGCACGCAGCTTTCATTGATTTCTCAAGACAAATTTAGCGCTAAAAGAGATGTCCAGATTTTAACCCCTCGTACCCCCCAACCCCAAAAAAAAAAAAAAAAATAATAATAATAATAATAATAATAATAATAATAATAATCGCAAATCACTAAAAATAAAAATATATTTTTGAAAATATTGTAAGGATGTCGGATAGCTTTAATCAACACCTTTGTTCCATTTTTGGTAGATTGGTTGTAGGATTTAAGGCCGATTGACTCCTGATGTGTCCTAGGCCTAGAGGGGGAATGTCCTCCGTGGGGGTCTTTCTAAGGGGTCCTAGCCCGTATTTACGCAAGTTTCGGAGGAAACCACGGAAAACTCCGAACGGCTAGGTCGATGAGCGCGATCTGGGATCGAACCCGGCACCTCCCATCTACCAGCTTTGAGCGCAGAACCGCTCGGCCGCTGGTGGGCCCATTTTTGGTAGAATTCAACTCAAAAATCCGGAAATTGCGAAATTTCCCGCTAAAAATCAATTTCCCCCCTCCTTCCCCTTAAAAAACAAAAATCCTCAAATCGCAGATAGTGTTTTATTTATCTACTCGTGTGCAATTTCTTTAGTGTGAAGTAATTTTGAGCCAAGTTATGCTTACAAACGTGTTTTTGACTTTTACCTCCCCCCCCCAGGGGAATAGAGGGGAATTTCGAAAATACTTATAGTTATAATTTTAAGGTGCGTAAAGACCTAAATTTCTACCAAGCGCCGTAGAATTCCGTCCAGCCATTCTTACGTGATGCCCGAACAAACGTGTTTTTGTCCTTTGCCCCCTAGTAGGGAAGACGGGCGAATTTCGATAAAGTTGATTGATATAATTTTAAGCTGCGTAAAGATTTATGTTTCTGCCAAGCGCCGTTGAGTTCCGTCCAGTCGTTTTCAAGTGATGCCCGGACAAAAATAACGTTACAGACATGCAGAATCCATGACACACACACAGACAAAATTTTCTGAAATCATTTTGCTTTCATGGTATGTGAAACGCTAAGATATCGCATTTTTTTTTTTTTTTTCTGACAAATTGATTCTGACAATTGAGTCTGATTTTATTAATAGACAAGCGGGCTTTGCCCGCTAGCGGGTCAGTATTTTTAAATGAATCACTGTAATTAATGAATCACTAACAGTAACTTTTATACTAACAGTACTTTTTTAAGAAACAGTAACTTTTATACTAACAGTACTTTTTTAAGAAATTAAAAAAAAAAAAAAAAAAAAAATCATTTCTGATCGGGTAAAAAGTCACACCGGGTCCCCACTGCCTTCGGCAGAGCAGTCCCGTGCGCATTAATGTAGATAGTGATGTGGAGTTGGTAAATACCCAGTGGGTAGTTAAATATTTGTGGGGTATTTACCCGAGGTCTGGGTAAATACTCAAAAACTTGGTATTTTGAAATATATATATATAGCATACAATAACTAATAACGACTAATGCAATTTTATAAAGGGATATTTACTTATTCAATGGTAACATAATATTGGATAAATCTTTTCTTCTTGAGATAGGTTTGAAAAGATTTCTATATATATAACATCCATACGATATTTCTCTAATGTGGGCCGGTTCCGATTAATTTTATGTATAAGATACAATAGTGACTAAAGGTGTTATCTGTATAGTTAATCCGGGAATGAAGCATAATTCCGTATGCTAGAAATTTTGCTTTAATCTAAAAACTTTAATCTAATACAAATGAAATGAATGCACATTTTCTTTAAAAAATTTATAAAAGAATATTTGTGCTGAAACATAAGCATAAAATCTCATATTTATCAGTATATTTGGAAGAATTTAAAGCCAGTTTTCATAGTATTTCATGGTGACTATTCGGCTGCACGGTAGTTTGGTGCCACCTGTTATATTATCTATATAGATTTTTTATTTATTATAAACAGAAGGGGCATTTTTTTCTTTTTATATACTTTGTCGATACATTATTAACTATGGAATTGTGTTACGTATGGTGATATAATTTTTTTATTCCGTCAAATTTTAGGAAATATTGAAGATTTTTAAAACTCTTTTATTGAAAAAAAAAAAAAAATGGAAAAACTGAAATTTTGCAATGCTTTTATTTATGAGATTTTTCGGAAAATTGTATTAAGTATGTAGATGCTACCACGCAGAAGTTCTGTGTGGGAAAGGCTAGTAGCTTATTACATACATAAGAAACTTTTAAATCGAATATGCAAATGATATAAAATTAGAATAAAAGTTTCAAGATTAAAAAAAATCAACAGGAGAATTACAAACCAATGCGCAAAATTTCTGAAAGGAAATGCAAAATTTTAATATAGGAATAATTTAACAAATGAATGAAATGAAATAAATCCCAAAAAACACAGAAGTCTTCATCAGGGAGTCCCCTCCGTGTAGGGGTAAAAGAGAAGTTTCTGAAAGGATAGTAGCAATCAGCTAATAACTATACTTAGCCCTCAACTTCTCACCAAACAGAAAACCACCTTTAACTGAATAGAAATCTGACATATATAATATAAAAATTCTAAAAAAAAGCATAAAAATACTTCAAACTAATATATATAAAATATACAATAATATAAAAAATTGAAGAATGTATACAAGAAAGCAAGCAAAATAAATGAAATAAACCCCTGAATGAGGAAATAGAACAAACCGAAAGAGGAAAACACTGGAAACATTCGATTAAAAATTAGGACGGGTAACAGTTAATTTGCAAGGTTTGTTTATTAGATCTTCAAAACCATTTACCCCAAATTCTTATGTTCTTACTGTCATTCTCTACGGTATGTTTGTAAATTTCAACATAATTTAATTGTTGGCATTTTTTTTTTTTTTTTTACGACAGAATAAAAAAAAAAAAAAAAAAGTACTTTTATTTAAAATGAGGAAAATAAATTAGAAAAATTAGAAAATAAATTAGAAATATCAGTCGTATCGTTGCAAATAAGGTGCCAAATGAAAGTTAGAATTTTTGTAAATCCGATGGTATAAACCAACGAGATATATAAAGTAGAGTGATAAATGGTAACCCTTGAGAAGGTCCAAGATGCGTCATGTGACATGCTCTCCTTGCACCTGCGTATTTGATGGTTCCCTTGGTAACAGATTATTTTCAGTAAATTTCTATGGCAACGGTTTGGAGATTGTTCTTCGCATAAGTCATAAACGCCAATGTTTTTGTTTACTTACGTAGTTTAATATTCTTTTGTTCTAAATCATTTTGATTTTGATTTTACTTCTCTTTTATTTCGTGTAGTTGAACACTATCCGACAAAATGCTTAAAAATAGTTGAAAAATTATTATTTGTTGTTAAATTTAGCTCTTTAAAATTTAAATTTTCTTTTATGAACACTGTTAAACTTTGTTGGGAAACGATGAAAAAAAAAGGTATTTTATTATTTATTAAAATGTAAAATATGTGTAAAATTATTTTAAAAACAATTTATTTCGCTCATAGGACTGTCATGTTACCTAATAATAATGATAATTTGTCGAACTGATATTTTAAATGCGAAAATAGCGATAAAGGGCCAAACACAGCAACCTATTCGAGCATGTCACGTGACTCATCTTGAACCACGGAAAGTTAATCCTTCATCCATTGAATCAACACTCTAATTTATATATCTCGTTGGTATAAACAGCTTATCGATCGAAAAATTAGATTTTTTTAAAATTAACTATAGTATGAATTTTAGGTGGCAACAGCAGAAGATTGTATGGAAACCGTCAACGAAGGAACTCTGTATGGAAACCGTCAACCGTCAAAAGTTATTATTATTATTATTATTATTTATTTTTTAATTAAATTTTATTCTAATTTCGAAAATATTTATGTGATACGATACGATAAGAATTTGGGTTTTAAAAGTTTTTTTAAATAGATTATTAAATTATCGTCATTACTGCATATAATGCGAATTCATTTAACCTGTGCGAACATATGAAAGGTAAAAAAGGTTAGTAAAGAAATCCTACAATCAAGGTCGTTAACCAAAAAGTCTAAAGCCATTTTGAAGAAAGGGGGAAACAAACTTAAAAATTATTATAATAATATGTAAAACGCTTAACCAAACAATGTTTTTTAAATGAGAAACTTTTAAAACGAATATGTATATGATATCAAATAAAAAATATATTATACTAAAACGTAAATATTCGTTTTAAAAGTTTCTTATACACACACACACATACCTATCTATTTATCTATCTATCTATCTATATATATATATATGTGTGTGTGTGTGTTGAAATACACATATTTGAAGAAATTAACAACTTGCAAATTTTACTTGCTTTTTACTTGCAAAACTTGCTTTATTAATTAACAACTTGCAAAACAAACGAAACAATAAACTAACTCAAAAAATATAAACTGAAACGAAATTTATGAAGAAATAATTTAAGAAACTTAAGAAAGGAAGGAAGGAAGCGGGCGGCAAGACTTGTGACTTGCCTGTGGGGTTAAACTAGTTTCATGCCGGCAACAGCCTGCCAAGACCTCCAGCCTGCCAAGACCAGATAAAACAACACACTACACTGAAATTAAACCTTAAACACCAGTTTTTATATTGAAACTCAATCACCACCAACCTCAATAACTGTTATAACTTAATTTCGGTATTTTTTTTTTTTTTTTTTTTTTTTTTTTTATAAAACCTATAAACAAAAATTTAACAAACTTAACCAGATAACCTTGATCAATAGTTTGCTTATAAACACGCAAAATATCAGTTATTTTATCGGAAGTTTTAGAACTTAATATATGTACACGTCTAATTCCATTTAAAAAAAATATTTATAAAAACTGATAAATGTAAATTTGAAGAAAAATGCAAAAGCTTTATAGTAATAAAATTAAAATGATCTCTTTCATCGTAAATTCTAGAAGAAATTATTTTACTATCTTTGATATTTAGATTAATATCTAAATAATTGACGTTAATGCGACTACTGGAAGAAAGTTTTAATTTTAAAGTGTCTGTATAGAAGGCAAAATTTACTATTTCCTCGATAGCATTCAGTTTAACTAGTAATAAATCGTCAATATACCAGAAACATTTTATATTGTAATTTAAATTTCGATTATTTTCATACATATGTAAATGTCTGCTAAGACTGAACTACAGCTCCCCCCCCCCTCCATTGGGATGCCTCGAACAGCGTTGCCAGATTTGGGGACTTTTTTATTCAACAATCTCCACTAATTTTTTATTGTAACGGTTGCTTAATCACTTCGAAGAACAGTCGACTATTATGCACGTCAAATTCCACTTCTCAAAATTATTGGTGATAGTTGAATAAAAAAGTCCCCAAGTCTGGCAACACTGGCCTCGAATCTCTGTAAATATTATCAACATCGTAACTATAATTTTCTTCAATTGCAAATTCTTTCCATTAGCCGTAATGATAAGAAACACTTTGGTGTGTCCCTGTGCGCGAACGGCAAATGAAATACAATCGTAACACTATACAGCTATTTCTGTTGAGCTCATGAACATGTGTACCAAATTGCCAGTGAATAGTGTGATTTTTGCGGCTGCTATCACGATACATACAAATTCTTCCGATAGGCCATAATGATAAGAAAACTTTGGCGTGTCTCTGTACACGAACTAGGAATGGAATGCCCACTCAAAACTATACAGCTAATTTCGTGGGTATCATAAACATGTGTACCAAATTTCAAGTCAATAGCGGGATTTTTGCGGCCGCTATCGCGCGACAGACACAAACACACAGACACACAGACAGAAACTAAAATCTTTTTGAGTCTCAACAGAGGGGCCTCCACTGACGTTTCAGCGAATATCTTATGCTCAAATTATCTGACTGAACTAAATGGGGTCCAATACTAAAGCTGTTTCACACACACACACATACACACAAAAAAAAAAAAAAAGACTACGGATGAAATTCTGTCTATGACAGAATTTAATTTAGTACGACAGGACTAATGATATTTGTGTTTTAACACCCTTTAACAAAAAAAAAAAAAAAAAAAAAAAAAAAAATAGAGGGCGTTTAGTAAAATTCTTAAATACATATTCAAATAATACATTGATTTTTAATTCCAAATAAATTATTGTACTTTGAATGCATTGATTGTATAGTATCTTCCCTAATTGCTTAATACTTATTTACTAAATATTTTAATTTTTTAAATAATCTTAAAAGAATTTCAAGTTTATTGTTAATAATCAACAGTGTCAATTTCTACAGAACAAAACATAATATTATATATCTATATATATACATAAACTGATTATTCGATACTTAAATTATACACAAAATTCATCACAGATTAATTAATATAATCCATTGACATTCAGCCAAGACCCGTAGGCTATGTGGTCAGAGAATAGAACTACAAACCCGAAGACTGTGAATTCGATCCTCGCTGATAGTAAGTTGAAATATATATGTATATATATATATATACATACATATATATATATATATATATATATATATATAATTGTTTTTTGCGGATTTCACAGAATATTTTATGATAGAGTTGGTTTAAATTAGAGAATTAAATATTAAAATTAGAGAGAGAATATTAGATCATTAGAGTAAGAGAGAAAATAGAGATAGAGTAAGAGTATTAGAGAATTAAATAATAAAATTGGATATTAGCAGGCATTTTTGAAGTGGAACACTATAAATTGGTAACTACGCAAAATAGCAAATTGAAAGAAATAGTCTGGACGTACTAAAAATACCTGAAAACACTAATCTAAATATTTAAAAAGTTGGAGTTTTTTTTTTCTTTTTTTTTTCCACCAAGGTGGACATATCAAATCTATTCCGCTTCAACATCTTATATCATATATTTTATTTAGACATTTGAAAACCAATTTGACTTCCAGTTATGATAGAATATTTATCATTTTCCTTCTAATCAGTATATTAGTTGGATATATATTGTGTGAATATCACCCTTTGAAATGAAATGTTTAAGTTTACATTCGAAAATGGAAGTTTGTCATTTTTTTTTCTACAGTTTTAAAATTAAAAATTACAATTTTCTTAATTGACAGCAAAATAATTTAATCTAACACATGCCCAAAATAACTAATACATATATGTATATATACCTAAATTTTGGGATTAAAATTGGGAAATTGTTTTCCTCGATTTTTAAGAATTATTTACAAAAAATCCAACGGACGATTAACATAGGAAATCTTTTTCTTGGCCCCACTGACGGTCAGTGACGTCATCACTTCGCTTGCGTATTTTAATAAGGTGTATAAATGAGGTGCATAAACTTTTATTATAAATTATATTTTTTAGTATTTAATATTGAAAAAAACATTTAATGCTTCAGGTAAGTTTTTTTTTTTTTTTTTTTTTTTTTTTTTAATCCAATTTGGTTTACACACATTTGTTTAAACATTGATGCTTCGTATGAAATATATTACATTATTAGAAAAATAAATACTTTAAAAGCTATAATAACGTCAAATTTACCGTGCAAGTTTAACATTTCACAAAGTTTTATACCAATTTCAATTTTATTTACGTGCAAATGTATTTCTTATCTTTTCATGTCAAGGTATTTTAAAAACAAAAGGAACATATAAAAGTCTGTTTTATATTGGCAGCAGCTAAATTTTTTAATAATTCATTATTTCCATTTCTATTATGGATTTTATGGGGATTTTAATTAAAAGACTCAGATTTTAAACTAAAACTTATTTTATCAAAATTAAACATAGCCTATAGCACTCAGGAATTAGTGTAGCTTTTGATCAGTGAAAGAGGTTTTTAAATCGGTTCAGTAGTTTCAGAGATTACCTTCCACAAACAAATATCTGCTCTTTATATAATAGTACTAGCACACCCCGCCACGCGTTGCTGTGGCTAAGTTATACGTTGAATCCTATTGCAGTGAACTATTCGATACAAGCAAATTATTATTTACGAATAAAGACGAAAACGTTGTAGCCGATGTAAAATTCCACGGGATTGAGATTTGAACCTTAGGTCAGAATTTGGAAGCGATTGATAAAAATTTTCGTAGAGTTGATATTAAGCACAAATTAATTTTTTTTTAGGGTCTTATAAATTTTAATGGAGAAATGAAATAGGGTATGTGCTCCAGAGATTGGCATGCTCCAGTAATTGACATCTATCCCGAAATCCATATAAATAAAGAGAAGTGTCTGTGTGTGTTTCTGTCTGCGCTCTGGTGCTCACACTATTCATTGCAGAGCTTCCAAATGTGGCATATAGGTATCTGGGACCTTGCAGGTGTGCACCTCATCGAGATTTTTTCGAATTTTTCAAATTAATGTTTTTTCGATTTTAAATATTGGCTTTAATGCTTCATTTTTCATAAATTAATTCTTTGATTGTAATACTCTGCGTATCTTAGCGACGGTTATTTCACTATTTATTATTTATTTAATACATTCATTTGAAGGCAATGTTTTTTTCTTTTTTAATTAATTATATTTATTGAAAACCAAATGGTAATGCAATATAAATAAATTGTTATGTTTATGTATAATTTTTGTAGTATAACAACTTTTTATTTTTCATTTTAAATTAATTCCTTTAATTTTTTTTGTTTTTTTTTTTTAATAATATTCATTGGGGAAAAAATGGTAGTATATAGTGGAAAAGGATTATACTGATTAAAATGTATTTGTTTTTCATGTATTTAATTCCTTTTAAAAGAAAATCTATTTTTTATTTTATTTTTTTATACTGGTAGGAATCAAATCGTAATACTGTGTAAATAACGGGGGGCTATAAAACACATGGTTCAAAAGCAAAAACATGTAATAGATGCTGAGATACAGTCATCTATAACATCGTAGTTCTTAAATAACAGAAGATCCACATGTCGTCGATAAATACCCATATTGAAGTGTCCGGGAAAGACATTTTAGCAGACAGTGGGAACCTAGACCCCCCCCCCCCCCCGATGCATCATGGGCCGGAAAAAAGAGCCGCCGTAGGCAGAAGGTACTCGAAGCAAGGTCTAGAGTAATTTCAATGTTTATTTATTTATTTATCAATTATTATTATTTTTTTATTAGGTTTTTATTTATAATGAGATGTAAAAAATAAATACTAATACAATTCTTTCGAAAATTCATTTAAATATAGTGACCAGCGAAGCGGGCGTAGCCTACTAGTAATTAATAAATAATAAAAATAATAAAATCATATTATTTTTTATATAAGAATTTTAACATTTTATGTCCAACACTGGAACATAGGGTGCTAATAACTGGTAAAATGAATAACAAGTAGTGTCAAATACTGGAACATAGGAGGCCAATTACTGATAAAATGAAAAACTGGCAGTGTCAATTACTGTAACACTGAGTGGGTGTCAAATAAAAATTCATTTAAAAAAAAAAAATTGTTATTAAATGTATATATTTTAACATATATGTGGTTCTGAATGTCTTTCATACCATATGTACTAACTTAAGATTCCTAAAAATATTTTCTGATGACTAGAGCATTAAGAACATCAGATTGCTCTAAAAGTGTCAATCAATGGTGGACTTATATTATTTCTAATGCTAAGATGGAAACAACTGTAGTTATAAAAAGGAAAACAATATGGCTAAGCCAGAAAAATAAGTAAATTTGAAAAATATTTTAAAACTTTAAAATAGGATATCTTATGAAATATAAGGCAAGGAAGTACAGTCGGTAACAAAAGTGTCGGAACACTATTAAAAATTCCTATATAAAAAAGGTACGCTTTATACGGTTCTGTTAGGTAAATCCTTATCGAATCATGTTCTTAGAATGAGTAAGAAGAGGATTCGACAAGGATTTATTTAACAAAACCGTATGAAGTGCATTTTTTTTTTTTTTAATATAAAAGTCTTTGCTAGTGTTCGGACACTTTTGTTACCGACTGTAAATACAGGTCTCATTTTAAACAGAAAAAGATTTTGGAAACGATATATATATTTTAACGAAGTGATGAGAAGATTTTTTTGAGTATGTTAAATTTTTAATAGTAAATTCAAGTTAATCAAGATGGGAAACATTGAGGATTAAGATAAGAATAATTATAAGATGAAAAAAATATATATATACCATGTTTTCAAATTTTTTGTTGAAGTGATACCGTCACTGACCGTGTGTGGAGCCAAGAAAAAGATTTCCTATGTTAATCACCCATTGGATTTTTTGTAAAAAATTATTAAAAATCGAGGAATATTATTTCCCGATTGTAATCCCCCTATTTGGATATAGATATGTATTAGTTATCGTGTACATGCGTTATATTCAGTTTTTTTTCTGTAAAATTGATAAAATTTGAATTTTAAATTTCAAAACTCTAGGGAAAAAAAAAAAAAGGCTAATGTTCATATTCAATTGAAAACATAAACATTTCATTTCAAAAGATGATATTTACACAATAAATATCCATCTAATATACTAATTAAAAGGCAAATAATAAATATTCTGTCATAATTTGAAGTCAAATTTGTTTTCATATGTCTAAATAAAGTATATGATATAAGATATTAATATGTTGCAGTGGAATCGATTTCATATCAGTCATCCTTGGAGAAAAAAAAAATCCCCGAATTACCTGGCGAATATATTTAATTCCTTTCAAAAATCATGGTTATTTTAACAACTTATATTAAGAGAGTAACGAATAACATGAAACAGTATTTCGTACAATACATATTACGAAAATATACATTTGCCATATATATGTTTTTGTTACGTTTTTAATTGCCAAATACAAAAAAAAAAAAAAACAAAAAAAAAAAAAAAAACGCTAAGGACGATAGAGTTTTTAAATTTAAAATTTTGTCAATTTGACAGTAAAATAACTCATTCTAACGCTTGCACACGATAACTAACACAAATCTATACGCAAATATTGGGATTAAAATAGGGAAATAATTTTCCTCGATTTTCAATAACTTTTTACAAAAAAATTACATAGGAAATCTTTTTCTTGGCTCCCCAGACGTTCAGTGACGTCATACTTCGCTTGTGTATAGAACTACATTAGCACTTTATCAATGTGTATAAAAATTTTAAAGTGATTATGACGTCAATTTTTGTGAGATGCATAATTTAACTTTTTATAATTTTTTAACGTTCACGTTTGATTAAATGTATTTATTTTTATGTCAAAAAAAAAAAAAAAATGAATTCGTATTTTTTTTTTTTTTTTTTTTCAACAATTAAATTTATGGAACTCACAGATAATTATAACCGTTTGTCATATAATAAACAAATAATTTGGAATAAAAAAACACTGTGACTATAAATTGTGATAAAAACTATCGTATCTCTCAAGTTGGACCAAACTGCACACAGTGTGCAAAATTTCATAAAAATCAGTTCTGTAGTTTAGGAGTTCGTCGGGGACAAACATCGTAACATGAAATTTTAATATATATAAAGATAGATAGATATGAAAACTTATAGGAAATTACCAAAATATAAACAAATAAAAAAGGATCCAAAGAAAACGAAATAAAACAAAAGTAATGGAGGCTTACAGAACTTTTAACTTCAACAGGGACATTGTGCGAATAGTGCAAGCAAAACTTTGTGATTTGATGTAACGTTGAGCGCACAATGCTGATGTATCTTTACTTTTAATTCTCGAACTACAAAAACAAAAATAAAACGATATGAAAATATGGGAATATATTAAAAAACATTAGACTGCCTTACCTTATATGTTTATAAATAATGTGTATCCCAGATGTAAAGTACTCCCTGTTATAAATAATAATAATAATAACAATTTTTCAGGAGAACAACATTTTTAAAAGTATGTTTAAATACATTTTTGTGCAACTAACACAAAAATGCACATTATGAGTGGCTTAATGTACAATTCTAATAAAGCAAAAAATTAAAATCAAGGACATGTTTCTAATTTTTTTCATAAAAAAAAATGTACATGGTGTCCTGTACCTGCGCTGTACAGATCTATATATATGTAGTGTAAAATCGTTAATTTTACAGATTTAATTTGCCAACCAAAACAAACCCTTTGGGTCACTGAATATTGCACGTTATCCATGGTTTAAGACCATTGAGTTTGATCCTCCGACTGTATTCCTTGCTTTTAATGTTCTTTTTTATCTGTTGGCAACGTGTGTAAAAAAAAGTTCGTTACTAGCGTCGGCGGGTGATTGAAAGGAAGGAAAATGGTTTCCGTATAAACATTAAAAGAAAAGAAAAATGAACTTATTAGTGCATTTGCATAGATAACATCAAAATAGTACGTTTACATCATGTAAATTAAAGTTCTATTTGTTGAAAAAGATAGCTGAGGAAAAAACAGCACTTCATGCCAATGATGGAAAAAGATTCAACACGGATATACATCAGCGATATTGCTATTCTGGAACTACTTGAATATGCTCTCAAGCCTTTGCTAAGAGATCACTATATTACAACTGCTCGAAATGAAATGCGGCATCAAAGAATTAACCAAGATGATCCCTTTATGAGTGGAAAATGTCCTGAAGAATCGTTTTAGAAGAAAATATCGTGGTACTCATCTGTGCGTCCATCAGCAGAATAGCCATGTGTGTGTGAAAAGTGTTATAAAGGATTTTCTCAAAACCCTAATTATACATCTATGCAATCACCAATATTTCTGTAGCAAAATCCATTTAAATAATCATTCACACTCCCAAGAAAAAGCCATGTGTATGTGAAAAGTGTTATAAAGGATTTTCTCAAAATCCTAATTATACATCTATGCAATCGCCAATAGTTCTGTGGCAAAATCCATTTGAATAATCATTCACACTCCCAAAGAAAAGCCATGTGTGGGTGAAAAGTCTTATAAAGTATTTTATACATCTATGCAATCGCCAATATTTCTGTTGCAAAATCCACATAAATAATCATCCACACTCCCAAAGAAAAGCCTTATGTGTGTGAATTATGTTCTAAAGGATTTTCTCAGAATCATCATTTACAAATGCATGCTTGCACTCACACAGGCGAGAAACCATTCGTGTGTGAAATTTGTTCTAAAAGATTTTCTAGGAAGTGTGAATTAAATTTGCATTCACGCACTCACACAGGCGAGAAACCATTCGTGTGTTAAATTTGTTCTAAAAGATTTTCTAGGAAGTGTGAATTAAATTTGCATTCACGCACTCACTCAGGCAAAAAGCTATCATTGTGAAATGTGCTATAAAGTATTATATAAGTTAGAGAATTGTTCCTCTCCTCCTTATTACGTTAATTTAAAATAATCAAAAGGGGGAATTGATTTCAGTTTTATCTGTACTTCCTATACCATATATTCCAGTGATAATTGAAATGTTTAAAATATTGTTTCTATTATTTTTCACTAATTACATATGTTTTGATACTCATAGACTTTCTTTATAGGTTGTATAAAATGTTTGTGTTTTTATATATGTGTATATATTTCCTAAACAAATAAATCAGATTCATTAATCCACAACGCTTGTAATTTAGTCATTTAATGTAAAATCCCACTATACGTAAATGGTCATTTAATTTATGGATGATTTGATTTAAAAATGCTAAAAAGATAAAAAAAATAAAGTTCCACCATTGCCACCCCTTATCATGTAGTTAATCGTAACTCATAGATTTGCATATGTATAGTTGAAATATTTAAATGTGTTTGTTTGAATCTTTGTGTACACTGGTATTTTACATTTCTGTTTTTTCCTCTAAACCAGCCTACTGGACACTAGATGATATTACGATAGACACATAGGAGTCGTTTACGGGTAAAGAATATTTTGAATTGAATAACGCGAAACTTAAATAGTATTTGTATACCGCATGTTTCAAGTAGCATCTCAGACACAACCTATATTTTTGCTAAAACCGACAGTAAAATCTTACAAGACATATATATTTATCTTATATGCCAAATTTCTTGGCTTTCCTTGATTTTGAACATTATACAGTCGGTAACAAAAGTGTCCAAATACTAGCAAAAATTCCTATGTAAAAAAAAGTACACTTCATACGGTTTTGTTAAAAAAATCCTTATCGAATCATGTTCTTACACTGACTAAGAACAGGATTCGACAAGGATTTATTTAACAAAACCTTATGAAGTGTACTTTTTTTATATAGGAATTTTTGCTAGTGTTCGGACACTTTTGTTACCGACTGTAAATAATGTTCAAGTTTAAACTATTAAAATTTTGTTCTAATTACATTGTATACATAATATATAATCATGTCATTGCTAAAAATAACGTATGTTTATGGTTCTGTAAATTAAAGAAATAAAACTATTGAGTTAAATCTTTCATTTAGTGAGTGAATTCATCTAGTTCAAGGAATTCCTTTGACGCAGAATATTTACTTCAATGGCTACTATTACATTCCTTAGTTTACGTTTCTTAGTTAAGGTAAGCAAGTTATAGGAATTGAGATTATAAGACTTCATTAATTAATTGTAGGGCATCTTGGTCATGATGCAATTCGCGAATATTATATTACAAGATTTTGGTAATTTTAGATCCGTAGCAAATATTGATAGTATTTAGTGAGGAAGTAATTTCTACACGGATGAAACATTTAGAATTATGTTATACATTTAATTTTTTGTTATAAAACCGTATAATACCAAAAATACCTAGTTAAATGAGTTCAATCGATCTCATGATAAATATATATATATATATATATATATAATTTTGATACAGTAATTACTTTTTCTATTTGTTTGTCTAGGGCAAAGTGTTAGTGACTACTGAAAACTAATTTTTCTAAAGAATATAAAAATTCAAAACGAATAATAATATCAAATCTTTATCTGTAATTTCTTATCAGATTCGTTTAAGCAGTTTCCATCATGACTTGATTTCTGCTAAATATTGTTCCAGAACAATACCTGTCACGACTAATTTTTCTGAAAAAGAAGATAATTTTAATCTAAAAATAATAATAATAATAAATAAACCTTATATATATTTTTTTTTTTTTTTCAAAAACCGTCCCAATGGTTTAACCCTTTGAAAAAGGTTTCTTATCAAACATAATTTTTACACTTTTTTGATAGTTTTAAGTTATTTTAGATCTAAATAAGTGGAAAATGTTATATTTAAAATTTTAATTAATTTTGGTTCTAAAATATAGAGTGGGGCACCGGTGTCCCTTTCTGCGGTAAAGGTAAATTCATCATGGGACAAGGGCGTGCCACGAATAAATATCTTTACAAATTGCACTTATTTACAATTACTTAGATATAGGAGTAGCAATAATTCATTACTGATCTTTTTTGAATAATCAAATTTAATTAGAAATAAATTTTTGAAATTGGTTGATAAAATTTTTTCAAACTACTTTTATTTAACATTTTTATTTTAGTAAAAAATTTACTCTGAAAATCTAATAGATTTTTTATAGTAACTATTAGACTCTCTTTTATATATATATATAAAAAAAAAAAAAAAAAAAAACTATTATATAATAATAATATTTGTAATAAGAGCGTCAAAAAATAAATAAGCAAAAGGGACACCGGTGTCTCATCTGCGTCAAAGAGTTAAAAGAAAAACAAGTTTTGCCTTATTTCTCCCGGATGGTGTGCGGGTACCAAGGAAAGTTAATAAAAATACTGAAGATGAAGGGAATTTAGTTTAAAATGTCATTTCAAAAACACATTAACTCTAAATATTTATTAAAATCCTACGATTACCTAAAAAAAAAAAATAGTTTTCTGCCATTTTTTTCCTGGGGAAAGCGCGAGTTCTCGATGAATTCTAAATGCTCTATAGAGAATTTCATTTTTTGTGTGTTTACAATTCAATTGTAAAATCAAAAGTTTTCTAAATCAATATGTTTATTAAATTCATTGAAATAATTATTTGAAAACGATGTCTCTACCATATTTTGCCAAGTGTGAAATGAAGATTAATAGTGAATTCAAATTTTCATGAAGATGCGAGGTTAAACCAAATTGGTTTCGTATTTCGAAAAGTTCTTAATGCTAAGATTTTATCAAAATCATTAGAGCCATTTCCTAGAAAATCATGTTTGTGCCGCAGTTTTCCAACCGAAGAATTGAGGGTTAATTGGGATCGTTAACTTACATGAAGGTGACAAAACTTCACTTTAAATTGACATCTATTAAAAAAAAAAAAAAAAAACTTAAATATCGGTCAAAATTGTAGCAGTTTCAAAGAACAGAATTTCCAGCCATATTTTGCCACAATGGAGTGGTGGTTTACACGGCAGTAAATGCTAATTTTCCTGAAGATGATGATACGTCAGATAGATTTTTGATTTAAAATAATAATAATAATAATAATCCACGTTTTTATTAAAATAGTTTCATTCATTTCCGAGAAAACCAAGTTCCTGCCATGTTTTGCAACGGACGGCAAAAAATTAGCAATGAACACTAATTTTCATAAAGAAGAGGATAACTGGTATACATATAGATCATCTCAAAAGACATTTAACCCAAAGTTTTTATCCTAAACTTTAAATTCACTCTCCACACAAGCAAGCTTGAGCCATATTTTTCAAAAAGAAGGAATACAACTTCCCAAATAACTCTTCACTGCAAACGTTCACCAAACTCTTTATATACAGCAAACTCAATTTCTGCCGTATTTTGTAATCATCAGATAAAGAGTTAACAGCAATACTTAATTTTCTTAAAGATGAGGATAAGTTTAATAATTTTTTACTCCAAAAAAATCTTATCACCAAACGTTCATCGAAATCGTTATATCCATTTTTGAGAAAACCTAATTTCTGCCGTATTTTACAAATGTCGTTTAGTGGATTAATAGCAAACGCGAAGTTTCCTAAGTATGAAGAGAAGTTTAAGTGAGTTTTCCTCCAAACTAACTTTAATCCTAAACTTTCATCAGAATCGTTATATCTAATTTCTGCCACAATTTTCATCCGGCTGAAAAAGGTTAGATGCGACCGGGAATTTTCCTGAAGATGAAAATAAATTTAATCGTCATCTCACCCTAAAAATACTTAATTCCGAGCTGTCATTAAAATCGTTATAACCATTTCTGAGTAAACCCAATTTCTTCTGTATATTGCAACCTACGAAAAAAATTGTTAACAATGAATGCGGGATTTTTCGAACATGAGGGTTAGTCTAATAAATTTAGCACCCCAAAAAACACTTATCCTCAAACTTTCATAAAAATCGTTATATCCATTTTACAGTAAAACCAGTTTCAGACATGATGTGCCACCGGCGACGAATAAAGGGTAAACATCGAACACAAAAGTTTGTCTCCTTTTCTGAGTAAATCCAATGTTTGCCATATGTTACAACTGACTAATAAAGGTTATCATCGAATGCCAATTCTCCTGAAATTGTGGATAAGTCCAATCGATTAAAAGCCCCCAACAAACGCTTAACCACACACTTTCATTAAATTTGTAATATTTGATTCTGAATGTACCTAATTTTTGTCATGTGTTGTAATTAATGGATAAAAGGTTAACATTGAATGCAGATTTTCCTGAAAATGAGACTAAGCCCAATTGTTTTCTTCACTTCGAAACCCCCTAACCCCAAAAATTTGTCAAAATATTAGAGCCGTTTCTGAGATCCCCAAGACAAATACACGTGATTGACTTTTTTAGCATAGGAGAAAGATATCAGCAATTAATTGGAAATTAGAATCAAATAGAACATTGAAATATAGACAAATCAGAATTCCAAGTATACATAAGTACGTAACATACCTATAAAAAAAGAAAAAAATAATCACAAATAACGCATTAAGTTTCATTTTTTAACATAGTTTTTTCTCATACAAATTTTCACGAGTGAATGACCTCCTATCGTAAAGACCTCTTTAGAAAGCAGTTGAAACACAACTGTAATGACCGTCATTTCTATGAATTTTCATGATACTCAACTGGATTTTTTTATAAGGTGCTGCAGTTACTATTAAACTAAGTCAAAGGTTTTTTTTTTTTTTTTTTTTTTTTTTTTTTTTTTTTAGTACAATCCTCATATGCGCGGTAATATATTTTTACAATCTTTTCGAACATTAAATGTATTTGTTTTAAACTGCAGTATAAGGATTCAGGCGTATTTTGTCATGTTTTCTGAAAGCTTCATTAAATTTAGAGAGAAAACATTAGAGTTATAATGTAAAAACTTGGAAAAAATTTTGCATATTTAAATAAAATAAATATCTCATTAAATATTCAAGCTATCCTTACAAACATCTACACATGTATAATATATAACATTTATAATCATATCTAAAATTTGTAGATGTTCTCACGCTCTTGAAAACGTAGGAAAATCACAAATATTTATATATATATATATATATATATATATATATATATATATAATTATTTTTCATCCCCTAAGCGACTTCGAGACAAAGTTCTTTGCTGAAAAATACGAGGACAAACATGTTTTCCTTATTTCAAAAATTTAAGAACGTCACATTAAGTATTTTTCGAGGTATTCAACAAAACGTTTAAAAAAAAAAAAAATCTGGTGTGAAACAACCACACGACTTCCATTACCCGCTATTACATGTATTATATGCATTTTTGAGAGATAATGTGATTAGAAAACATAAAAGTGACCAAAAAAGAAAATCGTTAGAGCCGTTTTTGAGATACCAACTTTCACAAAAAATCAATTATTGACCGGAAAACAATAATTACATACAAAAGCATATTTAAAAGTGAGTTAAAATGGCGAGTTTGAAAAAAATCCGTACAACCGTTTTTAAAGGAACGCCTTTGCGAGGCCTGAAATTGAGCTATTTATACAGGACGCCTATCAATTTTCATGAATTAACCAACTATATCATTCGAAAGGATATCTGATAGAGTGTTTATATAGCAAATTTGAAGAAAATCGTTAGAGCCGTTTTTGAGATACGGACTTACGGTCCCACTTCCGGTTTCCGATGTCCCATTTCCGGTTAAACTCAATTATTGACCGGAAAACAATAATTACATACAAAAGCATATTTAAAATTGAGTTAAAATGGCGAGTTTGAAAAAAATCCGTACGACCGTTTTTAAAGGAACGCCCTTGGGAGGCCTGAAATTGAGCTATTTATACAGGACGCCTATCAATTTTCCTGTACTAACCAACTATATCATTCAAAAGGACATCTAAGAGAGTGTTTTTATAGCAAGTTTGAAGAAAATCGTTAGAGCCGTTTTTGAGATACGGACTTACGGTCCCACTTCCGGTTTCCGATGTCCCACTTCCGGTTTTTCAATTTTCACCAAAATTTGGAAATTTCATCTGTAGACCAGACGTATTTCAATTCTAAAGTTTCGTAGCTCTATCTTTATTAGTTTATGAGCTATAATAGCCAGAAGATTCTCCACATACATACACACACACACACACACACACACATACATACACACTGACCAATTGCCAAAAACCACTTTTTTGGACTCAGGGGACCTTAAAACGTGTAAATCAGGTGAAATCTCGATATCGAATTTTCGGACCGAATACAATACTTCCATTACCTACGGTAGTAGGGTAATGGAAGTAAAAAAGCTAGATTACGCCCCAATGTGAGAGTAAAAAGCCGTTAAGTCATTTCCCTCAAGCGTGTTGCAAATAAAGGCATGATTGCTATTTTTAAGAGCATTGTAAAATAATATTAACTAGTATCGCCCAGTGGTCGAAACTCGACCATTTTTTTTGCAAAGCGCGGCAAAGCAAAGTTATTGCCTTGTCCTAAACGGAATGCAATTTGCAACCTAGCTGCGGCAATTGTTTGCCGATATTCACTCTAACTGAATCAGCAGAGTTTTACTTAATATAACTATTTCTCTCTGTAGATGTTAGCCTTTCCTGAAATGAGAGAAAATCGCAACGTGAAAACGCCCCTTGTTGTGTGATACAGCCCAGAAGCTAATAGGTACCATGTCAAACCAAGGCCCAACCAAGTATAAAATTCTGTTAAATTAATTCGATTGGTTCATAAAGTACAGTGTTTGAACAAAAAAAAAAAAAAGATATTTTTCAAAAATGGTCGAATTGAGTTCGGGAAATTCCAAAACGTGTAACTTCATCGAAAACCGAAAATCTAAAACTTTTATGAATCTTATATTTTCTACTTATATATGCAGAAGAAAGAATAATAAATCCACTTTTTTAAAAAATAAAAATAAGTAGTCAATTTCACTTAATTAAAATGCAAGGAAATCTCAAAACGTGTAAATTCCTCGAAAACCGGAAATCAAAAGTTTTTATGTATCTTCTACTTGCTTCTTCTACCCACAAAAGCTAGCAATAAAGACACTTTTTTAAAAAATAAGTAGCCAATTTCAGTTAATTGAAACGTAAAGAAAGCTAAAAACATGTAATTTCAGCAAAAAACGGAAATCGAAATTTTTTCCGTATCGTCTACTTATACATGCAGCAGTTAGTAACAAATCCACTTTCCTTTTATTTAGTATATTAGTTGAATATTTATTGTTTAAATATCATCCTTTGAAATGAAATGTTTATGTTTATATTCGAAACTGGAAGTTTGCCATTTTTTTTCTGGAGTTTTGTGATTTTAAATTAAAATTTTATCAATTTTACAGAAAAAATAACTCAATCAAACACATGTAGACAGTAACTTATATATAACTATCCGCGTTTGTAATGATCGATAGATGGCGCTCTCTGAACTGCAGTTGTTAGTAAATATAACAGTCACGTGTATTTATTACTCTTCTTTCTCCGCCATTTCATCATGGAAAGTCGATTGCATAATATGAGGATATGCAGTGGTGTGATAATTTCACCTTAGCCCACCAGAGGGCGAGCATTTCATTACAATCGCGGATACCCAAATATCGGAACTAAAATCGGCAGATAATTTCCGTTATTTTTTAATATTTTTTTTACAAAAAATCCAATGGTCGATTAACATAGATAATCTTTTTCACGGCTCCATGGACGGACAGTGACGTCATCACTTCGCTTGCGTATAGTGATGCTACATTATACAAATTACTGTGTCTATGGTTTTATTTGAGCTTTATGAAATTGCCAGATTTAACAACTTTCTACTTTTAGGTATTTTTTAATGTAAAGGAATACGTGTATAAAAGGGAAAAATGGGGGAAAATGCATAAAAAATATATGTATTTTTAAATACCTTCTTGACATCGTAAGAAAATAATATTTGTATTCGCACCTTCCGGCTAACCATACCTTTCGAATGATACCATTTTCAACCCTCTACTCCCATAATTAATATGTTAAAAAGGGACAACAAATTTTATGCTTGCCTATTAATATATAGATAATGATAATAATAATAAAACATGCAATTTTAAAGTATAAAGAGGTGTCAATTTCAGCAAGAAACATATACTGTAAATACAATAACCACGTTTGAACAACTAGAACCGAACCAAGGCCTTTCGCATAGGAAAGTAGAATTTTATTAATAGGCTACCGGACGGCTTTCTATGTTGTTAATTACAAGGAAGGTCTCCCTAAAGCGCATATAGAATATTGTGAAAATAATTCCAGAGATACTACTTACATAAGTAATGCAAGATCAGTCAAATTTATCGGCGAAATCTCACGAAAAAGTCTACGAAAAAAAAAAAAAAAAAACTTTTGAATATTTGGCGCAAAAAGACAAAAAGTGCACGCGATTTGGCGAACTACATCCTTTCCGCCAAATGCAAGTAATTTTAATGTGTATAAGAATTTTTTGCAAAATAAATCGCTCTAAATAGCGTTACAGAAACTAAAAAAAATAATCGATGAAAATAATCGCGTTTGAAAAAAATCGATGAAAGAGTTGTCTGTTTCTGATACAAACTTGTACAGTGTATACATATGGCCTTTTATTAAAAGTACTAGCAGGCTTTGCCCGTTTCGCTGGTCACTATATTTAAATGAATTTAAAAAAATAATCAATATTTTTTTATACCGTTCTGCAAATTAAAACTAAAAAGAAAATACACTGAAATTGCTTAAAAACTTCGCTTTGGGCCCTAACTGATTTCGGCAGAGACTTCTTCACCGCAACGTCTAGTTACTGAATAATTTAATTTAATTTAATTTATAGAAATGGCAGTAATACAGGAAAAACTGCATTAGTCATTTTCTTTCTGATAATAAACAGAACGGAAAAAGCGTAATATTTTACATGGAGATATTTTGCATAATTAGACCAATTTTAAAATGCTTTTCCTTTTTTTTTCCCACTCGCATTACAAAAATATTTAAAATAAAATTGAGAAAAATTGTGCAAAAAGATTCAAACAGCTTGGACCTCTTGGCGGAATTTGAATTTTGGCACTGAAGTAGCTCGGAAGTTTCTCGCCAAAATGTCTTCTTATACATTTGTGATACTTATATCAACTCATCGCCGAAATGACAACAAAATTATAAATAATTATAAGAAAAAAAAAAAAAAAACTTTTAATATATCCCGTTTTTAATTTTTCTGTTAAATCTTATAGCTTAAGAACTGCATTAGCACTTTATCAATGTGTAGAAAATTTTAAAGTGATAATGACGTCAATTTTCGTGAGATGCATGATTATTTTTTTTTTTACAATTTTTTAATGTTCATGTTTAATTAAATGTATTTATTTTTATGTCAAAAGAAAATGAACTCGTATTTTTTTTTTCAACTATTAAATTATAACTAACACTTATTTTCATATTAATTAATTAAAGGAAAACTTTGCAACAAAATAGTTTTAATAACTTGATGTATATAGTGTCCACACAAAAAATGAACAATTTTTAGAGCTCTTTTAAAAAGTATAACATGTATACAATATCTAAAAAAAAAAATCATCAGTTTTTACTAAAAACAAATGGTCAACTTTCGTCACCAAAGTAGTTAAATCTAAACCAATCAAAAGTAGGAGTAATCCATCGGGTTGTGTTCCCGACAAACTCTTTGCTTTATTTATAAAGATTTCGTTGTGGTTTTGAAAAAAAAAAAAAATCTTGCGAGTTTCAGATATTTAAATTCCATGTCAAATACACGTTTAAGTTATACATATCTTAAGTTTTTTAATTGGAAATTAAATATATATATCTATTATATATATATATTGGAAGTTGCAAATATTATTTTAAATTATGAAAAATTTCAAAGCATCCCCGATGATGCATATACATTGTCTAACGAAATATCGCTGAAATGAGTATACTACCTAATTGCCTCTTAAAGATGTGAAACATCAAAATAATATTTATATATATATACTAGCAGACCCGGCCACGCGTTGCTGTGACTAAGTTATACGTTGAATTATACGGCTGTAAACTATTTAGTACAGTCAAATTATTATTTACGAACAAAGACGAAAACGTTGTAGCCGATGTAAAAACCCACAGGGTTGAGATTTGAAACTTAGGTCAAAATTTGGAAGCGGTTGATAAAAATTTTCGTAGTGTTGATATTAAGCACAAATTAATTTTATTGTAGGGTCCTATAAATTTTAATGGAGAAAGGATATATATTATTTCTAATGCTACTTTGGATAAAATTGCTAAAATGACTAATATATAAATTAAATTCTATTAAAATTCTATTAAAATAAAAGTATAAAAGAAACAGACGATTTTAAAATCAATTTTTATGGAGGAGTGAAATATAATATATGCTATAATGGATAATTTTACTATAAAATGACCTCATCATTTTAAATATTTTAAAGAGGGCAACAGCTGTAGTTATAAAAAGGAAAACACTAAGGCTAAACCAGAAAAATAAGTAAATTTGATAAATATTTTAAAACTTTAAAATAGGACATCTTATGAAATATTGGACACTTAAAGTAAATACATGTAGCATTTTAAATAGAAAAAAGATTTTGGAAAAGTTTAGTATATTTTAACGAAGTGATGAGAAGGTTTTGAGTATGTTAAAATTTTAATAGTAAATTCAAGTTAATAAAGATGGGAAACATTGAGGATTAAGATAAGAATAATTATAAGATTAACAAAGAAAAAAAATAAACTTTTTATATACCATGCTTTTAAATTTTAATATACTAATAATATACTAATTAAAAGGAAAATGATAAATATTCTATCATAGTTTGAAGTCAAATTTGTTTTCAAATGTCTAAACAAAATATCTGATATAAGATACTGATATGTTGCAGCGGAATAGATTTCATTTCTGTCATCCTTGGCGAAAAAAAAAAGAATATCGCCAAATTATCTGGCGAAAATATTTAATTCCTTTCAAAAATCATGGTTATTTTAACAACTTATATTAAAAGGGTAATGAATAATATGAAACAATATTTCGTACAATACATATTACATGTCATACATACGTACAATGAATAATACATATTACATTTCGTACAATGCATATATCTGGCATGTATATTTTCGTGTTACGCTTTTGATCGCCAAATAATAATAGTAATAATAATAAAAAGCCAAGGGCGACAGAGTTTTGAAATTTAAAATTAAAATTTTGTCAATTTGACAGCAAAATAATTCAATCTAACACCCGCGATAACTAATACATATCTATACCCAAATATAAGGATTAAAATCGGGAAATAAATTTCCTCGATTTTTAATAATTTCTTACAAAAAATCCAGTGGGCAATTAACATAGGAAATCTTTTTCTTGGCTGCACAGACGGTCAGTGAGTCACACTTCGCTTGCGTATAGAACTCATAGATATAGTATAGCATATATAGAATAGAGTGATCATTGGGGAGAAAAAAGTTATTTATTTCATTTGGGAAAAGACGACGTTATTACCAAAATATGGCCGTCTTTCCCCGAGTGAATACACACGGGAATACATACTAATATTTTAGCAAATAAAATTTATGAATAATTTATTTGCTAAAGGGGAATGGAAGACTCCAGATACAGTTTCAAATTCATATTTCTTTCTTTCTTTTCTTTTTTTTCAATACCACTTAATGGCTGTTTCCAAAGCTTTTATTATTATTTTTTTTTTTTGGCATCAAAAATCTTTGTACGATAACATGGGGATGAGAGATCTATATATACTACTATATCAATGATAGAACTACATTAGCACTTTATCAATGTGTATAAAATCTTTAAATTGATTATGACGTCAATTTTCGTGAGATGCACAATTTAACTTTTTATAATTTTTTAACGTTCACGTTTTATTAAATGTACTAGCGAGCTTCGCCCGCTAGCGGGTCAGTATTTTCAAATGAATCACTAAAATTAATGAATCACTAACAGTAACTTTTAGTGTTAAGAAAAGAAATTAAAAAAAAAAATCATTTCTGATTGGGTAAAAAGTCGGCCCGTGTCCCCACTGCCTTCGGCAGCGTTGCAGCGTGCGTGCTGCATGCGCGTATTCCTTCAATGACCCTCCGCGCCCCCCCCCTAAAAAAAATTTAATTTCTGATCGGGTAAAAACTCACACCGGGTCCCCACTGCCTTCGGCAGCGCAGACCCATGCGCGCTGCGCGCGCACGTGTGAGGGCATACGTGCGCTGCGCGCACATATTCCTTCTCAAATCAAATTTTTATTCTTAATAAAAGAAAAGAAAAAAAATCATTTTTCATCGGGTACAAAGTCGGACCGGGTCCTCACTGCCTACGGCAGCGCAGTCCCGTGCGCGCTAAGGAATACACGCGCTGCGCGCGCGTATTCCTTCCCTGGCCCTTCGTGCCCCCCAAAAAAATCATTTCTGATCGGGTTAAAACTCACACCGTGTTCCCACTGCTTTCGGCAGCGCAGACCCATAAGCGCTTCGCACGCACGTGTAAAGATAAACCATGTAAAGATCTCCCATGTGATCTGCTGCTTTGTTGTCCACCAGATGCACCTTCATCGCCAGAGGAGTACATCCAAGATCACCACCCAGCAAAACCTCAGATGACGGCCAGCATGAGGCCAAGTGCTGGTTGCCAGCAGTAGCTGCAGCTGGCCCGCGGGTGGCAAAAGTTAACGTTGCCGCAGGGAATATGTTACGCCGGCCGTCAGTAGGCCATATTCAATCGATCCACTGTTGGCAGCCTGCAGTAAGTTAAAAATAAGTTAGTGGGCCAGTGAATGGATCGCTGCTGGCAGCTAGCAGTATGATGAAAATAGGTAATGGGCCACTGTTGGTAACCGACATTAGGTTGGAAATTGTTAGTGGGCCAGTGTTGGGCTACCTGATGGCAAACATAATTTTTCTATGTTATTGCTGGAAGCCTGCAGTGGGCCAGTTGTGGCAAACATAAAAAATTATATTACTGCCGGCAGTCTTCATTGGTCCTTTATATTTCCCATTAAAGGCCCGCTTCTCTCATCGTCGCCGGAAGCCGAAGCCAATGTTATTCTATGGGAAATTTTCTTTACAAATAACTTATTAACTAATACATATTTTTAAATTCTGTTTTCATATTCTGAAAATTCCCAACTGTTAAATTGACGGACCTTTTTTAAAAAAAATATTTTTTTATTTTTTTATATTTTATTTTGAAGCTGCAAAATACGAATTTTCAATGTGTGAAATTTTTCATTTTGCAAATTCAAAATAAAATATTAAAAATTAAAAAAATACATTTTAAAAAGGACCGTCAATTTAACAGTTGGGAATTTTCTGAATGTGAAAGCAGAATTTAAAAATATGTATTAGTTAATAAGTTATTTGTAAAGAAAATTTCCCATAGAATAACATTGCCTCGGACTTCCGGAGACGGTAAGTGAAGAGGGCCGTTAATAGGCCAACAGTGATTTAGTTATAGCTAATATATTTATTTTATTGGTGATACCCTTAATTTTATTCGTGCTTTTTTTTTTTTTTTCTTTCTTTCTTTTGTTTTCCTCTCTCTTTCTTCGGATGAAGTAGCAGCCAGTTTTTTCTATGCATCCAATATTTAATTTGATTTTGTACATATTCATTTTAAAATACTATTTACAAGTATTTTATTCATACACTATGGTTGTAAATTCAGGATTTCTAGTGCAGCATATAGGAAATAGTCAGTTGATCCATTTTCCTTATGATAAAAGTTTAATTTTTTGTTTTCAGTGCAAATATTTCTCTATATTACATTTTTTGGAATAAAGGAGATTATGTTTTTTTTTTTTTTTTTTTTTTTTTTTAATTAAAGTGTTCAAATTTCAATATGTTTAACTTTGTTACGCTATTTGATATAAATAAATGTAACTTTACATGTGAAAATTATAAATTATTGAAACAAAAATTGTTATAAAGTGAGCATTGTAAAAAACACCATAAACTAAAAAAAAATAATAATAAATAAATAATAAAAAATTGCAGCAATTGTTTCCGGTTGAAATAGCACGAAGACCCTTCATCAGGCGAAACAAAGTGGGCACGAGTGCAGCAAAAGTAATTTGCTGCAATCGTGCTTGTTGTTAAACTCACGAAGGGATGTGTTATTATTTCAACCTAAAAGAACTGATGCATCTTTTTTTTTTTTTTTTTTTTTTTTTTTTTTTTTCGGGGGTGGGGGGGAGGGCAATGATTATGTTTATTTACAAATTTTTCTATTTATTACTACAGTACAAAATCTCAAATCCGGAATCGTCCGGACCGTGGCCTTTCCGGATTTCGGACTTTTCCGGATTTTAGGTCACTTTCTGATTTACGGCAATAAAAAAACGGACATCTCCATTCCGAACGTCCTTTTAGTTAATAACTAGCTTACGCCGCCCGAGGGTGCGATTTCTTAAGAAATTGGAGTATACTCTCAAGTAACATGTACAATACTTTGAATAAACACCATAAAATTTTGCAAACAAAGCGCAGGCAGCAACGCTTGCGCTTTGTTTGCCGCACTCGTGCCTACTTCGTTTGCCTGATGAAGGATCATGTTTTCTTTCCATCCGAAACGATTGTTGCGAGCTCTTACATTTTATTGTGGTTACTCTTATTACTTTTAAACACCAATTCTGTGGTGCTTTTTTATTATAACTCTCAAGTATCCAGAAAATCTTGAATATTTTTATTTTCTCCTACATCAAATGGTACCCAGTTGATAATTTTTTTCCCTTCTTTTTAAAACAGCAGGGCAGATGAATCAACTTCCTTTTTTTCTCTCTGTGTTTATCTTCATTTAGAATTAATTATCACAGCTGTCACTCTTAACCAGGCCGCCACAAAGAACTTTTTCGCGTTCTTGATAGTCCAGTGGGATCTTTACTCTCTCTCCAACTTCTTCAAAGTCCTTGAGTGAATGATTTTCCGACACGTGCGATACCGAAAGATGATTTTGCAGTTTTATACAGATGACGTTATTTGAACTTTAAGCGAATATTCAGCATTTGACCTGTGCCAATTAATTTTCATTAGGTTTGGAAAGCAGATTCTTCAGCTGAAAAAAAATATATATATATCGTTCGGTTGAGTAAAGAGATAACGGAATTAGGCAGAAAAACGAGAGTGCGTTTGTCTTTGTAGCTGTAAATATTTGATAAATTTATCCGCGATTACCTATTTGAAAAATATTTTTAGAATTCCATAAAACTCATATATGTTATACAGGTTTTCGAGATTTACTATAGGACGCTTGTCATAAAATGTTGTACAGGTAACCCAAATGGTTTCAGTATAAAAATTCATAAAATAATTTGGATACATTACAGTCAAAGAGACATTTCTTATCAGCGCACGTAAAAATCTTTATACAACGCTAAAATACAGATCAACATAAATTTTATAGATGCAATAAGAAATGGTTCCGATCAAAAATGATAAAATAAATATTTGTGGTTCATTTAATAATGATGCTAAAAAATATTCTTATACGTTACGGGAAATTGAGGGGGGAAGTATTTCAGTTTCATAAAAGTGAAATATTTTTCTCACTTGCATTTAAAAAATAATAATTAATAAATAAATAAAATAAAACAGTTTGTTATGGCTACCACTTTTTTTTTTTTTTTTTTTTTTTTTTTTTTTTCGTTTCCTATAATAGTTTATAGAAATTACATTTGAAAATTATTATTTATGAAAATTATTTTCTGTGATGGAGGGTTTTGAGATTCCTGAACACGATTTGACCATTTTTAGAAAATTTCACTCTGTAAGTGTGTATAAAAAAAATTGTGGACGCTGTATCTCACGAACCAATGGACGAATTTTAACCAAATTTGTTATTTAACCAAACTTGATTAAAATCGTTCCCGATTACATTTGTGAATCATTCACTCAACACATGGCTCTATATTTCTACTTCTTCGTAATTTTCAATATGACACAGTATAAGAAGAAATTTTACATAAATGATTTCAAATAAATGATAATTATTTTTTTAATTTGTATTATGAATTAAAAAATAAATATTTAAATAACTAACAACAAACTAGGAAATTTTTTTTTGTATAAGTTGAAGAATCGCTCGCCCTTCCCCATGAGGGGATAATTTTTCAATGCTGGTATTTTTCAAAAGAAACTCATCAATAACTTTCAAGTAAATGACTGAATTAAATTTGTGGAAAATTAAAGCAAAGTTATAAATTATTACAAAAAAAAAAAAAAAAAAAAAAAAAAAAAAAAAACAAGAAGAAGAAGAAGAAGAAAGCATTTTTTCAGAAGTTGGCACAAAATTGATTTTATTATTTTTATTATTATTATTATTGAGAAACACTGTTCTAAAATGAAAATCGTTTGCATGCATTCAGGGAAATGATTTTAACAAATTATTTGCACTACGCGAATTTGCATAATAAAAAATATAGAAGAAAGTTTTGTGGTGCCACATCATACTAGTTTTTTGGTCAAATATTAAAAAATCAATAAATAATAATAATAAATAATAATAACAATAATAAAATACTAGAAAGTTAGCGGCTATCATAATTTACTAAAACGGGTCAACTGGATATTTGTTATATATTTCTAGAAATCCTTTTGTTACAACAATAGCTTTAGAGTCAAACATTTAAAAAAAATAGTATTTAAAAAAATAATACAAAAACAAATTAATAATTGAATTACTTACTCATATATTATTTTTACGAGATTTTCAATCTCGCACCCGCAGACAACAACAACGAACAAGAGCTTCGTATGAAATGGCGGACAGCGAGGGAATTTCAAATCAACAGAAAAAGAATCACAGCGCCCTCTATGCATACAAATTGGTTATGGCCTAATAATTTGTGGCCACAACATGAAAAACATGATGTTGGCCGTGTGGTGATAGCCTGCATAAGGCCAACTGTGTTTATGCCACTTCTGGGCCACCGACCATTTTTCTTTAGGCTTCCATCACAGCTGGCAGCCACAAACGGCCCGCTATTGGAGTTATATGGGGCAACCGGCAACTGATGGCAAGTGCAGGATGCCAGCAGTAGGCCAAAACGAGCCCACCAGTATAAGTTTTGCTGGGTTATAATAGCATTTAATTTGCAATTAAATTGTACATTTTTTATTTATTCTCGAAACCCAATGATATTTAAACTGCAACTTCGTCTTGTGATGTTAAAAGTTTGTAGCAAGTTTGAAATAATTTTGAAGAAAATTGAAGCATTTTGAAATTTGCAATTTTTATTTCCAGTAGAAAATCAGTAAAGCAGGAAGTAAAATCTATTTATTCTTCCGCCCGGCGCCATGGTAACCGAAATACGTCTATTGCGAAATTAATAAAACTCTTGTGATTTGTTGCCACCTTTATTTTCATACTTTAGTTAATTTAAAAAAATCTAATTGCCCTATCGATAAGCTATTTAAATCGTCGGATTCAGAAAAATCGGACCTTTCATTTGATATCTTATTTGTAACGATACGACTGATATTTCTAGTTTATTTTGCACTTTTTCCGTAAAAATGTCGCTTTTTAAGCATTTAATCATGAATTCTGGGTCATTTTTCGGTAGATATGGGTCGACGTTTTAATTAATATCTCCGCTATTTAGGGTCGCATCGCTTAGCGAATTATCGCGATGTCGAGATGAAGAAATTCTGCGTCTGTCGACACCGGTTTCGAAGCGCTGCGACCATTAGCGCCGGAGCTTTAGCGGTCACAAGGCATTTCTCACAGACAGACAGAAAGACAGACAGACAGACAGACAGACAGATGCGCACATATTTTAATAATATAAGGAGATTTATTTTTATGTCGAAAGAAAATGAACTCGTATTTTTTTTTTTTTTTTTTTTTTTTTTTTTTTTGGCAACAATTAAATTAATGGAACTCAGAGATATTTTGGAGCAACTTTAATAAAGGTCTATAATTAACAAATAATTGCAATAAAACAATATTGTGACAATAAATTGAGATAAAAACTATCCTATCTCTCAAGTTGGACAAAACTGCACACAGTGTGCAAAATTTCATTAAAATCGGTTCCTTAGTTTAGGAGTTTACCCCGGACAAACATCGTGACACGTAATTTATATATATATATACAGATAATGGAACTATAAGATGAAGGCTGAAAATTCCTAGCATAATGTGAAAGCTGTAAATTTATATCGCAGTTTTAAAAGTGAAGAGACGAAGTTTAAATATGTAAACAAATTACACGAATTGCATTATTTGGAGAAACAAATTGAAAATGTAAGAGAAAAAAGGAAAGAAATAAAAAGCATTTTTCTTTATGAGGTGGGGGGGGGGTTGAATTACATATTTTAATGAAGCATCTTTCAATATTAAAGCGTATACTCAATAATTTTTTACAAGTATTTTTTTTGTGTGTGTGTGCATTTTTGCTAATTCGAAAACCTGTTTTACTCCCCCTTCTAGTCTATGTTTATTTTTTAAATTCATAAAGAGCTTAAAAATTTAATTTTTTTATAATTCTTCGTTAAAATTTGGTTTAAAGTTTTAAAGGTACGTAGAATTAGGAAAAGTTATTTGGTAAATTTTATCAAACAAGCGTAATAGGAAGTATATTATAATAAATAAGTGTAAATTTTCAATATTAATGTGCAATCTATGTTGGAATTTGAGAGTTAAATTTAAGTTTGAAATATTTTTTCAAGAATTTAAATTTTGATTAAAATTACTGGTCGTGAAGATCATTCTGATAAGTGATTGTTGTTCATCATTGTTTCATTTCCAAACAGTTGTGTACGTCCTTTTTTATTTATTATGCAATATAAATAACTATACGTACTGTTTTATTTTAAGCCATAATATTTAACCCGATCAGGTTATCGCTTTTTTTGGCACCTTGTCACTTTATCATGGGTCTTCTATTCATAACTTTTGAACAAACTGAGATATTTGAAAAATTCAGATTGCATAAAAAAATTTTAAAATGGTATTTTTACGGAAAAAATATGGACATGATGGATAGGTACCTTTTCTATATATGGATTCTTAGGTTTGAGACAAAAAAAAAAAAAAAAAAAAAATGGATCGTCTCTCCAACGACCCACGATAACTTGATCGGGTTAAAGCTCCAGTAAAAAGCTTAGTTTAAATATTTCACCTTAAACTGAAAGGTTGTATAATTTGAACGTTACGTTTACTTATAAATATATATGTCAAGATTCTACTTATAAAAGAGTATTCATTTAAAGTAAACTTTCTTAAACTAATTTATTATGAAGAGTACGGAAAATACATTTCTGTAATGGATATTTATCAAAAAAAAAAAAAAAAAAAAAAAACTTTTTTACATCAGTTTTTACTGTGTCGTCACGCCAAAGAGCGATAAATACACAAGAATCGGACATTTTTCATATTTTTACTTTCTCTTACCCATAAGGTAGAGAAAGTATTGTTTTTTGGTCAAGTTTTCGAACGCGAGATTTTGTTATATTTACACGTTTTGAGGTCCCCTGAATACGAAAATCATGTTTTTAGCAAATGGTCTGTGTGTATGTCTGTATGTGTCTGTGTGTGTGTGTGTGTGTGTGTGTCTGTGTGTGTGTGTGTGTCTGTCTGTTATCAGCATATCACAAAAACAAATTATGGCAAAAAGTTCAAACTTGGTATTCTAAATGTGTATCATATAGGCATGCTACAGTAAGCTTTTCGTTAAGATCAAGCAAATGGTTCGTGTACAGGGACAATCAAGAGAATTCTAATACATTGCGTCTATGGGGGAAATTGCAGGTAAGTAGAATTTAACGTCTATAGACTGCACTAAACCAAATGAAACGAATACTTTTTTTTTTTTTTTTTTTTTTTTTTGTAATAGAGATAGTTAACTGGGAAAATTTTTTTTATGTATGTAGGAGCCTCGCCTTCCCCTCTGGGAGGGGGAACTCGAGGGGAGTAAACTTTCATGATGGGTATCTTTCTAAACAGCTCGCCAATACCTTTAAAACGAATGGTTGATCCATTGATCTGCGATAATTTAAAACAAAGTTATCGATTTTTTTTTTTTTTTTTTTTTTTTTTTTACTTTTAACGGAAAAAAAACTTAGAATTTTTTTTTTTTTTTTTTTTTTTTTTTTAATATTGAGAATAAAATGGACTTTTTTTTGGATATTTGGTGTCATTCTACTTCTCTATAATGGAAATCGTCTGCATTATCATAAAAGATAATTTTTTTACATAATAATTTTAACAAATTATTTTTTAAAAACAGAATTATTTTTTAATAACCGAATTAAATGCTATACAAATGTAGGTGCATTAATGAAACGGGGGTTGAGGGGGGCGGTAGCACCCCTTACACAGAACTAATTATCGTATAAAACTCTTCCGAAGCCTAATTTGAATTGTATAACACAGGTTTACATAACAGTACTCGTTATCTTACCTCTTAATCTGCAACCTGTATTTATAGTATTAAATTTCAGGGTAAGAGAAAGCCGTGTGATTGACACACCAGATTATTTTACGTACAATATACAGTGATTCCTCCGGAATTTCTTTTATAAACATACATAACCTCACGAGGAGAGTATTCTGTAATTTTTTTCCTTTTTTTTTTTTTTTTTTTTTTTTTTTTTGCGTATGTGCCTATAGCGTATGCGCCTACCTTCCTTGTTAGAGATTCATAAGGTTAACAAGTTTCACATTTATTTAATAGTTTTCAACATTTGATCAAGAGAAGTACTAAATAACAGTGTAATACATCGATCGGCGGACTATCGATAACATTTGACATCTCTTATGTCAATAGCCACTGTCTGAGTCCCAGTTCGACAATCATGACTAAACTATTTAATATGTACGTTTTTTAATCAAATTTAAAGCAAATTACGCTGCATCATGTCTATTATTAAAAATTCCACTTGAAGGATGTCAAAATCCCGACACAATGATATGTACCAGACTATGTAAATATCATATGCTAAGAAGGAGACACCTTGCAAATAAAATAATTGTCACAAAATTTAAAGCAACCAAATTTACTTTTATTCCACCTAGATTATATCAAATATTTTAAATATAGAGTTCTATTCAAATAGTTCTTATATCAAATGCGTATTACACAATATTTTTCTGTATTTATGAAATTTTAATAACGACGTATTATAAAAATCAACCAAAATTAATTAGTATGAATGAATCCTTATTTATTTTACATATTTTAAGTTCTTATCTGTATATATATATATATATATATATATATATATATATAAGGCAATGTTTGTGTGTGTGTCTGTGTGTGGATAGCGTAGAGAAAAGACGGTAGCTGAGGCAGTCATGTGATTCGACACGGAGGTGTCCCCCGAGAGGTCCTAGTGCACCTCGAAGCCTGATTTTCGAATTTTTGATTAATTTTCTTTTAATTAATTAAAATGTGAAAATAATAACGTTACAATAGCTTTAAGTTAACCATTTAAATTTTATCCATAATTAAAAAAATATATATATAGGAGTTTATTTTTTTTCTACAGGAAAATAAATGCATTTGCTTAAACGTGAACAATAAAAAATGATAAAAAAATAAAGTATGCATCTCACAAAAATTGACGTCATTATCACTTTGAAAATCTTATACACATTGATAAAGTGCTAATATAGGTTGTTATAAAAGTTCTTTCCCCCCCCCCCCCTTAATTATTATTTTTATATTTTTACTGTCAAGTTGTTATTTAAAAAAAAAAAAAAAAAAAAAAAAAAAAAAAACTGTCCATGACGTTACATTCGACTGCGTAGCCTTTTTTTTACTACTCAAAACTCCATGAACTATAAATTTATTTTATCAGTTTTATTTACAGATCCTCTTGGATGATTTTTTAAATTATGGCGTTGAGAATCGCCGAACATTTTTCGCGAAGAAGTTTCATTTAGCAACAGCATTTTAATCTAAGTAGCACATCAAAAATATAAATAAATTGTAAACCATTACAAAAAGAAAAAAAATAAATAAACCGAAATAGTAGTCACATAAATGATCTATTTTTATGTGATTCGATAATTTTACAGGAAAAAAATGCAGTTTTAAAAATAGAAAATTTATTTCAGCAAGCACTACTTTAAACCAAAAACCGTTAAAAATATAAACAGAATATGAAGAATTCTTACAAATTAACGAAAAAGTGTCCGGTAAAAGTATAAGCAAAAGAAGATTCACCTTTTCATGCAAGAAATTATACAAAAAAAAAAAAAAAAAAAAAAAAAAAATCATTGCTACTATGGCGACAAATATTCAAAAGCCGCCAAGGGTGATATTTAATCAACGAGATATTTAATAAAGCTGTGTAGCACGATAACATTTACTTATTTATTTTTTTACTCTAATTTGTCATAGGAATAAATGAAGACCGACTACGCTTGCTCGCTGGCGGACAGAAATATTTCATTAATTCAAATTATCATTTAAATAAATGAATAAAAATATATTTAATTGGAAATATATATAACGATAAAAACATTCGTTGTCTAAAATACGGCAGAAATAGTACTCACAGCATGTTGTTCCAAGGGATTAAGTATTTTCCCTGCATCAATTTTAATGTTGCAATGAAAGTAGTTTTATATGCAAAGTGAAAATAAAAGGGCAATGCCTTCACTTTCAGTAGAGTCAGTCTTGTCGACAAACTTCACGAGTAGGCAACCAAATTTGGTTAAAAACGTTATTTTAGAGTTCCCGAAGTTTCGAAGCTCTCCGACATACGGGAGCATAGATCTCGATGGAATCATCACCAAGTTCCATTGCCAAAAGTTATAAATAGAAGTGAGTTGATTTCTGCGAGAGAGTATGCAGTCACTGCTATTCAGAGTTATTCAGAGACCTATTCTGAGTGATTGCACTTAATAAAAATAAAAATAAAAATGAATATAGTGACCAGCGAAGCGAGCAAAGCCTGCTAGTATATTAATATAATACATACATCAGTAATAGTAATACATAATATACTTCTCAAGTGAGGAATTGCAACACCAAGAAATAATGCACGTAGCGTCATGCAAATTTCGGGAACGATAATGGTAAGATGGATACGCAAATCATTAAATTTGCGCTCGCATCTGATCACAAGGTACTCATATTTGGGATATATAGGCCAGCAACTTTCCCTTTTTACAGAGTGCATCTGAGGTTTTGCGTAGCATTTTCAACTTTCGAAAATGCGTAGAAAATGGCTCCGAGACATCGGTGAGCTCAATACCATCAGTTAACGACCGGCGAACATGACCGTATTATCCAACTCCATGTACTTGGTTTGTCGCTGCGCACAACAGCTCGTGTTAGGCACAACGTGAGTATCATTCAATGTTGTGTCACTCAACGGATTCAGGAAGGTCTACGTGCACCTGTGGGATCTCATTGGATGTGACATGAACCGAGAACCACTGACGCAAACCATGGATGATCTGTGCACAACAGTGGATGTGGCTTGGCAAAGGCAACCATCAATGAACTCATTGATAGCATGCCTCGCCAGATTGAGGAACATTAGATACTAAATAAATTAGTTTATAATGATTTTATTTGTTTTTTAATCATTTGCATATCGATCTCACCACTATCGTTTCTGAAATTTCCATGATGCTACGTGAATTATTTCTTGGAGTTGCAATTTCACTTTTGAGGAGTATATATAATAGTAATATATACATCAGTATACACTGTCCTACCATAAATGACCCGACAATTTCGATATTGACGTTTTGTTATATATTTTGAAAAATTCAATACAAATTAATCTAAAATTTGGATGTTTAAGGAACATGTTATACCTGGTATAGCATGTTCCTTAAACTTTTCATGTTTTCAAAACTTTTGCTGAAATACATGAGGTATAATACCACATAGTATACCTCATGATGTATAAAACCTCACGTATTTACACCATGTATTTATACCTCATGTAATACCTCATAAGGTATAATGCCTCATATATTTCAGCAAAAGATTTTTTTTTTTTTTTTTTCTAAGGTTACTAGGGAACCATTATCAAATTAAGAAAGAATATAGAATGAAATGATATTCATTTCATCACAAAAACAAATCTTTAAACAATAAGAGATTTTGTTCAGATTTTTAATTTGATTCAATTAATCACAATATTATATTGGTTGAATATAAATAGATATGGATAAAAACTTCTCGACGATAACTGTTTGAATTTACACGATATTTGTCACGTTTGTTTGTGACTGTCGTATAAGTATTTTAACACTTTTGTCTAATAAACTATGCAAATTAAAAAAATTTAAGCTTGCGCATGCGTATCGAAAATTTATTAAGTAAAATTAAAATATATATACAATCGGCAGCAAAATTATTGTAGCACACATTCACATTTTTCAAATATATGTATATATTTTTAGTTTCATTGCTGCTTTTCATCATCAACTTTTTTATAAAGAGCATAAAGACTAAGATCATGACTCGACAAATATTTATTTAAAAAGAACAGTGTTAGGTGCACATCTTTTAAATACGAATTATTGCTAGCGTTTCATTAATTTTGCTGCCGACTGTAGAAAATTATATAACGATGCACTCACATATATACAAACGTTTATATATATATATATATATATATACAGTAACCGCCGCTTAATATGATCAAATTGCCAGGACCGGAATCAAATGAATACAAATTACTTTTAAATCCGCCGCTTAATAAAATCAGTATCGCCGGTTAATAAACTCAAAAATATCTCCTCAGCAGCCAGAAATATCATTTATGCACAATATTTTTTTTCTTTTAAGACTGAGGGCCTATTAGTCTCAATCTGGGATTTTTGCGTTGTCGATTTCGATAGTTGGACATTTGTCGAAATCTAAAATTTATCGAAAATAGAATTGAATAATTTGAAAAGCGATATTATAATTTGAAAAAAGAAAAAAAAAAAAAAAAACTAATAGTCCTCCGTCCTAAACTAAATTCTGCTTTTGCCAGAATTTCATCAAAATCTTTATAATAATAATTATTATTATTATTGAAAGAAAAAGAAAAGAAAATTAATAACAATCAGTATCGTTACAAGCGATATCGAAAAAGTTTTTTTTTAATAATTTTGAATTAGGAAATAAAAAGTGCGCGTGAAATAATATGAAATAAAAACAAGTAAAAAAATTAATTTAATGATTTAATGTTTTTGTTTTTCGGGGACTGCTCATGCATATAAAAAATGCGTATTAAAACGAGTCGAAGAAGGAAGCGAAATAAGTTTTGAGTTATATTACGATAAATACGATATATAATATGATACGATATATTAGACCTATCGTCCAGGGTTAGTAGGCATTTTCGTTGGAAGAAATAGTTTGTTCGTTCGGTGCAACTTGCACATTAGTCCCGTGATGTACAACTTTCACATTAGTTCCTTGAGGTACAACTTTCACTTTAGTCCCGTCAGGTACAACTTGCACATTAGTCCCCTTTAAATATAGTGACGAGCGAAGCTGGCAAAGCATTCGTTGATTCACTACCTCAAATGATTTTATTTCTTTTTATGTCGAAAAAGAAAAAGAAATGAACATTTAAACATACTATTGCTGAAAATAAAGTTAAAGTTTTTGAAATAATGATGGCAATTTCTAGTAAATTAAAATAAATGGAAAAAGTCGAAAAATGTATAAATGTAATAACAGCAATGGAAAAAAACCAAAAATTATGACAGGAATTTGATTATCAAAAAACTATTTACAAAAAATGTAAGCAGAATTTTCTGTTTTTCTTTGTTTACATTGTGATTTTTTTTTTTTTTTTTTTTTTTTTTTAAGAAATTAAAGCACAATAATACCTTCGTTATTGCTCACTGTCGAAGATCTTACACTCGCAGCACAGTTACAAATTAAACACGCCCCATCACTTATCTCCATAACAATTTCAAGGTACGTATTCTACAAAACGCAGTAATAAGTTACAAGTTTGATTTGAAATTATATATATATATATATATATATATATACATATTAATTTCTAATTATTAAAAGGCAATTTCTAGTTCTTATTTTAAAATTACTATAATTCATGAGGTTTAAACGAAAAGATTTTAAATTTATAAGAACAACGTGAACGTTTGGTAAAGTAATGATGATTTTCCTCAAAGGAAACTGCATGGGAACTTCTAATGTTTTTAAGTTATTTATATCGAAGAAACAATTAATTAATTATACATCAAAAATTAATTAATATGGTTTACTAATTCCATTATTCGTCCCCTTTTGAATTTTCTTTCCAAATTCAGGGAAGTAATACCCTTTCCTTAAGTGCAAGAACTTTTGCCGGACGCCGGATATAAAAATCAGCCGTTTAATAAAATCATTTTGGCTCTGAAAGAATGTGATTTTAATAATCGGCGGGAACTGTATATATATGTGTGTGTGTGTGTGTGTGTGTGTGTAAAAGTATAATAATAAACAATAGAAATAATTAAAACTGGATTATATTAAACGTAAAAAATAAAATAAAATAAATAAATAAATAAAAATGTAAGAAATCACTAAAAGCTTTAATATAGGAAAATGTTTTCTGTTTCCCCCTTTTTTTAATCAAAAATCTTATATTTTTAATATAAAGGCTGCCTTTGAACTAAAGGCTTAGCTTTAAGGATAGATAGTGTTCCTAAAGGATCGAAATTATATAATAAGCTATAACCGGAAATGCCATAGTAAATTTATAGCAGAGATAGAACAACAGATAAAAAGACAAAAGGAGATATTACCCGAAAATACACTTCTTTTCTTTTCTTTTTTCACGGGAGTAGGAGACAGTAAAATAACAGAAATGTGTTTATTCTTTGCGGTTTTATGTCATACTCAGCTACCACAGAAAAGAACAGTACTAATCTTACGTTATGTATTTTTCTGGCGATTATAAGCATGTACTGCACAATAAATATTTATATGCATCTTACATAAGGCGTTAGTTAGAATCTAAAACAAAATACTGATGTCACATTTTATGTTTGTCCAAAAATTGGTGGAACAATTTGTAGGTGATTTTTGTGATGAAGCATATTCAAAATAAGGGAAAACATCATCCTCACAGGTAAGGAGTAAAGGCGTAATGACAAACTACATACTATATAGCGGTACCGTGAATATATAAAGAGCAAAGTTTGTTCTGATGTTTAAACAGAACATCAAGGGCGGAAGACGTCAAACTAATAATTTTTATTACACATATTCTCGAAAACCAGAGCTTCCTACTTTGAAAGGTGCTACACGATGGAGAACTATAAAATATAATGTATACGTAAAAACATTACATTAAAACATGCTATTGCATAAAAATAAATCTAACGTTTAAAAAGAATTATTAAATTCTCTTTTCCCATAATTTTGCATGTTATATATTACTGTTTTTTCAACGAAAATCAATTTCGACTAGTATGACACATATAAATTTAATACAACGGGTAGACCACTTATTTAGTGTACATGAAATATTTCATTTGCTAGATTTTTTATACATATAGTATAAAATTTTTAATTTATCTGTTGAACTTTCATGTTCTCAAAATTTAAAATAGATTTTATAGATATGTGTATGTTTTCGTACGCCTCATTGCAATCTATAATATAAATTGCAAAAATTTTCTAAATCGATATTTCAGAATTAAGGATTTTTTAACATATTATTCACAAAAATCTTCAAATAATGAAATCCATTTAAATAAATGTAATCATTTTATGGCTATGTATTAACAGATAGTTGCATTAATCTTTTAAACTTTTTTATCAGCTAAGTGAGATGACGCGACGGAGAAAAAAAAAAAAAAAAAAGAAATATATATCCTGTTCACCAGGATCATGCTTTCATAATCTCGAACTCAAAGCAAATGAAAGAAATTCTTAACAGGGTTAGAAACATCGAGCTTCTCGATGGTTAGAAACCTGGATGATAAAAATAGATGGTATGCGTTGTAGTACACGGAGAAAAGAAAAATACTCAGTGACCCAGTTGGGTTACTGTAAAGAACTGCATATTAGATGATGGTATCAAGCAGTTATCCAGAATTATTTCATCACAATATTCCAGAAATGTTTAAGTACTTATAATCCTAGTCCTATTTTTGATGTAGAAATGCTCTTTGTGATTACAAAATATCGCAGTATTAATATCTAATTATACATGATTTAATGGATGATTAAGAGAGAAAAGAAGTGTGTTCCACTGCGCAACATTACTTATAAATATAAAATATAATGATGTTACTACCTTAATCCAATTACTAGATAAATACTGAATTTAAATGTATAATAATACTAATATAAGTTATTGAAATAGTATTTTAAACCTATTAATAAAAGACAACCGCCACATCGAATCTGCGATATTTATGACCCGCCAATGACAGAATGTGTCAATTTGTATTAATATTTTGATCTATGTGACCAGACATAACCGTACAACGAGAATTTTTTTTTTTTTTTTTTTTTTTAATATAGTTCAAAAATAGGTCATTATGGGATTTTAGATTGATTTTTATGTCTGAAAGTCAAATTGAAAGTCAAAAGGTCATCTTCAACTACGTAGTTAAGTTTCTAACCCAAAGTTGCAATAGCTTTTATTGCAGTGTAAATTCCCTAATGTAGAAGGTCTATTGTATAAAAATAATTCCATAATAATGAAATAATTTTGATCATTTCGTAAAAATTTAAAATTAATGATTTCTTTAATATGTATTATTTGTCAAGAAATTTATTTACAATCCTGTTAAATTCGAGATTCTTCTTTTTTTTATAGGAAGTATTTGCCAAATGCGAACCTAAAGTTAGTACGTACTTCTGAGTAACTACATTTTCGATGAACTGTTCCATTAATTTTCGTTTGAATTATTTATTTATTTATTATTTATTTAGTTATTTTTACAGTCATTTTGTTTTATACACTTTTATGATGTTAGTAAATTGAGATTTATAATAATTTAGGACAAATAATTAATACACTGTAAAAAATTTGAGAGTAGTGTTCAAATACTTTTAAATGATTAATATGTAATTGCTGATTGACAAAAAAAAAAAAAAAAAAAAAAAATCTCAAAAGCTAGGATGGATATGGAATAAATGAGGCCGATTTTCTATCAGAAAAAAAAAAAAAACTTATAGCTGCGTAACAAATTAAATAATTTTAATAAATAGAGAAAAAAAAAATTCTTAGTCTTTTAAATAATACTAGAAATGTCATGCGAAAATTTCGCACTTTATTCTTTTCCATATTTACATTTAAAATCTGAAATTCATAAATTTTATACAAATTTCTCCACCTAATTTTTGTAAAATTAACTCTATACATTTACCTAAGAAATTATACAAAAGAAATTTTTTTAATGCTCATTAATTTACTAATTGCACAGTAAAATATTACTTAGCAAAAATGTTTATACCTTCTATTAGATACTTAATATTTGTATATTGTGATTGCCGTATGTTTATTTTTACTTTCCGAACACTATAGTGAGGAAAGTATTGTAATCATGTCAAAAATCCGAATTCGAGATTTTGATGTTTCTATACGTTTCGAGGTCCAACGAGTCCGTTTTCACTATTTTTACGATGATGTATGTATGTGTGTGTGTATGTATGTGTGTATGTATGTGTGTATGTCTGTGAGTGAACACGCTAGCGTCTAAACGCTTTGTTCGAATAAGCTGAAAGTTGGTACGTATATTGTAAGTCACCATAGTACGAACCCTATAGATTTTGGTGAATCTAGCACTTATAGTTTTTTTTACAGGGACACAAAGAAAAATTCTTTATCATTATGGCCAAGGGACCAAAATCTTAAAAGTGCGATAGAATCTAAACGCCTTATTCAATTGAGCAAAAACTTTACACACATATTATAGGTCACAGATACTCAATCTGTATAGATTTTGGAGAATCTAGCACTTATAGTTTTTTTACAGGGACACAAAGAAAAATTCTTTGCCAAATTTTTAAAAGTGAGATATTGTCTAAACGCCTTATTAATCTGAGCAAAGAATTTGTACACATGTTATAGGTCACATTTGAACCAACTGTATAGATTTTGGTGAATCTAGCACTTACAGTTTTTTTACAGGGACACAAAGAAAAATTCTTTATCATTATGGCATATGAGACCAAATTTTTAAAAGTGCAATAGCATCTAAACGCCTTATTCAATTGAGCTGAAAATTTGTATGAATATTATAAATCACTGTTGCACTAACTATAAGCATTTTGGTGAATTGTGACCACCACGAGACTTTCTTCTATATTTTCCTATACAAATTCACTCAGTAACAATAATTAAAAAAAAAAAAAAAAAAAAAAAAAAAAAGTGGGACTTTGACAAAATTGTGGGTAAAATGTGAAAATTTGTTTAAGTTTGTCAGAATTTATAGATTTTTACAGGGACACAACGAAAAATTCTTTATCATTATGATCTAAGGGCTCAAAGTTCAGTAGCGTTAAATAAAACCTCGTGTGATATATGGAGAAAAATACTCAAACACTCTGTTATGGTTTTCTCTCTTTTGTTTGTTTAGCGACTCCTCTTTCTTTATTTTATCTACAAAACTGTTAGTTACTCAATGTTCGGAAAGTCGAGTGGAGTCACTCCAGATTTTTTTATTACAGTATATTAAATTTTCTAAAGCTGACATTGCCATTGTTAAAATATTGACAAAATAACCTGCATGATATAATTATAATATGTACGAAAATTTGTTTATGTTGATAACGAAACCTTTATATCTCTATGAATAAGTGTTCTATTCTCATAAATATATTCATAGGTAATAGAGAGAAACATCATAATCGTATGGCACGGCTAAAAGAAGTTTTAAGCATTGATTTTTATAAGGTAATCTCAAATTACAGTCGAACCTCGTTAACGTGAACACTGTTACTGTAAATTACATTTAACATGATCTGTTTCTACAATCCCCATCAAAATGAAGATTAGTTACTAATAGCATGGACTACTGATAACATGAACGAACTTTTTATTTGGGCTGTGCCGATTAATCGATTAATCGGTTCGGTTTTTCGATCAATGCTTAGTCCCGATCAATTTTTTTAATCGGGTTAATCGGATCGATTAATTCGATTAAAAATTTTCAAAATCCGATTAAAATTTCCAAACTACAAATTAAATTACAAATGCTGTTCTGCCTACAAAATATTTTTTCACATATTTTCCTAACAAACATTCTAATAAACATCCATCAAATAATGAAAAAGCAAAATAAATAAATAAAAATAAAACCTCACAAAAGAAGATGTTGCATTTTTGTTGATAGAGAAAGGGGGGGGGGGGGGACAGTTATTAAACAAAATGCCGCTTCATGTGCATGCTAGAGAAACAACACCTGTCTGCAGCCTTATACAGAAAGTGTTGGCTAGGGCAATAGTATACTCAGAAACAAGAAGTTCTCAAAAAATGGAAATGCTGAAGATAAAAAAAGAAAAGAAGGGATTGAGATTTCCACTATCCCTTTGATGGGGAAAATGTCAACAGTTTCACAATATCTTCAAGCGTTTATTGTCTGCTCAGAATTGCTGATAGTAACTATTGAAGAAGAAACAGAAAATAACATTCTGTGTTCTACTCCAAAGTGATAAAGAAGAACTAACTTGTTAAATAAATCCTTTTTGAATCAAGTTCTTAGACTGACTAAGAACATGATTCGACAAGGATTTATTTAACAAAACGGTATTAACTCTGCTTTTTTTATATAGGAATTTTTGCTAGAATTCGGATATTTTTGTTACCGACTGTACACAATATGAGAGTTTTAATAACAGGAGACTTCGCGTTGGAATATTAAAACCCGAATAAATTACTACGTCAGAAACGCCAAAGAAAAATACTGGAAATGCATACAGCTGTTTCGGCAGCCTTAAGCGTGCCGTCTTCAGTGCAAAAAGGATTGCACTGAAGATTGCTCCTTTTTGCACTGAAGACGGCACGCTTAAGGCTGCCGAAACAGCTGTATGCATTTCCAATATTTTTCTTTGGCGTTTCTGACGTAGTAATCTATTCGGGTTTTAATATGAGAGTTTTATTCATCCCATTGAAATAAAATTATATATAAAAAAATTGTACACCGATTAAAAATCAGATTAATCGACCGATTAATCGATTAATGAACTACGATCAACCCAGTTAAAACTCTTAATCGATTCCCACCCCTACTTTTTATCCTCCTTGAGATTCATGCTAACGAGGTTCGACTGTATATATATATATTTTTCAATTTTTAAATGGTCCTCTTTATGATGTATCTTTCCACCTCTAAATTTTAACGAGAATCTGTTACGAATGTTATTAAAAATTCGTCAAGAAGCCTAAATTCGAATGCGTCCAAATACTTTCGTCCACATTAGGTACATGTACAATTCCCGCCGCTTATTAAAATCACATTCGTCCTGAGCCAAAGTGATTTTAATAAGCGGCTGATTTTTATATCCGGCGAACTTTTCTGCACTCAAGGAAAAGGTATTACTTCCCTGAAATTGAAAAGAAATTTCAAAATGTAAGAAATTATGGAATTGGTAAATAATATTAACCAGTTTTTGATAGGTATTTAATTAATTGTTCCATCATCGATATAAGTAAATCAAACGCATTCCAAGTTTCTATGCGCTTGCTTTCCTTTGAAGAAAATCCCCATAACTTAACCAAAATTTCACGCTTTTCTTATAAATTTAAAATCTTTTCATTTAAACCTCCTGATTTATAGTTATTTCAAAATAAGAACTAGAAATTGTCTTTTAATTATCAACAGTTTTAAAAAAGATAATCATTTTTAGCTCAAATAATATTTATAACTTATTACTTCGCTTTGAATAATACGCTCCTTGAAATTGTTATGGAGATAAGTTATTGTTCGTGGTTAATTTGTAACTACGGAGCAAGTGTAAAATTTTCGACAATGAGCGATGATACTAGAGGGTTTTTTGTGCTTTAATATTTTGTTTTTATAAAAAAAAAAAAAAAATTAGTGTGCATAAATGATATTTTTGCCTGCTAGGGTGATATTTTTGAGTTTATTAACCGGCGATGATGATTTTATTAAGCGGCGGCTTTAAAAGTAGCTTGTACTGATTTGATTCCGGTCCTGGTAATTTGATCAGATTAAGCGGCTGATTTTATTAACCAGTGAATTTATTAAGCGGCGGTTACTGTATATGCAACTGATTTGTTATTATTTTATTTTATTTATTAAATACCAGTTTGGTACCATTAATGTTAATTTTGTTCCATTTAGGACACCGAGCATTGCTTGCAGGAAGATTTGAGGCAGTATACCTCTCACGATATATTTGCAAAAAGACTGAGTTTGTAACGAGGCCTTATCGTCGTTAACCCTCGTTAAGCCCGCCTCATTCAAAAAATGCGCTAATTCGCCAGAGATATTAAACGTAACAAGTGGAATGTTGCATGACGATTTATTTCAAACGATAAAAAAAGGACACGTTGCTGGTGATTTTCACCAAACGTGCCAAGCGGCACACGAAAGCAAATTTTCTGCAGTAATGCCTTGATCTTGGGAAAGCGAGAGTTAATATGTGTTGCATCGTGGATGCGTTAGTTGCACAAATATTGTGACAAGAAGAAGCAAAAAAAAAATTTTTTATTTTGTTATTTATTTTATTATTATTTACTATCAGGCTTTTCCCGCTTCGCTGGGCACTATACTTAAATGTGTTGTCAAAGACCATATTATTGTTAATAAACTAAGTTAAAGTTCCCACTGTATTTGGCAGAGTTTTTTCCTGCTCGCAACGGCAGTGAAGAGTCCGGGTTCACACTGCTTTCGGCAGAAATTACTCGCTTCTTACTTCCTTTTCTCCAGCAAATAAGTTCGAAGTTTTGCGAAATATCACCAAAATACATAATGCGTACACTTAATCAACATGCACACACAAAAATTCGCCATTCTAAGATAATTTAAAGCGAATTAAAAAAAAAAAAAAACATGTTTTTACATGTGTTTGTTGTCCCCCGACCGCGGTGGGGTAAGGAGTAATTTCGTAAAATCCCGTTACAGTAAGTTTCGGATACATACAAACAATTTACTTGTGTTTATTGCCTCCCCCCCCCAACCTCGGGGGTGGGGTAAGGGGGGAATTTCGTAAAAGCTTGTTACAATAAGTGTCGGATACATATAAAAAAATTACGTACGAAATACCGTGACCACAGATCCCGTAGAATTCACGAGACAAACTTAGCGCAAACAGGGGGTCATGATTTTACTCCTTCGTAACATCCCCCCCCCCCCAAAAAAAAAAAAAAAAAATCGAAAATCACAAAAGGAAATGACGTAAAGAAGACACATGGCTGTTGTCAATACTTTTATATCATTTTTAGTAGAGCTCTATTTCAATTTCTGAAATTTTCCCCCGAAAAACGATTTTTCTTCTCCCTACTCTAAGAATCAAAAATTCCAAAATCGTACATAATGTTTTATTTATGCTCAAGTCCAAATAAAGATAAATTTTGACGTGAATTTAATCAAGTCTAAATTCAAATCATTTGCAATCATTATAATCATTTGTCAGCATGATTTTAATCAAGTTTAAATAAAATTGCATATGTATCCTCATGTGCAATTTCTGCACCGTGAGGTAACTTGGGGCCGAGTACCAATTTTTTGTTGTTGTTGTTGTTTTGTTTCCTGCCCCCCCCCCTTCCCCAGGGAGAAAGGGAGGGTTTCGATAAATCGCGTTACTTTAGGGTTCGATTACATATAAAAAATCCAAGCACCAAACTTTGTGACCCTAGTTCTCAGCAACTTCCCAGGTCGCTAAAAGAGCTAAAAAAATTAACGCTAAAAGGGCTGTCATGAAGGATGTTATCCAACTGCACACAAAATATACCAACTGCACTCGCTAGTCTTAACCTCCCTTTTACGTACTCTCTTGCAAGTTTCTACCTTACCACCCCTTCGCTCTGAATAGGAAGAACCCAAAAGTTTGTTGGTAGAATTATACTAACTGCCCTAGCTGGAAGTTTATAATTTTATTTGTAATTTAAAAGAGTTACCTGCGTTTTCAGATGCATGCACAGCGAGGTAAGGGAAACCAGTAATTTTTTTTTTTTTACGTGTTTGATAGTGGTTACTGCGGAACTAAATTGCGGACGTTCCCAGATTCATGCACAGCAAGGTAGGAGTGTCCAGTGATCTTTTTTTTTTTTTTTACGCGCGTGGTAGTGATTGCCGCTGAAGCGTGTTACGGGCGTTCTCAGATACATACACAGCAAGGTAGGGCTGTTCAGTGATGTTTATTGGGTTTTAATGTGCGTGATAGTATTGACGCGGAACCCAGTTACGTGCGTTTTCAGATTCATGCACAGCAAGGTAGGGGTGTCCAGTGATTTTTTTTTTGTTGTTGTTGTTTGTTTGTTTTGACGTGTGTGATAGTGATTGCCGCAGAACCGAGTTACGTGCGTTTTTAGATTCATGCACAGCGAGGTAGGGATGTCCAGTGTTGTTGTTTTTTTGTTTTAACGTGCGTGATAGTGATTGCCACTTAAGCGATTTACGGATGTTCTCAGATTCATGCATAGAGAGGTAGGGGTGTCCAGTGATGTTTATTTGGTTTTAACATGCGTGATAGTATTGCCACGGAACGGAGTTACGTGCGTTTTCAGATTCATGCACAGCGAGGTAGGGGAGTCCAGTGATTTTTGTTTGTTTGTTTTTCTTTTAACTGTCGTGATAGTGATTGCCACGGAAGCGAGTTACGAGCGTTCTCAGATTCATGCACAGTGGGGTAGGGGTGTCCAGTGATTTTTTTTTCTTTCTTTGGTTTTAACATTTGTGATAGTGATTGCCGCGGTACCAAGTTACGTGCGTTTTCAGATTCATGCACAGCTAGGTAGGGGTGTCCAGTGATTTATTTATTTATTTTATTTTATTTTTTTAACGTGCGTGATAGTGACTGCCACATAAGCGAGTCACGGGCGTTTTCAGATTCATGGACAGCGAGGGGTTGTCCAGTGATGTTTCTTTGGTTTTAACGTGCATGTAATGATTGCCGCGAAACCGAGTTACGTGCATTTTCAGATTCATGCACAGCGAGGTAGGGGTGTCCAGTGAGATGTAATCAGTCCATTAGTTATTTCACATGATAAGAAAATAATTTTCGTTTTGACACAATTGCATTTTGATAATTTTAATTGTGAATTTTCTTTAATGCAGATATCAAAAAGTTGTTGTATGTGTTAGAAATGGTTTTCTTCTGACTGTGAAAATTCAATAATATCATAAAAATAATTCCAGGCAAAGTCTATTTTGTATTTATTTAGAATTCTTCTAATTGTTCGATTAAAGATATTGGGGGCATTTTTAAACCCAAAGGGGAGGTATTTTTATTCATATAATCCGAAAGTTGTAGCAAATGCAAATTGTTTAGTATCTCTTGGATGAGTAGGAATGTGCCATTATCCACTTACCAAGTCGAGGGTGGAAAAATATTTACTTTAACTAACTTATCTAATAAAGTATCTATTCGGTGAAATGGTTTAGCATCGGTTTTAGTGATTGAATTGAGTTTATGGAAATCGATACGTAATCGAGTCTTTTTTTCTTTCTTACCGCTTATACAACAAAGTTACAGGTGCGGAATAAGGGGAGCAACTCTCTTTTATGATAACGGTTTGTAATAAATTTTGAATTTGGGTTTTAATTTCATTGTCTTCTTTAGAGGAAGTTCTATATGCTATGAGAGAAATAAGTAAATCAGAAGTTAAGTGAATTCTTTGAGGTTCCACTCGAATTCTTCTAACATCATATTTGAATTTTCAAAAACTTTTAACATATTTTGATAATAAAGTAGGAAATTTTGCTTCTCTACCAGACTGAGGATTTATGTGGTTTTCCTCAGTGGCCTGAGTATACTTGATTTCCTCTACCCTATTATTTGATAGAGTATTAACATTTTCACTTCTGTTATTATTATTTTTGCTTTCAGGAGTTAGATGTAAGGTTTGTGTACACTTTGGTATATTTTTTAACAATGGGAGAATGGTGTTATTTTGTTTGACAAGTTTTTTAGCAGAATCAATGTTTAATTGAAACAAACAACAATCAGGTAAGCTAAGGAGAAATTAAGGTAAGTTATTATTTAATATAAACATTTCTATATTTTTTGTAATATTACTTATTTGTAAGTTAGGATAACATTTTTCTTTAATTGTCAACATCCCTTGTGTTTGTATAACATGTACTGGTGAGACATTTTCCGTTTGAAGTTTATATTTATGGACAAAATGTTGAGGAAGAATTCTTAAACTGCTGTCTGTATCGAAGATTAAGGGAATAGTATTAGAGTACAGTTCTGGATTTTTAACACTTTGACTTGTTTGCTTGTTTTTTCGTTGGACATCCTTATTTTGCATGATGCGACCGGTCGCGGCAAACTGTCAATAAATGTTACTTGTACCGTCTGTTGTACTATCTACTACCGTTGATTCTTGTTTTACATTAGTTGGATTTTCCTGTTTGAAAAGCATTCTTCATGCCAGTGAAAGGCATTAAGGGTGTTGAGCATGGGACAATATTTACATGGGAAGGGGGGCAAAGTGCCTTGAAAGTGTATGTGTGTATTTGGGTTTGAATAGTGGCGCCTAGGCCCTCTTAGATTTCATCGAGGATTGTTTGTCCTGTTTGGTATGTTTTGAATGGAGTATCCCATTTGTGGTCTATGCACATCAGGGAACCGTTAACTCCAGGGTAGTGGTCAGGGATCATATTGAACGGGGGCTCCATTCAATCTGTCTTGCGGATAATTAAATTTTTGACACTGACCCTGCGACCTGTTTGGGAGGGGATCAGAATATTTTTCAGATGCTTGTAGCTTATTTAATTTATGGACAAGATCCCATCATTCGTTTAATGATTTTGGTGCGTTACCTACAACAAGTTGTCTTAATATCAAAGACAATCCATCGTCAAGCCTTCCAAGAGAAATTTTAGCTCTAGGCCTAAGGCTCGCCCCACTTGGAAATTTTGTGATAGTAGTCGATGATATTTTCATCTGTTTTGAAGCAAATGCTCTAAAAATCTATCAAAGATGTTTTCCCTGGTGTAATAAATTCCTCCGTTTCAATTTCAAGTAGTTCTTCCCAGTGAAGCATGTTTAAGCTATTATTTATGTATCCTGTGAGAGCTTTACCTTTTAAAAAGCTTTCTATATTACAGACTCTCCAAGTTTATTTTTTTTATTTATTTATTCTGAGTACACCAGGCTTCAAAACAAGCAAGCCAGGCTGTCCACATAATGCTGTCTTCAGGACAAAATACATAGTGAGGACATTGTCGTCTTTTACATTAGTAGACTTATTTACACTGGTATTTGGAACTTCAGACTGGAACAGACATTTACAGGCGCGCTGGCATTACTTACTTCTTTTTAGGGAGTGTTTAGCGAGGAAGATTCATTTACATTACTTAAGACGTCATCCTGACCTGTCTCTACAAGTGAAATTGGATTGTCACTGTACCCTCAGGGTATTGTCTGTACCCTCAGGGGTGCTGTAAGTTTTATTCAAAAATCAAAGTTTAGAAAATTTTGAAAAAGCGGATTTTTTTTTTCTATACGAACGCTTTTAAGCAGTTAAATTACTTAATTTCTTCAAATAAAATCAGCAATTTTTAAATAAATTACAATTTTTATTATTTTATTATAATATAAATTATTAATTTTTAGAAAAATAAAGCAAATTTTTTTAGGTTTTTCTTTTAAAGATTGTTTTAAAAACAAAAATAATTTAATTTTAGGAAGTGTATATTTTAGATTAATGACCCAACAAATGGCGCAATAACTTCAATGCTAATTATTTTGCAATGGAAAATTCGAGATGGAAATAAAAGCGAATTTCGGACACATGCTCAGTTGGCTGCTTTCTCCTATACAAGCTTTGCTTAATGTGTGATATTTCCGCGACCAAAAGAAAACTCTAGAATGATAATTTGAACAGTTAGATACAACTATTTTAGTATTGTAAAAATTAGGTAGATGGTCGTTTCTATTTCACGCTGGAAAATTTTAGAACAAATATCGTGATTTTTGAAATTTCTTTTTTGTTCGAGAATTCGAGTATAAAGGGAACGATCAGTTTCACCAGTATTAACAGAAATGTAAGATTTACAAGGAATATTATATATAACCCTATAATAGGAAATAATAGGAAAAGGGGGGAATAACAGGTTTAAAATTAGAAAGGAAATCAAATCAGAAATTGAGGTTTATAGGATACAAATATATTAACAGTACGTAAAACTTTTGCTATAGATTCAGAAATTTTTCTATAGCATGGAATAGAAATGAAAAATTTAGGTGATTTGGAGGAGTTAATATCGTGATTATCAAAGTTAAAGTTGTATTGATTTAATTTTCTTTTAAGACAGCGAGGAGGATAATTATTACGTATTAAGTCAAATTTTTTTTTTTTTTTTAATTCTAATTGGAAAAGTTCTTCTGTACTGCAATATGATTTAGCGTGGTGAAGTAAAATGTGGAAAACAGCAGACTTGTGTGAAGAAGGGTTCGTTGAATGAAAATTTAAATACTGACCTGAAAATCTAGGTTTCCTATAAAAATAAGTAATAGATTTAGTATAAATACCAGAAGGCAAACGCTCAATTAAAATATCTAATAAGGGGAGATTATTTTCTTTTTCTTGTTCTAAAGTAAATTGAATTGATGGATTCATGGCATTAACATAATAAAGAATACTAGAAATATGTTGATTATCAATAATAACAAAAATATCTTCCACATATCTACGCCAAAAATAAAATTTGTCATATTAATCAGAATTAGTTTGGTTTTCATTAAATTGCACGACAATTTCCACAATTCGAACTGAAATGGGGGAGCCCATAGCAGTGCCATTAATTTGTTGATAAAAAGAATTATTAAAGTTAAAACACTTTCAAGTTAAACAAAAAGAAATAAGTTCAATTAAAGCATTTGTATCTAAAAAAGGCTGGTAGAAGTATTATTGTAAATTTTACGGATATAACATGCATAATAAATAGGAATAGATGCAAAAGGAGAAACTACGTCAAGCAAAATCCTTAAACTATCAGAGGGAACACAAATCTGTTTTAAATCATCAAGAAAACTATATGCAGAATGTATACTAAATTGAAAATTCAATGTAAGGGGTTTAAGTAATCAGAAAGGTAACGGGATAGGTTATAGAGAGAGGGGGGGGGGTGAGCGTTTGCATTGTGGTACGCATTCTAAATTATTACTTCTGTTTATAGGAAACCTGCATTTTTAGGACAATTTTTAAATTTTAATTCAGTGGACCACCCCCCTTCAAACAAGATTGCTGTTTTCCCTACTTTACTTCACCCCGCTAAATCATATTGCAGTTCTGAAGAACTTTTCCAAATATAATAAAAAAGAAAGTTTTTGGACTTAAAACGTAATAATTATCTCCTTCGCTGGCTTAAAAGAAAATTAAATGAATACGACTTTAACTTTGATAATCACTATATTAACTCCTCCAAATCACTTATATCTTTCATTATTATTTCATATTATAGAAAAATTCTGAATCTATAGCAAAAGTTTTACGTACTGTTAATAAATATGTATCGTAGAAACCTCAATTTCTGATTCGTAATTTCCGTTCTAATTTTAAACCTGTTATTCACCCCCCCCCCCCTCTTTTCCCGTACATGAGTTATTTATAATATTCTTTGTAAATCTTGCAATTCTGTTAATATTGGTGAAACTGGTCTTTCCCTTTATACTCGAAATCTCGAACATAAAAGAAATTTCAAAAATCGCGATAGTCGTTCTAAAATATATCAGCATGAAATAGAAACCGACCATGTACCTGATTTTAAAAATACTAAAATGATTGTATCTAACTGTTCAAATTATTCTATAATTTTCTTTGAGGGCTGGTATTCGAAACAGCACTTTTCTCCTCTTAATAAGGCATGCGCAGTCCCTGCCGAATACGCTGTACTTTCGTATAGGAAATCTATTGTTCTTTACAGCGTTTACTTTTGTGATTTTTACTGATAAGAAGCCTAAAATAAAGCGCGAAACTTTAAATTTATGTTTTGTGTATTTTAATTGTATATTTTAATGTATATTGTCTCGATTTTTAATCTAATTAAAACATAATATAATTGTACGAGACGTAATGTTTTTTAAATATTTCCTACGTTAATCGCCCATTGGATGGACCCATACAGCACAGAATGTTTCATTTATGTTGCAAAAAGCTTATAATCTTTCAAAAACGTAACACATTTAAGTATGCTCTCCGATACCTTTCTGAAACATTCGCCCTTTTTGATTTTCTATCTGTTAAGTAGGGCTGGATTATTTATTAATATATCCCCAAGTATCAATAGTTTTTTAATATCGCGATAACAATATTTAAGATCTTGCTCTGCCGATATATCCCTCTAATGATATTTACTAGTGCGCACTTCGTGATCGATTGATATGCCGATAAATAACGTTGAACGCCAGTCACCGTATCTTCAAATTCTGCTTCCCGCATCATCATGCCACTGCACAAACCTCCAACAAAAGAGCGCCAAATATTTTATTCTAATACCCCTTCTCTTCTTTTCCTTCTATTATTACTCACTGACTAAAGTAGAAAAAATAAACCCAACCGCAAATGATCCGAACACAATACATATACTTTCTCTTTCTTATTCCTGCGATCGTCCCTCTTTCCTACATTCGTACGATCTCTCAAATCGAAACCACTGCTTAAAAAGTCTGACGTAGAACGATAACAAATAAAATGTTTCATTCATCAAGTTATCGCATAAGTATATTATTTGCCAGATTCTCACATTCAATGATATCCCCACTCCAGAAATATCGAAGCTCATCGCTAGCAGGTGAAAACAATATCTCGCGTTTAGGTTTAGTTCTTCTTGCTATCGGTTCGTTGATTTTGGGAAGGATAAAGACTCCCATTAGAATATGGGAGACCCGTGTACCATCTAATACCCGTGTACCATCCCTAGGCCATCATGTACCTAGGGCCACCCCACATTATTTGAATAATAGTTATCTTTAAGTTTTAATACTCAATTGGGCGAGTAACAACACCAATTGCTACTTTTACAACTACTTTAGAACTTTTGAGGAGAAAGTTTTGACAAGTTACATGTAGAAAACGAATTTACATGGTTTGAAGTAAAATTTTGCAGCTCATCTCTTTTGCTATTTTACAAAGGCAAGTCAAATATTTTTCTTTCATTTCTAGTGTATAATTTTGCTTGTTATATTAAGTAAAAAATGAGATATTTAATTAGTCCTCTCTGCATATGGATTTTTTAGTGAAAGGCATTTTCAATGAATTTACCAAAACTTGTACCTAGAGACACATAGCTGCCTTGTACCTAGGGCCAGTGTGTTTGGACCTTTTAACATTTTCACGACCGCATGATTTTGTGTTTTCGACAGTAAGGTCCGCCTGTGGGCGTTTTTCTCATAAGTTACAATTTTTCAAAACAAAATTTTCCTTATTCACATTTATATTACAAATGGATATGCATTATAATCCTACTCTCTCTAACCAAAGTATTTGCATCAACAGTATACTGATTGTACAAATATAAATATTGTGTATATTTTTTAGAAACAAATAACATAGAAATTGCAAAGAAACGCCCACTGGTGTAGTTTCACATTTTCAAATGACGTGAATCTACGTCAGCGGTCGCGAAAGTGTTAAGAAACACAGTGCAGCATGTAGTAAATGGATGCTGGTAAACCCTGGTAAAACAATCACTATATAAGACATTGCTGAAAATGTTGGTAAGTCCTATCCGTCGGCTTATACTCCTGTAAACATTCTATCAGACTAACGTGTCTCCGGCATATGGCCAATTAATCCAAACACATTCACTGAGGATGAATATTTAAGTTGAAATGTGACTGAAGAACAAAATCCCTCCATAAAATAATAATAATAATAATAATAATAATAATAATAATAATAACAAAAAAAAAAAAATTCCGGGAAGAAAGTGGACCAACAATGATAGAACTGGATGTCTCTGTTTCGTGTCCTGTTGAAATTTCGAAACCTTCAACATCTAATATCTTTTCGTGTGTCATGCTTTAACAGGTACGAACCTAAGCAAAACCTTTACCTAAAGCAAAACATCCTACATCAAAGAAAAGATGTGACCGAAAACCACAGAGATATAGAAATCCAAGAGACACGCTAGAAAAAAAAGAAATTGAAGGAAAAAAAAATATTCTTTTAGAATATCCCAAAGAGAAAAAAAAAAAAGAAAAGAAAGGGGAAAATTTCGTGTTTCAAATTAAGGCAACAACATGATAATTATTATATGATAAATAAATATATTACTTGATATTGTTCCTTTTATAAAATACATGTTTATACACTTATTTTCTATTCATTAGAAAGTGAAATCTAAATTTGAGAGAATGGCCCTAGGTGCAATGAGGTCTGGCCCCAGGTACAATGATGGTGTTGTACCTAGGGCCACGAGTCAAGCTTTTTTAAAAACCTTCTATTTGTTGGAATTTATTATTTTAGGTATTTATATTAATCCCAATTGGAAGTAATTAGTTCTAAAGATATGTACATATCAGTTTGATAATTTTAAACAGGTCAAGGGCTCTGTTTTTGGGCATTGAAAAAAAGCGGCCCTAGGTACACGGGTTTCCCCTATTATATAGGGAGTCTACATTGGAATATTTCAAGTATTGGTCGGAATTGCATCGATTATTCGAAATATTATCAAGTGAAAAAAAAAAAAATTATACAGACACGACATTATTTCATTATTTAAAACATGAAAATCTGACACTGACAGATTTTAATTTAGTGCCAGAGGCCTACTGCTAAACTTGTTAATATCGACAAATTCTTCTTTAGTTAATTCGTGACGATCTAAATTCCATGATAAAGTTTTCATTAAATCAAACCAAGGTGTTTCAGCTGCAGATACTGTTACGAATAACGTTGGAAGTCCAAACTGTCTTATAGCCGCAAAACAACGTTTTTTCTCTTTTCCCCAATGAGGGGGAGGTGTGCCTTGGGGGGTACTCATGTCAAAGGTGTGTCTTGTGGGGGGACTCATGTCAAAGTTGTACCTTGAGGGGGACTCATGTCAAAGTTGGGCCTTGGGGACTCATGTCAAAGTTGGGCCTGGGGGGGGGACTCATGTCAAAGTTGGGCCTTGGGGGGACTCATGTCAAAGTTGTACCATGGAGAGGACTCATGTCAAAGTTGTGCCTGGGGGGACTCATGTCAAAGTTGTGCCTTGGGGGGACTTCATTCAATAAATCCCCATTCAATAAACCGACTGAAATAGGCCCTTAGCACTATTAAGAGTGTATTATAAAAATTCGACAACGCTGTACCGACTGAAATAGGGGTACCTTGGGGGGGACTCATGTCAAAGTTGGGCCTGGGGGGGACTCATGTCAAAGTTGGGCCTTGGGGGGACTTCATTCAATAAATCCCCATTAAATAAACCAACTGAAATAAGCCCTTAGCGCTATTAAGAGTGTATTATAAAAATGCGACAACGCTGTACCGACTGAAATAGGGGTACCTTGGGGGGGGACTCATGTCAAAGTTGGGCCTGGGGGGGGACTCATGTCAAAGTTGGGCCTTGGGGGACTTCATTCAATAAATCCCCATTCAATAAACCGAATGAAATAGGCCCTTAGCACTATTAAGAGTGTATTATAAAAATTCGACAACGCTGTACCGACTGAAATAGGGGTACCTTGGGGGGGACTCATGTCAAAGTTGGGCCTGGGGGGGGACTCATGTCAAAGTTGGGCCTGGGGGGGGACTCATGTCAAAGTTGGGCCTTGGGGGGACTTCATTCAATAAATCCCCATTAAATAAACCGACTGAAATAAGCCCTTAGCGCTATTAAGAGTGTATTATAAAAATGCGACAACGCTGTACCGACTGAAATAGGGGTACCTTGGGGGGGGACTCATGTCAAAGTTGGGCCTGGGGGTTGACTCATGTCAAAGTTGGGCCTTGGGGGACTTCATTCAATAAATCCCCATTCAATAAACCGACTGAAATAGGCCCTTAGCACTATTAAGAGTGTATTATAAAAATGCGACAGCGCTGTACCGACTGAAATAGGGGTACCTTGGGGGGGGGACTCATGTCAAAGTTGGGCCTGGGGGGGGACACATGTCAAAGTTGGGCCTGGGGGGGACTCATGTCAAAGTGGTGCCTTGGGGGGACTTCATTCAATAAATCCCCATTCAATAAACCGACTGAAATAGGCCTCTAGCACTAATTAAGAGTGACCTATAAAAATTCGACAACTGTACCGACTGAAATAGGCCTCTAGCACTAAAAAAAGCAAAGAATTAACTAAAATTGATTACTTATTTTTTTTTAAATTGGATTTATTCTACCTTCTGCATACATAAGAAAAAATATATAAGATTTGGATAAACATTTTTCCGGTTTTCGATGAATTTACACATTTTGAGATTTCCTTACTTTTCAAATAACTGAAACTGATTACTTATTATTTAAAATGTGGATTTATTACGGGCTTCTGCATGCATAAGAAGAAAGTAGAAGACACGGGAAAATTTCTATTTCTGATTTTCGATGACTTTACACGTTTTGAGATTTCCTTGCGGTTTAATTAACTGAAATTGAAATTCTCTACTCATTTTTAAAAAGTGGATTTATTACTAGTTTCTGCGTACTTAAGAAGAAGGAAGATAGGAAATAAATTTCGATTACAGTTTTTCGATGTATTTGCACGTTTTGAGGTTTCCTTGCATTTCAATTAACTGAAATTGATTACTTATTAACAACAACAAAAAATAAATAAATAAATGGATTTATTATTCTATATTCTGCCTGTATAAGAAGAAAATATAAGATTTGGATAAACGTTTTTCCGGTTTTCGATGAATTTACACGTTTTGAGATTTAATTGCATTTTAATTAAATGAAATTTTTTATTCATTTTTAAAAAGTGGACTTATTACAAGTTTCTGCGTGCATAAGAAGAAAGAAGATACGAAATAAATTTCAATTTCCGTTTTTTGGTGTATTTACACGCTTTGAGATTTCCTTGCATTTCAATAAAGTGAAACTGATTACTTATTTTTTAAAAAGTTGATTTATTATTCTATCTTCTGCATATACAAGAAGTATAAAATTTGGATTTTATTTCCAGTTTTCTTTTGATTTCCAGTTTTCGATGAATTTACACGTTTTCAGATTTCCTTGCTTTTCAATTAACTGAAACTGACAAACTAATTATGTAAAATGTGGATTTATTACTGGCTTTTGCATGCATAAGAAGAAAGTAGAAAACACGGGAAAAATTCGATTTCTGGTTTTGGATGAATTTACACGTTTTGAGATTTCCTTGCATTTTAATTAACTGAAATGGACTACTTATTCTTAAAAAAGTTGATTTATTATTTTACCTTCTGCATATACAAGAAGAAAGTATTAAATTTGGATAAACTTTTGATTTCCAGTTTTCGATGATGTTACAAGTTTTGAGATTCCATAAACTCAAATTGACCATTTCTAATTTTTTTTTTTTTTTTTTTTTTTTTTTTTTAGTTAGAACACTGTATTTTATGGACGACTCGTGCCTATCGGCCTACAGGGGTTGCTGCTGTGCTGCAATTTAATTCCATTTATGAGAAGGCAGTTGTTTTGCTTTGCTTTGAAAAAGTGATCGATCTTCAACCACTGGGCGATACTAGTATATAAATATAATGCTATTTCCAATTGTTATAAAGCTGTTACAAAGTATGAATTCAATATATATATACATTAAAAAAAAAAAAAAAAAAAAAAAAAAACTTTTTATGATATGGTACGTAGATTAAAAAAAAAATGGCAGGTAACTTTTAGAATACCTATGAGTTATGAGGGTTTCAAATTAATATTACTCTACAACCGAGAAAGTTTATTCGGTGGTAATTCTAAAGAAAGTTTATGAACAGTATTTCTACTGTGCATTTCTTAATTACTGAAATTAATTACAACAATATCGCTATTAATGACTGGCAGGACTATTAGTAAACGAATTTTCTTTACTCAGGGAAGGGAATTAGGTGCAAAACTCATACTAATATTTATTTTTAAAAATTCTGTATATAAGTGAATCATTGATATATATATAGAGATAGATAGATAGTTAAGTTATGACTTCTGTGCAAAATTTTATTAATCATCTGCATTCTAAGTACAACTTCATTTTTCTTAAGCTTTTATTTTTATTATAATTATGAATCTTGATGATATACTTTGTGTACAATAAAACGCATATTTCCTATTAGTCCTCTTAAAATGTGATTTTGAAATAATTAAATCTTAAAATAGAAAGATTTTACAAATTATTCAGAGATACAAATTATTCAGAAGTATACTTAAAAGTAATGGTATAAATTAAAAGAAACACAAAACATTGTGTTGCTATTTATGCATTTTTTTTTTTTTATAAAAAACATTTGGAAGTAATATACCAGAAAATATAAAAATATATAGAAAACACTCCCCACTTGTATACATTAAAATTGGTGTTCACTTGTCTTTAAAAAATATCAAATATATATTTTCCTTCTCTTGAAAGAAATATCGCAATATATCACCAATATCGATATTAACTTGATGATGTATCGCGATATTTAATTTCTGATATCGTCCAGCTCTACTGTTAAATGATTGTAACGTTTCTGTTACGTATCTGATTTTTTGTTACGATCGCGGATATTTCTACGTTTTTGAAACTAATCGGAAAGTAATCCGAACTATTTTAAACGTTTCTGAAATGTTTATAATGATTCAACGTTATCTGATTGTTACGTTTCTGGAACATTTTGTGCTGTTAGGGGATGGTTGGGTTTTACGTCGCACTAGTGTTGCGCAAATGGGCAATTGGCGACGGTCTAGGACACACCCCTAGAGGTGGTACGGAGACATGCCATTACAATTTTGATCCTCCACGGAAGGGATGGCTCTCCCGTTTCGGTGACCCCCAGAGGTATAATTTTTAATCGCCTACGGGATTTTTTGTAAAAATTATTAAAAATTGAGATAAATTGTTTCCTGATTTTAATCCCCATATTTGGGTATAATTACAAATTAGTTATCGTGCGCAGTGTTAGATTAAGTTATTTCGTTGTCAAACTGACAAAATTTTAATTTAAAATTTAAAACAAAATTGGCGTAGATTTGATATCTGTTCGTTCTAAGCGTTTTGTGTGTTTGGCAATCGAAAACGCAATACGAAATTATACATGTCAGATGTATATTTTTGTATACGAAAATGGATTGCTCGTTATTAAAATAACCATGATTTTTTAAAGGAATTAAATATCTTCGCCATATAACTTGGTGATCTTTTATTATTTATTTATTTACTTTTTATTTATTTATTTATATTTTCGCCAATGATGACAGATATCAAATCTATTCCTTTGAAATGACATGTTCATGTTTATATTCGAAAATTGAAGTATGTCATTTTGTTTTTATAGAAATTTAAAATTTAAAATTTTATTAATTTTACAAAAAAAAAAAAAAAAAAAAAATATGTTGTGTCACTCACACTACTTTCTCTTACCCTGAAATTTAATATTATAAATACAGGTTGGAGATTAAAAGGTAAGATAAAGAGTACTGTTATGTAAACCTATGTTAAATAATTTAAATTAGGCTTAGGAAGAGTTTTATATGATGATATGTTCTGTGTGAGGGGGGTTACTGCCCCCCTCAACCCCCCGTTTCATTAATGTACAAAAAACAAGCGATGGATATTTAGCTTAAAACATACATTATTTACCATATCTCTATGAGGAATTTATTTCAATTCCCGAACAGCTTTTCTGGAAATAGTAAAATATTATTAATAAAGCACATCCACTAACAACAAATAACTAGTGTATTGTGGCCACCACACGACTTTCTTCTATATTTTCTTATACAAATTCACTCAGTAAAAATGATTTATTAAAATTATTATAAAAAAAAAAAAAAAAAAAAATATATCTTCCATGATAATGCACACGGTTTCCTTATTAGAAAAGTAGTATAACACTAAATATGTTTTTTAAAAGTTGAATTTATTCTCACTATTACATTATATATATTTTTTTTTTTTTTTTTTTGGTTAAAAATGAAAAAAAAAATGATAACTTTATTTTAAATTATCGCAGATCGATGGTTCAGCCATTCCTTTTAAAGGTATCGGCGGGCTCTATTGAAAGATACCCATCCTGAAAATTTACTCCCCTCGAGGGAGGACTTCCCATCCACGTGAGGAGGCGAGGCTCCTACATGCACAAAATTTTTTTCCCAGTTGACTATCTCTATTACACAAAATATATATTCGTTTCATTTCGTTTAGTGCAGTCTATAGATGTTAAATTCTACTTACCTGTAATTTCCCCCATAGACGTAATGTGTTTGAATACTTTTGAGTGTTCCTGTACACGAACAATTTGCTTCATCTCAACGAAAAGCTTAGTGTAGTATCCCTATACGATACACATTTAGAATACCGAGTTTGGAATTTCTGCTACTATTTGTTCTTGAGACATGCTGATAACAGACACAAGACAGACAGACAGACACACAGACCATTCGATAAAAACATGATTTTCGAATTCAGGGGATCTGAGAATATGTAAATATAACAAAAACTCACGTTCGAAAATTTGACCCTAAAACAATACTTTCTCGTATAGAGAATGTAATAATTTAATCTAAAACACGCAGATGACAGTAACTTATAGGTAACTATAACCAAATACGGGGATTAAAATCGGGAGATAATTTTCTTTTAAGTTAAAAAAAAAAAAAAAATCCAATGGACGATTAATATAGGAAATCTTTTGCTTGTACCCTCCGACGGTCAGTGATGACATCTCTTCGCCAAAATAAATAAATAAATAAGATAAGTAGTTAATTTTAGTTAATTAAAATGCATTATGTTTTTCTAAGAAATATGTCTTTAGAAATTAGAGCTGGCGTAAATCACACACACACACACAAAAAAAAAAAAAAAAAAAAAAAAAAAAAGAGAAAGAAAAGAAAGAAAGAAAGAAAGAAAGAAATTATACCTTAAAAAAAAATAGATCTTTAATAAATCAAATCTTTTTTTAATTTACGTATATTTTTAAAAGTATAAACTTTCGATCTACTACTCATTCACTAGAATTTCTACCATTCTAATGGCTGTTTTATCTTAGAATAAAAAATTTGTAGTCTAGAGTATAGTGATGCTTTATCTATACAAATTACTGTCTATAGTTATATCTGAGTTTTAAGACATTGCCAGATTTATATAACAATTTTCTACTTTAGGTATTTTTTAATAAAAATAAAGTTATGTAAAACAGAAAAATGCGTAATAGATAAAAGTATTTTTAAATATCTTCTTGACATTGTAAGAATTTTTTCTTTTTTTAATTCTGAAAATTTGGCTAATCATATCTTACGAATGTTACCACTTTCAACTCTACTTCCATAATTAATATGTTAAAAGTTTACCACAAATTTTATGCTGGTCTATTAATATATAGATCTTTAACCTTAACTTTGTTTTAAATTATCGTAGATATGGTTAAACCATTCATTTTATAAGTATTGACATGTATATATATATATATATATATTTTTTAATAAGTGCATTGAAAATTTTCACCCATAGCGCGGCAAAGATGCTCCTGCATATACTGTTTTCTCTAAGTAACTATTATCTCTCTATATAAAAAAAAGTGTGTGTCACTGGCAACATTTTTTTTTTTTTCTAACAGCCTCTTCTCGCGAAGGGCAGGGTGCTCCGCGTCAAGAGAGGTATCAATAATTTCCGAATACTCCAAGTAAGGTATTTCAGCTGCTTAGAAATTTCTATCATTTTAATCAACGAAGTTATTAACTAAAAACTTCGGGTTTATAAATGTACTCTATTCGCCACCTTGAAAATATTTCTCTTATGACGCTGTTTTTCCGTCAGGACATCATTTTCCACTGGAAAATTAAAATGTAATCCATGGTGTAAAAAAAAAATAAATAAATAAAAATAAAAATAAAAAATAACGAGAACTGATACAATCAAAAATAACATCCAGTTGTTGCCAGATTTCTAAATCATATCTGAAAGTTTATATCAGTAATTTCCTTACAAAAGGTAAATGATAGATTTTCAATAAATTAAATTTAAATTCGCCACTCTTACGAAAACAACCAATCAATTTAAACTAAGTTTAAACAAACGCTTCCGCTGAGCCGCTAATAAGCCAATCAGACGAAAGCGCTGCTGAGGTTGCCTCAGGAGGAGGAAGGAGAGCAAATTCTCACTACTGGCCGATGGGTTTGCATGGCGCAACACGTTTGCCAGCTTGGGAAGGGGGTATCGGATTTTGGGATGAAACCAGTATTCCTAATCAGTGAAAGGCAAAGCAACAAATAGGCGGACAGACCCTCGCAGATGTTATTAAGCAGGGATGGAAATTTGGCGCAGAACTCATACCAGTATTTGTTAAAAGGAATTCTCTACTTATAAAATCTTTAGTTTAAAAAGTAGAAAATTTAATAGAAAAATAGTGGTATGAGTTCTACGTGAAGTTCCTATAAGTGAAGCGATCCAGGGGAAGGCAAAGCCTCTCTCAGGGGTAGGAGCTCCCTAGTTATTTTAAATAATACTTTATAATTTTCAAACGATTCTCTAAAAATTATTCTCATTGCGCACATTTATGCAAAATTTTGTCCTACACTGATATTTTAAAAATATATTTCATTTTTAAATAAGTATATTGTTGCGTACTAGGGGATCGTGAGCTGTCTAAGAATGAAAGGCGAACCTTGAAAAGGCTCAAAAGTTTATTTACAGAAAATCCTAGAAGATTACAGGTCTATACACCAAGTATCAATTTCAGTTTCACCTGAAAACACAGCTTAAATAACATCTGACTACATAAAATTTAAAGTACAAACTGTATAATAGCATTAATACACAGCCATAGGCTGCAATCCAAAGAGGCTCAGTTTGGAGCGCCTTCCAGTAAGGCAGTTGGCGTGAAAATGACTCACTTTCCCCTGGCCTCATTGGTCTTCTTTTTATAGCATCCTATAAACCCAGGAAGTTCTGGTAACTTCTCAGGGAATCAAGATAGAGCTTAGATATTCAAGTTATCGATAATAAGGTTTTTCTCGCCGAGGGCGCCAAAAAAGTCGCCAAGAAACGAAAAAGTCCCCAAATTTGGAGCCAAAACCATTACTTACCTTAATGAAGCTTTTTAACGGGTTTTTAAGGAAAAATAATCTATTGTAACGCGAAAACAAGCTAAAAATGCAGAAAATTAATGTTTTATAACTTGACCAAGCCTCTCTGAATGAAATTAAATAAAAACAACTACAATTATTTACAAATTCGTAACAATATGTAATTCTGTGCTTTAGTTTTTAACCTATATTGCCAAAAATGGGTTGTGGACAAAATATCGCGAGGACAAAATATCGCCGATGTAAATGAATACAAAGCAAAAATGAGTTGTTAATTATTAGTAATGTTGTATAAAATTTCATGACAACACATACTTTAGTCAGAACACTGACATTCTGACAAACCTACACCAATTTTTTTTTATAAATTTTACTTAAAATACTTTAAAGACTTTTATATTTATTAACTTTTGTCAAAATTAGTCATAATGAATTCAATCGTGCTTGTTAATTTTTACATTTTTAATTCAAGTTTGTGAACAGTGTTCAGCTTTAGTGTCAGCAGTGATGTACACGATTTTTAAAATGTATTTTGACTAGTGAAAAGCAAAAGATGAAATAATTTAAATATAAAAATATATAAAATAATGAAATTCAACTCTATGATTTATTTATTTAATTATTTATTTTAATTAATTAATTAATATTTATAGGGCCATGTGGCCCCCGCAGAGATCCCACGTGACACAAAATTAATATTTTCAAATAGATCATACTATTTTTTTTTGACGCGATATTTTGTCCGGCGAGATTTTGTCCCGCGATATTATATCCGGATCCCCCAAAAATATTAGTCTCACACATGCAGATGCTCAGACAGATATTTTCTTAAAATGTTCAAATTTTGCTCTAGATATCTCAAAGGGCGTAAAAACCATCGCAAACTGAAAATGGAAATTTTTACGATTACAGTACTTTCTTTAATTGAATATAAAATAATAGAAAAAAATATTAATCTGTATTTAAAACTTCACAAAACCATTTGATGCATTTTCAAGAAACTAACTTTATTCTCTCATGCTAGTATAAAATCTCAGAATTCCATATTTTGAAATAACTTTTCTTAGAAATTCGTAACATTTTACACGAATGAGTATATTTTAAAGATCTTCTCAATTTATAAAACACCAAACACAGCGTTGTGCACTTATTTATAATTATTAAAAGCCTTTTCAAAGATTAAAATAGAAATCCCAGGAAAAATAACAAAATATTAAAGTGGAAACATTTTATCTTTTAATGATTTTTAGGAAATAGCAGATAGTAAAATGTATTTATTGGTAAACATTTTAAATTAGCTTCGAAATACAAACAATAAATTAATTTCCTGTTCATATTATCATTAGACTGCTACTTTTAGATTATTAATGTGAATAATAATGATTAAAATACTGAGAAACGCTTGTTTTTATAATAAACAGTTTTGCACTTTTTATACGGGTATATTCAGAAATTAATTTTTTATCCTTTTTTCATTCTTATTTGTTTATTTTTCTAATTAAAATATTTATTCAAAATTACTAAAAAGGTTCAGGGAAAAATCTGGTTTTTCCCGATTTTTTTTATTTAACAGCGTAAAGCAGTTTTAATGCGTATAGTTTTATAACAAGAAAAAATGAATAATTTTTTTTTTCTTTTTTTTTTTTTTTTTTAATTTACATATATACATACATGTATATATATATATATATATATATATATATATTTCAAGGAATTCCATGAACTGTATGAATAGAAAGAAGTTCAAGGAATTTTATTTTTGCTGTAAGATGTTTTGTATAGCGGAAGCTTAACCAAAACGATAAAATGCAATTTTTTTTTTCTCCTCAGAAAAAATATATTTTCTTTTTTCCTAGCAAGTAAAGAAAAATAATTAAAAAAATTCAAATCATTACTGCCAATTAGCAACACTGAAGATTAAGTACACATTTAAACGGATTTCTTCCTTCTTTCTTTCTTTTTTTTAGGACTGAGGGCCTATTAGTCTCAATCTGGGATTTTCGCGTTGTCAATTTCGATAGTTGGACATTTGTCGAAAATATAATTGAATAATTTGAAAGCGATGATGTTATAATAAAAAAAAAAAAAAAAAAAATCTAATAGTCCTCCGTTCTAAACTAAATTCTGCTTTTGACAGAATTTCATAAAAATCTTTTATTTTTTATTTTTTTTTTATTATTGAAAGAAAAAGAAAAGAAAATTAATGATAATCAATATCGTTACAAGTGATATCGAATTTTTTTTTTTTTTTTTTATAATTTTGAATTAGGAAATAAAAAGTGCGCGTGAAATAATATGAAAAAAAATAAAACTAGTATGTTGTGGCCGCCACAAGACGTTCTCCTATATTTTCCTATACAAATTCACTCAGTAACAATAAAAAAAAAAAAAAAAAAAAAAAAAAAAAAATCCAGTTTTTTTTGTTAAAAATAAAAAAAATCGATAACTTTTTTTTAAATTATCACATATTAAACACAATGGTTACAGTACAACCATTCGCTTTAAAGGTATTGACGAGACCTTTCGAAAGATACCCATCTTGAAAATTTACCCCACCCCGGGGGGTATTTCCCCGCAAGGGGGGGAAGCGATGCCCACACATGCACAATTTTTTTCCTAATTAACTACTACTATTAGCAATAATTCATATTAATTTTACAATCACAGGTTAAGAATAACTCTAATTATGTACATTTATACGAAATTTTGTCCTATACTACGATGTTAAAAATTTAGAAAAATTACGATCACAGCGCCTCCTGTTGTGCGATCGATTCCCAAATCTAATCATCACCGGTTTATGTCAGGGTCAAACTAAATACCAAGTTTTGGTTAAATTTCGTTAAAAAAAAATAATAATAATATTATTTTTTTTTTTTTCGTAAAAAGTTAAAAGAAATCGATAACTTTGTTTTAAATTATCACCGATTTATAGTTCAACCATTCGTTTTAAAGGTATTGGCGAGACCTTTCGAAAGATACCGATCTTGAAAATTTACTCCCCTCGAGGGGGACTTCCCCCCTAGGGGGGTTGACGAGGCTCCTACTCATACGATTTTTTTTCACAGTTGACTATCTCTATTACAAATAATTCTTTTAAATTTCATAACGAATATTAAAAAATAATTCCCTTTATGCACATTTATACAAAATTTTGTCCTATATCACCATGTTAAAAATTTAGAAAAAGCGGGATGGCAACGCAACCTGTAAGACGATTTTTACCAAAAGTTGATAGGCACTAATTTATGTCAAGGTGCAACTACATAATAATTTGTATGAAATTCTGTGCCGTAGTTCCTGAGAACTTCCATTTTGAGGATCCTAAATACATTAGACAACTTCAAAATTACGTTTATGGTATTTGTTTGAACATGATTGAATACAAATATTCTGATAGGAAAATTTCGTAAATTATTCATAATTTACGATTTTATCAACATAGTGAAATTGTAAATTTTTCATATAAATATGAATTTTGAGGATTATTGCATTGGAAATAGTAGCATGAAAACTAAACAACGGAATCGACCCCGATAAAATAAATTAATAGATTAGAATAAGATAAATATATCGAAGTGAACGGTGGATAGCCTATTAGGCGGGGATTTAATTCTGTCACTGTATCAAGCTTTAGTCAAATTTATTTCTTTTAACATGATTATAATATGAATCGCACTAGAAATTTCTGAGAACATAAATATGATGGGGAACTGAGCAGAGTCCACCTATGCCAACTAGTTTTTTTTTTTTTAAAGGAAAAGAAAAGAAGAGTTTTTTTTTTTTTGAAAGGAAAAGAAAAGAAAAGTAATAATAATCAGTATCGAAACAAACACTATCGAAAAAGGTTTTTTTTTTTTTTTTTTCTTTTATAATTTTGAATTAGGAAATAAAAAGCACGTTTCCAAAATGAAATGAAAAAAAGAAACAAGATAATTAAGTTTGAATTTGAGTTGGTAATTGAAGGATGCCATTGATATAGTAACATTTTTCTTGTAAACTATTTTTAATAAATTAAAATGCGGACATCATAATTTCGCTAGTAAAGACCTTTGCGAGAAACGTTCGAGTTACTTTAGTGCCAAATTTCAAATTTCGCCAAAGGAGTGCTATACTAAAGCTTTTTTTTTTTTTTTTTTTTTAACAAGCAGTTACACCAAAAAATTCATCGTGAAATACTGACAAAAATTTAAAAGTTGCCAAGGGAGTGATATATAATAAAGTTGTAACACAAAATGGCCAAAATATTATGAATTTCTTTCTATGCTTTTTTTTTTTTTTTTTTTTTTTGTGTGTGTGTGTGTGTGTACTTTCTTTTCTGTTCAACAGAAGAAAGTAATGGAATCATCACGACTTTCGACTTCAGGTTTTCGATGGATATACAAGATTTGAGTCGTCTAGAACATAATTTAACCGTTTTTAGAAAATGTGTATATGTGTACCTCTCACTCTACGTGTCTGTACGTTTGTGATAAAAACACTGAAGCAATTCTAGCTTACGAACTAATGCACATAATTTCGTTTACATTTATTTGTAGTTGAACCTTGACATCATTATTATCTATCCTTTTTGGTGCAAATCGCTTATAAGCTGTTTTTAGTTTTATAATTTTTCATACAAAAGATTACGACAAAACTTTGTATAAATGTACGCAATGAGAATTATTTTTAACTAATCGCTGTGAAGTTGCAAAGATATATTTACAACAGATATCCCAACATTTTAATTTATTCCCGCCTTTTTTTCTTACCGCTGTTTTATAGTGAAATTTCTTCCAAAATTCAATTACTATTAAATAAGAAGAAAAATGCCTTTCAAGAAAAGTGGTGTGAAAAAAGTGAGTTCGCAAACAATATTCCGGAATAAATTAAAATGCTGACATACCTATTGCATTAGTAACAGTCAACCAGGAAAATGTTTTGTATATGTAGGTCCATCGTCCCCACCCCACACTGAAAGTGTAAGTTATTTTTAATATTAATATTTTTTAAAAGCATTTGTCAATACATTTAAAACGAATGGTTTAACCATATGTCTGTTATAAATTAAATCAAAGTTATCTTCTTTTTTTTTTTTTTTTTTTTTTTTTTTTTTTTTTTTAAGAGAAGTTTTGAAGAAATTATTTTAAGGATTAAAGCATTTAAACTTTCGAACAAAAGAAATTTTAGTTTTTGCATATTAATAGTGTTTGGACATTTCTAGATCATTTAAAACAAACTGCATCAAAACACTCGAAGAAAAACTATAATCACAAAATAAAGAAATGGCAGCTCCGTTTAGATGTATCGAAAATTTTCATTGCCCCCATAACAAAACTTGGCAACAACTACGAATACGTAACCAACATTTTTTTAGTAATAAATAGATGTGTTTTTATTTGTCTGTATCATTTGGGATGGATACCATGGACCTGAGTTCCCTCCGGACACAGCTCTTTTCTATGGGATGCTCGAGTAGCTTGAAGAGTAATTTATCGCCATGGTGATCTGGTGTTATTCGCCCCTTTAAACCCGTTAAACTTGGACTAGTCGAAGTAGGTAGAGGCCGACGAGAGGTTTACAAGATTCCAAGGGACACGGGTTCTCATAAATAGAAATTTGGATGCCTCTATTTTTATACAGTAGTTCCAGCCTTCGCTAATCATTGAGAACGATTTAAAAAATACTTATAAACTATTACTTTTATAAAAATAGTGGTATCCAAATTTTCCTGTGTGAGAACTTTGTGAAGGACATGCTTAAAAATTTGAGTATACCTTCATTGCTAAAAAGATGTTTGCGCGGCCATATCTAAAATTCAAACGAATGTTTAAATGCATTAATTTGGAAGTTCCGTTGTAAAGTAATCTCGTCCTGTTCGAAATATACTCCAAATAGTTATGACGTAGGCCGTTGTCTTTTTTTTTTTTTTTTTTTTTTTAATTGAGAAGGTAAGCTAATATAAGAAGGTTTTAATGAAATATTTCTAACGCATAAATAAGAAAAACGAAAACTTGTGCGGTACACATTGATCATTAACACTTTCCAACTGTACTTACTTGTTGTATGGTATAACTTTCAATCTTCTTTGCCTGCGTTATCACTCAACAGACAGACAGGATTGAAAGGCATACAGGTAGACTAATTAGATTCATAATCAATCTTTAACATTTTTGGAAAGTATGAAAATTGCTTAACGCAAAAGAAAATACAGCTCTTAATGCATCTGAATATTTTACTGTAGCTCTGTATATCTGAAGGTTAACAATATAATATTCTATACAGAATAATGTTTTAGCATATTAACATTAAATGTCTTTTTTCTTTTTTTCTTCTGTAGAAATTTATTTAAATGTGATTTATAAAAAATATCTGTTCAAAAACGCAATACATTGGAATTTTTTGGGGTTTTCCAGTGCACAAACCATATGTACAGGATCTATTAATGCAATTATAAATAATTAACATTCCATGGTGGACTTGAATTACATATATAATTATTAAATTTTTGAAAATATTTACGGACGCTGGGAGTGGACAGACGGATAGATAGAAAAATGAACCGTCGAGCAGACAGATACAGAAATTGAAAACGTATTCACTCTTAAAATTGTTAGAAAGTGTTAAAAAGGCTTAATGTAAACGAAAATTCAATTTTAGTAATTTTCCAATAATGCCCCTTAACCCCTTAACGCGCGTTGTTCTCGCTGCGAGGACGCAAAATTTTAGATCCAGCTGCAAAAATTCATCCCGGAAAATTTTTAGCAAAAATTTACGTTTATAACATATCAGAAGAGGCCGGTTTTTTTAACCTTAAAATTTTAAATTTCTTTTAGTTTAATTTTGTTCATGAATTCCGGTGCCAGTATAATTTAAATGATCCGAATTATCTTGCGCCGGAAAGGGTTAATGTAACTGAAAATTTTTGTGTAGTCCTGTGAATCTTAATGTTAATCATTCTATAGTTTATAGAAAGCATTCTTTTAGGTATATGAATAATATATTACAATTTAATTAAGGTTTACTCAAAGTAAACTTATTAGAATTTTGTTTATAGAAATACCTCTCATAGAACACAGTGTTTTAGAATACTTTCGGATATACCTGTACACAAATGAGTAGTGGTATTTACTCCATTTTATATAGGAAACATCCGATTGTAAACTAGAATAACACGTTTAAATTTCATTAAGATTTGTATAAAGTAATTAAATTAAATACGGTTTATAGAAATACCTCTCAGAGAACACAATGAGTTGGAATACTTTCGGGTATCTCTTTACACTAACCAGTTGAGGAATTAACTCCATTTTCAATAGGGAACATCCGATAGTAAACTTGAATAACATATTAGACCGTGGGCCGTATGCTATGAGAATCATTTAAAAAACAAAGTTCTTTCAACTTTGAGAGGCAATCTGAAAATGCAGCTAATATAATCTCTTTAAGATAGATAATGAAAATATCATACGTTCTGGAAGTAAACTTTGCATACATAGTTTGAAAATCGATTCCAACTCGAAGGAATTTAGTGTTACGTTTAAGATGCTGGTTTATAGCTGTATGCAATATATTTCTGGTAATATTGTGATTCATTGAATAAATTTTTAAATATCTTGCAAGCATTTGCTAAAATCATATACTTTAGAAAAGTGCTAAAAATATGTAAAATAATATCTGCAGATCAGTAGCCTCAATGTCCTAGTTCATCACTCATTATCCAACAGATCATTGGTCATTTTTATTTATTCCATATTATATATATACTAGCAGGCTCTGCCCGCTTCGCTGGTCACTACACTGCAAATAAAGGTGTCTTAAAGTAAGATAAAAAAATGTCTGAAAATACATTTCAGACATGTAAATGTCTTAATATGAAGTGCAAACATAATAGATATCTTAATTTAAGACACTTTTGTGTCTTAATAAACTGGTAGGGCAAATGCACTGATATAAAGTGTCTTGAAAAGGAAATATGTCTTAAAGTAAGACATTTAAAATAAATCATTTCACATTTTATCGTTAATTATTAGTAGTGGAGCCATCTATCAATGAGAATCAAAATCGTCTTCGTCGCCTCGCTTTTTTCATATCGAGATATTATTTTAAAACAATGATGATTACTTTTAAGAATTTTTTGACTTAGCAGCGGATTTTTTTTTTTTTTTTTTTTTTTTTTTTTTTTTTTTTTTAATTGAAATTATAATGCAAATATCAAAAAATTAAATATCTCTCTCTCTCTCTTTTTTTTTTTTTTTTTAAATAAATAAATAATTTTTTTTAGTAAGTATTTTTATTTGTGAGATTTTTCTGAAAATCATGTCAAGTGAGAAAGGCTAATCACTCTGATTTTACTTCTAGTTTGAGATTTTTTCAATTCCCTTAAATAAAATAATTTAAATGTATCAAATTTCAATAAATGGTAGATAAAAATACTTATTTTAATTACTTTTATTTAATTAAATATGCTATCAACTGTTTTTTTTTTTTTTTTTTAATAAAGCTTAGAATAATAAAATAAATTACAAAAATCGCGTTATTTAAAACGTTCATTTGTGACATTTAAATAAGCTTATTAGAAAAGTTTTATATTTAACATAGCAAATATGCATAAATAATAAATGACGTTATCTTATTTGCGTGGAATTATGCTTGAAATACTTAATAAAAAACATTTTGGTTACAAAATAATTTGGTTACAAAATAAATAAATATGTAAATGAAAAATATTACTTTTTATTTAAAGCTCGTTCATTTAATTGAATGAAAAAACAGTAAAATGAACTTGTAGCGAAGAATAAATTATTGCTTAAGAATAACTTGTAGCCAATAAAGTGAATTTAAAACTAATCTTACACAATATGTAAAATAGCTGCTTTTATATATATATATATATATATATATATTTCAATTAAACTCTTTTTTTTAACATTTTTACCTGTTCCTGAAGTAAAACAAAACTTTTCTGTTTTTTTCATAATCATATGCATTTTTTTTCTTTCTTTCAAATACGTAGCAGTTTATAAAAAGAAATTGTTTTCAAAACATCACAGTCTGAGGTTTTGATATATTATTCGTTTATATTTTATGAAATTCTAAACTTTTACACATATTATGTAATAGAATTAATATATATTGAGCTTTAGATTTAATCTCAACAGTTTTAAGAAAAAAATACTGACTATAACACTATAATTTATTTCGCGAATATTAAAGTGTATATTATGAAACATTTCTGTGTGATGTCGTGGCGTGATTGGCAAGTACGCTATTCTGTAGTACCGAAGATAGTGAGTTCAACTCCAGGGACTGGTAATGTTTTTTTTTTTATTTTATAATTATTATATTTTATTAGTGCTCTATATAATTCTAAAATATATTTCAAACAGAAAAGCAGAATAACACGCCACCTTTATTTATTTATTTATTTATTAAAAAGGCTTTAAAAATGGCAGATTTTTTAAGCCTACCATGGCGGTGTTTTTAAACCTAAAAAAGATGGCGGTGTTTTAAGACATTTGCAGTGTCTTAATTTCAGATCACGGAGTAAGAAATAACTGGAGGGGAAACTAGCGTAAAATGTGTGTTATCCAATTATTTGAGTAAAAGATGGCGCCACTCTCGGCTGATGTCCGATCGTTCCCATTCCGTAATGCTTTTCAATGGGAAAAACGCTAATTTATTTTATTTTTTTAACGAAAAGAATGATTTTTGAGAAAATCGGAGAAAAATGAATTTGAATATATAGGGTTTTCTTAACAGCATAAAATTTTTACAAGCGGCATAGGACACGTGATTTTAAAGGAGCCAATTTTTATAGGCTTTCGTCAAGATCATAACGAATTAAAGGGACATTTAAAGGGACACAGGGACATTTAAATGACTAGGGAGGGAAATGATATCGATAATAAAGAAAAATGTAGATTAAAAAGAAAGAAATGTATCGTATATAATAAATTTTCGTCGCATATATTTTTTTTTTTTTTAATCATAAATTTCAATTTTAATTTATAAGGAATTTGCAGCAGTTTCAAGCCAAATATAATATTACAATATGCTATGATCGGCTACGTCTATGGCATGAGACAATTATTATTATTGTTATTATTATTATTATTATTTATTTATTATTATTTTTTTTGTGGTTATACATACTTCATGCTTAGTTAATAGTAGTTGGTATATAGAAAAATAAATAAATTAATTAATATGTAAACTTGATCATGGTACAGCCTTAATATATCTTCCCTTGGCGACTTTTGAATTTTTATTACCGTTTTAGACCAAAATGTAATTTATCCTTCTGTCTTTTTCTTAGCGAAAATTGTCCGATCTAATTTAGCATCAAAATTTGAAATCGGAAGGGTAGGTTGATTTCTTTTTCCTTATCAAGTAGCCGTCATTTTGTTTCAAAATGGCGGCTACAAATTAATAACGAATTAGTAGAAATATTGGTTATCTACATATGGAGTTTCAAGCAAATCGGTTCATAAATACATTTTTATAAGAATTTAAAATTTTCAAGTGGCCGGCGCTTGGAAACAAGATGGTGGGCCAAATTGACAAATATATCAAATGCATTTGTGAGATAAGACTACTGGACAAATATAGTTGGAATTAATTCAGAAACTCAAAATTCATCGTGTTGGAAAATTAAGTGGCTGCCGCTTGGATCAAAATGGCAGAGAAAGTTGCTCAGTGAACTAATTAATCTAAGATATTGTGGCAAATTAAAAAAATATATATTTATTTATTTATTTTATTATTATTATTATTATTATTATTTGTATAAATTCTTTCAAAGATGCTTAGTAAGTTGATTAAATGTTAATTTTCTGCATTTCTAGTTTGTTTTAACTTTAAAATAGACTAATTTTCACTTAAAAACGCATTAAAAATCTCCAATATGGCAGGTAATAGATTTGGCGACACTTATATGGTCTATGTATACATCAAAATTTAAACAAATTCGGAATACGCTTTTTACAATTTGAATTTGAAATTTTCAAGAGGTCTCCACTTGAAAACAAAATGGTGGAGCAACTTGTTTAAGAAACTCATCCAAGATATTCATAACACAAGTTAAAACCAAGGCTATAGAAAGGCTTCTATAGCCCTGAGTTAAAACACTGTCCAAATTTGGTTCGATTTGGAGTATTATTTCGGAAGTTATCGTGATTTTAAATTTTCAAGTGGTAGCCTGATTTCAAATAGCCCCGCATAACTTAAGATATCCGTCACTTTATTAAAAATGGAAGATACGTTCATTAATAAACTTCATTGAAACACTTATATAGTCTATGTATACATCAAAATTCAAACAAATTCGGAATACGCTTTTTACAATTTGAATTTGAAAATATCAAGTGGTCTCCACTTGAAAACAAAATGGTGGAGCAACTTGTTTAAGAAACTCATCCAAGATATTCATAACACAAGTTAAAACCAAGGCTATAGAAAGGCTTCTATAGCCCTGAGTTAAAACACTGTCCAAATTTGGTTCGATTTGGAGTATTATTTCGGAAGTTATCGTGATTTTAAATTTTCAAGTGGTAGCCTGATTTCAAATAGCCCCGCATAACTTAAGATATCCGTCACTTTATTAAAAATGGAAGATACGTTCATTAATAAACTTCATTGAAACACTTATATAGTCTATGTATACATCAAAATTCAAACAAATTCGGAATACGCTTTTTACAATTTGAATTTGAAAATATCAAGTGGTCTCCACTTGAAAACAAAATGGTGGAGCAACTTGGCTAAGAAACTCATCCATGATATCCACAACACAAGTTAAGACGCTGTCCAAATTTGATTCGATTTGGAGTATTATTTCGGAAGTTATCGTGATTTTAAATTTTCAAGTGGTAGCCTGATTTCAAGTGGCCCCACTTAAGATATCCGCCACTTTATTAAAAATGACAGATAAATTTTATAAATAAAGATCATTGAGACCCTTATATAGTCTAGATTTACATCAAAATTCAAGCAAATCTTGCTTTAAATACGCTTTTTACAATGTGGGTTAGAAATATTCAAGTGGCTGCCACTTGAAAACAAAAAGTCGGAGCAACTTGGTTAACGAACTCATCCAAGATATTCATAACACAAGTTAAGACACTGTCCAAATTTGGTTTGATTTGGAGTATTATTTCGGAAGTTATCGTGATTTTAAATTTTCAAGTGGTAGCCTTATTTCAAGTGGCCCCGCTTAACTTAAGATATCCGCCACTTTATTAAAAATGGCGGACACGTTCATTAATAAACTTCATTGAGACACTTATATAGTCTTTGTATACATCAAAATTCAAACAAATTTGGAATACGCGTTTTACAATTAGAATTTGAAAATATCAAGTGGTCTCCACTTCAAAACAAAATGGTGGAGCAACTTGGTTAAGAAACTCATCCAAGATATCCATAACATAAGTTAAGACGCTGTCCAAATTTGGTTCGATTTGGATTATTATTTCGGAAGTTATCGTGGTTTTAAATTTTCAAGTGGTAGCCTGATTTCAAGTGGCCCCACTTAACCTAAAATATCCTCCACTTTATTAAAAATGGCAGATAAATTTCATTAATAATGTTCATTTAGACCCTTATGTAGTCTAGATTTACATAAAAATTCGAGCAAATCTTGCTTTAAGTACACTTTTTACAATGTGGGTTAGAAATTTTCAAGTGGTTGCCACTTGAAAACAAAAAGTCGGAGCAACTTGGTTAACGAACTCATCCAAGATATTTATAAGATCAGTTCACTGTCCAAGTTTGGTTCGATTTCGAGTATTATTTTGTGGTAACTTAAGCTATCGTCGAAAAGGAGACAGTTCATTAATTGGAAGAAAAGCAAACCAATAGATATTTTTCTTTCACGAACTTTTAAAACTTCCCATTGATCAGCACACAATCTAACTTTATCCCAGATTACTTAACATGTCAGAATAAGGCAAAATTGAGCATAAACTTCCATTTTGAGGATCATAAATACATTAGACAACTTCAAAATTACATTTATGATATTTTTTTTAACATGATTTAATACAAATATTCTAATAGGAAGATTTCGTAAATTATTCGTAATTTACGATTTTATCAACATAGCGAAAGTGTAATTACTCTCTCTTACCCATAAGGTAGAGGAAGTATTGGTTTTGGATCAAATTTTCGAAAGCGAGATTTTGTTATATTTACACGTTTTGAGGTCCCCTGAATACGAAAATCATGTTTTTAGCAAATGGTCTGCGTGTCTGTGTGTCTGTGTGTGTGTGTCTGTGTGTGTGTCTGTGTGTCTGTCTGTTATCAGCATATCTCAAAAACAAATTATGGCAGAAAGTTCAAACTTGGTATTCTAAATGTGTATCATATAGGGATGCTAGAGTAAGCTTTTCGTTAAGATCAAGCAAATGGTTCATGTACAGGGACAATCAAGAGAATTCTAATACATTACGTCTATGGGGGAAATTGCAGGAAAATAGAGTTTAACGTCTATAGACTGCACTAAACCAAATGAAACAAATATATATTTTTTGTAATAGAGACAGTTAACTGGGAAATTTTTTTTGTGTATGTAGGAGCCTCGCCTCCCCCCTGGGGGGGGGGAAGTCCCCCCTCGAGGGGAGTAAATTTTCATGATGGGTATCTTTCAAAAGAGCTCGAAAATACCTTTAAAACGAATGGTTGAACCATCGATCTGCGATAATTTAAAACAAAGTTATCGATTTTTTTTGCTTTTAACGAAAAAAAACTTAGAAAAAAAATCGCACTTTTTTTTTTTTTTTTTTTTTAATATTGAGAATAAAATAGACTTTTTTTTTATACTTGGTGTTAAACTACTTCTCTAATATGGAAATCGTCTGCCTAAAAGATAATTTTTTTAAATAATAATTTAATAAATTATTTTTTAAAAAAGAGAAATATTTTTTAATAACCGAATTAAATTCTATATAAATGTAGGTGCATTAATGAAACGGGGGGTTGAGGTGGGCTTTAGCCCCCCTCACACAGAACTAATTATCATAATCAGAACTATCATTATCAGAACTAATAATTATCATTATCAGAACTAATTTATCAAAACTCTTCAGAAGCCTAATATGAATTGTTTAACATAGGTTTACATAACAGTACTCGTTATCTTACCTCTAAATCTCCAACCTGTATTTATAATATTAAATTTCAGGGTAAGAGAAAGTCGTGTGAGTGACACACCAGATTATTTTTTCATATAAATATGAATTTTGAGGATTATTGCATTGGAAATAGTAGCATGAAACATAAAAAACGGAATTGACCCTGATAAAATAAATTAATAGATTAGAATAAGATAAATATATCGAAGTGAACGATGAATAGCCTATTAGGCAGGGATTTCTTTCTGTCACTGTATCAAGCTTTGGTCAAATTCATTTTTTTTAACATTATTATAATATGTCTCGCACTAGAAATTTATGAGACCATAAATATGGTGGGGAACTGAGCAGAGTCCACCTATGCCAACTAGTTTCTGACATTATACTAAATGCAACGATTACTTAAAAGTATACGAAAAGAGAGCAACAATAAAATTGTATCAAAATGCCAACAATCAATACAATAAATAAAACTTAACAAATGCAAGCGCGCGCACTAACAACAGCCGTCATTGGGCTAAAAATATCAGAGGAAAGAAACTTACTGTTCTAATTGGAGGACAAAGGAATGAATGAGTAGAGAACACGGAGTAGAAAGAATTAATCCTTCTATTAATCCGTGGTAGAGAATCTATCTCTAAGTGTAAGTAGAATAGCAGGACCGCAGAAATGTCAAATTTGTAGAATTATTTTAATCGGTTTTAAAATAATGTGCACATCTTCAGACCATAACATTGCGAATTTGTAGATAATAAAATATTCTTTTAATTTTAACATTAATTTGAAATTGCCCCTCGATGACTAAAACGGACTTGAACTATATCTAGCTACTGCTCACGGTCTATATACCAGTTTCAGGAAATTTCCTGAGTGTTCACAGGAGTTAGAGAGCGGAAAGACAGACAGACAGAGAAACTGAAGTCGTTAACACTTTACACCTTGTTGAAAAGTTTTAAAAAGGCATAGAATATTTAGCAAAACATGCATTTTTTAAAAGAAAATGTATTATATGTTCCAACTAAATGTATTCTGGATTAACCAATACAAAGTTTAATCAAATACTTGTGAGTTTTTATAATTCTATATTATGGTTTTAATTGGTAAGATATAAAACAGTTATTATTTTTGTTTGAACATATTGGAACTAGTAAATTTATGTATTTATTCATTCTATACATCGAGCTCAGGTAATATTTTTACAGGTAAAAGATTTTCAATGTTGCTTTGATCGAAATGCTTGGGCCAATGATTATTTGTAGGACATTATCTTATCTCTTTTGGAGACTGCTTATAAAAACGCTTCTCCCCTCACTGTGAGTCAGTCTCAATTGCCCTTGAATAAATTCCTCTGAGGGTCAACGAAGCGTGGAGCATTCCTTCCGTAAAGGATAAAAATTGTGGTAATACGTCTCTGGACAACACTTAGGGGGAAGTCCAAGACAGTCGCCAATTGTCCATAGCAGTATGCAACGTCACTCACTCAACCAACTCACTCAACCAACGTCACTCATGCAACCCACTCACTCAACCGCAAACAAAGCGCGGGAGCAATCCCCTCCGTGAATGATAAAAAAATGTGGTGGCATATCTCCGGATAACCCTGAGCGGTGTGTACCAGACTTTCACCAGTTGTTCACAGAGTAACACTAGTGCAGCGTAAAACATAATCGCTCAACTGCAATCGACGGTCACTCTCATTTAAAAGACTTCATCTCCCAAAAAGAACGCATGTATTTTGCAACTGCAAGCCGTAACTTAGAGAAGACTATAACAGTAAGAGAAGTAGTATAACACTAAATATCCAAAAAAAGTCCATTTTATTCTCAAAAAAAAAAAAAAAAAAAAAAAAAAAAACGTTTTTTTTTTCAATAAAAGTAAAACAAAATCGATAACTTTGTTTTAAATTATCACAGATCTATAGTTTTAAAACTCATTTTAAAGGTATTGACGAGACCTTTCGAAAGATACCCCTCTTAAAAATTTACTTGCCCCGCGGGTTACTTCCCCCCCCCGGGGTGATCGCCCCCACATTCACAAAATTCTTTTCCTAGTTAACTACTATTATTATCAATAATTTATATTAATTTTACAATCACAAGTTAAAAACTAGTATGTTCTGGCCACCACATGACTTTCTTCTATATTTTCCTATACAAATTCACTCAGTAAAAATTATTTATTAAAATTATTATTTAAAAAAATTATCTTCCATGATAATGCAGACGATTTCCATATTAGAGAAGTAGCTAAATATCCAGAAAAAGTCAATTTTTTATCAATATTACATTTAAAAAAAAAAAAATTCTTTTTTTGTTAAAAATGAAAAAAATCGATAACTTTACTTTAAATTATCCCAGATCCATGGTTCAACCATTCGTTTTAAAGGTATTAGCGAGCTCTTTTAAAGGACACCCATCATGAAAATTTACTCCCCTCGAGGGGGGGACTCCTACCCCAGGGGGGAGACAAGGCTCCTACACATACAAAAATTTTTCCCAGTTGACTATCTCTACTATAAATAATGCTTGTAAATTTCATAATGATTATTAAAAAATAATTCTCTTTATGCACATTTATACAAAATTTTGTCCTATATCACCGTGTTAAAAATTTAGGAAAAGCGGGATGGCATCGCAACCTGCAAGACAATTTTTACCAAAAGTTGCTAGGCACTATTTTATGTCAAGGTGCAACTACATACCAATTTGTATGAAATTATGTGCAGTAGTTCCTGAGATACAGTTGCCACAAAATTTTGTCACACACACACAGACTGACAGACATACAGACAAACAGACAGACATTTTCTAAAAATGGTCAAATCGTGTTCTACAGCTCCCAAAACGTGTAAATCCATCAAAAACCCAAAGTCGAAAATGTTTACGAATCCAGTACTTTCTTCTATTGAATATAGCAGAAAGTAATAACTCTCATTATGTACGTTTATACGAAATTTTGTCCTATACTGTCATGTTAAAATTTTTGAAAAAATGCGATTACAGTGCCACTTGTTGACCGATTGATCCCGAAATCTAATCAGCACCATTTTATGTCAGGGTCCAACTAAATACCAAGTTTGGTTAAATTTCGTTCTTTGGTTCGTGAGATACGGCGTCCACAAAATTCGTGATACACACAGACAGACAGACACACATACAGGCATATTCTAAAAACTATCAAATCGTATTCAGGACATCCCAAAACGTCTAAATTCTTCGAAAACTGGAGTTCGAAAATTTTCGCGAATCCAATACTTTATATTACACTAGCAGGATTTGCCTGCTTCGCTGGACACTATATTTAAATGATTTCTTTGTAACTGAATATATTTCGATTGGCGACTATTTTCGTCACAGCTTTAGCATGGGACCTCCTTGGCAATATCAAACATTTTTTGAACTCCTCGAATCCGTACAACAAAACTATTATTAAAACAAATATTTTCGAAAACAGTCCAATAGCTGGTGTTAATTCTTCGAATATTCTGGAAACAGTTGAAGCTGTTACTCGTACAGTATAAGTCATTATTCGATGAATATTCTGGGACAGTCCAAAAAATAGTCACTTGTTCCACAGGAGTAAAGCAAATAACATCAACTACACCAGAGCAAAAATTTTCGCTCACTCACGAAAAATGTCCAGTCGCTTAGAGCTCAATCCCTACAGTGCAATGATTCAGAATAGGTCTCTGAATGACTCTGGATCGCAGTGACTACATACTCTTTCGCAAAAATCAACTCACACCTACTTATAACTTTTGGCGATGGGGCTTGGATATGACTCCATCGAGAATCCCTTGGTAAGCTCAAGGTCTAAGTTCCCGTGTGTCGGAGAGCTTCGAAACATCGGGAACCCTAAACTATCATTTTTCACCAAATTTGGTCGCCCACTCGCTAAGTTTGTCTCCATGACTATGCTTTCTATTAAACATATCTTTATTTAGTTATTTAAATATTAATTTAAATTAATCAAATATTTCTGCCCGACACCGTGCAAGTGCAGTCACACACAACAGCTCACTTATTTGTATGTTAAATTAGCGTAGTGATAGGTATATAAAAAAATAAATAAAAAACTAAACATTATCGTTCTACACAACTTTATTGAATCTCTCCCTTGGCGGCTTTTGAATCTTTGTCGCCATATTAGCGATTTTTTTTTTTTTTTTTTTGCATAAAAATAGAAAGCGTTTTATCGGACACCTTTTCGTGGACATATAAAAACCCTTCATATTCTGTTTATTTTATTAATGGTTTATAGGTTTAAAATAGTGCTTGATGAAATAAATTTTCTGTTTTTAAAACTGCACTTTTTTTTCTATAAAATTATCTACTCAGATAAAAATATATCATTTATGTGACTACTGTTTCAGTTTATTTTTTTCGTTTTGTAATATTTTATAAATTTTACATTTTTCTTGAACTACCTAGATTAAAATCGCTGTTGATAAATTAATCCTCTTTTATATTTTTCTTGAACTACCTAGATTAAAATCGCTGTTGCTAAATTAAACCTCTTGGCGAAAAACGTTCGGTGTACTTCAACGCAACAATTTAAAAAATCACCCAGGAGGATCTATAAATAAAACTGTTTTTAGTACAACATATATTAGCATCGTAAACTATATTAGCACTTTATCAATGTGTAAAAGAAATTTTAAATTAAAAATGACGTCAATTTTTGTGAGATGCATAATTTATTTTTATTTATTTTTATTTTTTTTTATTGTTCACGTTTAGATAAATGTATTTATTTTCCTGTTGGAAAAAAAAAAAAAAAAAACTCTTATTTTTTTTTGGCAACAATTAAATTATGGATAAAATTTAAATGTCTAATTTTTTGCTATTATTAGCTTACAAAATTGCTATTTTATGCATAAAATTAACAAAAAAAAGTTTTTTTTTTTTTTTTTTTTCGGAATAAAAGGCAGCCAACTTTCTAAGTTAGGGTATAAGCTATCTCCATTACAAATTTCATCGAAATCCGTCGAGCAGTTTTAGCGTGAAACTCAGTCAAATAAATTCACGGACATTCATATTTATAATATATATAATATATGTAAGAAAGTAAAAAGTTTTTGATTCGTAAAAATTTTCGATCTCGGGTTTTTGATAGATTTACATGTTTTGAAAGCTGTAGAACACTATTTGACCATTTTTAGAAAATGCCTGTCTGCCTGTCTCTCTGTCTGTGTGTGTGTGACAGAATTTTGTGGCAACTGTATCTCAGGAACTACTGCACAGAATTTCATATAAATTGGTATGTAGTTGCACCCTGACATAAATTAGTGCCTGTCAACTTTTGGTAAAAACTGTCCAACAGCTTGCGTTGCCATCAAGCTTTTTCTAAATTTTTAACATGGTGGTATAGGACAAAATTTTGTATAGATGCGCATAAAAGGAATTATTTTTTAATATTCGTTATGAAATTTAAAAGAATTATTTGTAATAGAGATAGTCATCTGTGAAAAAAAATTGTGCATGTAAGAGCCTCGTCCGAGTAAATTTTCATGATGGATATCTTTCAAAAGAGCTCACCAATACCTTTAAAACGAATGGTTGAACCATCGATCTGCGATAATCTATCTATACATATAATAAAATAAGATGTTTGTGTGTGTGTGTGTTATTGTGTATGTATTTCCAGCGCTTTTTAAGAAAACGGCTGATGGCTGAGCTACACAAATTTGCATGGAGGTTCGTAATGACCTCTCCTAATGCACCTCGAAGCCCGATTTTCGAATTTTTTATTAGTTTTTTTTTAATTAATTAAAATGTGAAAATAATAACTTTCTAATTTCTGATAAATTAGCCATTTTAATTTTATCCATAATTTAATTGTTGCCAATTTTTTTTCCCAAGAGAATTAAAAAAAAAAAAAAAAGTGCATTTACTTAAAATGAGGAAAGTAAATTAGAAAAATTAGAAAATAAATTAGAAATATTAGTTGTATCGTTACAAATAAGGTACCAAATGAATCCGGCGGATTAAACAGTTTATCGATCGGACTAATGTAAAATTAACTAACGTATGAATTTTAGCTGGCAACTGCAGAAAATTGTATAGAAACCGTTTGGAGGAAAAAAAAAAGTCTGCTACTCATTGAGTCACATGTTTTAAAGTGTTATTAAAAATTGCAGTTTATTTATTTATTTATTTTTTTAATTTTCTTTCACGAACACAAACATATAATATACAGACTGTACAACACAAGACCAATTTGCAGTTCAAATTTCATCAATTTTGGTTATTAAACAAAAAAAGATCTTTTTTTTTTTTTTTTTTTTTTTTTTTAAATTAAATTTTATTTTAACTTCGAAAAGATTTATGTGATACAATACATTAAGAATTTGGGTTTTTAATTTTTTAAGATTATTTTATAGATTATTTAAACACTATGATCCATATTCTTATTTTATCAGTTTCATTAATAGATCCTCCAGGGCGATTTTTTTAATTTTAGTGTTGAAGTACACCGAATGTTTTTCGACAAGAAGTTTAATATCCGCGTTTGTAATGATCGATAGATGGCGCTCTCTGAACTGCAGTTGTTAGTAAATATAATAGCCACGTGGATTAATAATTGTTCTTTCTCCGCCATTACATCATGGAAAATCGATTGCATAATATGATGATATGAAGTGGTGTGATAATTTCACCTTAGCCCACCAGAGGGCAAGCATTTCATTACAATCGCGGATAGCAACAGCCATTTTAATCTAAGTAGCGCATCAAAAATATAAAAAAATTATAAAGTATTACAAAAAGAAAAAAAATATTAAACTTAAATTGTAGTCACATAAATGATTTATTTTTACAGAAAGTTTATAGAAAAAATGCAGTTTTAAAGATAGCAAATTTACTTCAGCAAACACTATTTTAAACCTAAAAACCATTAAAAATATAAACAGAATAGCAAGGATTCTTATATATAAACAAAAATGTGTCTGACCAAATTATTAGCAAAATAGTCATCCCCTTTCATGCAAAAAAAAAAAAAAAAAAAAAAAAAAAAAAAAAAAAATCCATCGCTAATATGGCGACAAAAATTCAAAAGATGCCAATGGAGTGACATAATAAAGTTTTGTAGCACGATAATGTTTACCTATTTATTTATTTATTTTTTATATACTAATCGCTATGCTAATTTATCATTCAAATAAATGAGCATCTGTGTTTGACTGCACTTGCACGCTGTCGAACAGAAATATTTGATTAATTCAAATTAATATTTAAATAAATAAATAAAAATAAAAATATGTTTAATGGGAAATAGGGCAGTTCCTTGTTTGTAAACAAACATCTCAACTTTTATGAGTGGTTGGCAAAAAGGCTTGGGAAAAGCATAGCGATGGCGGATCACCAACGGAAAATCAATGGTGGGCGGGGCGCGCGAAAGTCGAGCGCGCTTTTTGCCAACCACCAGACGTCACGAGGAAATGCTCTCTATATATAACCATAAAAAGGTTAGTTGTCTAAAACATGGCAGAAATAGCGGTCATAGCATATTGTTACAAGGGATTAAGTCTTATTGTTACAAGTGATTAAATCTAAAATGGTGACAAAAATTCAAAAGTCGCCGAAGAGAACTATATTAAGGCTGTACCATAATCAGGTTTGCAAACCATGAATTATATATAGCCACAAAAAAATTAATTGTCCCATGCGACAGACGTAGCCGGTCATAGCATATTTGGCGTGGAATTGCTGTCATTTTATGGTTGATCGGATAAACAAAATAAACAAGTTAAATAACGTAAAAGCAAATATTATGTGCACCACGTATGGTGTTGTTCATATGTAATTGGGATTCAAATATAAAAGGGATATTTCAGGTTTTTCGATACTATCTATTTAGAAACTGTTATCTAATAAGCATCTAAATGGAAGCCTATTGGTAAACCGGTGTCGCAGGTAATAGGGACAGGCGCCTGAGCTTTAGCGGATGACCAAATCGCTGCCAAAAGCAGCAGGGACCTGAATCGAGCCTTTGAGGAATTTCAGTATTTTATTTTATTTTATTTTTGTAAAGCTATACGGAAGCGAAGTGTGACGTCGCTGACCGTCCGTGGATGCAAGAAAAATATTTCCTACATTGTAAAAAATTATTAAAAATCGAGGGAAATTATTTCCCGATTTTAATTCCCATATTTAGATATAGATACGTATTAGTTATCGCGTGCATGCGTTAGATTAAGTTGTTTTTGCTGTAAATTTGATAAAATTTGAATTTTAAATTTCAAAACTCTAGAAAAAAAAATGGCAAACTTCAACATTCGATTGAAAACATAAACATTTCATTCCAAAGGATTTATATTTACACAATAAATATCCAACTAATATACTAATTAAAAGGAAAATAATAACTATTCTATCATAACTTGAAGTCAAATTTGTTTTCAAATGTCTAAATAAAGTATCTGATATAAGATACTAATATGCTGCAGCGGAATATATTTCATATCTGCCATCCTTAGCAAAAAAAACAAAAAATCGCCAAATTATTTGGCGAACATATTTAATTCCCTTCAAAAATCATGGTTATTTTAACAACATATTTTAAGAAAATAATCAATAATATGAAAAAATATTTCGTACAATACATATTACGAAAATATACATCTGGCATGTGTATTTTCGTATTACGTTTTTGATCGCCAAATGCAAAAAACGCCAAGGACGACAGAGTCTTAAAATTTAAAATTAAAATTTTGTCAATTTGACAGTAAAATAACTCAATCTAACGCATGCACACGATAACTAATACATATCTACACCCAAATATGGGGATTAAAATCGGGAAATAATTTTCCTCGATTTTTAATAATTTTTTACAAAAATCCAATGGGCGATTAACATAGGAAATCTTTTTCTTGCATCCACGGATGGTCAGTGACGTCATCACTTCGCTTGCGTATATTGAAAAGAGTTTCTTTAAATTTAGTGACCAGCGAAGCGGGCAAAGACTGCTAGTATATATAATAAAATAAGATGTTTGTGTGTGTGTGTGTCATTGTGTATGTATTTCCAGAGCTTTTTAGGAAAACGGCTGATGGCTGAGCTACACAAATTTGCATGGAGGTTCGCAACGACCTCTCCTGATGCACCTCGAAGCCCAATTTTCGAATTTTTGATTAGTTTTCTTTTAATTAATTAAAATGTGAAAATAAAAACCTTCTAATTTCTGATAAATCAGCCATTTTAATTTTATCCATAATTTAATAGTTGCCAATTTTTTTTTTTTTTCGACAAAACAAAAAAAAAAAGTAAATTTACTTAAAACGAGGAAAATAAATTAGAAAAATTAGAAAATCTTCACATATATATATAAGGCAATGTGTGTGTGTGTGTGTGGACAGCGTAGCGCAAAGACGGTAGCACGGACAGTCACGTGTTTCGACATGAAGGTGACCTCCAAGGGGCCCTTGTGCAACTCAAAGCCCGATATTCGAATTTTTGATTTGTTTTCTTTTAATTAATTAAAATATGAAAATATTAACTTCATAATAGCTGCAAAAACAGTCATTAAAAATCAATGAGATATATAAATTAGAGTGCTGATTCAATGGATGAAGGATTAGCTTTCCGTGGTTCAAGATGAATCACGTGACATGCTCCAATAGGTTGCTGTGCTTGGCCCTTTATCGCTATTTTGGCATTTAAAATAGCAGTTCGACAAATTATCATTATTATTAGGTAACATGACAGTCCTATGACCGAAATAAATTGTTTTTAAAATAATTTTACACACATTTCCCATTTTAATAAATAATAATATACCTTTTTTTCATCGTTTCCCAACAAAGTTTAAATGTGTTTATAAAAGAAAATTTAAACTTTTAAACAGCTAAATTTAACAACAAATAATAATTTTTCAACTATTTTTAAACATTTTATCGGTTAAAATTCAACTACACGAAATAAAAAAGAAGTAAAATCAAAATCAAAATGATTTAGAACAAAAGAATATTAAACTACGCAAGTAAACAAAAACATTGGCTGCGAAGAATAATCTCCAAACTGTTGACATAGAAATTTACATAAAATAAGCTGTTATCAAGGGAACCACCGAATACGCAGGTGCAAGGAGAGCATGTCACATGACTCATCTTGGACCTTCTCAAGGGTTACCATTTATCACTCTACTTTATATATCTCGTTGTTAAAAATTTATCCTTAATTTAATTATTGCCAAAAAAAAATTTACAAGTTCTTTTTTTTTTTTTTTTCCATCAGGGAAAAAAATATTTTTACATTCAGTATCACTTTGAAAATTTTATACCACGGAGTAAAAAGACAGGAGAAGAAGGTAACGCTGAAATTTTGTGATGTTGTTTTCTAATGTTTACAGATGGCGCCAGCGTGCAATCCTTCCTTCTCTCCAGCTTCCGCAATGTTATTCAATGGGGAAATGTCTCGTTTTAATTATTTTTTTAAAAATAAAATCAAGCTGAAAAAATTTCGATTGAAAGCAAATTTTATTAAATAGAGTGTTCTAACCAACATGTATTTTTTAAGAGCCATTTTATACCAATTTTACTTTGAAAGAAAGCTTTTAAAAAATGATGATTCTTATGAACCGAAACTAGCTAAAACAGACAATTGGGAGGAAGGAGAATGGATGAAATTTTGTAAAGAAAAAAAATAAACTTACTTTAGGTGCAGAAAACACGAACTCGAACTTTATTTTTCTCCTAGGGCTTTTTTTTGTTTTTCTTATCACTATCATAGCCTGTTTTACAACTAGGAACGAAGCATTTATTTGAAACATCTGAATTATGCAGTTTTAAGAACTTACAAACAAATTAAATTGCTTAAAATAAAAAATTTTAAATGTACTTCAGCAAAATTCTATTGAAAACAACAGTATATCCGCGCCGAAGTAGGGAGGAATGACAAGTGGCGCCCTCAATATTTACCAAAAATTTAGATCACAGTTTCGTAGCTTTCTCCCATTGGACCTTCAACTCCTATTAATATTACTCCGTGTTTTATACACATTGCTAAAGTGTTAATCACGGAGTAATATTAATAGGAGTTGAAGGTCCAATGGGAGAAAGCTACGAAACTGTGATCTAAATTTTTGGTAAATATTGAGGGCGCCACTTGTCATTCCTCCCTACTTCGGCGCGGATATACTGTTGTTTTCAATAGAATTTTGCTGAAGTACATTTAAAATTTTTTATTTTAAGCAATTTAATTTGTTTGTAAGTTCTTAAAACTGCATAATTCAGATGTTTCAAATAAATGCTTCGTTCCTAGTTGTAAAACAGGCTATGATAGTGATAAGAAAAACAAAAAAAAGCCCTAGGAGAAAAATAAAGTTCGAGTTCGTGTTTTCTGCACCTAAAGTAAGTTTATTTTTTTTCTTTACAAAATTTCATCCATTCTCATTCCTCCCAATTGTCTGTTTTAGCTAGTTTCGGTTCATAAGAATCATCATTTTTTAAAAGCTTTCTTTCAAAGTAAAATTGGTATAAAATGGCTCTTAAAAAATACATGTCGGTTAGAACACTCTATTTAATAAAATTTGCTTTCAATCGAAATTTTTTCAGCTTGATTTTATTTTTAAAAAAATAATTAAAACGAGACATTTCCCCATTGAATAACATTGCGGAAGCTGGAGAGAAGGAAGGATTGCACGCTGGCGCCATCTGTAAACATTAGAAAACAACATCACAAAATTTCAGCGTTACCTTCTTCTCCTGTCTTTTTACTCCGTGGTGTTAATATAGTTTATGGTACCATTATATGTTTTTTTTTTTCTTTTTTTTTTTTTCTTTAACTATTGTACATTTTTACTGTCAAGTTGTTATTAAAAAAAAAAAAAAAAAAAAAAAAACTCCCAATGACGTCACATTTGACTGCGTAGCGTTTCTTTACTACATTAAACTCTATGAACTATAAATTTATTTTATCAGTTTTATTTATAGATCCTACTGGGCGATTTTTAAATTTTGGCGTTGAAATAAACAGAATGTTTTTCGCAAGACGTTTAATTTAGAAATAGCCATTTAAAGAAATTAAACCGAATAGTAGTCACATAAATGATCTATTTTTCTCTGAATAGATAATTTTATAGGGGGAAAAAATGTAGTTTTAAAAATAGAAAATTTATTTCAAGCACTATTTTCAGCCTAAAAACCGTTAAAAATATAAACAGAATATGAAGAGTTCATAAAAATTAGCGAAAAGATATCCGATAAAAGTATCACCAAAATACGATTCCCCCTTTTATACAAGAAATTATATTAAAGAAAAAAATTCTTCACTAATATGGTGACAAAAATTCAAAAGTCGCCAAGGGAGAGATTCAATGAAGTTGTGTAGCACGGTAATGTTTACATGGTATTTATTTATTTTTTTTATATACCAATCATTACGCTAATTTATAATACAGATATACGAACTGCTGTGTGTGACTGTACCTGCACGCTGTCAGGCAGAAATATTTGTTTAATTTAAATTAATACTCAAATCTTATATATATTATAAAGTGAATGTCCGTGAATTTATTTGACTGAGTTTCACGCTAAAACTGCTCGACGGATTTCGATGAAATTTGTAATGGAGATAGCTTATACCCTAACTTAGAAAGTTGGCTGCCTTTTATTCCAAAAAAAAAAAAAAAAAAAAACTTTTTTTTGTTAATTTTATGCATAAAATAGCAATTTTGAAAGCTAATAATAGCAAAAAATTAGACATTTAAATTTTATCCATAATTTAATTGTTGCCAAAAAAAATAAGAGTTTATTTTTTTTTCCAACAGGAAAATAAATACATTTATCTAAACGTGAACAATAATAAAAAATAAATAAATAAATAAATAAATAAAAATAAATTATGCATCTCACAAAAATTGACGTCATTTTTTATTTAAAATTTCGTTTACACATTGATAATGTGCTAATATATTTTACGATGCTAATATATGTTGTACTAAAAACAGTTTTATTTATAGATCCTCCTGGGTGATTTTTTAAATTGTTGCGTTGAAGTACACCAAACATTTTTCGCCAAGAGGTTTAATTTAGCAACAGCGATATTAATCTAGGTAGTTCAAGAAAAATATAAAAGAGGATTAATTTAGCAACAGCGATTTTAATCTAGGTAGTTCAAGAAAAATGTAAAATTTATAAAATATTACAAAACGAAAAAAATAAACTGAAATAGTAGTCACATAAATGATCTATTTTTATCTGAGTAGATAATTTTATAGAAAAAAAAGTGCAGTTTTAAAAATAGAAAATTTATTTCATCAAGCCCTATTTTAAACCTATAAACCATTAATAAAATAAACAGAATATGAAGGGTTCTTATATGTTAACGAAAAGGTGTCCGATAAGACGCTTTCTATTTTTATGCAAAAAATTATACAAAAAAAAAAAAAAAAAAAAAAAAAAATCGCTAATATGGCGACAAAAATTCAAAAGCCGCCAAGGGAGAGATTCAATAAAGTTGTGTAGCACGATAATGTTTAGTTTTTTATTTATTTTTTTATATACCAATCACTACGCTAATTTAACATACAAATAAATGAGCTGCGGTGTGTGACTGCACTTGCACGCTGTCGGGCAGAAATATTTGATTAATTCAAATTAATATTTAAATAACTAAATAAAGATATGTTTAATAGAAAGCATAGTCTTGGAGACAAACTTGGCGAGTGGGCGACCAAATTTAGTGAAAAATGATAGTTTAGGGTTGCCGATGTTTCGAAGCTCTCCGACACACGGGAACTTAGACCTTGAGCTTACCAAGGGATTCTCGATGGAGTCATCTCCAAGCCCCATCGCCAAAAGTTATAAGTAGGTGTGAGTTGATTTTTGCGAAAGAGTATTAGTGCTACCACGAACACATCGAAACGTTTCGATCGTCGAAAGATGACGTAGATCGAAACTCTTTCGTTACGACGGGCGTTTTTCGATAAATCGCATAAGCGGTACTCTAAAGTCATCGATCGAAAAGAGAGTTCGTTAACGAAAAGGAATAAGCTCCACCCAAGCGGACATGACGTCCAGGATAAGGCGGAACTTAATTTGATTTCTTCTTCTTTTTACTCTAGCCAATGAAAATTCGAGAAATATTTTGGGAGATCTCTTTAAACAGTTAACTGTAATCCAGTTCATAAGAATATTTGTTGATAAACAAGAAATCTTGACCTCATGAAATAAATAAACAAAAGAGAGTTCAATTTTATTTACTATTGTATTTCGCATGATTCATTTTATAAACATATCGAAATAGCCTTTGTTTTAAAAAATGTTAGTAAAAATTATAAACGCATCTAAACCTTCAAGATGTGACATTAAAGTTAGCAGTAAAATTATTGAAGGGCTAGCAATAATTCGTAATTAAAAGATGTACACCGAATTCTGTTTTATTAAATAAATATATGTCAAGTCTTTATGCTGTTTATTAAAAAGTAAGACGATGATAAAAATTAGCGATAAAACTAAAAAAAACAAAAAAAAAAAAGAAAATGGGGATATGTGATTCAATAATTTTTTTGCCAACTGTATACTCATTTTCTTTGATTGAAACAGGAAAATTGCTCTTCGTCTCTGTGCAAAATTAGGTTATTTTCGTTCACAAGTCTCAGTAAATACTTATTTAAAAATGTACTTTTATGTACCAATGAACAAAATATTTTGCTCATTAGTACATAATTTTAAAATTTTCACATATTACTGATCACTTTACTGCTATCCAGGTTCGTATTTCACTTGTCATTTTGGGAGACAGCCTAACTCATATTTACAAATGTATTTTGGAATATTTTTAATTTAATTACTTTAAATATTTATGAAACTTTTGGATAAGATAGCTTTTTAATAGATAGTGTAGTGAAACACTTTAAAATTTATGTTGACATATTACAAATGCAGATTTTTGTAGATGCAGAAGGTGTTTAATTTTTCCCTTTTAAAAAGTTTTTATGCAAATAATTTCCATGTGAGTGTTAAAAGTAAAGTATAAAGAAATTTCATTATAATTTTTGGTAACAGTCAATGTTATTTTTGTTCAAAGATTTAAACATGTAAAGGAAAACTATTTTACTTTCAATGAAGTACTAATCTTGTGGTTTATTTTTATGTTATGTATCATGATCATAAGGACATTAAATCCTTTTTTGAATTTAAATTCCCCTTACACAAATACCCGTTTTATTATGTATTATATTTTTCTATGGTGGCCTCACAGAATAGCTACAGCCCTGCCTTTTTACTCTGATGCTCTCACTAGTATATTTGTATGATAATTTTTTACTGTATTAATTGTGCAAACATATTAATAAAAAGCTAGTGGGATCAGGGGATATTGTGTAGCCCCCATGGAAGTCATACTCATCAGGTTAAGAATTGCAACCAAATCTCCTTCCTTTTTTAATGTCTATTTCAGAGATAAAAAATTTGTGCTATCTCTATTTTTACACAGAAATTTTCACCATAAGAGATTATTGTATAAAAATAGTGGTAGCAAAAAAAAAAAAAGTTTCAAATGTCTAGCTTGTTGGAAAGTTACATGATTGTTGAAACATATAATAAATGCTGCCAAAGGCAGTGGAGACCCGAAAGAGTTGGCTAAAAGTATTTTAAAAAATGCATTGTCACTGTATTCTGAGCTATTCTAAAAGTTTCAAATGTCTAGCTGGTTAGGAAGTTGCATGATTGTTGAAGCATATAATAGACGCTGCCAAAGACAGTGGGGACCCGAAACAGATGGCTAAAAGTATTTAACATGTTCACGCCAGCACATTTTGCTTACATAGTCTACTCAAAAGTATATGAGCACTAGTCAATAATTCTGATGTCAGAAAAGTACACTTAAAACTGTTTTGTTCAATAAATCCTTGTCGAATCATGTTCTTAGACGGACTAAGAACATGACTTGACAAGGATTTATTTAACAAAGCAGTATGAAGTATATTTTTTTTTGGATAAAGATTATTGCTAGTGCTCGGATACTTTTGCTGCCGACTGTAGCTGTGACTAACTGGTGGGTCAAGCTGGCGTGAACGTGTTAAAATAAATCAAAGCAGTCTTTGGGGACTGCCGATAGAAGTGAAAACTAAGTAACTTGTGAATTGTATCGTTAAGCTATTAGATTATTATTTTCGAATTATTTTTGGTTTGTAAAGAAGTGATTATGATCTGTATTATATGATTCAGCACGATATTTGTAGCTACCCAAATTAAATGAACTAAGCCTTATATTAGGTAAAAATATTGATTACTTATGAAATTATTTTAATTAGTAGCTAAGATACAAAAGAAAACCGATTCAGGATACCCCAAAACGTGTAAATCAGGTAAAATCCCGAATTCCACTTTCGATGATATAAAAGAACTTTAAAATATCTTTCAAATGATGTATTAAAAATAATTTAATCATAATTAGAAATTGAAATTTTAAAATGTTATAGCGCCATCTGGCGGTAGAAATTTCTGTAAGTTACTGTTCGATTCCAACTCAACAAAGCTTTCAAATGATGTATTACTTATGAAATTATTTGAATTAGTAGCTGAGATACAAAAGAAAACCCATTCAGGGCACCTCAAAACGTATAAATCAGATGAAATCTCAAATTCCACTTTTGATTCTCTTGGAAAGCCTTCGCTGACGATGACACGAGTTTCATGATTTTTGTTCACCCAAAAGTGCTCAACGCGCCTAAAGAAGTTTTCACTTCAAATGGAAAACCTTCGCTGACGATGACGCGAGTTTCATGATTTTTGTTCTCCCAAAAGTGCTCAACGCGCCTAAAGAAGTTTTCACTTCAAAAATGCATTGTCACCATGTTCTGAACTATTCTGAAAGTTTCAAATGTCCAGCTTATCGGGAAGTTACATGATTTCTGAAAAATAAAATAAATGCTGCCTCAAGCAGCGGAGACCCAAAACAGTTGGCTAAAAGTATTTAAAAAATGCATTGTCACCATGTTCTGAGCTATTCTGAAAGTTTCAAATGTCCAGCTCGTCGGGAAGTTACATGACTAGTGAAAAATATAATAAACGGTGCCGAAGGCAGCGGGGATCTGAAACAGTTAGCTAAAAGTATTTTAAAAAAAGCATTGTCACTGTGTTCTGAGCTATTCTACAAATTTCATATGTTTAGCTTGTCGGGAAGTTACATGATCGTTGAAAAATATAAGAAACGCTGCCGAAGGCAGCGCAGACCCGAAACATATGGCTAAAAGTATTGTAAAAAATGCATTGTCACTGTGTTCTGAACTATTCTGAAAGTTTCAAATGTCTAGCTAGTCAGGAAGTAAGTTAAAAATAAATTTTCTTGTTGAATCATATTAATGCTTCCGAAAGCAGCTGGGATCCAAAACAATTTGTTTAAAATATTTAAAAAACGCATTGTCACGTATTCAACCTTTAGTTATAACTAGAGGACACAACTTTCTACCCATCTCCAAGAAAAGTAGAACTATTATGTCTGGAGTTACATAACAGTGTATTTCCTTACTAAATATTTTTCTTCGTAGAGTGAGCAAAATGTTTCTCTAGCGTTGGCTAACCCTAGCATCAGGCTTATCTACTGTTTTCTTTTTTACTGTCGCGATTTTCACCTTCCTACTTATGAATTCCTCTAAATTCTTAATGTTTACATCTCAAAATTATGAACTGCTGGATTTATTTTTTATCATTTGGCTATTTTTTATTAAGTTTTTTCAGTTGTTTTTATGCTTTGTTAGTTCAGGAAAAATTACTAAATAATCATGAAATCATAACCAATCACAAATAAAATTAAAACTTACAACACACAATCACACTGCATAAATGCTCAAAATTCCCAATCGCAGGAATTAGCAATATGTATGTCTGTATGCTTCGCATAGATAGAAAAAAAAAAAAAAAAACACTAGATACTCATATCTCAAAATGCATGAAACTTAAACATGTAAAACATTTTCTAGTTTAGCAGTCAGTTAATAAAACTTAAAACATACAATCACACAACATAAATACTCAAAATTCCAATTCGCAATATCAGTAATACGTATGCCTGTATGCTTTGCATAGATGAAAAAAAAAAAAAAAAGAACTGGATATCCCTATCTCAAAAAGGAATGAAACTCAAAGTTTTAAAAACTTTACAGTTTAGTAGTCAGTAATACGTACTTATGACTACACTTCACTTTCATGATAATGAACAAATAAAAAAATAAAAATAAATAAGCATAATTATAGATACCCCTATCTTAAAATACAAGAATCTCAAAAATAAATACAATTTTTTGTTGAAGCAATCAGTAATATGCACGTCTGTACACTTCACAAACATGAAAATCAAATAATAAACATCACTGGATACCCATATCTTAAAATGCATAAAACTTAAAAATATACAAAATTTTGCACTGCAGCAATTAATAATATGCACGTTGGTATGTTTTGTGTACATTAAAAGAAATAAAAAGCAACAGTTTAAACAGTTTTTAGCCAACAAAAATCAAAATTTATAAACTGTTTAAAAAGCACAAAAATACGTAATATTCAAACACATTTTTCAAAAAACAAGTAAAGCCAAAAATTCATGGATATTTAGATATTTTATAAAATAGAAAATCACAGCTCACTTACCTCTGTTTCATGTCTGTAATTCATGAAGCACCTTCGCCTTTGATATACCCCCCCCCCCCCCTCCTCCAAACTTCCTTCTGATTTAATGTCAATATCTGCATTTGATTGGGGGAGGGAATAACCAAATGACTACTAGAAAACCACAACCCTTTCTTTACATTATGACACATATTATGCCCCATTCCTTTCACTTTAAAACGATTTCTATACATCCATGCAAAACCATTGATTTTAACTTTACATTCTGTTAAAATCATATTTTCATTACACACAGGCCAAACAAAAAGACACAAACTCTCTTTCATACACTACTCAAGCACACCTTTATTTCCCAAACTATGCCAATAGAAAAATATCTTTCATTGTACTCATCATATTTCCTTAACTTCATTCACGGTAATATTCATTCTGAAATACGGAATGGACAGCCATATGGACTATTTAAGTAATATATGTACAGAAAGTACCTTTAACCAACAAACCAGACCACCACTGATATAAACGTCAGAAATATGTTTGAAAATTCAAATATTTTCTTTTCAAAAAAAAAAAAAGAAAAGAAAAGACATGCATGCAGTCATGCTAAATAACAAACTTCAACCCAATCTGTGTTACGCAGCAGTGAATTACATAATAGATGATGCAAAGAAGCAAAAGTAAACAGAAAGCTCATAACTTCCACAGAATGTTGATCTAGTGCACTCACGAAATATTCTAAACATAAGAGGCAGTAGAAAGTCAATCTTACCCTAATTTTTTTAATTTTCCAACTTTTATGCGGTATTTATATTATAAACAAAACTCTTAACCTTTACTTTAAAAAAAAAATTTCCTTTTTAAGAGTTTGAAATAAAAATATCGATTGTGCTTTGCTTGCCCAGCTCATATAAAATTTTACTCTTGTTTTACTAGCTCATCTTGTTCAGACTTCTGATTCACATAAAACAATCTCATTCTACGAAGTCATTGTCCTGAGAGATGTGTCTTGGTAAAATTTATAGGTAGTGCACAGAAAATTATTAATATGTGTTAATTGCTCGGAATTCCAAAGAAATGTTTTACAAAGAATATTGCGAAATAAATAAAATAAATGAAAGTATGTCACAAACACACATTAATATGGTATATGAAACTTCAGCTTCATTTCAACAATCTCTTACACTTATGAATTTTTTGTAAAAGCCAGGGTTCAATCCAGGCAAAATTTGGGTCCCTTTATAAATTTCCGCATCATAAAAAGGGACCCTTCACAAAATTCAAATTCATAAAATGAGCCCCTGCACAAGATTTTGTTTTATAAAAGTGATCCTTTTATTAAATATTTTCATGCTTTCATTTCAGTATTATTTTTAATTAATGCCTTAATTTGGCTCAACAAAACTCTATTAACTTGACATTAAGCAGTATAAACAGTAATTGTAAAAATGGAAGATTTTACACAATATTTTATTTTTCACAAAAAAAGGACCCAAAAGTTTAAACCTGGATCAATCCCTGAAAGTTGTATGTATACAAAGTATAAAAGGAACTTTTTTCAAAAATTCATTCATTATTGCATTCACATTCACATATATTAATTACTAAAAATTACTTTACAAGCTTTAACATATATACAAACTTAAATATCAATGGAACACACAAAATAATTAAAAATATTAATACTTACATGTATGTAGTCACTGCACTTTACATGATTTAACAACTTCTGATGAAAAATGATGACAATTTCTGATGAATATGTGATGAAATTACTTTTTCATTCCACTAAATTTCACAATACAATTTTTTAATATTCAGAATTGTAGACGACACACAGAAGATACCTCACCAGGCTGATTCACTTTTGCTGACAATAAATCTTTGGAAATTGTTTGTAGAGCTTTCTTCGAATCAAATTGTACAATTTGATTATAGTTTTTCAAGAAACACAGACATGCCATAATGGCCCCAGTTTTAAACTTGAGAGCACAAAACAAGCATGCCGCATCACTTAAAATTTGCCCCATAATATATATATTTTCTCTCACTTTGTCTCTTATTTACAATATATATTTATAAATAAATAAGAAAGCTAGATGCCCAAATGGTGACATTTGTGATATTCTGTTACAAGATGGTTTTTTCATCCAGTTAATATCAAAACAATTTAGAAAAAATTATGTATATACATAAAAGTTTACCAATAAAAGAATTTTATTATCTCTAAAAGTTAAAATTTAATGCCTCATTGTTATTTAGCTATTTACACTAAGAAAACTTTACATGTTTTGATAATAGGCAAATCACAGCATAATCTAAAATTTAAAAAAAAATAATAATAACGATCTTTTTTTTTTATTATTATTAATTATTTTTTGATAATTAATACTTCTGAAAAATATTACCAATATAAAGTTCAGAGATTATTCAAATTATAAACACTGCAATCCGTCAGTGAAGTTTTAAGAAATCTTTATTTAAAAATAAATAAATAACCGTGCATATTACTCCGTGATACGTGTGTAGAAGCTCAACATAACAATAAAATTTATTTCAATGTACATATAGAGAAAAAAACTTATTTTACCCATTCACATTCACACTAAAAATAAAAACAAACATGTTTCCGTTTAGCAGTAGCAGACGAAAAGTACGAAGAAACGAGCTATCGTAAACAGTTTCACTCAGTAATTCCTCATCGAAAGTGTTTCGATGGATTTACCATCAAAACTTTTCGATACGTTTGGCTCAGAGTACGAAGTGATCGAAAATTCAAATCCGCATCGAAACATTACGTCAAAGTGACGTCACATTCGATCATCGAAACATTTCGATGTGTTCGTGGTAGCACCCTATGTAGTCACTGCGATCCAGAGTCATTCAGAGACCTATTCTGAATCATTGCACTGTAGGGATTGAGCTCTAAGCGACTGGACATTTTTCGTGAGTGAGCGAAAATTTTTGCTCTGGTGTAGTTGATGTTATTTGCTTTACTCCTGTGGAACAAGTGACTATTTTTTAGACTGTACCAGAACATTCATCAAATAATGACTTATACTGTACGAGTAACAGCTTCAACTGTTTCCAGAATATTCGAAGAATTAACACCAGCTATTGGACTGTTTTGAAAATATTTGTTTTAATAATAGTTTTGTTGTACAGATTCGAGGAGTTCAAAAAATGTTTGATATTGCCAAGGAGATCCCATACTAAAGCTGTGACGAAAATAGTCGCCAATCGAAATATATTCAATTACAAAGAAATCATTTAAATATAGTGTCCAGCGAAGCGGGCAAAGCCTGCTAGTAAATAAATAAAAATAAGAATAAAAATACATTTAATTGGAAATATATATAACCATAAAAATATTAGTTGTCTAAAATGCGACAGAAATAGTGCTCATAGCATATTGTTATTAGGGATTAGTTATTTGCCCCGCATCATTAGCACTGTTGCAGTGAAAGCAGTTTTACAGGCGAAGTGAAAATAAAAGGGCAGTTCATTCATTCTCTTTCAGTTGTGTCAGCCTTGGCTACAAACTTGGTGAGTCGGTGACCAAATTTGGTGAGAGGGCAACCAAGTTTGATGAAAAATGGTACTTAAGAATTCCTCAAGTTTCGAAGATCTCCGACACACGGGAGCGCAGATCTCGAGCTTTCCGACTCGATGGAATCATCGGGGATGGGATTCTCGATGGAATCATCGCAAAAAGTTATAAATAGGAGTGAGTTGATTTATGCGATAGAGTATGTACTCTCTGCGAATCAGAGTTATTCAGGGACCTATTCTAATTGATTGCACTTTAAGGATTGAACTGTAAGCGAATGAACATTTTTCTTGAGATTGCGAAAATTTATATTCCAGAGTATTTGATGTTATTTAATTTATTCCTCTGGAACAAGTGACTGGTTTTCAGAATATACCAGAACATTCATCGAATAGTGAATTTTGCTATATGAGTAACAGCTTCAACTGTTTCCAGAATAATCGAAGAATAAGCATTAATATTGGACTGTTTTCGAGAATATTACTTACAAACTTTGAATAAACACCATAAAATGCAATAAACTCGCAACAATTGTTTCGGGTCGAAAAAACACACGACCCTTCATCAGGCGAATAAAGTAAGCACGAGTGCTGCACTCAAAGCGGCACGCACCAATAAGAAAACAAGAAAATAAATAAATGAGTGAGATTAACCATATAACAATCTAAGGATATCAAAAATTAAACGAAAATCTAAGTTACGTGAGTAATTTCCAAGCATCAGAGAAGAATGGAGTGGAAGAAATATCATTAACAAGATTTTTCGAATTTTTAAATATGTAAAATGCTTAATGAATATCCAAATGGGAGGAACAGACAGGAGATGAAATTATGTTAGTTTTGGAAAAATCAAAACGATGACCTTGAGACCAGCAGTGGGAAGCAATAGAAGATTTAGTAATCTCTTCATTACGAACATTCCGACGGTGCTCATTTATTCAGTATTTCAAACGCCTCCTAGTTTGACCAATATAACCAAAGTTGCAGGACGAACACGAAATTAAATAAATTTCAGAACGGTTTTCGGTGGGAATGGGATCCTTAAGAGAAGATAATTTAATTTTATTGACGGGTTTGTAAATGACTTTGAAACCAAACGGTGAAAGAATTTTAGAGATTTTAAAAGAGACTGAAGAATAAAAAGGTAAAACAACTGGGATGAGACTGTGATCATTTAATTTGGGAGCAGAACATTTAGAATTCTTAAATTTATATATAGCTTTATCGATAATAGATGGGTTATAACCACGAGAGAGAGAAAGAGATTTTAAATAATTAATTTCTTTCGAAAGATTAGATGGATCAGAACAAATGTGCGTTGCCGCTTTGACTGCAGCACTCGTGCTTACTTTGTTCGACTGATGAAGGGTCGTGTGTTTTTTCGACCCGAAACAATTGTTGCGAGTTTACTGCATTTTATGGTGTTTATTCAAAGTTTGTAAGTAATATTTTTTATAACGCCAGTTTTGTGGTGCTTTTTATTAAATTTGTTGCTTCTTTGTTTTCGAGAATATTCGCTTTAATAATAGTTTTCTTGTATAGATTCGAGATGCTAAAAAAAATATTTAATATCACTGAGGAGATCCCATACTAAAGCTGTGGCGAAAATTGTCGCCAATCGAAATATATTTACTTAAACGTTTCAATTATTCAAATGAAAAGAAATCATTTTAATATAGTGAACAGCGAAGCGGGCAAAGCCTGCTAGTTTAAAATAAAGTTATCGATTTCTTTCATTTTTAACAAAGATTTTTTTTAATGTCATACTGAGAATAAAATTGACTTTATATATTTAGTGTTATACTACTTAATTATATACTTATACTTACATTTACTTCTCTAATATGGAAATCGTCTGTATGATCATAGAAGATAGTTTTTTAAAATAATAATTTTAATTAATTATATTTACTGAGTGAATTTGTATAGGAAAATTTAGAAGAAATTTATATGGTGGCTGCAACATACTAGTTTAGGTTTAAAATCACACTTTGGTTTTACGTGCAGTGTATGTACTTTAGAATGTAGGAAAAGAGGGGGAAAAAGCTAAAAAACCCATAGAAATAGCATGGGAAGAAAACCAAAAAAACTCACAATGTCAAGTATGTTTAAAAAAAAAAAAAAAAAAAAAAAAAGGCTCACACCGGAAGTAATAAAATACAAACTTGACTAGAAAAAGACATTGTACAGCGGGAACGGCGGGATGGGGCGTTAAATATATCGTCCAGGGTTAATACCTCTCGCCTGGTAATCTTTTTCCTGAACTAAAATCATTCATTCGGCTGTTTTAAACGTAAATCACACGGTATTGTAAAGCTTCTACAGAAAGTGATTTGTTTTGAGTGAGAAAAAGAGCTGGTAGCAAATTATGTAACAACTGCAAGTACTGTAGGGTTAATTACATTTAATTTAGAGATGGTTGATTTTCCTTTAATACCGATTATGTGGAAAATACCGGAGCCAGAAATTGAACTCCAGCACTCCGCTTACCGTGAGCATGCTCTGCATTGAGCCATACTGTCTGATGACCCACTTAGCTTCCCCTCTATCCCTAAGAAATATATATATATTCATGGTTGATTAACATTAACGACGTTTTTACAAAAATTAATTACAACCACCCTGTTTTTATTTGCTGGACAACGTGTCTGGTGCAAGCATTAAAAAAAATCTATTAAGGATTACACTGGTTTTAAAGAATAAATAAAGTATTTTCTCTCTCTCTCTCTCTCTTTGTTTAAATATATATATATATATAAAGCTGATTGTTTGTTTGTTCGAACTTTTAGTTCGCTATACAAAGCTACACCATGCAACCGACGGCTACGAAAGGCACACTTATTGATCAGGAAAAGATATAGCAAACACCGTATTTTTTATATCAGAAAGATAATTGGATCAAAAGGTATTAAATAAAAACCCCATTTTAACTTTAAAATTATTAAAAAAAACTAGTTGGCATAGGTGGACTCTGCTCAGTTCCCTATCATATTTATGTTCTCAAAAATTTCTAGTGCGAGACATATTATAATCATCTTAAAAGAAATGAATTTGACCAAAGCTTGATAAAGTGACAGAATCAAATCCCTGCCTAATAGGCTATCCACCGTTCACTTGGATATAATTATCTTATTCTAATTTATTAATTTATTTTATCAGGGTCATTTCTGTTGTTTAGTTTTCATGCTACTATTTCCAATGCAATAAACCCCAAAATTCATATTTATATGAAAAGTTTACAATTTCGTTATGTTGATAAAATCGTAAATTACGAATAATTTACGAAAATTTCCTAGTAGAATTTTTGTATTCAATCATGTTCAAACAAATACCATAAACTTAATTTTGAAGTTGTCTAATGTATTTAGGATCCTCAAAATGGAAGTTTATGCTCAATTTTGGCTTATTCTGACATGTTAAGGCAATCGTAAATTCCAAATAACTTACGAATTTTTTTAAATTGGAAAAATCATAGTCTATGATATCCATGCCAGTATCCTAAATAATATTTCGAAAGTGGTTTGACATCTTTACGATGAAAATATCCCTCAAGTTTGACGTTTATGTGAAATTTTGCTTTATTCTGACATGTTAAGAAATTCGTAAATTTCCAATAACTTACGAAATCTTTATATTAGAAAATTCATAGTCATTAATATTCATGCAAGTGTCCTAAATAATATTTCAAAAGTAGTCTGACATCTTTACGATGAAAATATCTCTAAAAATTGGCGTTTATGTGAAATTTTGCCATATATTGCCATGTTAAGAAATTCGTAAATTTCCAATAACTTGCGAAATTTTTAAAGTAGCATATTTATAGTTACTGATGTTCATTCCGGCATCAAAACTGATATCTTAAAACTGGTCTGACAGTTTTACAATAAAAAGTTTCCATTTAATGCACGTTTATGTGAATTTTTGTGTCCTATTCTCCCATGTTAAGAAAATCGTAAATTTCTAATAACTTACGAAGTTTTTAAATTCGAATGTTGCAAATGAATAGGGTTCTTGCCAGTGTCGAAAGTAATATTTTAAAACTGATCTGACCTCTCTACGACAATTTGTTCTTGAGATATCGTGTACACAGACTAACAAACTAACGGACTGACCCACTAACAGACTAACAGACTAACAGACTAACAGACTAACAGACACCATAGAAATTTTGTCATTTTCGGATTCCTCACACCTGAAAACGTGTAAAAAAGTGAAAAAACCGAGGTCGAAAATTTTCACGATTACCTAATTTCCCCATACCTATAGTATGATGGGGAACTAAAAAAAAAAAGAAATATTTGATTTCAAAATACACAAATAATATATACGTTTATTTTTTTCCAAAAATAATTTTTTTTTAATTTCGCATGAAAAATATTAAAATTAGAAAAAAAAAAAAAAAAAACCTACTAACCCTGAACGATAGGTCTAATATATCATATCATATTATATATCCTATTTATCGTAATATAACTCAATACTTATTTTACTTCCTTCTTCGATTCATTTTAATAAGCATTTTTTATATGCATGAGCAAATTTAATATTTTATAATTTTTAATTTTTCGCGTAAAAGCATTATTTCATCTTATGCTCTCCCCCCCCCGAAAAAAAAAATCATTAAATTCATTTTGTTACTTATTTTTATTTCATATTATTGCACGCGCACTTTTTATTTCCTAATTCGAAATTATTAAAAGAATCTTTTTCGATATCCCTTGTAACGATATGGATTATTATTAATTTTCTTTTCTTTTTCTTTCAAAAAAAAAAAAAAAAAAAAAAAAAAAAACTTAGTTACGCGAATATAATAAGAAGACTCCACCGAACAGGCATGTTAATGAAAAAGCACCATAAAATGAATAAACACCATAAAATGCAATAAACTCGCAACAATTGTTTCATGTCGAAAGAATACACGACCCTTCGTCAGGTAAACAAAGTAGGCACGTGTGCTGCAGTCATTTGAATATGGTAGTATACGACAAAATTTCATGCAAATGTACATAATAAGAGTTATTTCTAATGAATGTTTGTGAAATCGATATGAATTACTGATAATTGTTGTAGTAAACCAGAAAAAAAAAGTATATACCTAAGAGCATTGCTCCCCCCCCCCTCGAGAAGAGATTTTTCAATATGGGTTTTTTTTCAAAAGAACTCGTTAATACCTTAAAGATATACTCTGATGTTGGCACAAATTGACTTCCTTTGGACATTTTGTTTTATACTTCTCTAAAATAAAAATTGTCTGCATTCATCATGGGAAATAATTTTAATAAATAATTTGGGTTTGGGAATTTGTATAGAAAAATACAGAAGATAATCTTGTGGTGGTCAAAACATACTAGATTTTATCATTTTTTTCTACCACTTATCATTAAAGTCACAAAATAAACTTTCAAGTTAACCAGTAATATTAAAAGCTAATATAATAGACTAATAGAGCAAATTTTTGACGAAAAATGCTGATAAACCAATTTTCAGGTATGATTTATGAATTCGATTTATACAAAAGTAGAGAGAGATGTAAGTGTGAGCATGGGGGGGAGGAGGGGGGGAGACATTGTATGTATGTGCGTTATATGTATGTGTGTGTCTGTGCGCACCATAGAACTTATGTCACTGATTATTATTATTATTATTATAATTTTTATTTTCCAGTTTGAAAGTTTTAATCAATATTTTAAAAAAATTTCAGGTAAATTTTTGGTTTAATTTTCTTAAGTTTTACTCAAACAGCGTATGATTTCACTTCAATCATTTAATTAGCATTAATTAGCAATGAATATTATATTATTAATCCATTTTATATGCGTAATTTTTATTTGATTATTTAATTATTTAATTATTATTATTATTGTTTTCACTCTTTCATAATCAGTCACATTACTAAATATTGTTTATATATAATCATTTTTTTTTCAATTTAGTGATTTCTTTTTCTAAACAATGCGATCGTTAGACTTTTTAAAAACTGAATAAAATGTAATATTTCATCTTAATTAAGGTAAATGATATTTATTATTTAATCTATTGTTTCGATCGGAATCAAATGGTAATGTAATAGAAAGAATAAACATTATTAAATTTTATATTTAATTAAAATTTATAACAATTATGTTTATTTATAATCTTTAAAAATTAATGATAATCTATATAATCATTCTCTCACGTGGACCAGTTTCAATTACTTTTTATCGAAACGATACGATACGCGAAGATAAAAAAATAATATTTATACATGAACAATATTTAAGCACGCGGACTTATCCCAATGGACTAATAAGAAAAAATGATGACATTTGTCTGATAAGATTATTTTACAAAAAAATGTATTTTTAACAGTTTTTTTCTTCAGAATCTTTGCAAGCGTCATTAATATTTTAAAGATATATACAGAATATGAACTTGTGTGTCATAAATTGACTAAAAAACACAATCATAAAAAATATCATCAAAATAGGAATTATTTTATTTATTTATTTACTTTTTAAATATATATATACCAAAATTAATAAAAACACATCGCCAACATGACGACAAAAGTTTAAGAGGCGTCGTGAGAGTCCTGTATTAAAAGTGTACTGCCTGTGGAAGTATGAAAATTGGGTCGTGAACCATGGATTTTATTTGGAAACCTTTCTTTGAATGATTTTGGTTTCACTATTGTATAATATTAATTTGGTTTTATTAATAATTTAGCTTCTGGTAAATTAAAATTTTAATTAGGAGAGGGAATTGGTATAACATTTATGAGTTTTAAATTCTAAAGGTAAATAAGAAAAGAAATAAAATGCGAATATTTCGCATGGGTTTGCTAGTCTATATAATATTTCTCTAACGTGGACCAGTTACAACAATTTTTTGTTGAAATCATACGATAGTGGTGAAATTAATAAAATACGCGAGGAATAAAAAAATAATCTATTTAATAAAACGTTAAAAACCCAAATTCTTAATGTGTCGTATCACATAAATCTTTTCGAAGTTAAAATAAAATTTAATTTATAAAAAAAAAGGAACTTTTTTGTTTATTAGCCAAAAAAATTGATAAAATTTGAAATGCAAGTTTGTCTTGTGGGGTACAGGCTGTATATGTATTATATTTTTACGTTCGCACGAGAAAATTAAAAACAAAAAATAAAACTGCAATTTTTAAACCCATTTCAAAAACATGTGACTTAATGTGGAGCATTTTTTTTTTTTTTTTTTAATTCTCCTAGCGGTTTCCATACAATCTTCTGCTGTTGCCACCTAAAATTCATACTGTAGTTAATTTTAAAAAATCTAATTGTCCGATCGATAAGCTGTTTAATCTATCGGATTCCCAAAAATTTTGTTTTTCATTTATTACCTTATTTGTAACGATACGACTGATATTTCTATTTTTTTCCCCTCATTTTAAATAAATGTACTTTTATATATATATTAGGTCGTTGCAAAAGTTCGTGCGGTTTTTTATTGCTTCATTTCATAAAAATACATAAAATCAAATGACATTTTTTAATCAAAATACTCTCCATTTCTTCCTACAACCTTTGCCCATTTTTCGGGTAACAAATGTATACCACGGCGATAGAAACTCTCGTCTTTGGAGGCAATAAAATGATCCGCGTCCGTACGAACTTTTGAAACAACCTAATATATATATATATATATATATATATTCTGTCGAAAAAAAAAGTTGGCAACAATTAAATTATGTTGTGATTCACAAACATACCGTAGTGAATGACAGTAAGTACATAAGAATTTAGGGATAATTTAAAAATGAACAAAAGTACGCGGACTCAGCTCAATGAAGAAAAAAATGACGACATTTGTATGATGACATTATTTTATGGAAAAATGTATTTTTAAAAGTTGCTTCTTCAGAATCTTTGCCAGCGTCATTTTAAACCTAGCATTATTTTAAAGATATATGCAGAATATGAATCCTCATCATAAATTGACTAAGAAACGCATTCATAAAAAATATAATCAAAATGGATTTTTTTTTTTTTTTTTTTTTTTTTTTAAACAAAAAATTATGCCAAAATAAATGAAATATCATCGCACTCTTGGAGATAAAAATTTAAAAGGCGTCATGGGGATTCTTTAATAAATCTGTACTGCCTGCGGAAGTATGAAAACTGGATCGTCGACCAAGAATTTTATTTTGAAATTTTTCTTTGAATGATTCCGGTTTCACTATTGCACAATATTTATTTAATTATAAAAATAATTTGGCTTCTGGTAAATTAAAATTTTAATTAGGTTGTGAAATTGGTATAATATTTACGAGTATTAAAAATTTTAAATTTAAATAAGAAATTTTAAAGGTAAATAAGTGCGAAAATTTTGCACGGGTTTGCTAGTATAATAATAATTTCGTTTTACTTATCTTATACTATTACGTGAGCAATATTTGTAAACGTATATATATACACTAGCAGACCCGGCCACGCGTTGCTGCGGCTAAGTAATACGTTGATAATTTGATAAGGTATATAGTATTTCCCCACAACTGGATTTGGCGATTATTTTTTCTTTTCTTTTTTTTTTTTTTTGGCGCCTTTTTGAACGATAACGAAGTCGTTCTGGATTATTTGCAATGAAATATGTTAACCTGCATGCTTTTATTTTAGATTTATGATTTAGCCATAATCGCCAAATCCAGTTGTGGGGAAATACTATAGTTGTTACCCACAACTATAACTTATAATATAACTTCAGTAATTATATTCGGATAATTATAACTTCAGTATATCCCCACAGCTGAATTTGGTGATTTTTCTTTGGCGCCGTTTTAAACGATAACGATGTCGCTCTGGACTGTTTGTGATATAATATGGCAGCCTATATGTTGTTTATTTTGGATTTATTATTTTATGTTTTTGATTTATGATTTAGATTATCATTTATGATTTATAGATTTATGATTTAGCCATAATCGCCAACAAAAAATCGCCAAATATCGTTGTGGGGATATACTGATTAATATATTACTGAAAAGATTAATATATTTTAACGAAGTGGTGAGAAGATTCTGAGTATGTTAAAATTTTAATAGTAAATTCAAGTTAATCTAGAAGGAAAGCATTGAGGATTAAGATAAGAAAATTGCAAGATTTTACGATCGCATTTTCAGCAATAAATATGAGTCAAAATTTAATGCAAAATACATATATAAATCACAAATTTAATCAGGAACGTTAAATTGGTAAGTTATTAAAGAAAAAGTAAAGAAAAATAAGAGAAATAATTAACTAAAGTTTCGAACATCGATCATATAGATTAGCGTTACAAAACAAATAAACAGACTTAAACTCTTCCAGACTTTTAAATAAGTTTAAAATTAACTTTTAAAATTTAATGTTAAATAAAACAGACTTTTAAATAAGTTTTAAAATATTGAAATAATTACTTTTTATTTAGAACGTTATGTATAGATCACAAATTTCTTAAAGAAAACGAAGTGATACAGATTAGAATAATGCAACAAAAATTGAAAAAGCAAGGTTATGTCGTAAATAAATTTTTAACACACGTGTCACGTGAAATAAATTGTAGCATATACATAATGTAACTGACATAAGATATTAACATGTTGCAGCGGAATAAATTTCATATCTATCATCCTTGGCGGAAAAAAAAAATAATATCGCCAAATTATCTGGCGCACACATTTAATTCCTTTCAAAAATCATGGTTATTTTAACAACTTATATTAAGAGAGTAATGAATAATATGAAACAATATTTCGCACAATACATATTACGAAAATATACATCTATGTATATTTTCGTGTTACGTTTTTGATCGCCAAATACGAAAAACTCCAAGGACGACAGAGCTTTGAAATTTAAAATTAAAATTTTATAATTTGACAGCAAAATAACTCAATCTAACGTATGCACATGATAAATAATACATATCTATACAAAAATATGGGGATTAAAATCCGGAAATAATTTTCCTCGTTTTTTAATAATTTTTTATAAAAAATACAATGGGTGATTAACATAAGAAATCTTTTTCTTGATTTCACAGGCGGTCAGTGACGTCACACTTCGCTTGTGTATAACTACATACTTTATCAATGCGAATAAAATCTTTAAATTGATTATGACGTCAATTTTCGTGAGATGAATAATTTAAACTTTTTATAATTTTTTAACGTTCACGTTTGATTAAATGTATTTACTTTTATGTCGAAAGAAAATGAACTCGTATTTTTTCTTTTTGGCAACAATTAAACTTATGGAACTCACAGATATTTTGGAGCAACTTTAACAAAGGTCTATAATTAACAAATAATTGCAATAAAACAATACTGTGACAATAAACTGAGATAAAAACTATCCTATCTCTCAAGTTGGACCAAACTGCACACAGTGTGCAAAATTTCATTAAAATCGGTTCATTAATTTAGGAGTTTATCGCGGACAAACATCGTGACACGTAATTTTTATATATATACAGATATCTATGATAGAACTACATTAGCACTTTATCAATGTGTATAAAATCTTCAAATTGATTATGACGTCAATTTTCGTGAGATGCATAATTTAACTTTTTATAATTTTTTAACGTTCACGTTTGATTAAATGTATTTATTTTTATGTCGAAAGAAAATGAACTCGTATTTTTTTTTTTTTTTTTTTTTTTTTTTTGGCAACAATTAAATTAATGGAACTCACAGATATTTTGGAGCAACTTTAATAAAGGTCTATAATTAACAAATAATTGCAATAAAACAATATTGTGACAATAAATTAAGATAAAAACTATCCTATCTCTCAAGTTGGACCAAACTGCACACAGTGTGCAAAATTTCATTAAAATCGGTTCCTTAGTTTAGGAGTTTACCCCGGACAAACATCGTGACACGTAATCTTAATATATATAAATCTCGTGTCACAATGTTTGTCCTCAATGGACTCCTAAACCACTTAACCGATTATAATAAAATTCGCACACCATGTGCAGTTCGATCCAACTTGAGAGATAGGATAGTTTAAATCTCAAATTATAGTCGCAATTTTAATTTATTGCTAATTATTTGTTTGTTATTATTTGACAGTCACAATTATCTGTTAACTCCAAATGATTCTAACAGATGTCGATACCTTTCGACTGGGTTGAAATGAAAGCTGAAATATATTTGGTGCTGCCATCTACACAAAGAATCTTCAACTTTTTAACCTATTAATAAATTTCGTATAATTCAATTATTTCCACTTTTTAAATTTTTGGTGTTAGCATAGCCGGCCACGTGTTACTTAGACTGAAGTGTAAATTGAATTCATATTATAATGAAGATAATACAGTGAAATTAATCCTGTTTCTTACTTATTTGTGCTTCATTGATCAAAACTTTATAATTTAATCTGTATATATATATAAATTACGTGTCACGATGTTTGTCCGGGGTAAACTCCTAAACTAAGGAACTGATTTTGATGAAACTTTGCACACTGTGTGCAGTTTGATCCAACTTGAGAGATAGGATAGTTTTTATCTCAATTTATTGTCACAATATTGTTTTATTGCAATTATTTGTTAATTATAGACCTTTATTAAAGTTGCTCCAAAATATCTGTGAGTTCCATTAATTTAATTGTTGCCAAAAAAAAAAAAAAAAAAAAAAAATACGAGTTCATTTTCTTTCGACATAAAAATAAATACATTTAATCAAACGTGAACGTTAAAAAATTATAAAAAGTTAAATTATGCATCTCACGAAAATTGACGTCATAATCAATTTAAAGATTTTATACACATTGATAAAGTGCTAATGTAGTTCTATCATAGATATAGTAATATATATAGATCTCTCATCCCCATGTTATCGTAGAAAGATTTTTGATGCCGAAAAAAGATAAAAAATAAAAGCTTTGGAAACAGCCATTAAGTGGTATTGAAAAAAAAAAAAAAAAAAAAAAAAAAAAAAAGAAAAAGAAAAGAAAGAAAGAAATATGAATTTGAAACTGTATCTGGAGTCTTCCATTCCCCTTTAGCAAATAAATTATTCATAAATTTTATTTGCTAAAATATTAGTATGTATTCCCGTGTGTATTCACTCGGGGAAAGACGGCCATATTTTGGTAAAAACGTCGTCTTTTCCCAAATGAAAAGGAATAACTTTTTTCTCCCCAATGATCACTCTATTCTATATATGCTATACTATATCTATGAGTTCTATACGCAAGCGAAGTGTGACTCACTGACCGTCTGTGCAGCCAAGAAAAAGATTTCCTATGTTAATTGCCCACTGGATTTTTTGTAAGAAATTATTAAAAATCGAGGAAATTTATTTCCCGATTTTAATCCTTATATTTGGGTATAGATATGTATTAGTTATCGCGGGTGTTAGATTGAATTATTTTGCTGTCAAATTGACAAAATTTTAATTTTAAATTTTTAAACTCTGTCGCCCTTGGCTTTTATTATTATTATTATTATTATTTGGCGATCAAAAGCGTAACACGAAAATATACATGCCAGATGTATGCATTGTACGAAATGTAATATGTATTATTCATTGTACGTATGTATGACATGTAATATGTATTGTACGAAATATTGTTTCATATTATTCATTACTCTTTTAATATAAGTTGTTAAAATAACCATGATTTTTGAAAGGAATTAAATATTTTCGCCAGATAATTTGGCGATATTCTTTTTTTTTCGCCAAGGATGACAGAAATGAAATCTATTCCGCTGCAAAATATTAGTATCTTACATCAGATATTTTATTTAGACATTTGAAAACAAATTTGACTTCAAACTATGATAGAATATTTATCATTTTCCTTTTAATTTGTATATTATTAGTATATTAAAATTTAAAAGCATGGTATATAAAACGTTTTTTTTTTTTTTTTTTTTTTTTTTTTTTTTTTAAATCTTATAATTATTCTCATCTTAATCCTCAATGTTTCCCATCTTTATTGACTTGAATTTACTATTAAAATTTTAACATACTCAAAAACTTCTCATCACTTCGTTAAAATACACTAAACTTTTCCAAAATCTTTTTGTATTTAAAATGATACATGTATTTACTTTAAATGTCCAATATTTCATAAGATTTCCAATTTTAAAGTTTTAAAATATTTATCAAATTTACTTATTTTTCTGGTTTAGCCTTATTGTTTTCCCTTTTATAACTACAGCTGTTGCCCTCTTTAAAATATTTAAAATGATGAGGTCATTTAATAGTAAAATTATCCATTATAGCATATATTATATTTCACTCCTCCATAAAAATTGATTTTAAAATCGTCTGTTTCTTTTATACTTTTATTTTAATAGAATTTAATTTATATATTAGTCATTTTAGCAATTTTATCCAAAGTAGCATTAGAAATAATATATGTCACTTCTCCATTAAAATTTATAGGGCCCTACAATAAAATTAATTTGTGCTTAATATCAACACTACGAAAATTTTTATCAATCGCTTCCAAATTTTGACCTAAGTTTCAAATCTCAACCCTGTGGGTTTTTACATCGGCTACAACGTTTTCGTCTTTGTTCGTAAATAATAATTTAACTGTACTAAATAGTTTACAGCCGTATAATTCAACGTATAACTTAGTCACAGCAACGCGTGGCCGGGTCTGCTAGTTTATATATATATACAGATATATATACATATATATGTGTATGTATGTATGTATGTATCTATATTTCGCTATTCTCGAAAACGGTAGTTCGGACTATCGCGTGATTTAACACAAAGGAGCCCCCCGAAGGGTCATTGTGCACATCGAAGTCAGATTTTCGAATTTTGATTAGTTTTCTTTTAATTAATAAAAATATGAAAACAATAAGCTAATAATAGCAAAAAATTAGCCATTTAAACTTTATCCATAATGTAATTGTTGCCAAAAATATTTACGAGTTCATTTTTTTTTTCCCGACAGGAAAATAAGTACATTTATCTAAACGTGAGCAAGAAAAAACTATAAAAAAAAAAAAAAATTATGCATCTCACAAAAATTGACGTCATTATCACTTTATTTCTTTTTTAACACATTGATAAAGTGCTAATATGGTTTACGATGGTAATATATGTTGTACTAAAAATCAGTTGTAATTATAGACCCTCCTCGGCGATATTTTAAATTTTTGCGTTGAAATACACCAAACATTTTTCGCCAAAAAGTTTAATTTAGCAACAGCAATTTTAATCTAGGTAGCGCAGCAAAAATATAAAAATTATAAAATATTACAAAAATAAAAAAATAAAAAAATAATAAAATATAAAAATAAATAAAATAAAAAAATAAAAAATAAAATCGAAATAGTAGTCACATAAATGATCTATTTTTATCTGAGTAGATAATGTTATAGAAAAAAAAAATGCAGTTTTAAAAATAGAAAATTTATTTCAGCAAGCACTATTTTAAACCTAAAAACCATTAATAAAATAAACAGAATATGAAGGATTCTTATATATTAACTAAAAGGTGTCCCATAAAAGTATTAGCAAAATAGACTTTCTATTTTTATGCAAGAAAAAAAAAAAATCATTAGTAATATTGCGAGAAAAATTCAAAAGCCGCCAAGGGAGAGGTATAATAAAGTTGAGTAGCATGATAATGTTTACTTATTTATTATTATATATATATATATATATCTATATACCAATCACTACGCAAATTTAACATATAAATAAATGAGCTGTTGTGTGTGACTGTACTCGCACGCTGTCGGGCAGAAGTATTTGATTGGTTCAAATTAGTATTTAAAAAATCAAATAAAAATATGTTTAATGGGAAATATATATAACCATAGAAACATTAGTTGTCTAAAATACGGCAGAAATAGTGCTCATATCATATTGATACAAGGGATTATGTCTTTTTCCTGCATCAATTGTACTGTTGCAATGGAAGTAGTTTTACAGGCAAAGAAAAAATAGAAGGACAGATCATTCACATTCAGTTGTGTCAGTCTTGGCGACAAACTTGGCGAGTGGGTGACCAAATTTGGTGAAAAATGGTAGTTTAGGGTTACAGAAGTTTCGAAGCTCTCCGACACACCGAAATATAGATCTCGAGCTTACTATGAGATTCTCGATGGAGTCATCGCCAAGCTACATCGCCAAAAGTTATGAATAGGAGTGAGTATTTTTGCGAAACAGTATGTAGTTACTGCGATTCAGAGTTATTCAGAGTTCTATTCTGAGTGACTGCATTTTAGGGATTGAGTTCTAAACGACTGGATATTTTTCATTAGTGAGCGAAAATTTCTGCTCTGGAGTATTTGATGTTATTTTCTTTAATCCTGGGTAACAAGTGACTATTTTTTGGACTGTTCCAGACCATTCATCGAATAGTGATTTTCACTGTACGAGTAACAGCTTCAACTTTTTCCAGAATGTTCGAAGATTTAACATTTCTATTTGACTGTTTTCGAGAATATTCGTTTTAATAATAGTTTCGTTGCACACATTCAAGAAGTTCAAAAAATGCTTGACATTTGTCAAGGAGATCCCACACTAAAAGTGTGAAGAAAATAATCGCCAATCGAAATATATTTATTTAAACGTTTCAATTATTCAGTTAAAAAGAAATCCTTTAAATATAGTGCCCAGCGAAGCGGGCGAAGCTTGCTAGTAATATTATAAAAACGCAAGGTATAGAAAATCCTAATAATACTTGATCTGGTTAATACGTAGTGTAAAAATTATTTTGTGAAATTCTTCACAACATAGGTATAACGAAATATACTTTTGTAAGCTTGTTACTTTCTCTTACCCACAATATAGAGAAAGTGTTGTTTTTTGGGTCAACCTTTCGAAAGTAAGTTTTTGTTATATTTACATGTTTTGAGATCCCCTGAATCCAAATATCATGCTTTTAGCTGTTGGTCTGTGTGTGTGTGTCCGTCTGTGTGTCTGCCAGTGTGTTTGTTATCAGCATATCTAAATACTTCGATATATATATCTATCGAAATATATATAATATATATATATATATGTGTGTGTGTTATCAGCATATCTAAATCTATCTAAGTACATATATATGTATATCAAAAAGTTCAAACATGGTGTAATGTGTGTGATATAGGGATGTTACACTAAATATTTCGTTGAGATCAATAAAATGGTTCATGTACAGGAACACCCAAGATAATTAAAATACATTACGTTTACGGGGGAAATTGCAGGTAAGTAAAGTTTAACATCTATAGACTGCACTAAACCAAATGAAACGAATATAAATTTTTTATATACGTAAAAACATGTATCATGTACAATATGGTAAGGAAATCATTCACTGTTCGTTTACAGGGCTGCACAAAAGAACTAGATAAAAGTACGACAATAACTGCAAATTGATAGAAGTGTATTTCAGGCTAGGCCGTGTATTATTACTATAGGATTATATTTAGGTGCATCATGTGGTCTGTATATAATCTTCAAAAGATATACAAGACTGCAAATATTTAAGCGATTATCTTCTTTTTTGTTGTTAGTGAATGTGCTTTACTATGATATTTTACCATTTCCACTAATGCTGTTCAGGAATTGAAATGAATTCCTCATAAAGATACGATAAATAATATATGTTTTAGCTAAATATTCATGGCTTGTTTCTTGTATATTTACTCGTTTTGAGGCTTCCTGATTACCGAAGTTAAGTTTTCTAACGTTTGATCTTTTTTTTGTGTCTCTTAGAGTGACTTAAAAACGAATAATTTTAGGAGATCGAAACGTTTAATTTTGAAGTTAATGCAAGTTTGTTGCTGGAAAAGTTTGATCTAGATTGAGTTGTTTTAAAGAATGTTGCGTGTGAAAGTTGAATGAATAATTTTAAGTCAACTTTTAATATTAATAACAGATTTAAATTCTATATAAATGTAGGTGCAGTAATGAAACGTGGGGTTGAGGGGGGTGGTAGCCCCCTTAACATAGAACTAATTATTATATAAAACTCTTCCGAAGCCTGATTTGAATTGTTTTAATATAGATTTGTATAACAGAACTCATTATCTTACTACTTAATCTCCAACTTGTATTTATAGTAATAAATTTTAGGGTAAGAGAAAGTCGTGTGAGTGACACACAATTTTTTTTTTCTGTTTTTAAGTATTACAATACAAATAAAACCTCTAAAGGCATCACCAAAACAATCTACTAAATGGTTTCTTTAATATGTAATATATATATATACAAATGATTGTTACAATTTTTTTTCCTTCCAAATTAAAATTATATATTTTCAGGGTGTCACACAAATATACTGAAGAGTAATCGATGCAATAGGCACTTATATTTGGAAAATGCTTATAATTTATGCAAACTACATGATTTTTTTTTCTTATTTTTATTGTCCTACGTATGGAAAAAAAATTAAAACGAAGGTTTATGCTTTATTAGAAATGTTATATACATCTTATATACATCTTCTATAATTTGATTAAAATAATATTTTTTACAACACGTATTTAACCTCCCCATATATATTTTGCTTTAATTCTTTCAAAACAATTTGCAACAGATTATCTGCTGCATTTTCTACTGCACACAGTTTCAATAAAAAATTAAGTAAACTAGTTGGCATAGGTGGACTCTGCTCAGTTCCCCATCATATTTATTTTCTCAGAAATTTCTAGTGCGAGACATTTTATAATCATGTTAAAAGAAATGAATTTGAACTAAGCTTGATACAGTGATAGCATGAAATCCCCGCCTAATAGGCTGTCCACCGCTCACTTCGATATATTTATCTTATTCTAATCTATTAATTTATTTTATCAGGGTCAATTCCGTTGTTTAGTTTTCATGCTACTTTTTCCAATGCAATAATCCTTAAAATTCATATTTATATAAAAAAATTACAATTTCGCAATGATGATAAAATCGTAAATAACGAATAATTTACGAAATTTTCCTATTAGAATATTTGTATTCAATCATGTTCAAACAAATATCATAAAAATTTTGAAGTTGTGTAATGTAGTTATGATCCTCAAAATGGAAGTTTATGCTCAATTTTGCCTTATTCTAACATGTTAAGTAAATCGTAAATTCCAAATAACTTACGAATTTTTTTAACTGGAAAAATCATAGTCTATGATATTCATGCCAGTATCCCAAATAATATTTCGAAAGTGGTTTGACATCTTTATGATGAAAATATCCCTCAAGATTCACGTTTATGTGAAATTTTGCTCTATTCTGCCATGTTAAGAAATTCGTAAACTTCCAATAACTTACGAAATTTTTATATTGGAAAATTCATAGTCATTAATATTCATGCCAGTGTTCTAAATAATATTTCAAAAGTAGTCTGACATCTTTACGATGAAAATATTTCGCAAAATTGACGTTTATGTGAAATTTTGCCCTGTACTGCCATGTTAAGAAATTCATAACCTTTCCAATAACTTGCGAAATTTTCAAAGTAGCATATTTATAGTTACTGCTGTTCATTCCGGCACCAAAAATGATATTTTAAAACTGGTCTGACATTTTTACAGTAAAAAGTTTCCATTTAATGCACGTTTAAGTGAATTTTTGTCCTATTCTCCCATGTTAAGAAAATCGTAAATTTCGAATAACTGCTGAAGTTTTTAAATTCGAATGTTGCAAATGAATAGGGTTCTTGCCAGTGTCGAAAGTAATATTTTAAAAGTGATCTGACCTCTCTGCGACAATTTGTTCTTGAGATATCGTGTACACAGACTAACAAACTAACGGACTAACGGACTAACACACTAACCCACTCACACACTAACAGACACCCTACAGACAGACACCGTACAAATTTTGTCATTTTCGGATTCCTCACACCTGAAAACGTGTAAAAAAGTCAAAAAACCGAGGTCGAAAATTTTCACGATTACCTAAGTTCCCCTTACCTATAGTATGATGGGAAACTAAAAATCATTTTTAACATTAGACGCTTTTTATTGTGGAGCTTAAAAAAAAAATAAATAAATAAATAAAATTAAAAATAAAAATGAAAATTTATTCCTGCAAAACAATGAAGTCTGATATAAAGTAATGAAACTTTCAACACTAAGAAAATTTTAGAGAAAAATATAGATATTTCTCATTTGCAAGAGCTGAAAATTTTTACATATTCAAAATATTTTTAAAAGCATTCATGACCAATATTCTTAGTTATTATTTTTTGTATAAATATTTGTTACACCATAAATTTCAAAATTTTCAATTTTTCTTTTTTAAACATTTTGAATATGTGAAAGTTTTTATCTTTTGCAAAAGTGAAATATCTATATTTTTCTCTAAAATTTTCATAGCGTGGAAATTTTCCGTACTTTATATCATGTCTTTGCAAGAATAAATTTTTATTTTATGCTTTTTAATGTTCCGCAATAAAAAGCTTTTACTGTTAAAAAAAAGATTTTTTTACTTAAATTTTGATTTTATGCATTTTACTAAAAAAAAAAATAAAAATAAATAAATAAAAATTAAACTAACCATTGCGTTATCAGCATAACGCACTAACCAAATGTAAAACAACAGTCAAGAAAAATCATAGAACATGCCAGAAATGTCTAGAAAATACTATTACAAAAAATATATTTTTCTCGGAAGCTTTTTAAAATATTTTGAATATTTAAAATTTTTCATCTTTTGCAAAAGTGAAATACCTATATTTTTGTTTAAAATTTTCTTGCTGTTGAACCGCTTATTTTTTTATAGCATGTCTCTGCAAGAGTACATTTTTAATTTAAACTTTTTAGGGCTCTACAATAAAAATTCCTGTTTTATTTTATTTATTTATTTTTTACTTAAATTTTTATTTTGTGCATTTTAGTAACTAAAAAAAAAACTTCTTGAAAGAACTAATAAAAATTTCTTAGAATACTGTGTAGACAATGAAAGATTTTCTTTCGTCAATTGACTGATTTACTAATAATTCTGCAAAAAAGCAACACATCGGCCGTCGAGGATCAAACCCATGACCATCGCATTATCAACAGGCCGCTACAGACGGTATTAACGAGTGATGGAAACAGTGTCTCACATTTACACAAAAATGGAGGTACCTTGTTTTTCAGCGTGACACAAAGACACGATTACAAAAATCCCATTTTAATAAAAGACTTCTTAAAAAAAAAAAAAAAAAAAGTTTATTATTTTCTTTTTATTTAACTTTTTTTGTGTGTTTTTAGTAACTTAAAAAAAAAAAAAAACTTTGGATAGTGTGCAGAGAATGATAAGTTTTCTTTTATCAATTGATAACATTTCTATTAATTATGTTCATCAATAAACACATCAACCCTCCGAGGATCGAACTCCCAACTATCGCGTTATCAACATAACGCTGTAACCAACTGATCCAACGAGTGACAAAAACAGTTGCTTACATATACTTTAAAATGGAGGCGCATTGTTTTTTAGCGTGACACGAAGACGCGATGACAAAATCGAATTTTAATAAAAAGTTTCTAAAAACTAAATTTTATTTAAAAAATTAAAGATTACTTTAATTTATTATTTGATACTTGTATTATTAATGTTGGAAGTATAATGCTTCTCACTTATTTATTTATTTATTTATTTATTAAGACATTGCAGCAATGTATAGTTTTGACGAAATATTTTCAAAACATATTGGTTTATAACCCGAATAAACTACTACGTCAGAAACGCCAATGAAAAATAGTCGAGATGCATACAGCTGTTTCGGTAGCCTTAAGCGTACCGTCTTCAGGGCAAAAAGAATTCTGAATCTGGAGAAGTGCTCGTATATATAGGAGAGGGACCGAATTTATTTCAACCAATAGGATTACGGAAAAGGTGGGGAGTGTGACCAATAGGAATTTAGGAATGTATAGCTGTGTAAACAGTAGAAAAATTAAGAAAAAGTGGACTGAATGTAAAAGTGGATGAAACAGCTGTATGCATATCAACTATTCCAGATTCAGAATTCTTTTTGCACTGAAGACGGTGCGCTTAAGGCTACCGAAACAGCTGTATGCATCTCAACTATTTTTCTTTGGCGATTCTGACGTAGTAGTTTATTCGTGTTTTAATATTCCAACGCCAAGTCTCCTGTTATTATTATATTGGTTTATATTTCGTCAACAAGAAAAAAAAAAAGGTTGATTACAATAACGTGAAATATTGAAAAATAAATAAATAAATAAATAAATAAATAAATAAAAAAAGTTTTACTTTATTAAAAATGTTAATATGTATATCTACATAATATTTTTCCAACGTGAACCAGTTACGATTAAATTTTGTAGAAATGATAGGATATTGACGTAAGGTGTTATTGCCGAAACGTCAGTGGAGGCCCTCTGTTGAGACTCAAAACGGTTTTGGGCTGTGTCTGTGTGTCTGTCTATCGCGCGATAGTGGCTGCAAAAATAGCGCTATTGACTTGAAATTTGGTACACATGTTCATGAGCCCCACGAAATCAGCTGAATAGTTTTTGGTATGTATTCCATTTGTAGTTCGTATACAGGGACACGCCAAATTTTTTCTTATCATTACGGCCTACGGGAGGAAATTGTATGTATCACGATAGCGGCCTCAAAAATAGCGCTATTGACTTGAAATTTGGTACACATGTTTATGATCCCCACAAAATCAGCTGTATAGTTTTTTGTATGTATTCCGTTTGTAGTTCGTATACAGGGACACGCCAAAGTTTCTCTTATCATTACGGCCTATGGGAGGAATTTTTATGTATCGCGGTAGCGGCCGCAAAAATAGAGCTATTGACTTGACATTTGGTACACATGTTCATGAGCCCCACGAAATCAGTTGCATAGTTTTTGGTATGTATTCCTTTTGTACTTCGTATACAGGGACCCGCCAAAGTTTTTCTTATCACTAGGGCCTGAGAGAGGAATTTGTATGTATCGTGATAGCGGTCACAAAAATCACGCTATTGACTTGCGATTTGGTACACATATTCATGAGCCCAACAGAATTAGCTGTATAGTTTTAGGTGTGTATTCCATTTGTAGTTCGTGTACAGGGACACGCCAAAGTTTTTCTATCATTACGACCTATGGGAAGAATCTGTATGTACCGCGATAGCCACCGGAAAAATCAAGCTATTGACTTGAAATTTTTGCCGAAACGTCTGTAGAGGCCCTCTGTTGAGACTCAAAAGGATTTTGTGTTCCGTCTGTTCGTCTGTCTGTCTGTCTGTCGTGCGATAGCGGCCGCAAATATCACGCTATTGACTTGAAATTTGGTACACATGTCCATGATCTCCACGAGATTAGCTGTATAGTTTTGGGTGTGTATTCCATTTGTAGTTCGTGTACAGGGACACGCCAAAGTTTTTCTATCATTACGGGCTATGGGAAGAATTTGTATGTACCGCAATAGAGACCGCAAAAGTCCTTCGATTGACTTGCAAATTGGCGCACACGTTCCAGTTTTGCATATAAGTAGCTGTATAATTTTTATTGCTCGATTGTTTATAAGACTTTGGATCTCTTCCACTCGGTTAGCTACGAAAGATTTCCAACGCTTATTGATCCCTTTATCCAATATAATGTGATTTTAGAATCTGTCCAGAAGAATGCCTTTGAAGGTTTTTTGTGATCAACTATCGCCTTAACTTTGCTGGCAAGTCGTGCGGCAAGCAAGGCACCAAGAAGTTCCAGACGAGGTAAGGTAATTTTCTTCAGGGGAGCAACTCGACCTTTCGATGCCAGGAGATTTACTTCAATTTTATCCTCTTTCACAACTCTGAGATATATAGCAGCACCATAAGCCTTTTGGCTTGCATCACAAAAACAGTGAAGCTCTATGATGTCGGTGGATTCTTCCTTCGAAGAATTAAGTATGTTTCTAGGAACTTGAAGCTCGAAAAGCTCAGTAATCTCAGAACACCACTTTAACCACACATTTCTAATATCTGAAGGTAATTGCTCGTCCCATGAAATCCTCTTCATCCACAAAGTTTGAAGAATGCATTTTACACGAATTGTAAATGGGGTGAGCATTCCAAGAGGATCAAAAATTTTTCCTATTGCTTTCAGAAGGAAGCGTTTGGTATTTCCATTTTCCTTTAATACATCTACTAGGTTCTGCAATCCCATTATGAAACAATCTTCCTTAATATTCCATAACATGCCAAGTACCTTAGTTGTATGGGATTTTGAGTTGGCATGATTTTCCTGTATCTGTGTGTCGAACTCTTCACCTCTCCACAATCGCATTAAATCTTTATCGTTAGTTATCCACTTCCTTAACACCATACTAGCTTGACTCATAATAGATAAGGCTTCCTTAGAAATTCTTAACGCTTCTTGTAATTCATCTGCTCCAGATATAAAGTCGTCGACATAGAGGCCTCGAAGTAAGCAATCTGTTGTGTTCGGGTATTTATCTTGGAATTTTTCCAGATGTTTTTTTATAGTGGCAGAAAGAAGGAATGGGCTGCAAGTAACACCAAAAAGAACTCTTGTAAACCTATAAATTTTAAGGGTGTCATTATCTTTCCAAAGAAATCACACAGCATCTCTGTCCTTCTCAGCCAACAATATTTGAAGAAAAGCTTTTTCTATGTCAGCCACAAATGCAATCTTGTTGAGCCTGAAATTCACGAGTATATGAAATATATTTAAATTTAGATTTTGTCCTGACCAAAGACAGTCATTCAGACTTAAATGATGAAAATCATAACTTGAACTTGCATCGAACACAATTCTCATTTTAGTAGTCAAACTCTGGTCTCTAAACACTGGTTGGTGGGGCATGTAATAGACAGGGTTCTCTACAGATTTTTGTGAATTATTTACTTTTTCTATAATACCCCTTTTTTCATAGTCACACAAAGTTTCACAATATTGTAAGTGGAGAATTGGATCTTTTTCAAATCTTCTTGTAAGTGAATTTAATCTCTTTTTTGCAACTGTATAATTATCACTGAGCTCTCTCCAATCTCTCTTTCATGGCAGTTCTACTTCATAACGGTTACCTTTAAAACACACAGTTTTCTCGAAATGTTCCAAGGATTGATCCGTTTCGTGTAAATAAGGATCATCTTTAATCCCTATAGCCTCAAGTTGCCAAAAGTTTTTTATGTCATTCTCTAAGTCCCTACAATCATAAACCACTCCACAATGTATTTTTTGCTGATTCTCACTCATTGAATTTGAAACACTACCATAGGCTATAAAACCAAATACAGAATTTTGAAATTTTAATTCTGAATTAGGCATCTCAATTTGACCAAATGTTATGAGTTGATAGAATATTTCGGCACCTAGTAAAACATTTATCTTTTTTGGTTTATCAAAAAGGGGGTCTGCAAGCTTGATATTTTGGGGAAAATTATTAACTGGAATGTGAATACGATTCATAGGAATAGTGTCTGCTATATTAGAAACACATAAAAATTCTAAAGGCATCTCAAAGTCAACCCCATTCGAAATTACAGCACGTAGCTTTGATTTTACATTTACCTTAGCATTACTTAATCCAGACACTGCTACAGATATTTTTTCTTTTTTAATTTTTAATAAATCTGCAAATTCAGTGGTCATAAACGATGACATTGAGCCTACATCGAGCAATGCACTGGCTCGTCTCAGCACTCCGCAATTATCTCTAATAAAAATATTTGCAGTTGAAAGAATGACAGTTTTTTCATTATTTATTCCGCTGATAGATGTACCGGTAAACGTGTTTACATTACTAGACAATTCGAAACTCTCAGCACGGGGATTGAGGCTTACTGTTGGTGCAGTTTCTGGAAATAAGGAATCATCATTTTGTTTATTCTCGCACCTGTTCATTTTTTCATTTTCAAAGTGAAGCAACGTAGAGTGTTTCTTGGAACATTTTTAACAGCGGTAAGTGGAAGTACAGTTTTCGACAGCGTGGTTTTTTAAGCAATTAAAACATAGTTTATTTCTTTTTACAAATTCGCACCTATCATTTATGGAAAGATTTATAAATTCTGGACATTTATATAATCCATGAAATTCTTCTCTGCGACATTTTAAACACTTAATGTTTGTACTTTCTGAATTGGATGTTGACATCAAACTCGCCACTTTATGTGGAAAATTACGGTTAATTTTTATTTCTTTCACCTTACTATTTTGGAGCATTCTTGCTTGACTTTGCAGAAAAGAAAGTAATTGTTCAAGAGAACCAAAATCCTCAGAATTTTTTAGTTCCCTTTCCCACCAATAATGTGTAGATTTGTCTAATTTTTCAACAATTATATATACTAACATAGTTTCGGATAAATTCTCTACTTTGTAATTTAAATTAGATAATGACCTAATTCATTCATTAGTAACATCAATCAAACCTAGAATTGAACTAGATGACTCATTCACATTAGGTTGATTCAATAACTTTTTAATGATAGAGTTAACAAGCTCTCGCTTATTTTCAAAACGATCCAATAAAAGATTCCATGCAATTTCAAAATTTGCATCTGAGATGGATATAGAATTTATTATTCTCAAGGCCTCATCTTTGCAACTTGCCTTGAGATATTGAAGTTTCATTGCTTCTGAAATAGTTTTATTTTCGATTATGGTAGCTCTGAACATATCTTTAAACATAATCCAATTATCAATTTTTTCGTTAAACGACGGTACCGATAAAGTCGGTAATTTAACGTCAGGAGTAACAATTTTTTCATTAGTATCTGTAACAGAAGCTATAGGATTTTTCGTTTCGGTTTTCATTGCAATTAACTTACGATTTATAATTATTCTCAATTCATCTATTACATCTTCAATCTTATCCTTTTCCTTTATATATTCGTCCAGCTCCGTTTCTTTGCACGTTTCAAAGATTGAATTAAATAAAAGTTTGATGTCAGTTGATATCTCATTAGTTTTAGTTTCTATCAGGCCTAGCTGGACGAAATCGAAATCGTTGATTTCATTCGATATTTTGTCTTTATGCCGCGTTAATGCGGCTTTTAGGACCTTTTTTTCTTATTTTTAATTGTTCCATCTCAGATACAATTATATTAAAACAATTAATTCAAAATAATTAGGAGAGTTAGGGAGAGAGCTCTTACCTGTTCTCAAGAATTTTCTGGTATTCGGCGTCTCGTCGGACCATTTGGACTGTATCGCTGGATTTTGTTAATATAATAGTACACTTGAATAATTTTCCTCATAACATATTTTAATATAATCACTGAATTAAGAAAAAACTCTGTTTTTTTTTATGTTGATTAAAAGAACACAAGCACACATGGCCTCACTTCACGGATATCTTTATTTACTCTCCGGCAATCGCCGATCAAAACATAAACTTACACACTCTTTTCTCTTGCGCGCTAGTAGCGCCATCTATTGAATACAAAGATAGTTACATGTGCGCCGAAACAGCTACTTTTCCGGGATACAAAAAATAATTTCGTACTATTACGGTCTATAGTCGATATTTCTTAAAAGTTTATTTTAACATGGTTACACCCCATCAAATATAATGAAATTTTATTAGAATTTTAGAAGCATGTTTTCCTGTTGATAATTGTGGGCATAGAATTGGAAATTAGTTTAAAGGCTACGCAAAATATTTCTGATATGCTATGTAATTTTTTTGTATGAAATTTGGTAGTTATGAAATTTGGTATTTATGAATTTCAGGGAAATAATACAAGACCGTCGTTTATTAAGAATGCATATTGTTGTGTACTTGGGGGTCCGTAAGTTGTCCGGGAATGAAAGGCGAAACTTGCAAAAATTCAGTGATGTATTCGCAGAAAGTTCCAGAAAAATACAGGTCTATAAACCAAGTATCAGCTTCAATTCAACTAGTAAACACAGCTTAAACAACAGCCGTTAACAGCAAAACAACAGTACAAACTGTTTAGCAATAACACATAAAGAAAGTCTCATCCAAAGAGGGTGAAAGCAAAGCAAGCATTTGACGAAACTGACACAGATCTGACACGGACCGCCTTGGCGAAAAAATGCTCCTTTTATACTTTTCTATCGAACACAGGCTGTTCTGGAAAATTCTCGTATCTCATAATGAGATTAGAGCTTCCATATTTGGTATATCCCTAATAAGGATTTTCTCGCCAAGGTCGCCAGAAAATCGCCAAGGAGGGAAACAGTCGCCAAATTTGGCGCCAAATCCATTTGTTCCCTTATTGGATCATTTTAATGCGCTTTTAAGAGAAAATTAGGCTATTTTAACGCTAAATCGACTGGAAATGCACAAAGTTAGCATTTTATTAACTTTACTAAACCTCTTTGAAAGAATTTATACAAAAATAAATGCAATTATTTACAATTCCGTAACACTTTATGAAATATACAAATAGAGATACAGCGGGGGGTTGAGGAGGGCTGCAGCCCCCCTCAGGAATCTATCTGATTGTGGTAACAAGTCGATCGAATCAATATATACGATTATATAATAAGGAATATATAAAAATGACCTGTTGAATAATGTCTGATGTAAATAGGACGTTGAGGTTCCTGATCTGCAGATCCACTAGTGTAATTAATCCCAGTTCCAGATTCATGAAATCATAAATTTGGTTACAAAAATTTAATGTAAACTAAATGCACCTTTTCTGAAATAAATTGGGGGAAAAAAAAAAAAAAAAAAAAAAACTTTTTGTACTAAAATCTATGCTGAAAATCTTGTATTTAGAATTAAATTTGGAAGAATTTATAGTCAGTTAGGCCTCTCATTTCATGGTTAGCTATTCGGCATGACGGTGATACCCCCATCTATTGATGGAATTCAAAATCATCATATTAAGGTACAATTTTAATATAATTATAATTGAATTTAAAGGTAAGAATTTTTAATTTTGCAGCGAAAAGAATTATTTTCTAAAATTTGAAATTATAATGAAAATTTAAAAGATTTAAGTACTTTTTATTGAAAAAAAAATAAATAAAATAAATAAATAAATAAAAAGTTAATTAATTAATCATTTATTGTTATTATTATTATTATTAATTTAAATTATAATACAAATATCAAAGATATAAATAATCTGTTATGACACCCACATGACTTTCTCTTACCCTGAAATTCAATACTATAAATACCGATTAGTGATTAAGGGTTAAGATAACAAGTATTGTTACATAAACCTACGTTAAAAACAATTCAAATTAATCTTCGAAAAAGCTTTATTCGAGAAATAATTCTATGTGGGGATTGCTACAGCCTTCCTTTATCCTCCCATTTCATTACTTTACCTACATTTAAATAAAATTCTAGTCTGTTATTAACTTTTAAAAGTTCATTTAAAATTATTCAGACAACTTTTACACGTATAATTCCTTGAAACTTATAAACCTTAATCAAACTTTTCAAGTAACAAACTTATAATATTATAACTTTAACATTTGAACTACCTGAAATTATTTGTTTTTAAGTTACTCTGATAAGATCTAGAGACAAAGATCAAACGTTATAAATTTGACTTCGGTATTCAGGAAAATTCAAAACGTGTAAATATATAAAAATTAAGCAACGAATGTTTAGCTTAAAAATTACTTTATTAACGTATGTTTATAAGGATATAATTTCAGCTCCTGAGCAGTTTTCCTGGGCATGGTAAAATACTTTAATAAATCCCTTCCACTATTTACGTACAGTAAAAATCTGATATGAGTGCTACAGGACTTCCTTATACACCCATTGCAATATACATATTATTATGAAAACATTGATTTTTTGTGTGAGGTAACTGATTCGTAAATAAACAGGCAGGTTCCACTCCGCGGGAAAAAAAAAAAAAAAAAAAAAAAAAAAAAAAAAATCTGCTACTCTAACCACAAAAATCATGAAAATGGGATTATATATAACGCCAAAATAAATATAGTATATATTTTTTTTCGGGAATAGCACTCAGTGTTTCAGGAATAGAAATAGTATTATTAGAGAATCTCTTATTGGTAAATGCATAGCTTAGAGTTTAATGAAAATCATACGAGTATAGATGGCTTACTTTTGCTGTTTTTGCCGAAATTTAATGGTGAGAAACGATACATTTTACCGAAACAATTTATTCAGTTAAAATTGAGAATGATTTACTAATTCTGGCTATTCTGAAACAATGTTTGCCGCCGAACTGGATCGCTTATCTCTCCATCCGCCAAATTTATAGCTAACGTAAATTTTGGTCTTAGCATCGATTTTAGCGACTCGGCGTCGAATTTGATGAAATTTTGTAGTTTAATGTTGCCAAAGTTTGAAAGCTCTATCTTCAATAAGAACAGAGTTCTCGAATTTTTCGGAGAGATTCCTTGGTTCTCAGTGTAGAACTAAATTCTTGGAAAGTTCTATAAATGACAAACAATACTAAAACAAAACAAATAAATAAATAAATAAATAAGAGTAATTATTGATGTTTGTAGACTAGAACTTAACTATATCTTTACGTGTTACTTTCTATATGGTATCACAGTAAAAGTAAAAACGGTAATTTTTTTTCAATTCCACGAAGGTGGGCGTTGACTAAGCATCAAATTAGGCATTCAAATGCAGTAAAAAATGACAGTTCAGGATTCCCAAAGTTTTGAAACTATAACTTCAACAGGAGTCGAGTTCTGGAATTTTCGTAATGATTCATGGGTTTCCAGCACAAAATTTCCTCAAAAATTCTATAAACCACTGACTATACTCTCCATGAATTCAATTCACATTCCCATTTCAAAATTTTCGGTTGTTCTTTAATTTGCAAAATTTTTGCTCTATAGTGTATTTAACAATGCTTATTTGATTTATGTAATAAGAATGACTGTTTTATTGAATTATTTCGAAAATATTCATTGATTATTGATTTTTGTAACACCAAAAAATTTTATTCAACTGTTTCCTAAATATTCAGTAAATAACGTGTATTCAACGACTAGAACTTACTTATATCTTTAAGAATTACATTCACACGCAAAAATGTCGACAGCGTTCATAACTGTGTCATTACAGGCTCTATCTACGCTTTGGATTTACATTAATGCTTATGCCTTTAAGAATTACTTTCTACACGCAAAAATGGCAGCAGCTTTCATAACAATATCGTTACGGGATCTATCTAGAGGGTGAGTATTCATTAAATAATGTGCATTCGTCGATTAGAACCTTCTTATGTCTTTAAGAATTACTTTCTACACGCAAAATTGTCGACAACTTTCGTGAGAATATCATTACGGACTCTATCCCCGCGCTGAATATTCATTAAATAAAGCATTAGACGGCTAAAACCTGCTTATTGGTTTAAGAATTACCTTCTACAGGCAAAAATGTCGGCAACTTTTACAGAAATATCATTACGGGAAAATCTACAAGCTGAATATTCATTCAATAAAGCGCATTCGCCAACTAGAACCTGCTTATGCACTTTCTGCACGCAAAAAATGTCAACAACTTTGTTAACAATATCATTATCGGCTTTATCTACGGACTGAATATCCATTAAATAAAACGCGTTCATCGACTAGAACTTGCTTATGTCTTTAAGAATTACTTTCTACACGCAAAAGTATCGACAACTTTAGGAGAAAAATCATTACTTGCACTATCATTACCTTCTTTTGAAATCTCCAATGTGGGTGTTCATATGCATAGTCTTGCCATAAGTTCTGTCGACTAAATAAAATAACCACTATATTTTTTAATATTCTGGAAATAATATCACTGTTTTTTATAAAAGTATAAATACTGTGTGAACACTAATAAAATTAACTGTATTTCTTAAACATTTGCATAATTAGGATGGAATGGGGCAAAAAAGAAAATAGGATCGCCATAATTGCTTTACAAAAAGTGTAGCAAGACACGGAAGGATATTTTCAACTTGCTAAATCCGCTGAAAATTTAAATGAAAATCTTCCAGCGAGCTAGGAGGAACAATAAAACGTCCTCTATCGACGACAGGCTACGATTCGGTCGCCTTCGTACGACCAGAACGCCAGCAGCTGTTAATGTCGTAAAAGAAAGGATTCGCGAAATCCGCTACGCAGGCAAAAAATCATGATTTGTGAGATGAATGTCCCTACCAGGATAATGTACCGTATTATAAAACAAGATCTGGGACTCATGCTTACTTTGTACTGGCCAGCGACTTACGGTAGTTCTTAAGAATATTCACAGGGCCAGATAAGGATAAGACCAGAGCGAAAGTTCTGTTACGGCTGCACGCGGATGACAAACATCTGCAAATTCCTTTTTCATATGAAAAAGTCTTTTCTGTAGAGGAAAGTTACAGCAAGCAAAAGGACAGGCTGTTAGCTTGAAGTTCCAAAGAAGCTGCAGAGTTGAAAGAGGTCAGCACCCTGTTTCAGTAATGGTTTGGTGGATTGTTTCATATGAAGGTGTAACCAGGCTACATTTTTGTGAAACAGGTGTAAAAACATCAACTTAACACTACCAAAGCGACATCCTGGAACAAGTTGTGAAGCACTTAAGTGATACTTTGTTCGTTTGAAAGCGCTGAATATTTCAGCAGGATTCAGCACCAGCGCACAAGGCGAGAATGACCCAACGATGGTGTAAGAACAACTTACCAGAAATCATTCGAGCTGCTTATTATCTATCGGGAAGCCCAGATTTGAATTCACGGAGCATTTTAGAGGAGAAAGCCTGCGCTAAGCCTCATCGAAATATTGAGAGTATGAAAGAAAATTTAGGGAAGACAGCGGCAGAGATACCGATTGAAGTCATGCGTGCAGCGATAGATAATGGGTGCGTTTGAAGAAATGTGTAAAGGCGAAAATGAGTCATTTTGAATCGACTTCTTTTGTAATATATTATAAATAATAAATAAAATGTATGAAAATTTTAAACTCTGTTTCATTTTCTGTAACAACAAGATTTTTCTAATTAGAGATAAACTTATGGCAGGATTATGTGTAATGGCCATAACCTTTGTATTTTTTAATTAATGTAATTTTCGTATATATCAGCTTATTCACTCTATGAAGTATTTAATAAAAATCTACAAACAATTTTCTTTTTAAACGCAATATAATAAACATATACTTTGTATTCTATTAGGATTTAATAATATGAAATAAACAAGTACTAATTTAATGTATGAAATAAAACTATTTATTTGTTAGATCAAAACAATTATTTAATAAAAATATGTATTCTGGATTGGATAATTCCGCTTTTATATGGAATTACTGTTTTCATGCGCAATGGCGTAGTATTTTGCAGTTTTCTAACATGAAACTCAAAAATTGCACTGTGCCAAATATCATAAATATTTTTTTCATGTTCTTTCAAAGTTGTTGGCTACAAATTTCTAATCCACACCCTCTTTTATAGACCAAGCATTTTCGAGCGGATTGAGATTAGGACAATTTTCAGGTCTAATAAAGAAGAAATCCTGTGATATTCTTTTTGGGATTTAATTTTAAGTAAAAAAAGGTATGATAACTTACAAAATTACAGATGCTCATGAAAATGGATAGGTAATTTTAACAACGTGAATCAAATAAACGAACCGCAGGGGCCATGTCTGAAATACTTCCAAAGTAGTTGGTCAGGTATCAATTTTTTAATGGCCAAATTTTATTTCGGTTTAATTGATCCCTTGAACATGAAAATTTGCCAGACTCACTGAAAAATTATGCATTTTCGTATCGTAATGTGCGGGGAATATGTCATTGGTTTAAAAGTGCGAATTTCATTAAGTCAGTCACATTTTCGTGATCAGATCTGCTTGTTTCTGTCAGTTCGAAGTAAGTTAAACTTGACTCATCAGAGCGAACCACTTTAGCCCAATAATTAACCCAATCATTTTTTATTTTTTTTTAACCCTCTAATGACTTGGTTTTCTAATTCTTTTCGTTAAGAATGGATTTTTTTTTTCAGAATTTCTAGCAAGTAAACCTGCTTTGTTTAATTGTTATTGCACTGTATTTAGATAAATTATGTTGCTAAACACTTTTTCTGAAACTCTTCTGTGTTCTAAATGTAATACAGACTGATTTCTTAAATACTGGCTTTTTAACTTGCGATCATCTTCATTGGATAAGTCACGTGGCCGCCTGAGGACAAATGTGCAGCTTAAACACCCAAAAAATATTATATCTTACTAAAAACCAGATCACTAATATTTTGTTAACATTTAATCATTTCGACATCCCACGTATTAAAATATGTTTTTGATTTTTGCTCTAAAATTAATATTATTTGTGGTATCGTTAATTGTCTTATTCTTGCCATTTTTGAAATACTTTCTAAAATTACAATTTTCAGAACAATTGCATCTTGGTTTTAACACTTGGATCAATCTTAAATTGCACGTGGAACACAGCGTAATAAAATATGTTCAAAAATTTACTTTTGAAACAATGAAATTAGTGATTACAGAAAGAAAAATAGAAAATATCCAAGTGCGGCTTTTTTTTTTTTTTTTTTTTTTTTTGTCGTTTAGTGTAGCTACATGTGTATTACTTCTCGGTAAATTACGGAATTTCATGCATTTATACTTTCAGGCTACGTAAAGTACCTCATTTTTAAAACTGTGTTCTAAAAATCCTTAAAAAAGAATAGTAAACGGAATTATAATTTCTATAATCGTATTTTACCGGCAAGTATAGAACATTTAAACTGTAAAAATATACGGGAAGCATATAGAGGAGACCCGTGTACCTAGGGCCATCATGTACCTAGGACCAGCCCAATTTATTTGAATAATATTTAATTTTAAGTTTTAATACTCAATTGAGCAAGTAACAACACCGACTGCTACTTTTACAACTACTTTGGAATTTTTGAGGAAAATATTTTGACAAGTTACACGTAGAAAACGAATTTGCATGATTTGAAGTAAAATTTTGCAACTCATCTCTTTTGCTATTTTACAAAGGGAAGTCAAATTTTTTTCTTTCATTTATAGTGTATAATTTTGCTTTTTATATTGAGCAATAAATGATATATTTAATTTGCCCTCTCTGCCTGTGGATATTTTAGGGAACAGTATTTTCAATTAAATTACCAAAACTTGTACATAGGGCCACATAGCTGTCTTGTACCTAGGGCCAATGTGTTTGGAACTTTAAATACTTTCGCAACCGCATGTTTTTGTCTTTTTGACAGTAAGGTCCACCTGTGGGCGTTTATCTCATAAGTTACAATTTTTCAAAACAAAATTTTCCGTATTCACGTTTATATTACAAATGGATATGCATTATAATCATACTCTCTCTAATCAACGTGTTTGCATCCATAGTATACTGATTGTACAAATGTGAATATTGTGTATAATTTTTAGAAACAAATAACATACAAATTTCAAAAGAAGCGACCACTAGTGGAGTTTTATATTTTCAAATGGCGTGAATCTACGTCAGCGGTCGCGAAAGTGTTAAGAAACACAGTAGTAATTCGATGCTGGCAAACCCTGGTAAACCAATCACTATATATGACGTTGCTGAAAATGTTGGCAAGTCCTATCCGTCGACCTTTACTCCTATAAACATTCTATCAGGCTTTCGTGTATTCGGCATATGGCCAATGAGTCAAAACACATTCACTGAGGATGAATATTTAAGTTCAAATGTGACTGAAAGACAAGATCCCTCCATAAATAAAAAAAAAAAAAAAAAGATTTTCCAGGAAGAAAGTGAAACAACAAGGATAGAACTGGATGTCTCTATTTCGTGTCCTATTGAAATTTCAAAACCTTCAAGATCTAACATCTTTTCGTGTGTCATGTTTCAACAGGTACGAACCTAAGCAAAACCTTTACCTAAAGCAAAACCTCCCACATCAAAGAAAAGATGTGACCGAAAACCAGAGAAATTTAGAAATCCAAGAGACACTTCAAAAAAAAAAAAAAAAAAAAAAAAAGAAAGAAAGAAAGAAAGAAAAAGAAATTGAAGAAAAAAAAAAACGTTTTGTTACAATATCCCAAAGAAAAAAAAAAAGAGAAAAATTTCGTGTTTCATAAGGCAACAACATGATAATTATTATATGATAAATAAATATATTACTTGATATTGTTTCTTTTATAAAATACATGTTTATATGCTTATTTTCTATTCATTACAAAGTGAAATCTAAATTTGAGAGAATGGCCCCAGGTACAATGAGGGTGTTGTACCTAGGGTCACGAGTGAAGGTTTTTTAAAAACTTTCTATTTCTCGGAATTTATTATTTTAGGTATTTATATTAATCGCAATTGTAAGTAATTAGTCCTAAAGATATGTACATATCAGTTTGATAATTTTAAACAGGTCAAGGGCTATGTTTTTGGTCATTGAAAAAAAGCGGCCCTAGGTACACGGGGTCTCCCCTATATATTTAAGCATAGTCATCGCCTTTGTAGTATCGAAATTTATGAAGATCTTTTATCATGAATAGTGAGGTAAGTGAATTTCAAATATTTGTTTTATTAATATTAAAAATAAGCTTAATTAATTTCTGTACATTAATAATGACTCCATTTTGAAAAACGCGTTTTGCTTTTCATAACGCTTGGAATCCATGGCAACTACTTCCGAAAATGGCATTTCGCCGTAAACACCAAAGAAAAATCGAAAAATCCACTTTTGGACCAACCTGCAACTAGTTACCCCGTACTTTCTTTAATAAAATACAAAACAACATAAAAATATTAATTTGTATTTTAAAATTTCATAAAAACATTTGATGCATTTTCAAGAAAAGGATTTTATGTAGTCATATTAGCAAAAATTCTCGGGATTTCTCATTTAGAAATGTTAACTTTTCTTAGAATTTCGTAATATTTGTCAGGAGTGAGTGTATAGTAAATATCTTTGTAATTCATTAGAAAAAAAAAAAAAAAAAAAAAACGAATACAGCGTTGAGCCCTTATCATTTAAAATTTATAAAAGCCTTTTCAACGATTAAAATAGGAATCCCTGGAAAAATAACAAAATAATAAAGCTGATACATGATAATTTTTAATGATTTTTAGGAAATAGCAGATAGTATGATGTATTTCATACGGATTTTTTTTTTTTTTTTTTTTTTAGTAATGTCGAAACATGAACAGTAAATAAATAAAATCTTCCTGTTCATATTATCATTAGATTGCTACTTTTCGATTACACAGCAGTATAGCTGTGTAATTAAAATTAATGATAAGGATAAAATTCTGAGAAACGATTGTTTTTAAAATAAACAAACATGCACTCATTAAACTGGTATATTCAGAAATTAATTTTTAATTTTCTATCATTCTTATTTGTTTATTTTTCTAATTAAAATATATATTCAAGCTTGTGAATAGTATGTATATCTTCTCCAAATTTACGAAATAGGATCTGAAAAAATCTGATTTATCCCACTTTTTTGGATTAAATTGTGAAAAAAATGTTTTAATGAGTACAGTTTCATAAGTTTAAAGATAAATTTGCATGATCTTAATGTGTTATTTTTATTTTTTATTTTTTTGAAGGAATCTCGTAAACTGCCTTGAAATTTTTTGCAAATCCATTCATCCATTTTTTGCGGTAGGATGTTTTGTATACGCAAGAGAAGTGTGACGTCACTGACCGTCGTTGGGGCCAAGTAAAAGATTTCCTATGTTAATCTTCCATTGGATTTTTTGCAAAAAAATAAAATAAAAAAATAAAATAAAAATAAAATAAAAATTGAGAAGAATTATTTCCCGATTTTAATCCCCATATTTGGGTATAATTACAAATTAGTTATCGTGCACATGTGTTAGATTAAATTATTTTGCTGTCAAATTGTCAAATTGTCAAAATTTAAACTTTTAATTTCAAAACTTTTTCATCTTTGGTGTTTTTTTTTTTTTTTTTTTTTTTTTTTTGTATTTGGCGATCAAAAACGTAATACGAAAATATACATGCCAGATGTATATTTTCGTAATATGTATTGCACGAAATATTGTTTCATATTATTCATTGCTCTGTTAATATAAGTTGTTAGAATAAGCATGAATTTTGAAAGAATTAAATATGTTCGCCAGATAATTTGGCGTTTTTTTTTTTTTTTTTTTTTTTTTTTTTTACCCGAAGGATGATAGATATCAAATCTATTCCGTCTTATATCAGATACATTATTTAGAGCAAAAATAACTCAATCTAACACATGCAGACAGTAACTTATATATCATGAAAAACGGCAGTTTTTCTAGTGACACAAGCGGAAAAACAAACGAACGCGGCGACACTCAGCGGAAAATACGAACGAAAACTGCGACACATATATACAACTAATTTGAGATCAAAGAAACCGCTGAAAGCCGACACTTAATATCCCAGGAAATATGGGATTTTTTTTTCTGATATTTTCAAAATAGTCTTTTTCCTTCTGTCTGATCCTACCCTGAAATCGCTAAATTTCTGCGTGCAATATATTTTGAGATATGAATTAGCTTATTTAAGTTATAAATGGACGGCCTATATGTAGTACAATTTTTTCTCGAATATGGCTTGAGCGAATGTCGTTTAATTGATATATGATATTAATCGCTTTTATCTGATGTGCCTGACATCTCCCTTTTCCCCCGGAAAACTCTTGTTTTTTTTATAACTCAATTTGAAAATCGAACTATTTTTTACTCCGAAAATACCGTGATGCGGCAGTTTCGCGGACGAATACAGTCTTCTCTTTCATCTGAAGTACTCAATATCAAATAATCGTTTTGGCTCCCTCAATCGGGAATTGGCGTCAAAAATAAACACAAAAATATAAAAAAAATATTTTTCTTTCTTTAATATATATATTAAATGGGTTATTTATTCAGGTACTTGTATTTTATATGACATTTTTTTATCAAAAATATCATTGTATTTACATTGTTTTCATGCTGATACCTTGTTAACTTTCAAAATTGGTTTTATTTTAAAAAGTGATTGCAACAACAAAAAATATTTTCTTTATTTTCATAAAAAGGACAAATAATATGACAATCATATGCAAATATTTGTAATTTTTTTTTTTTTTTTAATTAGGTGATAAATCACTTAAACTACGGATTGAAAAAAATATTAAAACAGAATTTGAAAATAATTAATTTGCTCATTAAGTTTCTAGTATATATATATATTTATAAATTACAAAATGTTAAGCTGTAATAAAACTTTGAATAGATTAAGATTTTTTTTTTAAATTAAATTCATAACTACTACTTAAAAATTTACCAGTATAAAAATTTCACTTTTTAAAGATTTTTCTATTATTATTTATTTTTCTCTTTTAAATCAAATCTATACCTAAAAAATTATTCGCGTTTCTTTCTTTCTTTCTTAAATTTAACAGTAGGGAGGTGGCATGAATATAACAATAAAAACTACTCCAGAAAAAAAAAAAAAAAAAAAATATCCTCCTTAACTTGTATATACTTATTTCTTAGATATAATAGTGATATAAAATAAAATTGAAATTACCATGCATCTGCAACTTTTAAATTAGATATTAATAATAACATTGTAAATATTGTACACACTATTCTAAAAAATATGGCATAAAATTTTGAGGATTTTTTTTTTTTTTTTTTTTTTTTTTTTTTTGGTGAATGATATCATTCAAATGATTAAATGACATAGATGTTTAAATAGGATTCAAGTATGTTTATTTCCATTACAAAGGATTTTTTTTTTTTTTTTTTTTTTTTTTTACTATCACATATTTTTTAAAAACCTCTGTTATTCATTATTTAGTACAACATATTGTTCTGACATTTGTGTAAGTACTTGTTTATCTTTTAATATAGCTTTCCTATACAATACCCATAAAATCTTAAAAGTGTTACGAGGTAAACTGAGGCAATTTTAAGCTTTTAATTAAACACAAAAAATTAAGTAAAATTATAATCTGTAACTGTTTTCCCTTTGTAAAACTAATCTATTAATCAGTTTAAAAACTTATAAGTCGCGGCCAAACCAACAATAATAACGATTAATACTTATACTAAATTAAATGATTTTTCCGTAGCTTAATAATAATTACTGTTAACACAAATATTGTTACAGTAACTTGAGTTTGCATTATATTATAAAAATCGTAAAGGCAAATTCTTTACGAAAACAACTTTAAATTAAGCTAATTTAAACTCATTTTCTATTATATAAAAAATTAACTGTACTGTAATACTGTTCTGTAGAATTTTTATATTAATTTAATTTCATCGATTTTAGAAAAGTGTGTTTCCAAAGTTCATACAAAATCTCGCCAAACACTATCGAATACGAATAATTCAATTTGTTGTTATCTAGTAATTTTCAGAATTTCTAAAAACTGTAAAACATGTCTACGAAAATTTTTACGGAATTTTGTTTAGGTATGAATAAAACAAATGTGTATAGTAGGGGAAGGGAGGGGGGCATAAGGACTCAGTGATGGGCAAAATGTCTTCTACAAAAAAAAAAAAAAAAAAAATTTGTTTGCCTCTTTTTTTTTTTTTTTTTATTATTATTATTATTATTATTAAATATACTGAAAATAGTCTCCATTATGTTCCTATTTCAGGATCACGTCGTTTGATCTCGTTTGGTTTATTAAAAAAAAAAAAAAAAAAAGAAAGAAAGAAAGAAAGAGAAAAGAAAGGAAAAGAAAAAAAGAAATTGAAGCTGAATTGAGATAGAAGAAACTTTAGGAGGCAAACGTTAAAATTTCGAATAGGAGGGGGATTAGGAGCTCATTTAAAGTTCTACTTAGACTCATATTTAATATGCACGCTTTTTACGTTTTCAAAACTTTCAAGACGTTTCCTATAGATTTGGGAAGAAAAATGGGACTTTTAGAATATATATATATATATATATATATATATATATATAAGGTTCTTTAAAAAATGCCCCACGAGCGGTTCTGCGCTGAAAAGCTGGTGGATGGGAAGTGCCGGATTCGATCCCATCCCGCACTCTTCGACCTAGCCGTTCCTTCAGTGTTTTTTCTCCGAAACTTGCATAAATGCGGGCTACGACCCCTTAGAAAGACATCACGGGGGGCAATGTACTTATAGGCCTAGGACCATAGCGCAGTCAATTGGCCTTAAAACCTACAAACAACCAATCTTAAAAAAGTACCGCTGGAAACATTTTAAGTGATTATATTTAGAAGATTTCTCAAAGTGCTAAAAAATCCTTATTTAAAATTTTAAAGTTAGATCTCTCATATACACTTTATACCCCCATAAACCAATTTTCGAAAATGAGGCAAAGTCCAAAATCCCTACACTACGTTTTAGAATTTTTTTGGAATTCTAAAGTGATTCCGAAATACTAGGAAGAATGTGGGGACTATGTACAGTATGTTTAATCAGATAGAATAAAACTAGATGCATAACATTTTAATGCATGCTTTTAGAAATTTTTTTCTAAAAAGCGATTTCCCTATTAAAATTTCTAAATGATCTAACTGGTAACCCCCCTCCTATTTTCCCCAGCTGAATTAATTTTAAACCAAAAAAAAATCTCTCTCAAATTGATTAAGCATCTTTTTCCAAGAGATGATCTGAACCTCACCCCAATGGTGCTAGGTATTTTGGAAAATTACTGTCATATCCTTAAACAGTTTTACTTTATGCATCTACAATTTAAAAATAACAAAATATTTATCTTTTGTTCACTCGATTGACCATTTAAAAATTTTTGTTAAATTTTTTTCTAATTAAAATCGATGTGGTGAAAACTCTTTAGAAACTTATTCGTAACACTTTTTTACAAAAACTTTCGTACACAAATTATTTTTTTAAACATTTATTTTTAATTTTCTGTTGAACTATCTAAGAAATAGTTGAACCAATGAGCTATATAAGAAATTGAATATTGAATAAAATAAAAAATCTTTTTTTTATTTACTTTTTTATTTGTAGAAATTTTTGTCATTTTTAAAATGTACTATATTATGCCTTTGTAATGTTGCATGTTTCCAACCCTCAAAAAATATTCTTTCTTAAAGTTTTTTTTTTTTTTTTTTAATCTCTTTTTATAAAATTTTGAAATTTCATTTAGTTTGTTATTTTGTTCGAGTATGACCTATAAAACAACACTTTTTATACAGTGTTATAACTCATTACCATGCTTATTTAATTTTACGTTTTGATCATTAACCCTTAAAAAGTAATGATATCAATACAAAAAACCTTTAACGGGTTAAAAGTTTGTGACGCAGCACTGTACTTTATGGCTATAAGAATTAGAAATACGGGTTGGTTTTGAAGCCACTAAGAATTTTCGACTAAGTATCAATTTATGAATTTCGAATTAGGATTGATTAAATTTAGAAACTCAGATTAAGAATTTCTAACGAATTTATATTAAATTCATTCTGCAACTTTACTTTATTACAAATCAAAGTAACATGCATATTAATTAAATGAGAATAAGTTTAATTCTACTTACCCCCTCTGCCAGTATTCCGAATATTAACGACACACCACACCACTAAATTAGTAGAATATCATTCGACATTTGAAGAATAGTTTTATTTTACTTGAATACTTAATTACGAATTTTTATTCATATTTAAGAATTATTACTGGAACTATAATGAATACGATTAGAATGTTTAATAGTTCTGGTTTTATTTTAAAGTCTTGAGATACCTTGTACCTCGTCCGGATTCGAAAGGCGACTGAAACAAAACTGCTCAGCGCCGATCTTAATCAGTTCAGATGTGCGCACCTTCTCCAATCCCCTCCTCCCCGACATCCTCCGGGGGGGGGGGGGCTGAGCATGGCAGACTGGCGATTCGATTGACGGGTCTTTTGTTTATTCCCGATGGCGTCTTCAGGGTAGCCACTCTAACAATTCCATCCTCACCCGGATGGACTTCCAGAAGGCGTGCTAACTTCCACTGAGCTGGCTGAATAGAAGGTTCCAACACCAGGACTAGCTGACCAGGTTGCAGATGTGTATTGCCACTCTTCCATTTTTCTCTTGACTGGAGTGAAGTCAAATAAGACTTTGCCCATGTACTCCAAAATTGCTTCTTGATCTGCTGGAGGAGTTTCCACCTGGAAGAAAAACTGGTACACAATGGATTAGTTTGGTTAAAAGAGTGTTCAGGAAGCTGGAGAAGCGGAGCCCCAATTAAGAAATGTCCTGGTGTAAGTACTAAGAAATTATTGGGCTCGGTGGAAAGTGGGACTAAGGGTCGTGAATTTAAGCAGGCTTCAATGTTAGTTAGAATAGTGTCACACTCCTCAAAGGTCAGGCAATTGCCTTTACACGCTTTGAGTAAATGGCGTTTGGCCAATTTAACCGAAGATTCCCATAGGCCGCCAAAGTTAGGCCCGTAAGGTGGCATAAAATGCCAATGAATTTGTCTAGTTGTGGCAAAGTCTTGGATAGTATTGGTTTTTGAAAGCTTTACTAGCCCTTTTAAATGGGCATTGGCACCCACAAATTTGCTTTCGTTATCAGAGTAAATGTCAGTAGGATAGCCTCGACGCGCTATGAATCTTTGTAGGGCATATAAAAAATGTTCAGTTGATAAGCTCGGGAGTAATTCGAGATGAACTGCCTTGGTGCTCATGCAGATGAATAGGCAAATATAGGACTTAAATTTTGTTTTTGTTCGTTTATGTTCACACTTTGTTTGAATAGGGCCTGCATAATCAAGGCCAACATGTTGAAATGATCTACAAGGGTTGACTCTTGCACTGGGAAGGTCACCCATCATTTGTTGAATGGGGGTCGGTTGGACTTTAGCACACGTGACACATTTACGAAGCTCTTTTTTCACAGTGGATCTACCATCAGGAATCCAGTAAGACTGGCGAATGAGATTTAATACTAGGTCGACACCTCCATGAAGACTATACGTGTGAAAATGTCTTATTAATGTCGATGTAAAAGGGTGATTTTTAGGTATGAGCATTGGATGTTTAGTATCGTAGGGCAGAGTGATGTTTTTGTCAATTCTACCTCCCACTCTTAATAGATTTTCGGAATCAATAAACACATTGAGGGTTTTCAATTTACTGTTGTTTGCAACGGGTTTGCCACGCTGCAAAAGGGCGATTTCTGAAGCAAAGGCCCTTTGTTGGACGAATTTAATAACAATTTTTCTAGCTTCTGAAATTTCTTGTACTGAGACTGGTCCTTTCAATTTTGTAGTATTTTTAATATTATTAATAAACCTCTTCATAAATGCAATTACTCGAAAAAGTTTATTACTTGATGAAAATTTTGAAACCAAATCCTCTATAACGGATTCATGCATTGGAGTTGACTCTATTAGTCCAGGAATTCCCACAATTGTACATGGGACTGAGGTAGCAATCTTGGACTCGTGATCTGAGACCGGAATCTTTGACCAATCAGGTCCAGACCACCACAAGTTAAAGTGGTTTAATTTGTCGGGTAACAGCCCACGGGTTGCACAGTCTGCTGGGTTATGTTTGCTTGGTAAGTGATGCCATGATGTTGTGTCTGTGAGAGCTCTAATTTTGTTTACTCGGTGTAGGACATATGTCGAAATATGTAGGAATCCGCCCCTTTAAGGGCGGATTTAAGATCCAACTACGGGCGATTGTTGAGTCTGTCCATAGGAGAATTTCCTCAACTTGATAATCCAGCGAGCTCTGGACGACTGACAAAAGTTCCGAGAGTAATACAGCCGCGCATAGCTCCAACCTAGGCAAGGTAATGGGTTTTAAAGGAGCTACACGGGTTTTAGCTGCAATCAATTTTAAATATGAGTTCTGACTTGGGCGTATATAAATTACGGCAGCATATGCCTTTGTTGACGCATCACAAAATCCCAGAATCTGGAAAATAGGTTCGGACTTCAGGTCTAAAAATCTGGGTACTGACATGGCCTTAAAGGAAGCAATTTTTTCATAAAATTCGTTCCACCTGTTTTGAATGTCTGGTGGTAAAGGATCATCCCAACCAAGTTTTAGCTTCCAAACATCTTGTAGAAGCAATTTTAAAAGAATAGTGGCAGGGGATAACAGACCCAAAGGGTCGAAGATGCGTGCAATTACGGACAATAATTGTCGTTTAGTTTTGACGTTTTCTTCTGTGTTGACGCCAACCTGCAGTGTATCCGATGTTAAATTCCAGTTTAGTCCTAAAATACGTTGGGATTGATCGGGGTTTAAGGATAATTCCTGATTTGTTGATTTTAGAGCCTCTGGGACCTGAACTAGAGCTTCCACATAATTTGAAGCCCATTTTCGCAGCTTGAAACCCCCAGCATTAAATAATGCCTGAAGGTCTGTGACCAAAGATTGAGCGGCTTCGATTGTTTCAGCCCCTCCAAGGAAATCGTCCATATACAGGTTGTTGCGGGCAGCCTGCACAGCTACGGGAAAATTGGGTTCTTCATCGTTTAATAGCTGTAATATGGTACGCAGGGCTAAAAATGGAGCACAGGCTGTGCCATAAGTAACAGTGTTCAATTTATACACTCTGAGTGGATCTGAAACATTGGCCCTCCAAAATATTCTTTGAAAGTCTGTATCAGGCTCTGCGACTAGAATTTGTCGAAACATCTTTTCGATATCACTCGAGAGGGCGACTTTATTTAAACGAAATCTGATTAAGTTGCTGAAAATATTGGATTGGAGTTTGGGCCCTTTATGCAAGTTAGAGTTCAGGGATTTGCCATTTGTAGTTACGGCCGACGCATTGAACACTACCCGTAGTTTCGTAGTGCTACTATTTTCATTTATAACTCCATGATGGGGCATATAATAATTGGGTTGGCGATTAAGTTCTTCAGCCCTTAGTAAAGTCATATGACCTAAGTCTGAGTATTCACACATAAACTTACAATATTCCTGTTTAAGCTTAGGGTTCTGAATAAATCGATTTTCCAGCCGTTTAAACAATTTTAGTGCACAATTGGCACTTTCACCTAAAGCTATCTCATCATGGAGGGGTAATTTCACCACATAGCGACCTTCGGGGTTGCGCTTGGTGGAAGATTTATATAGTTCCTCTGCCGGATCGGCTTCGGTTTCACTCTTAGAAGATATTATGGGCTGATTGTCAAAAAAATCGTTCAAGTTAAGGCAGTGTAACGAGGAGCTATATGTTGATTTTGGTTCCATTCCATCCCTTGAGAGGGGGCCACTGAGTAAGTACCCAAGTGAACTGGGAATGGCAGATGGTTCTCCTGGCCTTCCCGATACTGGTGTGCCACAAATTAGTGACGCAAAAATATCTGCGCCTAATAAAACCTCGATTGGCTGTTGCTTGAAGAAATTCATATCAGCCAACCGAAGATTTTTTGTATGTGGCCAAGACGTCGTTTGCACCCGGAAATTTGGCAGAGGGGTAGTAACCCTATTTACTACTAGCGCTTTCAGGTTCCTATACTCGTTAGCGAAATATGGCGAGAATGAGAATTCCGAAAAATTTAAAACAGTTTCTGCGGAAAGACCGTTTATGCCTATAAGTCGATGAGAAGTGCCAAACAGAGGCAAATTTAGCTTCTCAACGCACTCCTTTGTTATGAGACTATTTTGTGAGGCACTATCAACTAACGCCCGACATTGAATAATTTTGCCGTTAGGTGACCTAACCTTTATAAGGGCAGTAGCCAAAAATACCTTTTGGTTACTAAAATTTGCATTAGATTGGGAACTATTGGCCACCGACGTAGTAACAAGGCCGCCTCCCTGATCTGCAGAATTCTGTGCATAAATGTGCAGAAGAGTGTGATGTGAACCTGCACATACTTTACATTTAATATTAATTCTACATTGACGCACTTGATGATTAGTTCGCAAACAATTTTCACACAGTGATTTTGATTTAACTAAGTCCCATCGCTCCTGAACACTAATTCGATTGAATTTGGGACATTTAAACAATTGATGTACTTGAGAACAGGCGACGCATTTATTTTCTTTGACTATTATTGAATTATTGACACAAGATTTTTTTACACTACTACCTTCAACTGGCTTCTTAAACATCCCTGGTTTATTTTCAAGCTTTGTTTGACTCGACGCCTCCCTTTCAATGAATGTACGAAACGAATTTAAATCGGGAATAGTTTGCGTATTCTCTAGACTGAGCTCCCACCTATGCCTAACGGATGAGTCCAATTTTGAGATCATGAAATTTATAAGAATAAGATCGCTAAGAGGATTAGATTCCAATCCGAGGGTCGATAAATTTCGCACCGCTTCGTTACAAGTATCTATTAAATTGAAAAACGATTTAGGATCATCCGCTTTGTTTACTTTTACTGAAAAGATTTTACTTATTTGAGTTATAGCTAATTGACGTTTATTTTCGTAGCGCTGAGTAAGAATTTCCCAACAGTGTTTAAGATTTTCCGATTGTAACGAAAATCCACGAATAAGTTTTGATGCACTACCTCTTACACACGATTGGAGGTATTGTAACTTTTCAACCTCACTAAGGCTGTCATTATCCAGAATAGATGATTTAAATAAATTTTTAAATGACAACCAAGATTCATTATCCCCGTAAAAATAAGGAATTTCAAGTTTAGGGAGACTAATATGCGAATTAACAGAAGTCCCGGGTTTGGTACGTGCATCATTATTTACATTTGGAGTATTTGATTGCGATTTACTCTCTAATACAACGGATAATTCCAACAGAATGTCCCTATTCTTTAACACCTCTTCAGAGTTTTCATCGTTTTCCTCTTCGGAAAAATTTGTAATTATTTCCTCGAATTTAACCTCCAGTGCATTTACCTTATCTTTTAAGATTTTTAATCTGGCTTGATCGCCCTTATCACAATCATTGACTTTCGATTTTATAAATTCTATTTCTTTAATTACATTTTCAAATTTTATCACTTCATTAGATTTTGGGAACAACGCACTCTGTTCGGCGTCATTCGCCCTTGTTTTTCCCTTTCTACCCATCTTATGAGCAAACTAATTACAAACAATTAAATTTAAATATGAATTAATCGATTGAATTAAATTATTATTCTGCAGATCAGGAAGTAAAATATGAAAAAAAAATAAGAACAAATGAAAAGAAACAACTCATAATAAAATAGATTTTTTTTTTCCTCACTGAAATAAATAAACTAATAAAATATTAAATGCACCCTTTTCATTCTCATACACTCATTTATTCAACAATTACTTAACATGAAAGTTTATTTCTGAAATTCCAAACCGAAGCTTTCGGTTTGAAACCCAAACTATTTTGAATTACGTTTTCTCTAAACTAAAACCTTTACGTAAGCATGAAAGCGAAACTACTTTGAATTACGTTTTATATCAAAACAATTTAACCTTGTATTAATGATTTATTTCAAAAAATTAATTTTAATTTACTTTAAAGTTCTTATACAGATAATTTAATCCTACGTAAACAAAAGAATTTTTTCAATTTACAATTTTTTTTTTTTTTTTAATTTAACGAATTACGATTAATTATCTAATTAATAGGTAATTAAGCCTCCGTGAATCGACGGACCACTATGGTTTTGAAGCCACTAAGAATTTTCGACTAAGTATCAATTTATGAATTTCGAATTAGGATTGATTAAATTTAGAAACTCAGATTAAGAATTTCTAACGAATTTATATTAAATTCATTCTGCAACTTTACTTTATTACAAATCAAAGTAACATGCATGTTAATTAAATGAGAATAAGTTTAATTCTACTTACCCCCTCTGCCAGTATTCCGAATATTAACGACACACCACACCACTAAATTAGTAGACTATCATTCGACATTTGAAGAATCGTTTTATTTTACTTGAATACTTAATTACGAATTTTTATTCATATTTAAGAATTATTACTGGAACTATAATGAATACGATTAGAATGTTTAATAGTTCTCGTTTTATTTTAAAGTCTTGAGATACCTTGTACCTCGTCCGGATTCGAAAGGCGACTGAAACAAAACTGCTCAGCGCCGATCTTAATCAGTTCAGATGTGCGCACCTTCTCCAATCCCCTCCTCCCCGACACGGGTCTTAAAAATAATGATATCAAATTTTCAGTGACGCTTTGATATTAATTAAATTATACATAGATTTTCTTATTTGAATTTGCTTTTTCCTTTTATTTATATTTACAGTGTAAACGTTATTTTAACATAAAATAATATATAGCATTTACTCATTGATACCTTTCCATTCACATCTCTTATACTATGAAAGCATGTGTTTTAAAAGAAATTATATGAAATTCCAGTAACGCAGTGGTATTACATTAAATGATTTGTTTTTAAATTTCACTGCAATTATTTTGTTTTGCATATTAAAGTATATGTGCACATTGAAATATTGCATTTAATTTTCAAATACGCTGTCAAATATATCACTTTCATTAAGCTTATATTATGTACTGAAATATATTTATTTCAATGAATTATTCTATCTTTTGCGTCACGCCATCCAAAACTGTAAGTAAAATATATGGAAATGTTTACTTTGTGTCATTTCATCCAAATAAATTGTAATGCATGCAAATAGATATTGTGCTGCAAAGAAAAAAATTGTGAATTCATTCAAAAGAATTGTGAATTTTCAGTTTTGGATGGCGTGACGCAAAAGATAGAATAATTCATTGAAATAAATATATTTCGGTACATAATATAAGCTTAATGAAAGTGATATATTTGACAGCGTATTTGAAAATTAAAAGCAATATTTCAATGTGCACATATACTTCAATATGCCAAACAAAATAATTGCAGTGAAATTTAAAAACAAATCATTTAATGTAATACCACTGCGTTACTGGAATTTCATATAATTTCTTTTAAAACACATGCTTTCATAGTATAAAAGATGTGAATGGAAAGGTATCAATGAGTAAATGCTATATATTATTTTATGTTGAAAATAACGTTTACAACTATAAATAAAAGGAAAAAGCAAATTCAAATAAGAAAAATCTATGTATAATTTAATTAATATCAAAGCGTCACTGAAAATATGATATCATTATTTTTAAGACCCGTATTTCTAATTCTTATAGCCATAAAGTACAGTGCTGCGTCACAAACTTTTAACCCGTTAAGGGTGTTTTGTATTGATAACTATACCCAAATATGGGGATGAAATCGGGAGATAGTTTCTCTTAATTTTTAATATTTTTTTACAAAAATTAAAATGGGCAATTAACGTAAGAAATCTTTTACCTGGCCTCACCCCCACGGACGTCGTCACTTCGCTTGCTCATAGCGGAAATTCAACCCTACAATGCATGATATTATTATTATTACTATTATTTTAACCTCAGAAGAAATATATATATATAGGAAGTAAAAGAAAAATACTTAAAAATAAATAAATAAATAAATCATTATTGTTTTTAACCCTTTCATGGTCATGAACGTGTATACACGGTCAGAGTTTTTTACTTCTAAATTATTTATTCATTGCTACGAATTTGCTAAATAGAAAATAATCAGTTTCTCAGTATTCCTGATAAATTTGTAATATTATTAGTACTTAATGACTTAAAAATATATAAAACACATCCCATTAAAATGGCTTTGAAACGAAAAAATTAAAAATGGCGTGACCATGAATGGGTAGTTTGAATTTTTAAATAGCAACCAGTTGGTAACACCATATATTAAGCAAACATTTAAACATTAAATGCATAAGATTTTGCTTGTTTGTTTGTGAAGGTCAGCAAATCTAATAAAATAATGCCAATACATTAAAAAAAAAAAAAAAAAAAAAAAAAAAAAAAAATAGGTATTTAGCAAAACTGGTATTTTTGAAAATAAAATAAAACCTAATACAGAGTTAAATAAAATGTTAGTAAGATTTTTAAATGAACTATATGATTTTAAGTGCAAAGATAAAAAATTGTTATTTTTGTTGAAACATAGAGGAACAAGTGAATTTCTGTATTTATATATTTTATATTAGCACGCTACGCCCGCTTCACTAATCACTATATTTAAATGAATTTCCGAAAGAATTGAATCACTATTCACTTTTTATTATATTGTTATTAATATATATATATATATATATATATATATATATATATATATATATATATATATATATATATATATATATATATAATCTATATATATTGAAATCACTGTAATCCTCGCTTTGGGTACCCGCTGCCTACGGCAGCTCCTTTGCCGCCCGCATTGCATCGGGTCCAGGTTCCCACTGTCTACAGAAAGGTCTTTCCCGGGCACTTCAATCTGAGTATTTATCGAGGATAGGTAGGCCTGATATTATTTAAGAACTACGATTTTAAAGTGACTGTATCTCAGAACCTATTAAATATTGTAGTTTTTTAAGCAAGTGTTTTATATTCCTTTCTCTTTACAATATATTGCTATATGATTCCGACCAATATAATAAATTAAAGAAAAAGTAGCTTTTCTTTTAAAAGGAATTAACTAAATAAAAAAACAAATAAATTTTAATTTAACTTAAATTTTAATAAGTTTAATTCTTTCTAATATATACTAACATTTTTCCGATAAATAGTATTTAAAAAAAAAAAAAAAAAAAAAAAAAAAAAAAAAAAGTTTTCTTTCAAAGGAATTAATTTAAAAAAAACATGAAAAATAAAAAGTTGTTATGCTATAAAAATTATACATATTGCATAAGTATTTGTTATAATTTTTTTTTTTTTTAATTTAATGTGCTTATTTCTTTTTCTACTGCATTATCATTTAACTTTCAATAAATATAATAAATTAAAGAAAAAAAAGCTCACCTTCAAGTAAATGAATTAAATAAATAAAAAATAAATAGCGCAGTAGCCGTTGCAAAGGTACGCAGACGATTGAAACGAAAGAAAATATTTTAGAAAAATTGAAACAGAGAAGCCAATGTTTAAAACTGAAAATAAATAAATAAATAAATAAATAAATAAAAAAAATTCAAATTCGATATTCTAAATAATATTGATGAGGTACACACGTGCAGGTTCCCCGCTATCCATCTACCAAGCTCTGTATAGCTCTGTAATCAGTAGTGTGAACACCAGAGCGTAGACACACAGACACTTCTCTTTATTTATATAGATATGAGCTACGGTAAAATTTTTACAGCTAAAAATTGCAACATTGTGTTAGATTTAAATGTTTGTGCGAGTTATTGTTTCTAATACTTTATCTCTTTTGGTGACTGTGCTTATAATGAGACTTCTCACATCAGCATAAGTCAGTCTCAACAGCATTGTTGAAAATAAATTCCACAAAATTGTGTAAATGGACATAGAGAGGAGAGTGGGGTTGAATGGGACAATAGCTAGATTTTTATGTTTTGCAAGCACTGGAAACTTGACATTTTTTCTGATATATGGCAGCACTGAGGTTATTCATGAAGTGTAGTTTCAGAATTGTTCTATCCATAGAAGGGCAGAAAAAAATTAAAATGCCTTTTTCAGTTGTCAAAGTAAGTTTTTACTGATTCAATTAGAAATAAAGAAATTACCTATTTGCTTACAGTTAATATAACTCTTATATTGTGAATAGGCATAATCCTTTATTGTGTTTATGATACTCAAGAAGAATATTGATAATTGTTCATTAAGCCTACAGTGCGTTAAGAAATTATAAGACCACAAGCGTATCGGTGCATTTCTGAAGAAGAGAGCATAATATGCAAATTTTTAGTTGCGTATTTAAAATTGATAAGGAAACGCATCCTATACTAATTCCAACTTTAAAATTAAATTAAATTTCTTAAAACATATTCATTTTTCTAAAAATTAAAGACTGTGACTGTTAAGAAATTATAAGACCACCTGAGAAAATTAGCATATTATAGATGACGTCAAACTCAATATAAAACGCATGCGTCAGTATTTCGTAAAAACATTACCTAAGAAGCAAAGGCATAGGTTTTGAATGTGTTATCTACGATTAATTTGACGATGCCTCGAGGTAAAGAATTATCGGAGTGCGAAGTGAGAAAAATTTTATTTTATAAAGGGTCTGGTAAATCTGAAAGAGATATTGCAAGGTTAATGAACCGTTCTAAAACTGCCATTCATAACGCCATAATTAGAAAAGATTATTCAAACAAAATAAAACGATCTGGTAGAAACGATCTGGTGACAGCACGTGATAATAGACAAATTTTTCGACTATCAACTATAAAAGGTCTTTCAAATCGTGAAATTTCGAAACGTTTCAGCAAGAAAATTTCACATGTAACAGTCTGGAAGAGTCTTAAATTAAATATTAATACGAAATTTATGAAATTGAAGAAAAACTCAAAGTTATTGAAATGCCACCGAGAAGAAAGATTAAAATGGGCAAAAAATATCATGTCACGGAATGATGAGAGGAAACAAATTATATTTTCTGATGAAAAGAAATTTAACCTTGATGGTCCCGATGGTTTCGAACACAACTGGCATGACTTGAGGAAGGAACCAAAAGAATGCTTCAGTCGACAAATGGGTGGAGGATTAGTAATGATTTGGGGAGCTTTCAGTTATGAGGGGTTGTGTGATTTACAGCGGATTTTGGTATAACGTGGATTATCCGTTTCTGAAATAAAAGTTTATTATTTGGCCGTAAAATATACACTGCGTTTGAGAACAAATAGGATCCATTGAAAAACTTGATAATTTTTAAATTGTCTTTATTTAATATATCCTTAAGAAGTCATACAAAGACGTTCACATATAAAATATAAGTTGTAATAAAAATAATAATATAATAACAATGACCCAAGTAATTTTCGGGAAGCGACGGAGAGAGAGAGAGGGCAGCGAAAAAAACTTATGTCTACTCTAAACCGTTAAAAAGCAAAAACTGAGGGTCTACTCTTTTCGATCGCACGGGAGAACCATCTGGAAGGGGAGTCATATGACTGCATTATCATTATTTTCGCCAAAATGAAAGCCAACTTCAGTTCTTTGTTTTAGATATTATACTAATGTTAATTTTTGAATTTGTAATGACGGTTTATAATTGTATTAACCTTTTAATCGCCAATTTTTATGCCAAGCGACCTTTCGACTAGAGAAAATGACCGTTATGAACTGAAATCATTAATATTGGGTAATTTAAAATAAATTATATCCGGTGTTGCAATAATATAAATTCTGACAGTGAGTTTTCTTTTTTTATATGACTATTTGAGAACACTTTTTTTATAATTACGTTTAATGTCAGAATTTCCGTTAGATATTATTTCTTTTATTTTCTTTTTATCCCATAAAATAAAGTACTTTTCTATTTAAAAAGATAAACACTTATTTATGATTTAGATATAAAAGATATACAATTTAGATTTCTGAATGATGTGTGTTATTGTTTTATGTTAATAAATAGTGTAGGTCGTATGTATAATTAAAATTGTGTAATTTTAACGACATTTAAAAATAATTCTTTTTTTTAAATGCTTAAGAACAAATTACGTAAATATAATATTTCACTTAAAATTTAATTATTTTTTTTTATTAGAATAATGCATTCATTTATCATTAGATTTTATTTTATTTAAAAATTCAATTAAAATTTAACCAAATATATGTGAACACCTTCACATATTTCTCCCGGCGACCCAGAAAAATAAAAAAATCTCTATCACTCCCTAGTATGTCACATAATCACAATGAAAAACAAATAATACAAGAAACCTGCATAAGTCCAAAAAAAATGTATATCAATGCAATATTCAATTGTAAATATACGTATGCACATTATAAATTTGTTTCACCATGAAACATATTGGCATATGACGAATTTGCATCATTCTAAATATCATTGTGGGCACCACATTTGAAGAGTTCTGTTTTCTTTTAGAGTCTGGATCCAGATTTAATCGTCAAGAAAGCTTTCAAAATAATACTGTTCATTTTTATTTTTTTTTTTATAAAAAAATTTTCTTTTCAATGTTCTTATATGTGTATAGAAATATGATGCTATACTTTAAAGTTATTTCATATTACACTGTAAACAATACTGAATGTGCATATAATACTGCAACATATCAAATAACATCAATGTTAAACATAGAAAAAAAAAACAACACATGAGTACAAGTAAATTAAAAAAAATGAACATAAAATGAGAGGGAAAAATAATATATAAATGTATATACAAATAATAGAAAATATCACAAAAGTGAGAAAAAAAATTTGTTCGTGCAATTCCACACAGGAGAGATTCAAAAACGACGCCCATTGGACAGTCAAAAAAAAATATCTCCCCTTAATCTTGTATGTAGCAACAAGTATATCGACTTTGGCTTATGGCCATTGTCCTAGCGGGATAGGGCTTGTAGAAAGACCTGACCTGTTAGGGACAGGCCTCCGTCCCCCATCAAAGTCAAAGACTTCTGTAGGGACACCTCGCAAAACTGGGTATATATATATCAATTGAATTGTATTAAACAATTTTCAAAAGAAGTGTGGGGGGTCTCATCACAATGAAATGCTACTCTCCCGGGTAAATTTTGAACGAGTTAGCATTATCATAGAGGGTAAAATTAAAAAAATGAAAAAAAATATATTTAATTAAAATTCTTAGTACTAACAAAATTTAGTGTGATGAGATAAAGACCACCAAAACAACTCACCAAACCCAATGAAGCATTTAAAAATAATATAGCATAATAACAATAATAAGGTAATTGCCACATATTCGAATTTTGAGATTTTAACTTTAAGTCATTGCACTATTGAAAAGTTTTGTGTATAGTATGTCAATAAACAGTATTGTAATTATCTGTTAAACTTATGATATATTAATATCTATCAAAATGTAAATATTGTTACACAAGATTTTTTTTTTTAAACTGAATTATAATAAATTTTATTAAATTTGTTGTTAAGAAAACGGTAATAATAAGAACTAGAAAAGAGAAAAAAAATTATGTAATATTTCACATAGTGTTGTGTCATCCATTGTAATTAAAAAAAGAAAGAGAAAAAAAAAATGCAGAGTATATTGGTCCAGCCAATTGCCTGCATACAATGAATGACATAACAAAAAAAATAAATAAACATAAAAAGAAACCTATGCATCAGGACCCTTTCATATAATGCACAAGCCCTTGCAAAACATTACATAATATGATATTAAAATTTAATTCCTGTTTCTTAAATTATAATTGTGGCTTTGTCTGTAATTATAATTAGCATTTCTATTAGGACTTGCTTCATCAAGTAAGTGGCTGTATCTAGGTGGTGCAATAATAAGTCTGTCAATATGGACTCTAAATGACAATCTATCAGGCGCTTGTAGTCTTTTACTGGTAAATGAAACCGGTGAGTGTTTTTGTAGAACGACAAAAGGTCCTGTATATTTTGGTTTAAACTTATCAACGGATTTTAAATAAACAATGTCATGTACAGCAACAGGTCTTAATTTAGCATGTCTGTGAAAGTGTTGATATCTCTTATTTTGATTATCTTTTATGTTAGAGTAAGCTTTAAGGTAAATTTTATTTAAATCTTCTAATAATTTATGTGTATCAACATTTTTATCAAGAAAAGGTTGATTCATCTGTTGCTCAAAAGTGTCAAAAATTAATGAAATTTCTCTTCCAAAATGTAATAAGTTAGGTGAGTACAAAGTAGATGAATGTTTAGAGCCATTATACAATGATTTATGTATAAACAAAGAGTTTTCAAATGTATGGCCTTCAGACATTAAAATGTTTACTGAATATTTAATGGATTTATTGAGCCTTTCGGACAAAACGTTTGATTGTGGATGTGCTACAGAAGAATGTGTAATTTTTATACCAAGAGTATCATTAAAAGTGTTGTAAACATTGGATGTAAATTGAGGACCAAGATCCGAGAGGATAACTGAAGGTCTACCAAAGGTGGTAATATAACTAAACAAACATTTAACTATTTTTTCTGCTGATGTATCCTTTAATGGATAAAGTTCCATATGGCGTGAGAAAATGTCCAACACTGTGAGTACTGAGTGACCATTATTAAATGGTCCTACTAAATCAACACTGATGGTATGTCCAGGATGTGTGGGTGTGTATGTACGTTGTAATGGAGCTGGAAGAGTGTTATGATGTTTAGCCTGTAGGCATCGTGTACATGAAGCGACAAAGTTTAATGTATCTGTGTAGATTCCTTTCCAAAAGTATTTGCTTGATAGGAAATTATATGTTTTATTTAATCCAAAATGAGATAAATGTGAAATTGTTAATGTCTTAGCTTTTAGTGAATTAGGAACAATAATAAGATATGAGAATGTTGAGCTATTGAGACATTGCTTTTTATACATCAGTACCTTTGTGTCTGGATGAATAAAATAGTTTGGGTATTTTCTTGAAAAACCTTTCTTTAGAATATCTGTGTAAATTTTTGACAATACAGGATCCTTTATTTGTTCATTTACAAAAGTATTATTAGAGATTTCTAAAAGTGGGTCTTTATTGTTCGAATCTCCAGAAATTAAGCAATTAGTGTATTGTTGTTTGATTTTGTTACAATTGTTATCATTAAAATGATTAACAACATTACTATTATCATGTACTACAGGTAGAGGTTGTTTTTCAAAAATTAATTCAGGATTAGAGTTCAAATCTTGTTGATTGTGAGTGAAGTCACATCTCGAAAAATAGTCTGCTAAAATATTTGATGAACCAGGGATGTGTTCAAAATCAAACGAATATTCTGAAATTTCCATTAACCATTTTGTGGTAAGGTCTGTTGAAAATCTAAACATGTGAAGTACTTGTAGGCTGATAAGTCAGCAATAATTGTTTGTATTTTGGGCAAAGGGTATGAAGATCCTTGAATTATTGAATTAAGCATTCTAAGGTCCATTGCAATTCTATATTTTTGTTTACCTTCTGCGTCAAGTTTTTTTTTAACTAAAAGAATGGGGCAAGCCCATTCTGAACAATTTCTTTCAATAATTCCAGCTTCTACAAGTTGATTTATTTGACTTTTAGCTTCTTGTTGTAATGATTGTGGTATTGGAAAAGGTAATGTTTTAATTGGGAATTCAGTGATGAATTTTAAATTTGGTATAACTTTGTCTGTATGCCCTAAAGTTTTCATAGATTTAGAAAAGGCTGCAAAATTTGTTAACAAAATATTCTTTAATTTCTTTTCTTGGTCTCCTTGGAGATGTTTGACATCAAAATCCAAAGGAGAGAGTTCCTTTCTTCTTAAATTTAATATTTCATCAGAAGCTTGAATGTAATTCAAAATTTGTGTAGTTGAATCAGTAACAATTTTATTGTCATTATCAATTTCTGTTTCCTGTGGAATAATTTCATCAATTTCTGTTAGGGTGCCCATTTTTGTACCTTTATTTATGTGAATACTTTCTTTAGTTAAATTTTTAACATAAATTTGAAATTGGCCTTTATTACAATTATTATCATTATCCAGTATTTTTGAAGCACTACTATTTATTACTGAATCAATACACAATATATTTGCATTATTTTCTGTATTTTCAAACAAATAGTCCCTGTCAGACAAAAAAATTGTATTCACATCTATAAATGTTTCCTCTTCAGGTTCTAAAAATATTTTCTGAGAAGCCCTAACTGTCATTTGTTTACATTTTTGGGAAAGATTTTGATTTTTTTTCTGAGTTTCAGTATTTTTCGCAACACTACAATTGTTTAAGTTTTCATCTTCTACAAATGTATTTGCAATGGGAATAATTATATCTTTAAGTTTGATACTGTTTTTATACAAGTCTATTATTACATTATTTTGTTGAATAAAGTCCCATCCAAGTATGGCCTGAAACGTTGATTCATTAGGAATGTCAACTATAAAAAACTTCTGTGAGAAAAATGTGTTATTTATTTTGAAAGAAGTTTGAATACATGAAGAGAATTGTACGTTCGAATTTACAGTCTTAATCGTTACTGGTGAAGACAAGTGTTTATAAGTTAATTTCTCTTTTAAAGATTTAAAAGTGCTTTCAGAAAGCAATGATATCGAACTCCCTGTGTCGATTAAACCGGTGATAGCATTTTTAGCTAAGTTAATTTCAATTAAGGGTAGTGTAGGTGAAATTTTATTTACATTAAAAATATATTCATTTTGAATTTCTGTAGTTTGTGTGTATTTGTTATCAGAAATATTTATTTTATTCACAGTTTGTGATGCAATTGAATTTACTTTTCTTGTACTAGATAGTTTCATAGTGTCACTTAGATTTGAGAAATCAAAATTAGGATTAGGTGCTGATGTTGTCTGGTGTAGTTGAGATGTAAGGCCATCAGCTATTCTACATCTCGATTGTAGTTTAAATGCCTATTGTCATTTCTCTTGAAAAATCTTCCTCTCGAAAAATTATTGTTTTGGGTTTGGCTTCTTTGCCATTTATAACATTTATTAGCTACATGGCCTTTACGGTTGCAAAGCTGACAAACACTATGAAAACCCTGTTGTTGTGATCCCCTAGCCTTATGTGTTTTAAAATTTTTTTTATAATCATTGTGTCGACTTCGTGCAACATGAGCATTTTGTGAATCTGATAAACTGTTTACTTCCTCTTTTTTTTCTTTTTGTCCAAACGACAAAGCATCTACTTTTTCCGTTAGTTCAATTAATTTTTCGGATAAAGTGTTGACAAATACACTATCATTTTGTTTGAGGAGAATACTTTCATTCATGTTAATCTCTTGTAATTTTTGAGCGCGATTTACAGCTAATTTATAATCCGAAATTCCCTCTTCCATTATTTTTATACGTATGTTAGATGGAATGGAGGAGATAAACCTTGTAAATTTAATATTATCAAGTGCGCTAGTGTCCGTGATCTTTTCGTAAATAATGTTTGCGAGAATGTTCAATCTGTGTGCGAAATTTTTTATGGATTCTTGAGGGAGCAAATTCAGGTTGTTAAATTCTACAAGTGCTTGAGTGGAACTCATGGGAGTAAAAAAAGTTTTAAATTCTTCCTTAAGGAAGTCTAAATCGTTTGATTTATATAACTGGGGGGATTGTGTTAAATACTTTAATGCCGCCCCAGATAATTTTCCTTTCATAACGGCAACTGCTTCTTCAGCTGATAGCCTATTAATTTTGGCATATGTGGACACTTGGTCGAAAAAAAAATCTACTAAAGATGGTTCCCCATCAAAATTCATTAACTGAATATTGACTGTTCTGGCTTTCGCCATAATTAATACTTTTGCCTAACCAACTTAAAATATTGTAAATAAATTATATAATAAATATTGTATGTGACACAAAACAAAAATTGTTAATGCCAAGCATTCTTGTTTTTTTTTTTTTTTTTTTTTTTTTTTAATTATTATTTACTTTGTTAATTAATTACTTTGGCATATAATTTTATACTATTGTATGCCATTTTTAAAACAAGAATACTTAGTTTTATATGCTCATATATTATTATCCAAAAAGAAAAGTATATGAGCATACATATGATAAATATAGTGTAAAAATATAAAAAATATTGTGAACTCAAATAAAATGTATTGAAAATGAAATATTATGAATGAAATAAACCAATATTATGAATGAAAAATGTTAGAATTTGTACCAAGCATTTCTGCTGCTCTGATTTATTTATTTATTTGTTTTAATTAAATTTTTAGTTGATATTAAAAGCAATAAAAATATTGCATGACAAATCTCAGCAAAAATACTTAGTCTCTCTATATATATGCAATAATAAAATAAATATTTGTGTTCATGCCATGAATTATAAAATAAATATTTGTGTAAAAATGTGGTGATAATTATGCACTATAAATGAGAAAAACTGTGTTTATGAAAAATAAACATATGAATAAATAAAGTTTCAAACATAGCAAGCAGTTTTGCCCAATTTATTTCAATTTGCAATTAATATCATAATTATTATTGTTATTATTTTAAATCGATAGATTCAAACTATTACCCAAAATAATCGGCAAAACTACTTAGCTAAATGTATATTTAAATATATATATAAAGTATTATGCAGTTAAAAAAATATTAAAATTGAAATTACTTCATAGTCATTTATTGAATAACTAATTTATCAGTCTCCAAATTATGAAATTTTCAAATAAAAAAATTACTTACTTTTTTTTTTTTTTTTTTTTTTTTATTATTATTATTCAATATTCATTATGACCTTACTTTTGAAAGATATTTTATTAAAAATTTACCAGAGTAGCAATGTTTATATCGTTTATCAATAGTTCTAAGACTACGATATTATCTCACAAAACTGTTTTTTTTATAATAAGAGTTACGCAGAAAACTTAGGTATTTGATACGTGCATGGCTTTTCCTCTGTACGAAATCACTAAACATTTGAAATAACCATTTTATATAAAAGTTTCACATACGTTTGGTTTTTCTCCTGTATGAATGCGTAGAAATTATTTATGAATTCTTTATGATACATTCTATAATATATTCGCTTTCCTTCATGTGAATAATGATGAAAAAGAACGGTCCATCATTGAAAGATGTCAAATCATATGATCTCAGAATGGGACGATAATAGTCACAGCATTTCCAAAGATTTCCTAAACCAGGCGCCGATCTGTTTTCTTTTTTTTTTACACTTCCCGGATACCCAGCTAGTTTCTAAAACGCCAGCTAAACGTTTTGATGACAGCCATAAAGGTCTTCGGGATTCAAAGAAATACGAGGAACTGCAAGCAAAGCCATAAAATCTCAACGAGAATAGTAGCCGAATGGGATTCTAAGTGCAGGAATATAGGCAAATGAAAGTTCTTGTTTTGCATGGCCGACAGCTCCGAGCAAATGAGATAAGCATAAAAATGTCACTGATTTCAGGATAATCTTCTCGATTTTCTCTATTCAAAGCGATTCACATTAATCATAAAGTTCTTTTAGTTGATATGTGAAAGATTCATTTTAAAAAAATGTTCGCATCGTCCCTCTTTCTATTCACTGAAAGTTCGAACTAGTTAGTGTCAATAGAATTTCGTCGACCCCGCTCTACAGAGTTCGAGAGAAGGGAAAATCCAACAGCATGATTCAGTCGCCCCCCCCCCCCCTCTCTCTCCATCGATGCATTCTCGGAAACTGGTCGTAAGCATCAAGATTATATAACGTGGATTATCCGTTTCTGAAATAAAAGTTTATTCTTTGGCCGTAAAATATACACTGCGTTTGAGAACAAATAGGATCCATTGAAAAACTTGATAATTTTTAAATTGTCTTTATTTAATATATCCTTAAGAAGTCATACAAAGACGTTCACATATAAAATATAAGTTGTAATAAAAATAATAATATAATAACAATGACCCAAGTAATTTTCGGGAAGCGACGGAGAGAGAGAGAGGGCAGCGAAAAAAACTTATGTCTACTCTAAACCGTTAAAAAGCAAAAACTGAGGGTCTACTCTTTTCGATCGCACGGGAGAACCATCTGGAAGGGGAGTCATATGACTGCATTATCATTATTTTCGCCAAAATGAAAGCCAACTTCAGTTCTTTGTTTTAGATATTATACTAATGTTAATTTTTGAATTTGTAATGACGGTTTATAATTGTATTAACCTTTTAATCGCCAATTTTTATGCCAAGCGACCTTTCGACTAGAGAAAATGACCGTTATGAACTGAAATCATTAATATTGGGTAATTTAAAATAAATTATATCCGGTGTTGCAATAATATAAATTCTGACAGTGAGTTTTCTTTTTTTATATGACTATTTGAGAACACTTTTTTTATAATTACGTTTAATGTCAGAATTTCCGTTAGATATTATTTCTTTTATTTTCTTTTTATCCCATAAAATAAAGTACTTTTCTATTTAAAAAGATAAACACTTATTTATGATTTAGATATAAAAGATATACAATTTAGATTTCTGAATGATGTGTGTTATTGTTTTATGTTAATAAATAGTGTAGGTCGTATGTATAATTAAAATTGTGTAATTTTAACGACATTTAAAAATAATTCTTTTTTTTAAATGCTTAAGAACAAATTACGTAAATATAATATTTCACTTAAAATTTAATTATTTTTTTTTATTAGAATAATGCATTCATTTATCATTAGATTTTATTTTATTTAAAAATTCAATTAAAATTTAACCAAATATATGTGAACACCTTCACATTTGGGTCATATGAACTCTACACAATATCAGTCTATGGAATATGATCATATGATACCGTTTGGACCTTTATTAGGTGGTGCTAACTGGATATTTCAACAGGACAATGCTGCTTGTCATGCATCTAAATCCACACAGGAGTGGTTTAAAAGAGGAAAATTAATGTTTTGCCAAGGCCAAGTCGAAGCCCAGACTTGAACCCCATGGAAAACCTATGGGGTATATTATCTCGCACATTTTATGCTAATAATAAACAATTTTCATCTGCCAATGAACTAGAAGTAGCCATTGTAAAAGAATGGTACAATATTTCTATAATTGAACTTAATCACCTGGTCACTTCAATGAAAAACAGAGTGTTTGATGTCATCAGGAAAAGTGGAGGACCAATATCATATTAATTTTTTATACAATTTTGTTTTTTGACAAGTGGTCTTATATTTTCTTAACAGGTTATTTTTCACTTATTTTTAATACATATTTTAATTAAACATTTATTGCATTATACCAAGTTATTGCAAACTAATTATAAAAAAAATATAAAGCAATATGTTATTTTATGTATTTAAATTATGGTTAGAATCTTTATTTTTCTTATAATTTACAAAATTAAAGTGGTCTTATAATTTCTTAACGGACTGTATTTGACAAAAATTATATTAAAACAAATTTTATATATATTTTCAATACTTTATAAACTGTAGTTCAGTAGTTATAATATGGAATTAATATAAAAGTAGCATTTGTATTTAGTGCAAGAAGGCTAAATATAAAGAAATATAAATAAAAGTTAAGGAAGAACAGGAGGAGTTAAATCAAAAGGAGTCATCAAAAGGAGTTAAATCACAAAATTTTTTAACTCATATCTTCAGAACTGTATTTCAAGGCAATTTAATACTGGTTTGTGGAAGAATACATCAATTAACTACTTTTGTAGACATTAATCTCCGAAACTCGCGTGAATACGGGCTGGGGCACCTTAGAAAGACCCTCCATGGAGGACATCTTCCTTAGGCCTAGTTCATTAGTGAAGACAATGGCTTTAACCTGAAGACACACAAATCATGCTTTGTAAGTTTGGATAATTTCGAAGCATATTATGGAAATATTAAAACCCGAATAAACTACTACGTCAGAAACGCCAAAAGAAAAATATTTGCGATGCATACAGCTGTTTCGGTAGCCTTAAGCGTACAGTCTTCAGTGCAAAAAGAATTCTGAATCTGGAGAAGTGCTCGTATATATAGGAGAGGGACCGAATTTAGTTCAACCAATAGAATTACGGGAAAGGTGGAGTGTGTGGCCAATAGGAATTTAGGAATGTTAGCTGTGTAAACAGTAGAAAAATTAAGAAAATGTGGACAGAACGTAAAATTTCCAACAATCAGACAAATAGGGAACAGCGAAATCACAATTTACAAGATTTTTAAAAATTTTATAAATATGAAAAGCTTCAAAGAAATCGAGTTCATGAATGGATTTAGGTCTGCAAATTATTTTAGCTGAATTAAACTTAAAACTATGATTTTCCTCCCAGCAATGTTTAGAAATAGCCGATTTATTGGTTTCATCGTTTCAAGTTTGCGGATGTAATTCATATATTCTTTTAGACGAAATTTAAGACTGCGATTAGTTTGGCCAATATATGATAGACCACACTGACAGGAAATACTATAAATGACCCAAGAATTATGCATATCAATGGGTTCTTTTAACTGAGAAAAGGTGAGTTTATTGGAAGACGAAAATATTATTTTAAAATCATATTGTTTGAGAATTTTAGCTATGGTTTGACTGGATTTAGGAAAATAGGGTAAAACAATATATTGGACAAACAAAACGCAGTCTTAAATTTGGTCTAAAAGAACATATGAATTACGCCCGCAAACATGAAACCAATAAATCGACTATTTCTAAACATTGCTGGGAGGAAAATCATAATTTTAAATTTAATTCAGCTAAAATTATTTACAGACCTAAATCCATTCATGAACTCGATTTCTTTTAAGCTTTTCGTATTTATAAAAAATTTAAAAACCTTGTAAATTATGATTTCGTTGTTCCCTATTTGTCTGTTTTTTAGAAATTTTACATTCAGTCCACATTTTCTTAATTTTTCTACTGTTTACACAGCTAACATTTCTAAATTCCTATTGGCCACACACCCCACCTTTCCCGTAATCCTATTGGTTGAACTAAATTCGGTATCTCTCCTATTTATACGAGCGCATCTCCAGATTCAGAATTCTTTTTGCACTGAAGACGGTATGCTTAAGGCTACCGAAACAGATGTATGCATCGCAAATCTTTTTCTTTTGGCGTTTCTGACGTAGTAGTTTATTCGGGTTTTAATATTCCAACGCCAAGTCTCCTGTTATTATGGAAATAGTTTCCCGTCTGCGCCGTTTCCAGATATACATTCAAATTTAAAAAGCATTTTCATACTAGCCTTCCGATATATTTAGCTTGGTACACACCTATTTAATGTTGAAACTCGTATTTCTTAAATAATGAAAATGAAAATTTCAGTTTGGCAGAGCAAGCAGAGCAATAAATTTTAAAATTATATCATACTTAATCATATATTTTATATGATAATCTAAACAAATATACTATTCCCTCCATAGGCACTTTTTTTTTTTTTTTTTTAACAATTTCTACAAAACTTTAATAACGGGCAAATAGACATTATATGAAAATGGCCAAATCTTGTTCAGAATCTCTCATAATGCGTAAAAACATGAAAAGTGGAGATAAAAAAAGTTTTTGGCATATAATATTTTTTCTTATTTATATAGAAGAAACAAAAACAAAGCGTTTTTGAATTAATTTTTCCCCATTGTTCAGCTATTCGTTATTTTGCTTATACTAACTATAGTAAAATACTCTTTTAATTAAATTTGTACCTGTACTGATAAGCCGCAGAAGGAAAATCCCTGGCGCCATCTGCGCATGGGTGAAAAGGGCTGGTCCATTTATAAAATAGGAATGTCCGTAGTACCTAGGGATGTGTTTGTTTATGGGTATGAAAAAATTATAAGCTCACTGATTGCATTTCTTTTCCTTCTTTGAACTGATTCTTGAATATGTGGTTAGATAAATATTTTAAGATTAATTAAAAGACAGAAAACCTGATAATATTATAAAGGGTTAATTTTAGGTTTCAATAGAAATATTACTCATTTAAAATAAAAATAAAAGCTTTGTCAGTATTTTGAAATTTTGAAGTGTGTAACACTAATTTAAAAATATTTACAAACTAGTATATAACCCCGTCAAAAATGACGGAATGTGAAATCAATTATGGTTGTGAATCAATGAATGCTTTTCCAGCTTCGCTGGTCACTATATTTAAAGGGGACTAATGTGCAAGTTGTACCTGACGGGACTAATGTGAAAGTTGTACCTCACTGGACTAATGTGCAAGTTGCACCGAACGAACAAACTATATAAAATGACACTATTTAAAATTGGATATTGCTTTAAATATTTGACACTTACCTTCATTTTTATATTTATTATCAAAATTCTTGAAGAAATAATTACAATTCTTCAAACAATAACTTCTCCTTCTAATGCTTCTTTATCGCTAAACTTAATGACATTATGTACAATACGCTTCGATTCACTACGGAGAGGTTTAATCCAAGATCTCGTACCAGATGAATGATTTATTTGTTCCAATATAAACAAACTGTTATACAGAAAGAAATAATAGAAAACAAAGCAGGAGTATTAATGATTCTACTCATAACAAAAGAAACAAGAATAATAGACAAATTTACCCTCTCTCTTCCTTCTTCCTTTTCTGTGTCTCCCAGCGAGTGAGTGGAATCGTCCTGGCACTTTGCCAACTAGGGATCAATCGTCCGCGGCCGGACAGTAATAATCTATTATAGGTTTTAAGAAAACTTGGCATGTTTTAACTTGGCTCACTGAATGTTTCATATGAAAGCTTTTATTTCCATTAATATTCTAATTAAAAATCTTACCTGAGCTTCTTAATTTGACAATAGCACTTTCTAGTAGGTCCCCTCTCTCCTTCTGTGGAGTTCCAGTCAGAACTTCTTGTACGACTAAATTCTTCTTTTTCCGTTGGCCTGTGTTTTAAAAAGCGGCACCACTTTCGAATTGGCCTGTTGCAAATACACGACTGTAAATTATTGAAAATTTCAACAATTTCCTGGTGGTTTGCGCAGGCCTGATTATCATAATTTGAGAATTTGAGAATTTTATCCAATTTTACTTGAATACTTTTGTTCAAGTAAGTTTTGCTTAGGACCGTGGTTGCTTTACCAAATTTTGCATGTGAAATATGCTATTTTATTTTTAATTTTCCGTTTGGACAATCCTATATGTAACTCAAAGTGCTATGGTAAAATTAAGCTCAAGTGAGGTTTTTAATTAGTATATTAATGTTAATGAAATCCCTTTTTTTTTTTTTAGATAACTAAGCTTATATATGCATTTAATATTTATAAATTAAATTAAACTAGGTTTTTTTCAATTTATTCAGACAACAATTCTGATTGTTTTTGATATACTTTTTACGGATATAAAATCATTAAATTATGTTGCCTTAGCTTGCATTTTTTCTTGAATTCATGATAAAACCTGCTTAAATAATTAGGGATGGATTTTGCAATGTTTTAAACCATATATATATATATATATATATATATATATATATAATAATAAATTAAAATAAATTAAAAAAAAAAAATAAATAAAATATTAAAAATTATCTAAATCTCTCTCTCTCTCTCTCTCTCTCTCTCTCTCTCTCTCTCGAGCAAATTTTTGCATAAGCGTGCACTTTTTATTTTTTTTCTTAAAAACTATCTAATAAATTTCAAAATCCATCCTAATTTTTTTTTTTAAGTACGTCCTAATGGACATCCAAAATAATATTAATTCTTTTCATAAATATTTGCAGAAGTTTTAGAATTTTGAAGATCATGAATTCATAAAAAAATATTAACTGTGAAAATGTAGTTTCAAGATTTCAAACCTGTAAATTTAAATGAAAAACTCTAAGAATTGTTTCAAGAATATATATTTTATTGAACAAACCTAATGTAGTTCAACTTATAAATATTAAATGGACGTATAAGTTTTTATATGAAATGTTCAGTAGTACCAAGTCAAAGGTACAGTCTCCCTTTAATTAGGGCCTGAATAGCAGGGGGCCTAAAACTAGCTCTAAAAATGCCTCCCCCCCCCCTAAAAGAGGCAAAAAATGGTATCATGAAATGCAAAATTCTGTCATTTTAGTCCCATGTACAGGTATATGTACAGATAAAGGCAACTTTGCAGTTTGGTGCACATTGTGAAAGAAAGGGAGGGGGGGGGGGGCTTCGAAAGTATGTGTGCCCCGGGCCTCACATGAAGTTAATCAGGAACTGTCCTTAATAACTCATTTATCTCTTATAATATATATAAAATGCACTTGAGTAAATTGTTTCACATATCTCTATACATTACCTTTCTAATCAGAATGTTCAGAACGCATTTGTATTTTGAGAATCTTTTATTATGGTAATGAGAAACACATTTTTATGAAACATTTTTTCTGTATAAATGGTTCTCAAAAATAAGCTATTCCTGCAAATGCGCGCGCGTTATCTCTCTCTCTCTCTGTTTATAATTTCCTCTTTCTAAAATAAATAACAAAATCCTTCTCTACGCTAACTGAGAAAATTAAAAAGAAACAGAAAAAGTTTCAAAAGTGTTTTTCCATCACATGCTCCAACAACTTATTTGATTTGTAAATAAATGTTTACAATGCAGATGTTTTTACGACTAAAGCATGTAAAAATGTAATTGAAATATTAATTATGATTCAAAATAAATCGTAAATCTTTTGTATATATGCATGACTTTCTCATTACAAAGGGTATATATATATATATATATATATATATAAAAAAAAAAAAACTGTAAATAATAATAATAATAAGTCAGAAAGGCTGTTCTTTACAATAGTTGTCAAAAATATCTGTTAAAAAAAGCAGAAGTTAACAAAGAAATATATTATCAAGTTCTAGGCTTGAAAGTGAAAAAGTAATTTTGTGATTTATATATTTACCTGTGTCACCACGTATTTAAGGAACCTTTTTACACGGTCTTAAAATATTCGTTAAATCACATTTTCAATTTCAACTTTAGTAGAGTTGTATTGAAAAGTTTCTGCCTTTTCAATTTTTTTTTTTTTTTAGAAAATCAATTTCTAATTTGTTTTTGAGTATTTTAAGAACAGGATGAAAAAGAAAAACATTGTTCAGAGTCAAAACTAAAATAGAATAAAATGATACTTTTAAAAAATTAAAGAACACGCTTTTATAGAAATGTGAACTAAAAAGCACAAAATATTTATCTTAGTATTAAAATGCAGGGTAAGAGAAAGTCGTGTGAGTGACACACCATAATATTTACATACATTTAAACTTTTAATTAAAATAATTTAGAATTAAACAAAAACCAATTTAAAAAAATCTCCCCTGACTGAGCTCGAACGTTAGACCTTTAGGTTCGTAGCCCGGAGCTTTACCTCTCAGCCACAGCGTTCGCGTAGGGAAATTTTTTTTATAGAATATAGATTTTTTGTTTGCTCCCAGAGCGGTTACAAACATACATGCAAACATACATACAGGTGAAGCTAATAAAAGCGTGTTAAGAAATATCTAACAACAACTTATTGAATTCTAATTCATTTTTACCTCCTTTAAATAAAAACGATACGAAAAACTTAAACAACCATTTGTCGTATTTAAAAAAGATATTTAAATTGTAAATTATTTGTTTAAGATATTTATTTAATGAAACGTGTATTTACGAATTCAAATCCACTTTTATTATACAGATTAAATCGAGGGGTATTATAACTAATTTCGTTTGTGTTACCTCTTTTTCAACATTTTCCAACAAAATTTATAAGTATTTATGACTTCTATCCATTTATCTGTGTCTCCGCTTGAATCTTTGTTTGTTTGTATTCTAATTTCTGTATAAATTTTCAGAAAATTAAAAAAAACTCATGTTTGATTCTTCGGTGAAAATTGTCTTTTTTCCACAGAATTTCGATACGATTAACACAATTATTGGTATATAGCGTGGAACAATCAGATTCATAAACATATTAGGAGATATAAGAGGAATTTGCTGGGAGTTTACTTTCTGTTTTTTTTTTTTTTTTTTTAACACTTTTCCCGGTAAAGATTAAAATAATAATAATAATTTTGCTTCTGATATCTGTCTATATATTTTGACTCTTATCATATAAATATTTTTAGAAAAAGCTTAAATAGTACCTAAATTTGAGTTGGAATGCTTCCTATTGAAAATGGTATAAATAACAACATTGTTTTAAAAAGAGAAAACCACAAAAGAATTCAGATATATTAAAGTCTGTGAAAGGTATATCTTTTATGAAGCATTTATTACGCAATGTATAATTTTGCATTACGCAAAAAATAAACGAAATCATTATATATTAAATAAAATCACAAAATCATATTGCTATAGAAAGTGGTATGATTAATATTGGTGGTCCTTTCACAGGGCTACACAAGAATATTCGAATGCATAGGGCAATTTTTTGGAAATGAATTTTTATTTATGCTGTACAGTACGTTACAATGAGATTGAAAAGTAATTTTTATAAATGCTATAACGGTTTAGATGTGCAGTTGGAAAATGATTTTATGTGTGCAATCAGCATGAATACTATTTCTTCTTTTTTCTTTCTTTTTTCTTTATTTATTATCCTTATTATCATTAAAATTATATGTCATTTCTGAATTTTTTATATGTTTTTTGTTTAAAATACATTTCAGATTTTATAAAAAATCTTTAATTTGATAAAATGCTCTTTGACTAATGAATTTCAATTATTAAAATAGATAATAAAAGTTGATTTGTTAGAAATAAATAAGAAATTATCTGTTGCGTAACTCACACAACATTCTGTTACCCAGCATTTCATTACTATGAAGATAGATTGCAAATTAAGTCGTAAGATAAGTAAAGTAACATAATAAATTTCAGTCTACTTTAAAAGTAACCTAAAATATATTAGGTTGAGTCAAAAGTTTTGTTTGTTTTCTAATTATTTATTAAAAGTTAAACCAAATATAACAATTATAAAATATTTTCATTAACATATTCACCATTACTTTCAATAACCATTTTCCAGCATGACTGCAACATTGAAATTCCACGGTTGTAAAAAGCCGCTATTTTTTGAACGAAAAAGTCGGCAATGCCTTGTCGTAAGTCGCATTCGTTGTTGAAGTGACGCCCATGCATAAAGGGCTCTAGCGACCTGAACAAATGATAATCGATAGCGGCAATGTCGGGGGGAGCGAGAAATTCCCAGCCCAACTCTTTCAGCTTCTAAGGCATCTGGTTTGAAACATGTGGTTTTGCATTGCGTTGTTGAAAGAAACCTCGAGCTGAATTAATGCCTTTTTCGACGAATTTCTATTAAACGTGGTCCAATTCAGTGCAATAGACATCTGAGTTCATAGTTTGTCCTTGGGAAAAAGATCCCTATGCCATACTAAACTCCTGTCGCCATACTAAAAACGTAAAAAAGTGCCTATTTTGGATGCATCTCAAGTTGAGCCGTCCTAACTCCAACCTGATGTGGTCTGAGCCATTGACATTCTGCTATTTGTTGTAGTATAGTGCCCACTTCTCATCACAGGTACGAATTCGACGCCATCCACCTCGGCTAAACTTTCGCAGCTATGATTGACAGACGTATTTTCGCTGATTCTTTTGATTTTCGTTGAGCTCATGCGGTAAGATTTGGTCACCTAATCTTCTAGCGAATTTTGTGCAGGTGTCGATCGACAGTTGACAAAACCATGCGCGATTATCAAAAATCTCAAGACCGGAAACTAATAAATAAGCAGATTCATAAAAGAACACTCTCACTCTGCCAGAAAGAACTGAAATAAATTTTATTTTAATTTGTACTTTCTATTTGTACTTACAGTAAAAAATTATATACATACATAAAAACATTTTATACCCTTAGAAGTAGACGAAATGATAGGTTTGACACAGGAATAATTTTTAATATTAAAAGTTCATAGTGTCTAAATGAATCTCAGATATGTCAAATATTAGTTTCAGTGTTGTTGCAGAATGCAAATTAACACATATTGAAAATAAAAGAAAGAATTTAGAATAAAACTACCTGATTAATAGGAGTTGATTTGGATATCAGGTGAGGCTCTACATCTACTAGTATCCGACATATTTTAGCTGTGGGCTTTAAAGCAGATCTTTCAAGATGTTTGGCATTTTCCTGTTAGAAGTTTATCGTCGAACTTAAAATGCGTGCTTAAGGGCTTGCATCCGGAAATGAAGATTTCTATTCAACATGGCCGCCCAAGTTCTAAGAAAAAATTGGGGTTGGCCTAACTTTAAAAACTGACAGCCAAGAGCTCCAATCAGTGAATAGTAGAATTCCCCTATTAGTTGAAAAATTATCTTCTTGACTACCTTAATTATTTTGACACTTCCTCTCCTAGCTGTGGGGTGACAGAGGTGATAAGAGACAGTTTCCCACCTGTATTCAATTATCTACAAGAACGCCGCTAAAAAAATATACAAACTATCGCATCGCTCAGTGAAATATTTTGTGAAACGTAAATCACTAAAATAAATAGATTTAAGATTTAAATTCTAATGTCAAGAAATTTAATGTTATTAAATGAATAAATGAAAATTCTTTACACAAAATGTTTCGGAACAGAAGAAAATATTTTTTTAATTATAAATACATGCATAAAATATATGAATATTATAAAAAAATGTTTATTGAATTATTTATACTACATGTATAGTTTCAGACAGTACATAAAATAGCTCTCTCTCTTGTCGAAAGATTCAAACCCACGTTAGTGTGTTTAAAAAAATAGTGGTTGATTTTTTTTTTTTTTTTTTTTTTTTTTTTTTTTAAGTTTTAATAGGAAATATGTTTACTCAAAAGTTTTTTTTAAATTCTAACTATTTACTTTCTTTCACGTATACACAGGGTAAAGAAAGTATTGTTTTTGGGTCAAATTTTCGAAATTGATTTTTTTTTTTCTTTATTATATAATTATACGTTTTGAAATCCTCTGAATTGGAAAATGTTTTTAGCGGTTGGTTTGTGTGTGTATCTGTCTGTTATCAGCATATATCAAGAACAAATAATAGCAGAAAGTCCAAACTTGGTATTTTAAATGGGTTTCATATAAATATGCTACACTAAATTTTTTCCTTGAGACAAAGCAAATGGTTCACGTACAGGAATATCCAAGAGAATTCAAATACATGATGTTTATGGGGTTCAAAGTTCAAATAAATTATGTTCTGATAAGTACAATTTAACATCAATAGGCTGATTAAACAAAAGTGAGTAACATTTTTTTTTAAATGCATAAAAGCATGTTTTGTGTAGATTGTGGTATGGAAATCATTCATCATTCGTTTACAGAGCTCCAAAGTATTTGGATATATTGAGGCTATACTTGGAAATTGCTGGAATTATAACTAATTTTGTGTTAGAAGTTTTTCAAGTAAGAATATATTTAAATACACAACATTGTTTATCGACAATATGCAGAGCTACCCAAAATTAAGCTAAACGCTCTTTTGTATTGAATGTAATTGATGGAAGTGCTTTGCTATATTTTATTATGCCGACGAACACTTGCTCACGAAGCAAAATTAATTTTTCATATCCATACTGTATGTAAACGAATTACTTTTAGTAGTTTTATTCTCAACTCTAGTGTTTTTTTTTTTTTTTTTCATAATATCACATTTTGAGGTTCCCTGATTATAAAAGTCCATTATTTAGCGGTTGATCTGTATATATATCTGTTATCAGAATAACATAAAAACAGATAACTGCAGGAAATTCAAAAGTGGTATTTTGAAGTTCGTATTAGGTTGCCACTTAAAATTTTGAGCAAGGTTGACAAGTTTGAAGTCAAATTAGTAACAGCCTTGATTATTATTCATTTGTTTATTTTTACAATTATGCATTATAAATAAGTGGGTTTGATGGAGGAGGGGAGTATCCCTCTTACAAAGAAATACATGTGAAATAAAACTGTTCCATATGTTCTAAAAATGTTCCGCAATTTTAGATTTTTTTTAAGTACATTATTTTTATTATCTTATGCTATTGATCTTAAAACTTAATATGCAATATATATATATATATATATATATATATATATATAATGAAAACCTTTTTAAAATTTTTCAGTAAATATTCAATATGATTTTCTTTCATTATTTTATTACAATATGACATTTTCCTGTTCCTCCCTTAAAATTTTAGTCTTGAGTCTAAACAGTTTTAAGATTTAATTAAGTAGAATTACAGTTCAAGGAAAAATTTTATTTATTTATTTATTTATTTTTTGGGTCTAATTTTAATGTAATTTTCGAATTTTGATGGAATATAATCCGACACACGCAGAGCTGCAAATACTTTAATTAAGAAAACGTTAAAAAGTAAAAAGTAAAATAATACGTTCATTTCCTGATATTTTAACTGTGGATCTATGATATATAACACCCGTGAAGTTGGAATATTTATAAGGCTTTTAGTTTAGAACCTCATCCCCCACCGCCCTTATTATTTCCCAAAATAATTTACATCTCTGCAGAAAGGAAAAGCAATAAATTATAAAACATTTAGGATAACAAAATTAATAATTTCAATAATTTTCTACTTGCAACTTTAAGTAAAATCAATCCTATGCAGAGGTCCCCTCCTAGGTGATTCTAAACTGCCCTGTTTTCTGCAATTCTAAATTCTGCTCTTCCAAACTTCACAATTTCATCGCTCCAACGGCACTATTATATATTTCCTAACCCATAGTTTTATTTTTCATTCCTTTATTTAATTATTTTTAACAAATTATTATTATTTTAAAGTTATGTCCAGACATTACAATTTACAATTTTTTAAAGTCATAAAATTAGTTAAATAAATAAATAAAAAAAATCTTTATGATATTAAAGAAAAAACTTCAAATCAGACTCTTTCTACCGTCTATGTCTCTATGATGGGTTGGTTTGTCTGCTGTTTGACACCGATATAACAAACAAAATCAAATTTGTCAAATCAAATCAAAAATATTTTATCAATTTCACCCACGATAGCTAATTCTTTCAGCACAAAAATGCTGGAAAATCTTTCTTTATCTATGCATATTTTTAATTTATTTTAGTAACTTCCTTTTATATAAAAATCAACCTCTGACTCTTTTTATTTTACAATATATATAAATGTCATAGTAATGGGGAAAATATTTTATAAATTATGAATGATGCATGGGTTCTGAAACAGAATTTGTTTTGTTTAATCTGTCTCTCTTCCCCCCCCCCCCTTCCCCTCGTAAAAACAAAAATGTTTTGCTATTGTTCGTATTTAGAAGTATTTTACAAGAAACAATTAAGAAAAGTGCCCTTTCTTCCGGTATCTTTTTTTCCGCGATCCGGAAAAAAGGGCACTTTTCTTAATTTGCGAGTCGAAAAAGTGCCCTTTTTTCCCCCAGGTGCCCCTTTTTCCGGGATTCGCATAAACTTGCACCCATTTGGCGCAACTTTTGTGACAACGATTTATACATACGACATAACAGCATACTGCGAATATCCCATTCGAAGCACAGTATAAATATACAAAGAAAAAATTCGCTTATTCGATTTTCATTGAATTACTAATTTAATTAACACATTTTCTTGAATAGCAACCCTACCACTAACCAAAAGATTTACTCTCTAAACTATGAGAAGTGTTTGGTTCGATTCAAGGCAGCACTCGGCAGCCTAGCACTAGGAGTTTTCCATCATTTTCTCCAAAACACACGTTAATATGGATTAGGACCCCTTAAAAAGATTCTCGCAGAATCCATTCCACCTAGACTTTTTCTAAATTAATAATAATAATAATGAATACGAATTATAATAGCTTTAATTATAATAGCTTTAATTTTACAGCAAATGCAATACAGGTTTCAGATTCTCTGTTTTAGGTTGGGACATCATAATTACAACACTATACTATAATAAAAAATTTAATAAAAATTAATATCCATAATTTGAAATGGACACAAAATGAAAATAAGATATTTATTCCGTTAGAATTTTATGCTTTTGTATTGTTATTATTATTATTTTGCCGGAGATTTGCATTATTTATATCATTTTTAATAGAAAACGTGCCATAGCTACCTTGAATAACATATATCAGTTTCAAAGCATTCTACAAAAAAAAAAAAAAAAAATAATAATAATAATAATAATAATAATAATAATAATAAATAAATAAATAAAAAATAAATCAATAAAAAAATAAAAATAACGGAATGTTGAAAACAAAGAAAAAAAAAAAAAAAATCTGGTGTGTCACTCACACGACTTTCTCTTACCCTGAACTTTAATACTATAAATATAGGTTGGAGATTAAGAGGTAAGATAACGATATTATGTAAACCTATTTTAAACAATTCAAATTAGGCTTCGGAAGAGTTTTGTATGATAATTAATTCTGTGTGAGGGGGGCTGCCGCCCCCTTCAACCCCCCGTTTCATTAACGCACCTACATTTATGTAGAATTTAATTCGGTTATTAAAAAATAATTCTCTTTTTTAAAAATAATTCATTAAAATTATTATTTAAAAAAATTATCTTTTATAATAATGCAGACGATTTCCATATTAGAGAAGTAGTATGACACTAAATATCCAAAAAAGTCCATTTTATTCTCAAAAAAAAAAAAAAAAAAAAAAAAAAAGATTTTTTTTGTAAGTTTTTTTTTTTCGTTAAAAGTGAAAAAAATCGATAACTTTGTTTTAAATTATCGCAAATTGGCGAGCTCTTTTGAAAGATACGCATCATGAAAATTTACTCCCCTCGAGGGTGGACTTCCCTCCCAGTGGTGGTATTTACTCCATTTTATACAGGAAACATCCGATAGTAAACTTGTATAACATATTTCAATTTCATTAAGATTTGTGTACAGTAAGGGTATGGAAATATGGTTTATAGAAATGCCTCTCATAGAACACAATGCTTTGAAATATTTTAGGGGGTCCCTGTACACAAATTAGTAGAGGTGTAAACTCCATATTCAACAGGGAACATCCGATAGTGAACTTGTATAACATATTTCAATTTCATTAAGATTTTTGTACCCTAAAAGTAACCCTAAAAGTAAGGGTATGAAAATAGGGTTTATAGAAATGCCTGTCATAGAACGCAATGCTTTGAAATATTTTAGGGGGGTCCCTGTACACAAATCAGTAGAGGTATAAGCTTTTTTTTTTTCGTTAAAAGTAAAAAAAAGAAAAAAATCGATAACTTTGTTTTGAATTATCGCAGATCGATGGTTCAACCATTCGTTTTAAAGGTATTGGCGAGCTCTTTTGAAAGATACCCATCATGAAAATTTACTCCCCTCGACGGGGGACTCCCCCCCCAGTGGGGGAGGCGAGGCTCCTACATACACAATTTTTTTTTCCCAGTTGACTATCTCTATTACAAAATATATATATATTCGTTTCATTTGGTTTAGTGCAGTCTATAGACGTTAAACTCTACTTACCTGCAATTTCCCCATAGACGTAATGTATTAGAATTCTCTTGATTGTCCCTGTACACGAACCATTTGCTTGATCTTAACGAAAAGCTTACTGTAGCATCCCTATATGATACACATTTAGAATACCAAGTTTGAACTTTCTGCCATAATTTGTTTTTGAGATATGCTGATAACAGACAGACACACAGACACACACACAGACACACAGACCATTTGCTAAAAACACGATTTTCTTATTCAGGGGACCTCAAAACGTGTAAATATAACAAAATCTCGCGTTCGAAAATTTGACCCAAAAACAATACTTTCTCTACCTTATGGGTAAGAGAAAGTAAAAAAGAGGAGAAGCATTGAAAGTTACAAATACTTCCATTACAAATAATAATAATAATAATAATAAATAATAATGACATGTTAATTTTTTAATATTCTTATTTTTGAACATAATAAGAAACAAAGCTAAGTTACGGTTTAATATTAACAAGACCTAAATCACAACCCCTATCATACTAAAATACTTTGTATGTGCACGGCAATAGAACAGACTTTTTCAAACTCTAAAACCTAAAAATACTTTAATTGAAAAAAATATCAGCAAAAAAATTGAAATTTAAGAAATAAAATAGTATATTGATTTCAAAATATTTATATTCATAATCTAACTATTTTGTATCGTGACTGAAATTTGGAATTTTCTTTGAAAAAGGAAAACATAGAATAAAGTTTTATATTCAACTATAATATTAAAAAGGAAAGAATTTTGTTTATAAATTTTATCCTTCATATATATATTGCCCTTCGCACAGATACATTCATTAGTATGATAGATAGTCCCTAATTAGACGAAAAATAAACAGATGAAAAAATTGCCACAACACACAAAAGCCAATTTGGTCAGTATTATATATATATATATATATAATATATATATATATGCGCACATTTTAAACTACAAGTATGAATATTGGCAAAAGCATTTGTTAATTACTCTCTGTACATTTGTTTTTATTAAGATATCAAACAAAATAAAACTGCTGTACAAATAAATAGGAAAAAGAATTCAAAACTATACACAAATAAACTTTTATTGACAAAAACAACATTGCAAAATATCAGACAAATTTAGTAATTTTTAATTTGATTGGTGAATCAATTATTATTTCTGATTTCTATGTGCCTTCTCTCATTTGTCTATTATTCAATCAGATAATATGTTTAATTACACAGGCATACAAAAATGAAGTTTACAAAATTTGATTTGATGATTTCAGCTGATCTTTATGTTTTTTGATATGCTGAAACCGAAAATGCAGCCCATTTTTCTCTATCACGTATTGATTTTTGTCAATACAGGGTGTTTACCGACACGATTTCTTATATATACCAACATAACAATCGGTTTGTTGGTTGGTTGATATGGTTTTAAGTCGCACTAGGGCTTCACAATTTCAACAATAGGCCTCTATGATTAATTAATCATGGAGAAATACTATAAAACTTATTATATAATTATATTGGTGGAAGAGTAATGGAAGAAATTGTACCCTGTTTTGACAAAAATCTATACGTGATAGAGACAAACTGGCTTCACTTTCGGTTTCAGAAAACCACAAAACATAAATATCAGCCAAAATTATAAAATCAAAATTTTACATGTCGGCCTGTGTTATCTCCCGTGGATAATTTTTAAGTTTAACATCAAATGAGTTTTCAGATACATTTTTCGTTGCTGTAACATATTTTATATTGGTATTTGACAAATGAATTTATCGTTTTCTTGCTTTCAGTTGTATTTCTTTCATTATTTACATATACTATATATACATAAATATACACACACAAATAAATATATGATGTAAAATAAGGGCATGACAAGGTACTATAAAAACTGAAAAATATATAAATAAATAAAAATAAATTGGAAATTAAAAGCCAAATTACATTTTCTGCATTAAATTTGTTGCATTCATTTTCTTATTTAATCAAATAAATTATCACATTTTTCTAATTAAAAAATCAATAACAATGAACGTATTTGCATTTGCAAAACAAAGATATCAAAGGGTAGTATTTAAACTCAGGAAAGTAAAATAAACAAGAACCGAAAACTGAAAACTATGTACACTCTAGGAACAAAATAAAAACGTTCTCTATAATAATAGCCATATTTTTTCAGCGGTTACGCTGAGAACTAACATTATAGCTGCAATAAAACATCGAAATAAATACAGTAAAATTTTACCCATGGCCTTCAAAAAACAAAAAGGTTAATTTGACAGAAAACAAATACCATCACTTTTGCAACATTGTGTTGAGAAAATTGAAAACAAACCTTTATCCATAATTAGAAATAAATAATAAGAAAAGTAAATTAAGAATTTATTTCATGGTTTAGTTTAAATTAACCGAATTTACTTTTTTTTTTTTTCCCAGGAGCAGCTTTAGTATAAGATCTCCTTGACGAATTCGGCTAGTCACGCATAATCGTTATAAATAAATCACATAATATCGCAAAAAATTAATAAAACGAAAACAATCATCACGTAATTTTTTCTAAACTGCTCGAAACAGCTTATCTTTTACTTCATTAATGATCATTTGAAACATATTTTATAAAGAAAACTAACTTTTTTCTTCTTTTTTTACTGAATACATTATTGTTATTGTTATTATTACTATTATTTATAAAACATTTGTTATCTTACAAACTGTTCGTCAGTCATAACCTACTTTATTTTCGCGGCAGATATTTTAGTCTATGTGAGTATTGACAATATAAATAAATTTTTAAATGGCGTAAAATTAGTGAAATAAAAACAATAGTCATATAAATTATCTATTTCCAACGTATCTAAGTCATGATTAAAAAACAAAAACATATTAAATAAAATAAATGAATAATAATATAATACGCCAAAACATCGACAAAAAAAAAAAAAAAAAAAAAAATCAAAAGTACGGGCTATGAAACCTCCTATCTGTTGATGTGAGATTTCATAGCAGCTTCAAGCTTTTTGAAGTGAAAACTTCTTTAGGCGCATTGAGCACTTTTTGGGTGAGCAAAAATCATGGAAATCGCGTCATCGTCAGCGAACACTTTGAAATTCTGCAGGCGTTCGTTGCCGTTGTATATATATATGTTTGTATGTATTATCATTACTATTATTATTATTTTATTTTTATTTTTCGCGTGTAAATGAATTTATGCCAAGGACAAAATAAATTAATTAAATTAATTAATAAACTCATAAGTTCATTTATTTATTTATTATTATTATTTATTTATTTATTTTTATATTTTTAATTAAATATTTAATAATTCTAAAACTATTACAGGGATTTTATTTAATGTCTTTTAATTAATTGAAATAATTTTATTTAAATGCTCAATTCTGAGTCCTTGAGTTATTTCGCATCTTTTTGCGTTCAGATTTCGTAAAGAGGTAGTCGGAGACACAAACATTTTTTTTTTTTTTTTTTTTTTTTTTTTTTTTTTGTAATATATATAAAAAAAAAATTAGATTTTTAAGCAAAGAGTTCTCTCTCTCTCTCTCTCTTTTTTTTTTTTCTTTAATGCATTTGGACTCTGAAAAAGAAAAATTCTGTGTGGACCCAGAAAGTATGTTTTAACGACACCATTATCCCCCTTCCCCTTTCGACATGAACGATATCATCAATCAATCTTAATGACTTCCCGTAAGTTTCACGGGGCGTTTCCGATGGGAGGCGGAGAAATCTGCTGAAATTGAGGTTTTTCAATTTAAAAATTAAAGTTTCTTATATTCTCATTAATAGAGATTTAAATAAAACAATTTATAAAAACATTAATAAAAAGCTTGGTTTTCTTGAGAAAGCGACACGCTATACAGATTTCAGATATTGCAATTTGTTGATAAGTTAGAGGCTAGTAAAGCAACACAAGTGTATTTTTCGCATTTTACAGCTTAAAAATAAAGAGTTAAAAATTAAATATAACAGTTTTTGTTTCACGGGTCTTCAGTGTATGGTTGTGAATTTTCTGATTGTGAAAACAGAATTAAAAAAAATCATTAGGTAATGTGTAATTCTATAAACAAATTTCGCCATAGAATAACACAGGCTTTGGATGACCTTGACGATCCGTGATGCTCGCTCCGCATCAGGGACAAAGTAGTGTCCTCTAGTGTTGAAAGGATGATACGGTCGGTAAATGTAGAATGACTTTTCTGAATCTGGTGTTACGAAAGCAACCTCTATTTGAATTAGATAAACAGGGACAATTTTTAATGAGGGATCCAAATCTTGTGTGGGTTTTACCATGAAGAGAAAGCACCAGCAGTAGTGAATTTGAAGTACGGTGCCGTTTCAGTCCGGTCAGCCTGAAGTATTTTAATGGTGGAGCGTGACCAATGTGATTTTTGTGTCGTTTAGACCTCTTAAAAAAAAAAAAAAAAAAAAAGAGTTTGTGACCGATGAATCTTTACGTTTGAGGGGTTTTGTATTATATGATAAACTTTCAGACACGGCAGTCAATTTTGTACTTTTCTCCCACCATCATTTTTTTTTTTTTTTTTTTTTTTTTTTATAAATGAAGTTGCAAGATGTGTTTATTTAAACTTACAAAATTTCTTCACACATCATAAAATTAATGAAAGCGGTTTCGAATGGACGCGTCCCTTTTTCTTAAGGTTAAAAAAAACGCATATTACTACCTTGGACGCAAAAGAAAGACATATATTGCTTTGGTCTCCAATGTGTTGATGCAAATGTTTCCCATTTTGAGTGCATGAATTTCTCATTGTTTGATACTAAATCTTTAAAGTATGTACTACGCCTGTTTTTCCAATCGTCAAACAAGTTCCCTAGTTGCTCAAATTTTGTTTTTGTTTCCGCAAATAAAGTGTTAACTTCCACCATAGAGAGAACTTTGACGCATGCATATTGGTAATGTTGCCAACGTATTATCTGTTTCTGAAGAGGCCATAAAAATTATGACGGAAAGCTTTGTATTTTTAACATGTAATTTAAATCGTACACATAACTTTATTTATTTATTTATTTATTTATTTATTTATTTATTTTTTAAGTGTACTAAAGTGTATTTTAAAAGTTAATAAGTCAGTTTAGTTTTGTTAAGTAAGGATGGTTTTAAACTAACTGTTGATGCTTCTCTTTCAGGACATGATTCTATTTTGGATATATCTTCAATGTTTTTAACCACTTCACTGTCCACTGTGTGGAAGGCTAAATTTCCCCCGAGTTATCTCGGGATAGCTGGTGAAGTGGTAAATATAAAGAATTTTATTTCCAAATAGAGTTACAAACTTCTTATTAATATCTTTTTTGAAAATTTTATTATCAATTATTTCATTTTCAAAAGTAACAGACAAGTTATTTCGCTGAATAATTTCTTCAAGGCTTATTTCATTTCTGATGCTAATAAACTATTTAATAGTCATATTTTATCTTGAAAATTTTGTTAATTTTACCCTTTTATATTTTATCAGTTTTTGAAAAATTTTCCAATGCATCCGCTAAAAAAAACTTCAATTTCACTATCGTATTTAGAACTTTTAGAAACTTTAATATAACTTTTATTTTTATCTGCGGGGTATGCACTATTATCTCAATTTGAAAAAAATTCTGTTTGATATAAAAGCGGTTCACAGGACTAATGTAAATATTTGAAGATTAATTGAGTGCATTTCTAGTGCAAAAGTCTTCTATTTCTAGCTTTACTTCATTTATTTCTGAGCCTAATACGTTAGTAACTATTATTATTTCTACACTGTTAAAAATGGTTTCTTAAAAGTGAGCTAAAGTGTCTCAAAATAGCTCCGAAACAATATATACTTAAATTTAAAAACTCATGTACTCATTTTTGAGTATATGATATATCAAACATGGGGATGTTGGGATTCTCATTGGTCAACCCCATTTTTGAGTATGCCAATATACTCAAAAATGAGTAAATGGGTTTTCAAATGTAAGTATATATTGTTTCGGAGCTATTTTGAGACAATTTACCTCATTTTTAAGAAACTATTTTTTATAGTGTAGGACGAGCTTATTACATATCATTAAAAAAAGATCCGCTTTGTTGTTGTGAGCGGCTGCATGTAAAAATAAAATTTCGAGAGGAGGGGTGAATTTCATTCGTGCTGATAACTTACTCTATTTATCCTCCTAGTTGCAGAAAAATGATGCTGTTCATATTTTGATAATATTTTAAGGAGTGTTTCATAAGAATTTGCAACTTTCATATCAAAGATTATTTATAGAAATCCAGCAAAAGGTAGTTCCAGATATAACTTTTTATTAAAATCACACAATCAAATGATTGGGAAGAAAATCATATTGAAATTTATTTTTTCCAACTGAGTGAAAATAATGCCTGGATCGGGAGTCGAACCTCGGATCTTTGACTTACAAGGTCAAGGCTCTACCAATTGAGCTATCCAGGCCGACAACCGGTCTGGCATTACTCACTCAGACAACCATTTAGGCAGAAACATCTGGTCTATCATTTAGATAGCTCAACAGAAATAAGCCGCAGGTAATGGAAAACACCATTAAACAATGGGAGAAAGAAATACAATTTTTATTAAAATCACACAATCAAATGATTGGGAAGAAAATCATATTGAAATTGAATTTTTCCAACTGAGTGAAAATAATGCCTGGACCGGGAGTCGAACCCCGGATCTTTGACTCAGAGCTTTGACCTTGTAAGTGAAAGATACGGGGTTCGACTCCCGGTCCAGGCATTATTTTCACTCAGTTGGAAAAATTAAATTTCAACCAAATATAACTGCTCGCTAATGTCCAGCTTATGGAAATGAAAGGTAGTTAACGAAATGCGTCATGTTGCAACTATATAGTAGCTCCTTGTTTAACATAGCTATATCTGAATATTACAGAAATTTTCTCTTATTCTAAGTTCTAAGACAGCATATTATGGATTTTATCTTAATGTAAGTGATGCGATAGTTTCAGACCAAAGTTTCACATAGACTTTCAATGTACACTTTAAAACATGATAGTTGTCCTTCTCTGACATTTTACTAAAATTCTTCCAGCTTTTAAAATAATACATTAACGTTACTAGACCGAGTAAAATAAACGGAGACAGAGGGATATCGAATAATGTTGGGAGTCGTTATAACGTCTGGTTAGTTGTAGCATCCTTACTATCTACCTTTTCATCTGTTACAAATGTTTTTAAAGTCAAAAATAACCAGTATTATAAAAAAATCAGTTTTTTTTTTTTTTTTTTTTTTTTTTAAGATATTAAGGAGAGGCGAGGGACTTATTTGCATCGTTTATTAATTTTACTTTTACTTAAATTTAAATGAGTAAATGAGTAAATGTTCAAGCAAACTCATGAAAATCTTCTTAACCCTTTATCGTTCACTACCTAATTTATTTTAAAAATTATTAAACTAATTTTAAAAATGGCTTTTAGACACATAGCTGATCATAAATATTTAAAAAATAAAAAATTAGCATTGTTACTTTTCGAGAAATTTTCAGTTTGAAACATCTGTAAGTAAGCCTTATTAAATTCAAATAATATTTAATTTAATAAATAAATCACTTTATAAGTAAACATTACCGACAACAAAAACTCGTAAATTTGCATAGTTCCAGACATTTCAATTTATTCCGGAATATTTTAACCCTTTGCAGCGCAAGGTAATTCAGTTAATTTAAATTACACTGCCACCAGAATTTACGAACATAATTAAAATAGAAGAAATTTTAAACTTTCACGTTAAAAAAAGGGCCTTTTCTGCTATGTTATAAACGTAAATTTTTGCTAAAAAATTTTTGGGATGAGTTTTTGCAATTGAGAATTAAAATTAGGTGTTCCATCAGCGGGAACACTGCGACTGAAAGGGTTAAACTTGACTAATTTGTCGGCTTGAATAAATCACATCAGCTGAAAACCCGCATTTAGAAAAGAAAACGAATCACGCGGAAAAAATTAGTCAGATAGCTGCTCCCTTTCTCCCTTCCTATGTTATCTAATGGGATTTTCATTGGATTGTTTAATAAGGATATCTCATTCTATAATGAAGTTTTTTGAATACTGTGTTTCTTTAATATTACTCCAAAAATGTGTCGCCTTTTACCTTCGTGAGCAAACGTTTGAAAAATAAATAAATAAATATTTTATTTCATTAAGCAAATCTAGGAGTCTAAGTTTGAATCTCTAAACGAAGTATGTAAATATATTTTTCCAAAAAATTGCTTGCTAAGCTAAAAGTTGGCATATTCAAAAAATATTCAAAGAATATTCAAAAACAGAATTCGAAAAACTTCACTTTTGAATGAGATATTCTTTTAAAACGAAGCAATGAAAATTCCACTGGATAACGTGGGAAGAAATAAAGAAGAAATCTGAGTCATACCCCCCCCCCCTTTCACCTTCCCTCTGTAATCCAATGGAATTTTTATTACTTTGTATTATGTGGATATTTCATTCAAAAATAAAGTTTTTTCGATTCTTCTTTTTGAATTCTACTCTTTGAACATGTGCACTTTTTTTCTTTTGGAGCAAATTAAAAAATTAAATAAAATAAAGAAATAAATTTAAATAGTTTATTTCATTAAGCAAACTTATGGGTCTAATTTTTAATCTTGAAAAAAAATATATATATAACTTATTATCATTACTTATTAATTGCTTCCTAGGTTAAAAAGTGACATGTTCAAAGAGCTGAATTCAGAAAACAAAATCAGCAAAACGAGATTTTTGAACGAGATATTCTGATAATACAAATCAACAAAAATTCTGTTGCATTACACCATGCGAAACTCTATCATCTGGGTAGTTCTGACATGAAAGATTATATCAATTCAGGAGGATCGTATTATGCTCGGAGATTTCTATTGAAACTTTTCTAGAGGAGCTACCGTTTCCATAAATATGAGAAAATTCACAATTAAGTATTTATATACTACACAAAATATGAAATTAGAGAACATTATGCTGAATATCACCATTTTTTCACAAAACTTTCTTTTGTTTTTTCTAAAACTTTATAAAGAATATACATAATTTTCCAATTTCCCAGTGTTTAAAATATTAGTTTTAAGCTTTGACAGTATTTATTTAATCCTTTATTTATATTAAAATGGAAAATGTGAAAATTTATGTATGTTAAATATATTGAATAATTTTTATATAATTTATATATATATATATAAAGTTTCCTAATGAAGAACAGGAACCTTGTTTATCTCTGCAATGAAAAGTACAAAGCCAACTTTGTTAACCCGTTAGTAGTCGCTATAGACAGCGCCACCTATTACAGATTGCAGACTTTTTATTTAACTGTCACCAATAATTTTAAGAAGTGATGTGATCGACGTTTCTTCGATTTTATTCGCGTTTTATGTATATCAAATGCAATTCTAAAAAATTTTGGTGGCTATTCAATAAAAAAATCTGTCAACACTGAATGATGGGCGGCAAATCGACCAACTAGCGACTACTAACGGGTTAAAACAGCAAACATTTTTTTCTAGTCGCATTTTAGCTAAAGAAAACACTACTAACACAAACATCTTGATGCTGTAAACAGATGAAATTTACTTTTATATCTTAGCATTCTAAAATAATCTGATATCTAATCTACATCCATCACAAGACATACCTTCCCATTAGAAATTTTAAAGTTGTACTCCCTAGCGGAGCTCCTACCACCCCCTTGCCCGGGCCGAAACATTTTTCGGCAAAGTATATCTTGTGATACGCACCTTTAAACGTCTCTTCAGGACAATGAATTTAGTATAAATAGTTTTGTCCTGCATTGATTATTAAATGGGATACATAAGTATAAAATCCACATTTCAAAAGTCTAAAAACTCATGTATCTCCTTTAATAATCATCGTAGGGCAAAACTACTTATATATAAATTCATTGACTTGAAGATACATTTCCAGGAATGTATCACAAGACATATTTCTTATTTGAAATTTTAAAGTTGTCCTCCCTAGCCCCTCCGAGCCCAAGCTTATTTCACCAAAAGAGGTCCATTTCGAATTCATTCAAAACGTGTTTCGTCATTTTTCAAAATTTCGACTCATTTTCGAGTTAGGAGGGGGGTGCTGGACTTTTGGAACACCCTGTATATATATGTGTGTTATATAACACATCTGTTATAGTTCTTCCAGTTTTAATTAGTGCTAAATGTTTTTTAAAAGGATACGGCAGTCACACTTTGCACTGGCATTAGCACCACAATTTGCAAATAGTTATTTATTCTTTATCTTATTCCGGAAACTTCATACAAGTACTAAGGTAATAGTGGTACAAATTTCAGCGTGAAGATTCGTGTGCTGAATATATATATTTACGTAAGTAGTTAGAATCGATATTTCATTTTATTATCACACAAAAACGAAGTAACAATCGCAGCTCTTATAGACAGTAAAATATATCACAAGAAATTAATTAAATTGTTTTCCCTATTGAAATCATGAAATATGAAATATTTATATAGTAAAAATTTGTACATTTCGTGTATTGGGTCAAACGCAATGTAAAAAGAAATATGTCTTAACACACACACACACACATATATATATATATATATGTTTATAATGAACGAATAAACATGTTAACATTTGAAAAATAAATATAAACTCAATATATATATAGATATATATAGAGAGTAGGTACTCCAGTGATTGGCATTCTCCAGTAATTGACATCTATCCCGAAAAAATTAATAAATAAGAAAAATCATATATTTTACATATAAGAACTTTAACATTTTATGTCACACACAGGAGCGTAGAGTGCTAAAAACTGGTAAAATGAATGACTAGCAGTGTCAAACACTGGAACATAGGTTGCCAATTACTGATAAAATGAAAAACTGCCAGTGTCAATTACTGGAACATAGAGTAGGTGTCAAATAAAAATTCATAAAGAAAATAATCGTTATCAAATGTATATATTTTAACATACATGTGGTTCTGAATGTCTTTCATACCATATGTACAGTCACCAAAAAAAAAAAAAAATTGCCCCCCCCCCCTAATTTCGCCGTAAATTATCGTAGAAACATACGGCTGGTGCATATCGATCTGTAATAATGTCTAGTTTTTGATGGTGTAGTTAGATTTTGCTTAAGGTGTCGTCTACAGATTAAAACAGGCGTAAACTTCATTTTTTTTATGACGACCCCTATTTTTGACTTCATATTCAGATTTCTGAGATCAAGGCGGTTCGGAAAACATACCTATTTATATACTTTAAATCAATTCTAAATAGAGTTACACGTGAAAATGTATTAGGGATCCGTCTATACGTTTAGAAAATATAAATCGTGATCTACCACCCAGTATACATTATTTATTAAGTTTTACATCGGAAGTAAATTTCAGAAATGTTAATTATAAAATAAAAAATGACTCTAATTCACAGAACTCTCTGAGTTAGTTTACGAATTAAAAGATTTTTATTGGTTTCTATTGATTAAACATCAAATAGTTCACTTCATACGAAGAAAATTAAATAGCTTGAATCACATGAACCCTACAATGTTGAATTACAAAAATTCAAAAATCTAGATACCGAGGTAAAAGAATAATATTAATACTGATAATAATATTAATACCGGTAAAAAAAAAAAAAAAAAAAAGTAAATAAATAAATAAATAAAAGTTTAATATTTAAGAAAAGAATTATCTATTTCTGTTGGGTATATTTTGTTTTATACAGTAAGCCTCGCATGAAAATATTACTATAAAGTTTTACATTTAATTTTAGGCGTACAAACCAACAATAAAAAATTAAACTAAAATATGAGAAAGGATATTTAACATTTTCGTGACCGCTGACATAGATTCACGTCATTTGGAAATCTCCTACAATGGGAGTTTCATTCACAATTTGTGTGTTACGATATTTCTTAAGAATATTCCTTATCGTCATATTTATATAAACAAAATAGTATGAATACAAATACTTTCACTAGAAAGAGTATAGTTATTATGTATATCCATATGTAAAATAAATATGGATATAGAAATAACGGTTTCTTATTGCCTAGAATGAATATTCCCCGTTCTGCAGCCGTCTACTGTACTTGAATTCTTAATTTTAAATGCGTAAATTCTATATCTTTAAAAGTAATAAGACATATTACTTTGTTTTAAATTCTTACTCCATGATAAATGTGACGCCAGTTTTACGCCGTGATTAGAATAATCGAGAATAAATAATATTGCGTTTTGTTTCAATAACAGATTTTAAAAACTTAAAAAAAAAAAAAAATCCACTATATTATTCAGTGTTAAAAAACCTTTAATAAAAATGTTATATTTTATTATATTACGTTATGCGATAAAATTTAAATAGAACGGTAGAGTAAACGAATGCGAAAATGCCACAACAAGAAAATTTGTTTTAAAAAATCTGGTAAAAAATAATAAATATTAATTATATCAATTTTAAAAAAGGAAAAATAAAAGTATTGTTCATTGCGTATTGCTCTTTCAAGTAATAATCTTTGTCTTACCGTGAAAAAAAAAAAAAAAAAAAAAAAAAAAAACGACAACAGGGATAAAATAGAATTTTAGCAGTGAGAAACTAGGAAAAGTTATGTAATATATAAGAATAAAGACTTAAAGACATTTCAGAATTAAGTATACTCATTTTTGTAACGGAAGCCACGCCTTCCGTTAAATTTTTTTCTAAAACTTTACATTATAAAACAAAATTATTTTACATAATTTCAATTAAATCATTTAAATTTTGTCTTCAGCATTCGATGTAGCAAATTCCATTGACATTTATGCATACCAGAGTCACATACGAATATGCAAACTAGTTTTTTTTTAATACTGTTTCCGCAATATAGAGGCGGGGCTTCATTTCTTTTGAAATTCTTTCACATTCTCTCGTTTGCATTGGGATTATTTTATAAAAAATAATCTAATTTATATCATAAACATCGAAATGCTGCTTAGAAAACAATTAGAATAACATAAAGGTAAATTAAAATAGTTTTTCGTCAAAATGTATACAGATATTTACTCATAGAGGATACAAATTATAATAAGTGACAGCTCCTAACAACAGTAAAAAATGAAATATCACTGTAACTCAAAATATAATGTTAGGAAAGAGCTGTAAATTTGGAACCCCGTGTTTTTGATGATGCTTGTTCTATTCATAGGTCATAATTCATATATAGGTCATAATTCATAATTTTTTCAAATATGAAATTATTAATAATTTTCATAATTCAAAAAATGTTTTTTTTATCAAAAATATGCATGGAATATGTTTGGGTCACTTCATTCTATCGTATATAAAAAAAAACAGAATTTGAATATTGTAATTATTTTGGAAGATATGAATTATTGTTTGTCACATTCATTTAACATTAGCATCCTCATATTTTGACAGCTTATAACTCTGTGAAAAATTGAGCAAAATATATAAACTATACCATTTTCCGCGATGATTTGATCCATAGAATTCTAATAAATTATAAAAAGTGGGGGTTACCATTGAAAAAAATGAAGTTGATGCCAGTTTTAATATGTAAACGACCCCTTAAGCAAAATCAAACTATACCATTATAAACTAGACTTTATTACAAATCGATTGGTACCAACCACATGTTTCTACGACAATTTATGGCGAAATTAGGTGGGGGGGGGGGCGATTTTTTTTTTTTTTTTTTTTTTTTTTTTTGTGACTGTACTAATTTAAGATTTCTAAAAATATTTTCTGATGAATAAAACATTAAAAACATCAGAGACTGCTCTAAAAGTATCAATTACTGCTGCATTTACCCTATATATATATATATATATATATATATTTTTTTTTTTTTTTTTTTTCAACGAATACCACAATAAAAGAACTAAATCTCTTGTAAATGGACAGGAAAAAGCGTAAAAATAAGTGTTTATGGATATAAAAAGAGGTAAACAAAAACCATATCCAGGTATTTCGGCGAAATGTACAAAATCTCAAAATATGAATTTTACTTCAATTCCTTTTAAACAAGCTGCTACAAATGTTTTATTACAGATAGGGAAATACAAAATATACCCGTTTTATATCTATAAAACAAAGTAAATAAAAATAACCAAAGAAGAATATTAGTGTTATATACTGGTGAAAAATGCATTATACTAAAATTCTTAAAAATGTATTATGAATCAAATATGCGATACGTTCTATTGCTGTCGTAACAAAATTTAAATAATGCTTTTCACATAAATTTCTAAAACAAATGCAATGTCCTTTAAAGCAATTTTTTACATATGTTTTACTGAATAACTAGTTTGTTTTTTATTTATGAATTACTATTTATTTTTACCTGTAGCATCTGAATTATTTAAACAAACACTGTGCATATAAATTTATTTTGTTTAAATTAATCTGATTTTTTTTTATTTTTAATTATCGAAGAGAACTTGAAAGGCGTTTTCGTGTAAATTTTTTGTATTAAAATTTATATTTGAAGAGCTTGTTTCCAAATGGCGTAAGGTCATTTTTTTCCATTCTTGAAAAAACGCGATTTTGTTATGTAAGATATATTATTGAATTTAAGGAAAAGATATTTTTTTCCAATAATCTATGGATGATAGTAACACTAAATTATATGGTTAAAAAAATCCTGACAGTATAGTTATTGAGAAATAAAAAAAAGAAAAAATGACTTAACCCCTTTTGGAACAAAACTATGACTTATGCCCTTTTGACACAAACAAATTACAAAATGAAATGACTTACTTCCATTTGAAAGTAATCTGTTTTTGTTTTCCATGTAATTACCACATAAATTTTAGATGCACAATTTTTGGAAGCTGGTTAGTTACCACAAATCTTCATTCACATACTCTATTTCTTCATCGCTATCATTATTTTCACTTATGTTAGCCCTAGGTGTATCGTTGCAAGATTGTTCATAAAAATAAAAACATTGTTAATTCCCAAAGATTCAAGCAATTTCAAAACATCTGATTTTTTTTTTTTTTTTCTTGTTTTATATTGGTTTTGGTTTTATTTCAGAAGAGGCTCATAGGAGAATTTTTCCCCGTTTGTTTCAGGATCTTCTGACGGCAAAACGAACCACAGTACGTTCTCTCCCCCCCACCCCCCTGCCCTCTCTCTCGCTTCGTAATTTCTAGTACTTTTGCCTCTGAAAACACGAAAACATGTTTGCTTTTCAGACGACTATACGCAAAATTTTTCCAATCTAAAACATTCCACTGTTTATACTCGAAAAGATTTCCAACCTTAGAGAAATGTTCAAAATATTCATTATAGAGTAAAATTGTATCCACTTTCTTTAAACTAGTCTCCACTCGGCCGAATGTTCTATGTGCTGGTAAGTAGGAGTGACCATGCACTGGTAAATAGTATGTGAAGGTGAGGTCCTTTTGAGCATGCCCTGCTGAAAGCATTCCTAACATGGTATAATTTTTATTTGTGTGGTAATTTCTGATTTTGCATCAGGTCAAAACATATTGTAATTTCATCTTCTCCTATAAGCTTTTCCCCTAAAAGTGAATAACATTTTTTGCTCCGGTGTTTATAAATCAAAAGTTCGGTTAACAGGGTCTTTACTTTTTTCTGTACATTTTTCTGAATTCGTTTGTATTTTTTTCCTAATAGAAAAGGAACAAATGTGTTTTTTTTTTCGGGGTTCCAAAACCAAGATTAAAATCTTGTACAAACACATTATAATAAAGGTTATAAGTAATCTCTCTTTATATTTTTCTATGGGGAAAAAAAAAAAAAAACTGTCTCAATGTGAGTATCTACAATAACATTCTTTTCCTTATTTTTGTCTTTCCACCCAAGGCCAGGCAAACCACGTGATCTCAAGGCACGCTACAATTGGTTAAACTTGACTTAATCCTTTTTGGCACAAAACTTACTTGTGACTTAATTCTTTTTGGAAAAAAACACGGATTTCACTTTTTGTTTTCATTATGACTAAGCTTTGTTTGGAACTTCTATTTATTGAAAATATATTGTTAGACGTGTGCTGCGACCTTTTGCATCGAAAAGTCAATTTTTGAAAGTTTTGACTTAATGCCTTTTGGAAACAAGCTCTTCATTTATAAGCGGAACATGAATCAGAAAAAAAAAAATCAATAGAAATTATTACTGACACAATTTTTTTGTCTATTTAAGAAAGTTTCCACAAAAATATGTCGCACTTAACTTTCTCACCGTTGCTGATTGATTTATACCTCACTATAAGCTTTTATTTTTTTCGTCGTACATTTCTTATTCAAAATTATATAACGGTGTCTTTTTAGTTTGTAACTTTTGAGTTCAATGCATAATAACCATCAATTTTATTTTTAAATATATTATTATGTTTCTAAAATTGTAAAGTGTAGTAACATAATGATAAAATGATAAAGTAAATTAAGTGTTATAACCATTATTTTATACATAGTGAAACATACACAATTAAAACAACATTAAAATTTTACGCCTTTTCAGTAAGGACCAGTGGTTCATTTAAAGTTTAATGTCTACGTTAAACTTTTCGTAAATTTAGACACGTAAAAATCCACTCTTCAACCGCCTCTTGGTGATTTAATAATAATAGTAAAAGAGCTCAGACTAAGAATTAATAATGCAATTTCCGATCTCGATTATCTTCGATTTTCCTCAACTATTCCTTAAAGCAAACACAAAAGAACAAAAAGAACACTGATAGCGACCCTTTACTGAGAGATACGACAAGGTGTTCATACTTTTTCATTGATGGAAAGCTCCCTTTGACCGCCCGAGGCGATTTCGCGCATCAGGCAGGGAGAAATTGTGACTTTAAAAAATGCTTATAATTCATATTAATTAAATGTAATTAAAATATTTTGAAGCAAATTTTCATGTTCCTAAATGTTTTTCCTATTAATAGAAATAAAAATTTTCATTGATTTTCGTCAATTCTTTTCTAAATAAGTACTTTTCTTAAAACAGTTTCTTAAGCCACTGAGCTACCCTGGCTGACAACCAGCTAGGTACTTCTCACATAATTGCCAACGATAATTATGTGAGAAGTACCTAGCTGGTTGTCAGCCAGGGTAGCTCAGTGGTAGAGCATCCGTGCGTTAAGCGGAGGTGCCCGGGTTCGATTCCCGGAGCTGGTATTTTTCACATAGTTGGTAATAAATAAAAAAAATATCAACCTTTACACTCCAATTTGATTTAAATAAATATTCACGGTTGATGAATTCATGAATAAAAAATTTCTAAATTGAAATTTCGTGGTCTATGGAGTTGTGCTACGATTATTATTGTCTCACCTGATATATCTGCGTTTGCAGACTCGGTGACTTTGCCAACGATAATTATGTGAGAAGTACCTAGCTGGTTGTCAGCCAGGGTAGCTCAGTGGTAGAGAGCATCCGTGCGTTAAGCGGAGGTGCCCGGGTTCGATTCCCGGCTCTGGTATTTTTCACATAGTTGGCAATAAATAAAAAAAATATCAACCTTTACACTCCAATCTGATTTAAATAAATATTCACGGTTGATGAATTCATGAATAAAAAATTTCTAAATTGAAATTTCGTGGTCTATGGAGTTGTGCTACGATTATTATTGTCTCACCTGATATATCTGCGTTTGCAGACTCGGTGACTTTGCCAACGATAATTATGTGAGAAGTACCTAGCTGGTTGTCAGCCAGGGTAACTCAGTGGTAGAGCATACGTGCGTTAAGCGGAGGTGCCCGGGTTCGATTCCCGGCTCTGGTATTTTTCACATAGTTGGTAATAAATAAAAAAAATATCAACCTTTACACTCCAATTTGATTTAAAGAACTACTTATAACTAGTTTTCTCGAGGAGTGACATTACTGTATACCTGTAGAAAGAATTTTTAAATCTTCAGTTTCATTTTTGCAGTGATTTTACTTTTAATATAAGTCAATATTTTTGTGCATTCTTCCTTTTTACTTTCCGAGCACTATAGTGAGGAAAGTACTGTAATCATGTCAATAATTCCAAGATGTAGGTATGTATGTGTGTATGTCTGTGAGTGAACACGCTAGCGTCTAAACGCTTTGTTCGAATGAGCTGTAAGTTGGTACGCATGTTGCAAGTCACCATAGCACGAACCCTACTGATTTTGATGAAGTTATTACTCACTTAAGTCTCTTATAGTTTTTTTACAGGGACACAAAGAAAAATTCTTCATCATTATGGCCTATGGGGCCAGATTTTTAAAAGTGCGATAGCGTCTAAACGCCTTATTAATATGAGCAAAAGATTTGTACTCGTGTTATAGGTCACAGTTGCACCAACTGTATAGATTTTGATGCATTTAGCACTTAACAATTGTTTTACAGGGAGACAAAGAAGAATTCTTTGTCATTATGGCCTATGGGACCAAATTTTAAAAAGTGCAATAGCATCTAAACGCATTTATTCAATTGAGCTGAAAATTTATGGATATTATAAATCATTGTTGCACTAACTATAAGCTATCATTTTGGTGAATCTAGCATTTATATTAGCATTATATCTAGCATTTATATCTAGCATTAAAATATTAAATAATAATAATTGTAATTATAAATGTATTATTATTATTATTATTTTAATTTTTAAATAGATTGAAAGATGCAATTTTTTCTTAATCTATTAAATATAATTACATGATGTATTATGTAAAGTGCTGCATGGTATTGTACATTTAGACCACTAATACACTGAATTCTAATCAACACTAATTTACGACAAGATTCAAACAAATATAAAGCTTTATATTTTTACCTAGAATTTCTCTTCATTTACAAAATATTTAAGAGGATAATATTGTTATAAATCTGTTTTAACTATTATATTCTTACAATAATAGAATTTCTCATACATGCTTTGAAAATTAACAATATTATGTTAAAATTTCTTGAAAACTTTTTTAATTTGTATAATTTTAAATTTTAAAATTTTCAACAATTTTAAAATGCTGCCTGTTAATCATTTTTAACTTTTTCAGTAACTTTATAGTATATTATTTATTAGTATCTCTATATATTAAAAAAAAAAGTTACTGTCACTGGCGTCAATTTTTTTTTGTCTGCGACAGCATCTTCTAACGGAAGGCAGGGTCATTCGCGTCATGAGAGGCATCAATGTGTTCCGAGTACTCCAAGGTATACATTTCAGCGGCTTAGAAATTTTTATCATTTTAATGAAAGAAGTTATCAACTAAAAACGACAAGTTTATGAAGGTATTCTATTTGCCATTTTGAAAAAAGTTTCTTCCAGTGACGTTTTTCTTCTGTCATGAAGTCATTTTACACAAGAATATTAAAATATGATACATGGTTGTACGTAGGTAGGTATGTTGGTTGGATTTAACGTCGCACCAGTACTGCACTATGGGTAATTGGCAACGGTCTGGGACGCACCCCTAGATATTTTCCGGAGACATGTCATCACAATTTTGAACCTTCACGGAGGGGATCCCCTCCACTTTGGTGATCCCCAGTGGTAGAGTGGTTATGGGAACATGGAGGACTTTGCGACCACGACAAATTTTATGTGCACCAGCCACCATTAGTGTACACGACGGTCTTTGGCCGGCTCAAATATCGAATCGGCAATCTTTCAATTACGTGCTCAGCGCTTTACCGACTAGGGTACCGCAGCCCGAAACCATGGATGTAAAAAATAAAGAAAATAAATATCAACTTTTTTTTTCTACTTTTAGAAAATTAATCTTCTTACACGGGAAAATTAAAATATGATCCATGGTTGTAGGTAGGTAGATAATTAGGTAGGTTGTGATTGATGTCGCACCATTACTCTGCACTATGGATAATTGGCGACGGTCTGGGACGCACCCCTACGGATGTCCCGGAGACATGCCACCACAGTTTTGGTCCTACACGAAGGTCCTCCCCAGCTTCGGTGGCCCCCAGAGGTATAATTTTGATGGGAACGCGGAGGATATAACGGCCATGACATATCTTACGTGCATCAGTCACCATTAGTGTACACGACGGTCTTTGGCCGGCTCGAGAACCAAACCCACAATCTTCCAATTACGAACTCGGCGCTCTACCGACTGGGGTACCGTGGTGCGGATTTAAGGTTGTAAAAAAGAAATAAAAAGTGTCATATACTAAAGCTGTAATGCAAAATGGTCTAGATATTATGATTTCCTTTCTATTAATATATATATTATATATTTCAATTTTACATTGAATATGAATATTTCCATAAATATTTTTTGCTTTTGTCTTGTAATATGCACTATTAATACTCCTTTTCAGTGAAAGAAAGCAGCGAATAGACGTGCAAAGTTCTGCATTTGTTAATAAGTAAAGTAAATCGGGGAGAGGCGAAGCCTCCTTCGGGGGTTGGTGAGCGAAGCGAGCAGGGGGCAGAGGCCCCTAGTATTTTAAGAAAATATTCTAAGCATATCAGAGAATACTTAGTGCATCCATTTATAAATAAATATATATATTATGATTTAATTTTTGAATGCTAAAAATGTGTATTAAATTTTAGCATCAAATACATACACGCGCGCCCTTACGTATATATATTTAAAGTAAAGCTCTATACAAGCAAAATACATTGAAAAAGTTATTATGACATGTTTCTATGATATTGGACATATATAAAAAATATGAGCAAAGTATAATAGAAAAAAATAACTATAAGAAGAAAAAGGAGCAGAGGACACTATGGCTTAATACAAGAGACGCCGGTTGAGTCAATTTGCCTTAGGCGCAAATTCCTTCAAATACTCTACAAAACCATATGGCATCAAAGAAAAAATAAAATGAAGACAATAATTACTACAAATAAAATAATAATAATTTACCAAGCAAAAATTATAATTTAACGAGAAATCCTTGAAATATTTAATTAATTAACATAGTAATTATATGACAGTAAGGGAAAAGAAAAATGGATTTTTGGTTTAAAACGATATATGAGACTATCTAAGACTTGTGTAAATTAAAAAATATCGATAATTGTGTTAGACACTCATTAAAACCAGTTTCAATTTGATATAATAATTTAATTATTATCTTAAATATTTTCATTAATTAACTTACTTCTTAAAAAACCCCAATTAATGTAATGTTCGTTTGAATTTATGTTATGTATTAATTACATTTAAACCTCTTAATTTAAATTTAAAACAGTGTTTTAAATCCATAAATGTTACTTAGTAGTAATTATACTTAACCTTCCAGCGGGCGCGAGTATATGAGAGTGGTGAATCCCGTTGTATATCTTTAAGTCAGAGAGTATTTGGAACACTTATCCTTGGCTATTCACTCAGTGTAAGGTCTCAGTATAGATTGATCTATTTTTAGTTATCTTTTGAACCTTGAGACAATGATGTGAGGCTGTATATTGGCTATTTGTATTTGAAAAAATTATTCTTAGTTGTTTCAGTTTTAAACATTATTATACATTATTATTTTAAATATTTTTAAAATTAATTCACTTTTAACTTTACAGTTTTCATTAAAAATGACAAAACAACAACTGTATATTCTTTATTTTATTTTCAGATAATTCCAATGTTTCTTTGATTACTTTAAATTGATTTTGGGCTTTAAGTTTCATTGTTTCAGTTTTTATTTTAATGAATAAAAGTTCCAATTGAATGTTCTTATTAATCTTCAAACATTTATAGTATAATTAAAATATTCCGATACTTGAAAACACATACACTGATGGAAAAAAAAATCCCAACACCAAAAAAAAATTATTGTACAGTAATGAAATTTCAGCAATACATTTGTCTAGGTAACATATTTAATTGATTAAAGTTTCAAGATCACAGGTAGAGCCATTGGCGAGAAGATCCATTTCAAATGTGAAATGTTGGTACATTAGTAACAGGTGTAACCGCCAGAATTTTGAATGCAAGCATGCAAACGTGCATGCATTGTGTCGTACAGGTGTCGGATATCAGTTTGTGGGATGGAGTTCCATGCCTGTTGCACTTGGACGGTCAATGCAGGGACGGTTATTCCTGGTTGTGGATGACGCTGGAGTTGTCGTTCAATGATGTCCCATACGTGCTCGATTGGAGAAATATCTGGTGATCTAGCAGGCCAAGGCAATATGTCGACACTCTGTAGAGCATGTTGGGTTACAACAGCGGTATGAGGGCGAGCGTTATCCTGTTGGAAACCCTTGAATGCTGTTCATGAATGGCAGCACAACAGGTTGTATCACTAGACTGACGTACAAATTTGCAGTCAGGGTGCGTGGGATAACCACGAAAGTGCTCCTGCTGTCATACGCAACTGCTCCCCAAACCATAACTCCAGGAGTAGGCCCTGTGTGTCTAGGCCGCAGACAGGTCGCTAGCAGGCGTTCACCTGGCCTCCTTCTAACCAACACACGGCTATCACTGCGACCAAGGCAGAACCGGCTTTCATCAGAAAACACAACAGATCTCCACTCCGTCCTCTAATGAGCTCTAGCTTGACACCACTCACGTCGCAAACGGCAGTGTTTTGGAGTCAGTGGAATGCACGCTATAGGGCATCTGGCTCGGAGCTATCCTTGAAGTAACCGATTTGTAACAGTTCGTTGTGTCACTGTGGTGCCAACTGCAACTCGAATTTCAGCTGCAGACGCAGTACGATTAGCCACAGCCATACGCCGAACACGGCGGTCTTCCCTCTCAGTAGTGCCATGTGGCTTCTTGAGGCAGTACCTTTCCTTGACCACTGATGCAGACACTCATGCACAGTGGATACATTCCTGCAATCTTTCTGCCAAGTCTTTCTGCCAAGTCTTTCTGGAAAGAAAACTCACCTTCTCGTAGCCCTACTACACGACCTCGTTCAAACTCAGTGAGCTGTTGATAATGGCTTCTTCGTCTTCTTAGAGGCATCCTTGACTAAAATTAACCCACTACGTCAAATCTCAACTGTAAATAACTATCACGAACCTTACAGCGCGTATTTAAAGCAAACCTCATTTGCATGTTCATAGTGTCGCTACTAGCGCCACACTTATGCGCGTAGCTCGAAATTTGAATCGACGTCATCTTTCAGATGTATAAACACGCCTACCAAATTTCGTTTATTTAGCACAGCTCCTTCCTGGTGTTGGGATTTTTTTTTTTCCATCTGTGTATTTTACAATAGTGTATGTGAAAAATAAGCGCGACCTTTCATGTTCATATAAGCAGCGCGCCTGCTGGAAGGTTTAATAGTAAAAAGTTTTTAATATTCTTTGATTCAAAGAAAGTTTGCAATAATAAACTTGCCAATGAATTCAGAATGCAAAACCAAATATATTCAAAATATATTTTTAAACTATAATAATACATAATCGAGCAAAAATATTTTGTAGAAATCATTTAAAATATTTTCAAGAAATTTAAAATTGTATTTTTTAAGTTGATCAATTTCCTATATATTTTAATAAGCTTCATACTCACAAATTTCAATGCATATCCATGAAATTTTTCATAACTCTATGACAGTAATTTACAAAAACTATAACATCCGTCATTCCCTTAATATACCAATTCAAATTGGTCGAGAAATACGCAAATTATATGATTAACATCCTTAAGTATATAAATCCGTTCTTTTAACTGAAGTAGAAGATTTTGCACAATCCAATATGCTTTTAAAGAAATACACAAATAACACAAATAAATCCTTCATATTAACAGCAAAAAAGATTTTCATTCATCTCTCAGTTAGAAAACTCCTTTCACAAGAATTTGCGGTAAAGTGACGTAAAGTGCGGGAGAATTATCTCTCGGTTAATGTTTCTTGTTTCTTTTCTTTTCGGTAAAAAGGAATTAAATTTTCTTTTTTATTACAGCTGTTTATTGAATTCTCAGATGGGATTAAGATGAAATGCTAAATAAAATGAGCTAAATCTATTTTTAAATGTATTTAAATTACTTCTTTATTCGAATCGATTAAATAAGAAGTTTTCTTATTAACTTAAAATTTAACTTGTTGAATTTTGTATTTACATATTTCGTTTCCTTTTAAATTATAAATATTCAGTTTAACTTTACGTTTTAATGTGGTGTATTTCAATAGTATTGTATTGGGTCTAAAAGTTGGATGTCGAATTTTCATCTTATTTACACGTTTTAAGATCTTCTGAGTTCACAAAAGTTTTTGGCAATTGGTCAGTGCGTGTGTTTGTATGTGTGTGTGTGTATCTACAGTGGGGAATCTGCTATCATATCACCGACACTAATAAAGGCAGAATGACGAAACTTCAGAATTGATATAGGTCTGGTGTACAGATGAATTTTCCAAATTTTGGTGAAAATTAAGAGACCAGAAATGGGACATCGGAAACCGGAAGTAGGACCGTACGTTCATACTTCAAAAACGACTCTAACGATTTTCTTCAAATTTGCTACATAAATACTCTGTTAGATGTCCTTTCGAATGCTATAGTTGGTTAGCTCAGGATAATTGATAGGCGCCCTGTATAAATAGCTCAATTTCAGGTCCCTCAAGTGCATTTTTTTTAAAACAGCTGCACGGATTTTTTCATACTTGCTATATTAACTCCTTTTTAAATATCCTTTTGTATGTAATTATTGTTTTCCGGTCAATAATTGAGTATGCCAAGTTTTGGTAAAAGTTGGTATCTCAAAAACGGCTCTAACGATTTTCTTGAAAATTGTCGCATAAATCAATTTTAGATATCCTTTCTGATGTATTATGGGGTTATTACAGGAAAATTAGCAGTCATCCTGATTAGGTAGGTCAGTTTTAGATCTCGGAAATTGGTGTTTCAAATATAACTCTACCATTTTTATTTTCCTTATTTTTTAACTCGCTGTGTAAACTCTGTTTTACATGTCTTTATCCGCTTATTATGCTTTTCTTACCGGAAATATTTTAGATTTCTACTTCGTTAGGTCAATTTTATGTCTGTTCACATTATATTTTCTGATCACATCTAAAAAAAATACGTATAATATGTGTAATAGTGGGTAATGGAAGTCGTGTGGTTGTTTTACACCAGATTCTTTTCCCTTTACTTTGAAAACAAGTTTGAATATTATTTCTTTAAGTATTATGCAAATATTTAACGAACTAGATGCATAATTTGCATAGTTTTGTTCATTAAACAAAAACTGGTATTTTTATTTCCAATAGTTAACTACCGTAGGTGACAGAAGTTTTTTTTCCTTTTTTTCAGTTAAAAATTTCGATATCGAGCTTTGAACAGATTTACATTTTTAAGTTCTCCTGAGTTCAAAAATTGTAATTTTTGGAAATTGGTCATTGTTTGTATGTATGTGTGGTAAATACTCTGACTATCACATCTTTAAAACGAAAAAAAAAAAAGATTAAACGACGAAATTTCAGAATGGACAATATTCCTGTGACGTCACCGTAGGTAAAATCGCCGAACACGTGGCCGATATTTTGTAAACAAATTAGATTCAAGATGCCATTTTATTGTTACGCATAACATTTTCCTAAAAATTTCTGCAGTGAAACTTAATAATAATGTTCAAACAAAAACAAAAGAGAAATGTAAACAACTGAATCGAATAATAAAGTTAAGACTATTCCATATCGTAAAATTGCAGAACATTTTATGTATACACACACACATGCATATATATAATGAATAAAAGATTAATAAGAACATTTTACACACAGACAGATATATGTAGACATCAAAGCTTAAATAATTAGAATTTCAATCACTTTAATAAAGGAATTTACTAAATGGAACATCCATTTAAATATGTTAACATCGCCACAGTTCACACGGCAACTTTTAATATTACATATGTTGATTAATATTAAAGTATATTACTAAAACTGGATTAAAAACAAAACAAAGTTATCACTATATCACTCTTACTTCAATTTCATATAATCTGTAACTCTTAGAAATAATATTGCAAGATAAAAATTTGCAAGCCATAATGCTTTGTTATGGTAGAGTTGAGGATTGTTTCCCTACCCAGCTGATATTCTTGTAGCCTCGAACCCAAAGTGGGAATATGGTCCATTATGATAGCTTAATTTTTCAAGTGATTTTGCCAAATTTTGCTAAAAAATGGATAATCAATAGTAGGACCTTAAGTTCATTTCTCAAGAACGGCTCCAATATTTTTCTTGAAAGTTATTATATTAACTGTGTTTCAGATGCTTTTTCTTATCTTAAGTATTAGTTGGATAATTCAAGAAAATAAATTAATAGACGTTCTGTATAAATGGTCAAAGTTGTAGGTTTCGCAGGTGTGTTTCTCAAAAAAAAAAAAAAAAAAAAAAAAAGTGGGGCTTTATGAGATTTCCACCCCCCCCCCCTTTAATTTGTAATATTAACTCCCTTTGAGATGCTCTTTCGTATATAAATGTTGGTTTCCAGTGAAAAAAAATAATTTGCCAGCTTTTTGTAGATTAGAAGTGGAATTGAAAGTTGGTATTTCAAAAACGGCTCTGTCATTTTTTTTTTTTTTTTTCAACTTTGCTATGTACACTCCTTTTTCGAAACCTTGTTACACGTATAACTTCGTAATTACAGATTAATTGGTAGACTTCCTGATTATACAGATCAATTTTAGGTCTCTGAAATGCGTATTTCAAAACATAATTCTATCTTTTTTTTTTTTCCAATGCATACTTTCTTTTCTGTGTATATTACGACGTGTGTATGAGTTTGATTTTATAGGAATTTTTTTTTAAGTGTCTGATTTTTTAGTGGGGTCAGAAGACATAAAATTTCCCAACCTCTAAAAGGTTTTTTTTTATATATGTGGTAATGAAAGTCGTGTGGTTATTATGCAGCAGATTTTTTTTTTTTTTTTTTTTTTTTTTTTTTTTTCTTAATCAGAATAAGAAAAATATTTGTTTTGTTTATTCAGATAGTTAGTTATCTTTTGATAAGAAAGTACTTAAGAAAAATGGAGAAACATATAGCTTATTTATTGCTGTTATATATATATATATATATATACTAGCAGGCTTTGCCCGCTTCGCTGGCCACTAAATTTAAAGGGAACTCTTTTCTATAGCTTTATAAAAATAAAATAAAATAAATTACTGAAATTGTTCAAAAGTTCGCTCCAGGTCCCTGCTGCATTCGGCAGCGATTTGGTCATCCACTGCAACTCGGTCGCTTGTCCCTATTACCTGCGACAATAGTTTACCAATGAGCTTCCATTTAGGTGCTTATTATATAACAGTTTCGAAATAGATAGTATCGAAAAAATTGGAGTTTCCTTTTATATTTGAATCCCAGTTACATGTGAACAACACTATATGTGTTGTTCACATGTAACTCGGACTGGACACAAATGTAACTGGGTTTAGACAACATAATATTTGCTTTTACGTTATTTCATATTTTTATTTTGTTTATCCAATCAACCATTAAATGACAGCAATTTCACGCCAAATATTACAATATGCTGTGACCGGCTACGTCTGTCGCATGAGACAATTAATTTTTTGTGTTTATATATAATTCATGGGTTGTAAACCTGATAATATAGTTGTCTTTGGAGGCTTTTGAATTTTTGTCACCATTTTAGACTTAATCCATTGTAACAATAAGACTTAATACCTTGTAACAATATGCTATGAGCGCTATTTCTGCCATATTTTAGACAACTAATCTTTTTATGGTTATATATATTTTCCATTAAACATATTTTTATTTATTTATTTAAATATTAATTTGAATTTTTCAAATATTTCTGTTCGACAGCGTGCAAGTGCAGTAACACACAGAGGCTCATTTATTTGTATGATAAATTAGCATAATGATTATTATATAAAAAAATAAATAAATAGGTAAACATTACCGTATTGCACAACTTTATTATGTTGCTCCACTGGCGGCTTTTGAATTTTTGTCGCCATATTAGCGATGGATTTTTTTTTTTTTTTTTTTTTTGTATGAGAAGGGGAGGACTATTTAGCTAATAATTTTACCAGACTCTTTTTTGTTTATACATAAGAATCCTTTATATTCTGCTTACATTTTTAATGGTTTTTAGGTTTAAAATAGTGCTTGTTGAAATAAATTTCCTATCTTTAAAACTGCATTTGTTCTGTAAATTTTGTGTAAAATTAAATCATTTATGTTTTTATATATTCGATGCGCTACTTAGATTAAAATGGCTGTTGCTATATTAAATTTCTTGTCGAAAAACGTTCGGTGTACTTCAACACCAAAATTTAAAAAATCGCCCAGCAGGATCTGTTAATGAAACTGATAAAATAAAAATATGGTTCATAGAGTTTAAATAATCTATTTAAAAAAACTTTTAAAACCCAAATTATTAATGTATCGTATCACATACATAGATATAGTAATAATATCTAATAATTGATCATTGGGGAGAAAAAAGTGATTCCTTTGCACTCGGGAAAAGACGGCGATTCTACCAAAATATGGCAGTCTTTCCCCGAGTGAATACACACGGGAATACACACGAATGTTTTAGTAAATAAAATTCATGAATAATTTATTTACTAAAGGTGAATGAAAAGCTCCAGATATAGTTTCAAATTCATTCTTCTTTTTTTTCCTTTTTTCCTTCAATACCACTTAATGGCTGATTCCAAAGCTTTTTTTTCGGCATCAAAAATCTTTGCACGATAATATGGGGATGATAGATCTATATATATTATTATATCTATGATCACATAATTCTTTTCGAAGATAGAATAAAACTTAATTTGAAAAAAAAAAATAATAATTTTTGTTTATTAACCAAAATAATTGATGAAATTTGAAATGCAAGTTGGTCTTGTGGGGTACAGGCTGTATATTATATTTTTGTGTTCGTGAGAGAAAATTTAAAGGAATTTGAAAACTGCAATTTTTAATCCCACTTAAAAATCATGTGACTTAATGTGAAGCAGATTTTTCATTTTTTTTTTTCTCCTAACGGTCTCCATACAATCTTCTGCTGTTGCCACCTAAAATTCATACTTTAGTTAATTTTAAAAAATCTAATTGTCCGATTGATAAGCTGTTTAATGCATCGGATTTCCAAAAATTTTCCCTTTCATTTGCTATCTTATTTGTAACGATGCGACTGATATTTCTAATTTATTTTCTTATCTTTCTGATTTATTTTCCTCATTTTAAATAAATGTACGTTTTTTTTTTTTTTTTTTTTTTTTTTTTTTTTTTAATTATTATTATTTTGTCGAAAAAAAATTGGCAACAATTAAATTATGGATAAAATTTTAAAATTTAAATGACTTATTATTTTCACATTTTAATTAATTAAGAAAAAACTAATCATCCGATTGATAAGCTGTTTCATGCATCGGATTTCCAAAAATTTTCCCTTTCATTTGCTATCTTATTTGTAACGATGCGACTGATATTTCTAATTTATTTTCTTATCTTTCTGATTTATTTTCCTCATTTTAAATAAATGTACGTTATTATTATTTTTTAATTATTATTATTTTGTCGAAAAATAATTGGCAACAATTAAATTATGGATAAAATTTTAAAATTTAAATGACTTATTATTTTCACATTTTAATTAATTAAGAAAATCTAATCATCCGATTGATAAGCTGTTTAATGCATCGGATTTACAAAATTTTTCCCTTTCATTTGCTATCTTATTTGTAACGATGCGACTGATATTTCTAATTTATTTTCTAATCTTTCTTATTTATTTTCCTCATTTTAAATAAATGTACTTTTTTTTTTTTTTATTATTATTATTTTGTTGAAAAAAAAAATTGGCAACAATTAAATTATGGATAAAATGTTAAAATTTAAATGGCTTTTTTATCAGAAATTAGAAGGTTATTATTTTTACATTTTAATTAATTAAGAAAAAACAAATCAAAAATTCGAAAATCTGACTTCGATGTGCACAATGACCCTTCGGGGGGCACCTTTGTGTTAAATCTCGTGACTGCCCGAGCTACCGTTTTCGAGATCAGTGAAATATACACATATTGCTCACTTAATAGTATAAGATAATATTAGAACATATTAATTATATTTATTCTTTTACTTACGTCTATATAAATACAAGAAAAAATGTCTGTGAGTCGTTGTGCCTGTGTGTGTGTGGCAAATTAATAATCATGCAGCATCTTGAAACATAAATGAAATGTGTAATAATCCATTTAGAGGCCTTCTGCCAACCATATAATTAGAAATTATTGCTTTAAAAATAAAATGAAAAAGAAATAAAAAGCGTTTTTGACGTTTTTAATTAGTTAAGCATAGAATACCGCTTTAAACAAAACATGAATACCGGTTACTATTAAAAAAGACCCTAATACAACTCATTAAATTTTATTCCTCATTTTAAAAAGTACTCCACATAGAATAATTTTTATGCATTTAATTATATTTTAAAATGTACAAAGAGGCTGTTAATACATTTTAAGTTAATTTTTTATACAAGTTTATTATTATTATTATTCCTAAAAATGCAAGTCATTATTAAGGGGATTTCCATTAAACAAATATAATTTATTGTACTAGTCATTGTTGATGGAGCTTATAATTGAAAAATAAAAATAGCCTTTTATTCGAATGGCCTTTGTTTTCTTAATTGCTAATTTATTCAGTGATTCAAACTGCTTAATTAAATATCAGGCACATCTGCGCTGAACGTTTTCGTATATTCATCGGATTTCATCTTGCATAACATCTTTTGAACGACCGGATAAAATATTTTTAACGCCAAATCTTATTCTATTTTTTATTTATTTATTTTTAACTCTGTCCTTTTTTTTTTAGAGTGCATTTACTAAAAGTACGACAAGTCATATTATTTCTTTCAAACTGGAATTTTGCGCCGTCGCCGTTTGCAGTACTACACCTTGAAATTTATATTTCTTTTTATGCCGAAAAATAAAATAAACGCGTGAACCTTTATTTTTTTTCATAATTAAAATAAAATTTACAAAAACTTTGCTAAAGAAATGGAACAGCTTCAGTATAGAACGATATATATTATATATTAGCATTATGTATTAGCATTAGCATATGTTTAAAGAAAATTACAAGAAAAGTTAACTTTCATGTATTTATTACGATTTTTGAAGGATAAGACGCCATTATTTAAATAAGAAATTTATTTGAAAATATTTCTAATTAACATTTTAAAAAATACCGAAAATGAAGCTAAATTTTCTAAAATAATGACTGGAATATGAAATAAATTAAAATAAATGGAAAAAAGCTTGAAAAGTCCTGAAATTTAATAAAAGAAATAAAAAATTTTGAAAGTAAACAAATTTTGTGACATAAATTTCGCTGTTAAAATTTATTAAAATTATAAAAAACAATGTATCGAAAGATTCTACTGTTTATGAGTCAAAAATAAATAAATAAATAAGTAAATATCTCTAAAAAAAAAAAAAAAAAAAAAAAAAAAAAAAAACTAAAAAAAAAAAAGGGGGGGGGGGGGCAAACATTTTATAAAATTATTAAAATAAATTTGAGAAAAATAGGGCTGAAGATATAGAACAGCTTCAGTGTAGAATCCCTTGGAGAAATTTAAAATTTGTCACAGAAGTAGCTCGGACGTTTCTTCCCGATATCTTCACTTATGCGATATCGAAAGCCATTTTAATTCATCAATGACAACAAAAATTTAGCAGCTGCCATGCTAAAGTTATACCAAAGAAATTAAAAAAATATATATATAGTAACTGATGCTAGGATATGAAACATATTTACTGCTAGCGTTTATATGGAAGAATAGATTAAAATAAGACGTGTCGTACTAAATTAAATTCTGTTTTGTGCTGAATATTATGTCTAGTACTTAGAAAACAAAAATTACCTCAGAGATTTCTTTTCTTAATATTATTATTGTAGTTTTTGAAGCTATACAGGAAGTATTTCTTCTGTGTTCGTCTTCAGTTTTAGAAAGGGGGCATTATTAAATAATAAGCAATGAAAAATCTTTAGTGAGATGGAGCTTTTAAAATTGAATGAACGGGCAATTTTTTTTTTTTTTTTTTATTATTATTAAAATAAAATTTAGAAAAACCTTGCTAAAGAAATGGAACAGCTTCAGTATAGAACGATTTATATTATGTATTAGTATTATTTATGTATGTTTAAAGAAAATTACAAGAAAAGTTAACTTGCAGTTATTTATTATCATTTTTGAAGGATATGACGCCATTAGTTAAATAAGAAATTTATTTGAATATATTTATAATTAACATTTTATATAAATATTACCGAAAATGAAGCTAAATTTTCTAAAATAATGATTGGAATTTGAAATAAATTAAAATAAATGGTAAAATCCTGAAAAGTCTGAAATTTAATAAGGGAAATAAAATTTTCTGAAAGTACACAAATTTTGTAACATAAATTTCCAATATAAGAAAGTATTGTAAAGATGTAATTGAAAAAAAAAAAAAAATGTAAAATAGCCTTGTTCAAAGAACATTTACGTAATCTGAAAGTATAGAATATTTTGATTGATATTAAATAATGTGGAATTGAAAACAAAAGTTTCTAAAACAGAAAAAAAATGTGCGAAGAATCTTGATTTTGAAAGATTTTACTTTATAATTTACGACCACGTTTTTCAGTTAGAAATATATATATATATATATATATATATATATATATATATAATAGATAACGTAATAAAATTTAAATTTAAAATTTAGCAATTAATAGAACTAAAACAATAACAGCACACAGAAACATAGAACTGAATATAACATACAGGAAAGACTGACACAAAAAATTACGAGATAGATTAAGAACCAATGAGTTACAATAATAACTTAAAATACATACGCCGACCTGAATGATAATAAAAAAGGACCATTAAACTAATGACAAAGAAAACAAATAGTTGACCACAGAATTAATTGGATATAGATGCTTATAATTAGAAGTATACCCCTCAAGGGGCGAGTACTTCATAAAGCTGTGAAAGCTGCATCGATTTCGCAAAACGATATTGCTAATCATAGCAATTTATATCATTTCACGCCCCGATCGAAGCAGCAGAACCATATAGAATGAGAAATATGTGATATATTAAATTAAAACAAAGATTAAATACAATCCTCATGGAAAACAAATAGAAAACACGAAGGAACCATTGCAACCATATATATATATATATATATATATATATATATATATATATATATATATATGGTTATATATATATATATATATATATAACTTAGAATGCTTTGAAGAATATTTAAATTAGAATAATAATAATATAAAAGGTTGTTAAAATAAGTTTAAGGAAGTGACGTAATTAAAAACCCATTGTAGCTTGTTCGAGTATTTCTCCTAAAGATGTAGGTCGTTTATAGGATCGTATGCATCCAAATTTTTTTGTACGTCCCTGTAAAAGAAATATAAATGTTCATAATATCATTCTTTTGCCATTTTTTTATATTTTAAACAATTACTTTACTTAAGCAAACATTAAATTATTTGATCATGTGGACCGTAATGTTTAAAATTCCTACTTTGTATATCGGTTTAAAAAAAAAAAAAAAAAGAAAAAAAAGAAAGAAAGAAAGGAAGGAAGAAAGAAAAAGAAAGAAAAAAAGACTCCCAAGGTAAGTCTGTACAGCTTTTAGCCATAATAACCTAGAACATACCAACCAATTTATATATTAATCGAATGTATAGTTTAGACCAGTTGTCGCCAACCGGTGGTCCGCGAGAAAAGTTTGGTGGTCCACAGAAAAAATCTTGAAATTATTTGCATTTTTAATTCTTCTTCTTCTTCTTTTTTTTTTTTTTTTTTTTTTTTTTTTCCTAAGAAATTTTACTGATGTAATTTTAACTTCAGAATTTTTTGAATCTCTATTCTTCTCAACATTAAACTACAAAATTTTCTGGATGAGAGAGAGATAAATGGTATAATATTTTATGTCAAAAGTTTGAACCATAAGTTAATGGGCATACAGTTATCGCTTTGAATTTCTTATCTGCTTTGATACTTAGCCATATTGAATTATTCGAACTCCTCAAAAAATTTAAATTTTAGGTAAAATATTTTCTCGTATTTTTTTAAAAATCTAACGATATACGTATTATTATATTTAGTGAATACAATTTTATTTATTAAAATAACAAAATATCACTGTTATTTTGAGCTTCTATAACATGGAAGTAATAAAAAAAAGGGATCATGTTCTTCCTTATAATTATTTTATTTAAATATCAAACAACTTTTACACATCCATAGTTGCTAACTTTTACGATTTTTTGCTACAAGAAATTTTTAGTAGAAAATTTTACCTTATTTTATCTCTGAAATCCGTTACAGAAGTATATAAAAATTTTCATTTTTCCCATAACCAAAAAGTGTAAAATTTGGCAGCTATGCGTCAAATTTGGTCAAATAGGTACACATTTAAAATTTTATTATAATAAAATAAGGATTTATAATGTTTTATAGTATATGGGATTATTTTACATTTATAAAATGGGCATATTTACGCATTGTATATGCTCATTTATGGGTTGAGTATATTTAATGTTTCTTAAAAATAATACTCCACTTTCCCATGAATGACAGACACTTTCGACTTCAGACATTTTGCAGAATATATCCAATAGTACTTGACAAAACTATCTTAAAACTTAAGGAGTATAAAGGAAAAGAAATCATGTAATACTACTCATATACTTCAGCGAAAATTTCTCTCCCCCCCCAAAAAAGGGGACCATTAAAAAATTAAAAGGAATGTACAGTGTTTGGAACCAGGCTGTAAAATATCAGGTTTAAAATGCATTGTGGCTAAACCATGTGATTATCAGGCTTCTTTAGATATCTGTATTAATTTCTGCGGGATTAGAGCATATAGTCATAAATCCTTTTCTTATTATAACACGCAGGATATTAAACCAAACGCGAACTCAGTTTTAGAAAACTTGACATATGCTACATTAGGCACAGCATATCTATAATTAGAATATAAAAATATTAAATATCTAATAAAATATGAGCATTTTTACTAAATAATTTTTAATCACACATAAGCAAACATTGACGTAATTCTGTTTGCATAACTCATTAGTCAAATGTGTTGAACTACCCAAGCAAACATTGTGAAAAATTCAAAAAGTTTTCGACGATAGATTGAAATAAATTTCAGTTCCTCTCAAAGAGAAAGAGAAAACGATAGGAGTTTTTATCAATATTTATTTACAGTCAGCGAAAATTATTTTACCATTGAAAGAATAAAAATAAAAAGTTGAATGAAACCCCTTATAGCTGTGTCCTTTTTTTTCTTTTTGAAAATAACTCAAAATTCAGTTTATTCTATTAGTGAGAGCGCAAGTGAATTATCACGTTATTTACTTGAGATTTCGATATACAGTCGGTAACAGAAGTGTCCGAACACTAGCAAAAATTCCTATGTAAAAAAAGTACACTTCATACGGTTTTGTTAAACAAATCCTTGTCAAATCCTGTTCTTAGTCAGTCTAAGAACATGATTCAACAAGGATTCATTTAACAAAACCGTATGAAGTGCACTTTTTTTGCATAGGAATTGTTACCGACTGTACGTTGCTCAAGATCTTTTGCCAATGAATTTTGCAAATAGAAACTTGTGAACGCTTGTGCATTCGCAACTAAAATCATTTAGCATAAATGCATTCATTAGATTTAGATAATTAATATTTTTATTTTCTAATTATAGTCAAATGCAGTATATGCCAAATTTTCTAAAAGTGGACATGCATTGGGTTTAATAATACCCTTCACAATATAATTAAAAAATGTCAGTTTTTTAAAGAAAATATTATGTCTCCATGAATATATACGCAAGTCTAACACAATGTAATCGGAATTGTTAAAGGAAGCAAGCGATGCATTTTAAAACAAGTGCTCCTAGGTACTACGCATGCACAGGATAGCGCCTCCAGCACGCTCCGAATGCAGACGCCAAGAGAGAGAGAGAGAAAAAAATGACTGTATGCGCTGAGGTCTGTGTGGCTGTAACCAGAGTGCCTCGATAAGATAAGAGTGGCGACAGATCTGTGACAGATTCTCATTGGACAAGACTGACCATCAGCCGCCCGGGGCGATTGCTGGATGATGCTCCGTAGGTTTTACATTGAGAGTTTCGCATACGCCGAAAAAAGCATTTTTATCTCTTGATATTTTTTCAGTTTGATTTTTTTTTTTTTTTTTTTCAGAAATACATTCAGAAAGATTAATTGTAAAATATCAAAACACATTTTACTGAATAATGTTAATTATTAATCTGTTTTATTGAATTTATTGATGGACGTGATAGGCAGATTCCTTTACTAGCCTGTTTCATATCTTATAAATTGATATAAATAGAAAAAATACTCTATGATTATTGTCATAACTGATCTGTAGTAATCTTATTTATTAAATATATTACTTTTGTGCTATTTCAAACGAAAAAAATAATGATTTTATTGATAAATGAAAGTAGAAACTTTTGGCAATATTTAACATGGTACTTGACGAGAGATTCTTCGCCAGTATTTTGACATATTTTCTTAGAGAAAGCTAAAAGCTTTATTATAAGTGTGTATCTCTATGTGTATTATGTGTAAGAGGGTGTACTAAGAAATATATAAATTGCTTCTTATTTATTATGTCTGACTAATTACGAATTAATGGTTAATTTTCTTCAATAAAATTAATAGTTATTTACTAAAGATAAAAATAAAATAAATAAAAATTAATTAATTAGTTTTGTTCTTCTGAAAATATTGGGTTTTGAAAGTATTAAAATTAATAAATATTAGCTGGAACCCGTCGAATTCGACGATCATTTTATTGACCGTAATGTTTCAAAAAACATAGCATCCTTATTTAAATGTATTTCAAGTTAAAACATCTAATATAATTTACGACATTTCACTTAAAAAAAAAAAAGAAAGCCAGAAAAATGCTTATAAATAGAAATACTACATATGATATCACTTTCTACAAAGTACAGTCAATGTGACGTCAAACTGACTCCAAATAAACAGTTCCTATCTTTCATTTTCTATTTCGTTTAATACTAAGACTACATATTAGCTGACCCGTCCGGCGTTTCCCGGGCTCATGGTAATAACCTTAAATGAACCTTAAATTTGTATGGTTTTACATCTTTAACTCGATTTTGTTTGAATTTCTATTTTTAAATAAAAGCATCGTGAAAAAATAATCAGCTGTAACAAAAAAAAATACCTCGAACCGAACGAAACTCTGCCTTGTGACCCTGGTGCCTTCGGCAGCGCATACGCCGGTCGCTAATAACATAAAAATATTCCCAAAAATTAACCTGGACCGAACGAACCCGCCCGGTGTTGTCAGGGCCCATGATACCTTAAATGAACCTTAAATTTGTATGATTTTATACCTTCAAATCCATTTAGTTTGAATTTCTGTTTTTAAATGAAAGCGTCACGAAAAAACTAATCACCTGTAACAAAAAAAAATTACCTCAAACCGAACGAAACTCTGCCTTGTGACACCGGTGCCTGCGGCAGCGCATACGCCGGCCGCTAATAACATAAAAATATTCCCAAATTTAACCTGGAACCGAACAAACCGGCCAGGTGATGCCCGAGCCCATGATACCTTAAATGAATCTTAAATTTGTATGATTTTATACCTTTAACTCGATTTAGTTTGAATTTCTGTTTTTAAATGAAAGCCTCGCGAAAAAAATAATCAGCTGTAACAAAAAAAAAAAAAAAAAAAAAAAAAAAAAAAATTACCTCGAACCGAACGAAACTCTGCCTTGTGACCCAGGTGCCAGCAGCAGCGCATACGCGGGTCGCTAATAACATAAACAAATTCCAAAAAATTAACCTGGAACCAAACGAACCCGCCCGGCAATGCCCTGGCCCATGATAATAACCTTAAATGAACCTTAAACTTGTATGGTTTTATATCTTTAACTCGATTTTGTTTGAATTTCTATTTTTAAATGAAAGCATCACAAAAAAAAAAAAAAAAAAAAAAAAAAAAAAATCATCTGTAATAACAACAACAACAAAAAAAAAAAAACCTCAAACAGAACGGAACTCAAGCTCGTGATCCGGTGCCTGCGGCAGCGTATATACAGGCCGCTAATAACATGAAAAATTTCTCAAAAATTAACCTTGAACCGAGCGAACCTCTGAGTCGTGTTACCTCTGCCTGTGACTGCTGCACTGTATAGCAGGCATGCATGCTACACACGCGTTGCAAATTCCACTTTCCTCCACCGGGGGGTGCAGTATGTTGTATACGAACATCACCAATCGCCTTGAATTTCCAAGACTTTTCAAATAAGGTGTCACTGGTGGTGTTAAATGCAAAATCCTTTAGCTGCCCTTTCCACCGCCATGGGACACAGCGTGTTCTATACGAACAACACCAACGGTAAGGAAATACCAAAAACTTTAAAATAAGGAGTAACATGATACGGTCGACTGCAAAATCACCTAGTTTCATTTTTAACCACCATGGGGTGCAGTATATTGTGTACGAACATCCCCAATCAACATGGAATTTCAAGACCTCTATCACCAATCGCCTTGGATTTCCAAGACCTTTCAAATAAGGTGTCACATGGTGGTGTCAACTACAAAATACTTTAGTTGCACTTTCCACCGCCAGGGGGCGCAGTGTGTTCTGTGCGAACATCACCAACGGTCAGGAAATACCAAGACCTTTAAAATAAGATATAACATGATAGGGTCTACTACAAAATCACCTAGTTTCATTTTTCACCATCAGGGGGCGCACTATATTGTATACAAACATCCCCAATCAACATGAAATTTCAGGACCTCTATCACCAATCGCCTTGGATTTCCAAGACCTTTTAAATAAGGTGTCACATGGTGGTGTCAGCTGCAAAATCATTTAGTTGCATTTTCCACCGCCAGGGAGCAGAGTGTGTTCTGTACGAACATCACCAACGGTCAGGAAGTACCAAGACCTTTAAATTAAGATGTAGATGTAACATGATAGGGTCTACAGCAAAATCACCTAGTTCCATTTTTCACCACCAGGGGGTGCACTATATTGTATGCAAACATCCCCAGTCGACATGAAATTTCAAGACCTTTAAAATGAGATGCTACATGCGTGGGTCTAGAACGGATTTCCCTCTCAAACTAATTTCCCCCCTTCCCCCCCTCCAAATCTACTTTCCCCCTTTTCCCCCCTTTAAAATCGAAAATTCCAAATTCGCAGAAAGTGATTTTTTAGTATTCGACTCTAGTCCCCATATGTACAATTTCTTCACCGTGAAGTAATTTGGAGCTTAGTTAAGCTCGTAAACGTGTTTTTAACCCGAAACGGTTCGACTTTTTTTTTATTTTTCCTTTTTCATAGCACATCTACAGACCAAGACCTTTTTTTAGACACCTCAACCAAATTTTTACACCAAGTAGTTCTCTCAATATAGTGGAGACAGACAAAAACATGTTTCAAATTAATATATAGATATTTAAATATTTTACAAAAGGTGTTTCTTTTTAATTGTTTGTTAAAACCTTTATTTTGTGAGGGGAAATAATAGACTAGAGGCATATTATTTCTCCCCTAGAAATGTTTACATTGGGTGTGAATTAAATCTGTGATATCTTTAATTAGAAAGAGAATGGCGATACTCTTTTAGATTAAATAATCTGGTGTGTCACTCACAGGACTTTATCTTACCCTGCATTTTAATGTTATAAAGAGGGACTGCATAATAAGTCTTAAGTAATAAGGTAAAATAATATAGTTCAATGTACTTTAAAACTAATTTTAAAATGATGTAGGGCATTGTTTCATTTGGCATGAAAGTCTATGTGAGGGAAACTGCAAACGTCCTAACCCCCCCCCCCCTCCATTCAATTATAGTGCGTACATTTCTCTAAAAAAATAAATAAATACATAAAGACTAATTTTTAAAATCTCTCTCGCTTTCTCTGTATGTGTGTATGTTACAAAAGTTTTGCGGAGCTCGAGATCAAGATCAAATGCACAGTATTTTCCGAAAGTTTTTATTTTGTCGCATTTTAGCATAAATTTGTGTCTTTCAGCTTTCGATGCGTATTAGTTGACAAATAGTGCGATTAGGAGATTGTAATATATCTATATGTTTTGAAGTATCTTGAAATGCAGTCGGCAGAAAAATTATTGAAGCGCTAGCAATAATTCCTATTTGAAAAATGTGCACCAATATAGTTTTATTAAGTAACTATTTACCGAATCGTGATCTTAGCCTTATGTTGTTTATATAAAAGTAAGTTGACGCTAAAAGTTATAGATCAAACTGATAATATATGAATTATTAATCGCAGTAAAAGCCAAGTAACAGATATGCGATCACTAAAACCACATAGACCAATAAGAATGAAATACCACAAATTGAAATAGCCTGTGTGTATATATATACATATGAAAAATGTGGATGTGTGCTTCAATAATTTTGCTGTCGACTGTAATTTATGTTAATTTTACACTGATGTTTGTATGAGTGAGGACGATAGCGTCTAAATACTTCCTTCGTTTTAAATCAAAGTTATCACGTATATTACAGGAATATTATAGTTCCTTTTCAGGGAAATCACACAGAAGAATTCTTTATCATTAAGGCTCATGGTTTAAATCTATTTCAAGTGTGTTAGCTTCGAATTCTATATTCGATTAAGATCAATTTGTGTAGGCATGTTTTAGGGGATCGTGTAGAGAATATACATGTATCCATAGGTTTAGTACTTCTTTTTTTCTTTCAAAGATACAGAATATATAGAAGATACAGAATATATCCTTATATATTGTGGTCTCTGGACTTAAATTATTTGAAGTTCGTTTTTGTAATGATAAACATCGTGCTATTTTAATATGTATCTTCATTATGGGAAATAATTTGAGTATTACTTATAGTTTTTTTTTTTTTTTTTGGAGGGGGGAGGGGGGGGGGCGTACAAAATATTTTACGCATATTACGTCTTAATATACCGGGTGATCCAAAAGTCAGGACAAACTTTAAAAATGAATAATTCGAAAACGAATCACGATACAAAGATACGGTTTGCACCAAACGGATGAAAAAGAAACCGGGTTTTGTGTGGCAAAGGAAAGAAATTAGTTCTGTTGGCGACCAACAGATGGCGCTATAGTGTTTTATTTCCCAAAAGATGATTTACAAATGAAAAAAAAAATGTTGACAACTTACAACTCAGCTTAATTACAGTTAATTAGTACTACTACAGTTACTGTTCAATGTTCATCATTTAGAAGTACAGCTGTGAGATGATTCACCACATCGTTCACATCATTTAGTAGCATTTCTTGCGTTATGGCAGACACATTTTGGTAAATGGCATCTTTCAGTGCTGCTAGTGATGCTGGTTGGTCGCGGTACACTTTGACTTCCAAGAATCCCCACAGCCAAAAGTCACAGGGTGTCAGACCGGGAGATCTTGGAGGCCATGCGTGGTTAAAGTAGCGACTGAGAATGCGATATTTCGATGCATATAAGCTTCGACTACCATTACCTGCTGTAGTTGCTCCTTTTTATATCGTTTGTTGCTTTGCATTATTCTGCATCAGAAATACGACAGCGCCATCTCTTGGTTGCCAACAGAACTATTTTTTATTTCTTTGCCACACAAAACCCGGCTTCATTTCCATCCGTTTGGTGCAAACCGTATCTTTGTATCTTGATTCGTTTTCGAATTATTCGTTTTTAAAATTTGTCCTGACTTTTGGATCACCCGGTAGATAACTACCTGAAATTTAATAAAAGGAGGGTAAAACTAGTATATGTTTTAGGATTTTTCAAGAAAATAACTGTTGCTTGAAATAATGTATTTACCATTTAACTTCTTTTATAAGAATGAACAAAAAATCTGAATACACTACGGTGCGTTGTACAAGTATAGAAGCTTGGGCCAGAATACTCAAATATTTTATTATGGTTTTCATATTTGTTTATTAAATACGGACAAAAAACCCTTTGAAAGACTCTCACGAAGGGTATTCCACCTATAAGTCTAGGATCCCAGCGTAGAGTCATTCTCCTTAAACCCTCCATTCACCCATTACTTTTGTTTATTTGCTGAAATATTTAGCGATTCAAATTTATTTTAATAGTTGGTAACTACTAAATGTTCGGAATGCCAAGTAGATTCACTGCAGATTTTTTTTTTTTTTTTTTTTTTTTTTTTTTTTTTTAACATTAATATTATTAAAAAAATATTTCTTTATGTATTAGTAATATAGGCACCCTACTATGGTGTCGGCACCCTAGCCGTAACCTGTGTGGTCAGCAGACAAGATGTATTGGAGACATATTATTTTAATTTTCTTATGTTTTTTCTTAATTACGTGTACGTTTTGTCATGTTTCGTCTAAAATAAATATCGTTAATGAAGTATTTATTGGACCTCTGAAAACTACAACAGAAGTAATTAAAAGAAATTTCATAATCACATGCTATAGGTGAATTATCAAATGCTTTTGAGATATTTGACAAACCGTCTGAAACAGAAAATTTCTGTTAATTTATAGGAAGGTAGCATGTTAGTGGACCGCGGGAATTTAAATTGTGAATTTAGTGGTCCGCGAAATCGAAAAGAATGGCGATCACTGGTTTACACGCTAGCAGACTTCAAATAATTCTAGTATGCAGTTCGTCATGAAAAATAATGTCATGATTTTGAGTCTTTGTAAATTAATTATGAGTTTTATAATTATAAAATTCTATACAAATTTTGCGGAAGCGACCTATAACATACGTGCCTATTTTTATTTCAATTGGATGAGGTGTTTAGGAGCTATCGAATAATTTGCCTCCATTGACAGTAATGGATAAATAATTCTTCTTAGTGTCTCTGTAAAGTAACTATAAGTTACACACTCATCAAAATCTTTAAAAACGGCACGACGGCAGTGATCTATAACATGCATACAAACTTTTAGATGAGTCGACTAAGGAATTTAGAAGCCTAAAAATGTAAACCTACCACAGACGTGTAATTTTTTACATATTTCTTAGCTGATATACACTATAACTGATTTAGTAGATTATTTCATAATAGACATCTCCCATATCAAGATTTGTGTACTTATACAGAATAAAAGCTGAGGCATAGCTTTACCGTAAATAGATGAAATTGCAAAATAGAAGAGACACTTGTTGGATAATCTGCTCCAAAAGTGATAGACACCAATTTATGACACGTCGAAACTAAATATAAACTTTTATAAAATTATGTGCATTACTTTTTGAGATAGAGCTGCAGTAAAATATTTCTGTTACATAAATAGACAGACAGAAAGACGAACATTTGGTAAAGATATTCAGATCGTGCTCAGGATATAACAAAATTAATAAATTCACCTAATATCGAAAATACCGAATTTTTACAAATTTAGTACTTTCTTTTATGAATATGGAAAAAAAAAGTAATAATGATAATAAATAATAGTATGTACATTAAATGAAACTGATTCAAATGGAAGTGTAAATAGATAAAATTCATACATTTTACACGCTTTCATAGATATTTTTACACAAAAATCTACGTAAGAGTAAATACATTTAGCGAAATTAAGATAAAATATGTCTTTTATAACTTTGACATGAATAAAAAGTATATAAATCAACGGAAATTCCAAAACTATTTAATAATTTTCAAGCATCTTTCTAAAAAACAGCAGTAATGATTAGTATTAACCAACTATAAATTTAAAGTTATACTGAATACATCTTTTCCAGTTATGAATTTAAAAATTAAAGAAATTTGGAAACTACAAGTAGTTCCAATATATTTTTCTCTTCACTCTTTTTCATAGATTTTGTTTGAAATCTTTTCAGAGGAATATCAAATTCAGAAACTATCAAGAATGTTTATTTTATTTGCTGCTATATTAATCTAATGTGATTATCATTGAACTAACTTTAATAGTAATCATTAAAATAATAATAATAATAATAATAATAATAATAATAATAATAATAATACACATATATTTTATAGATCACTCTAATATAGGGAACCAAATCATATTATTGGCATAATAGAATAGAAGAAAAGGTAAAACGTTATAAAAAATACTTAATGCTGATCACACTATTTTAGAATAGACATCGAAGAGGTATTAATAAGTGTCAATACATAACAAAGAAGTATTACTAGTCGGTTACTATAATTCCTCCAATTGTATTCTTTCATTTTAAAAGTTGGTGATTTAAATGTTTTTTTACGCTGTATAAGTTTATTTTTTATATAAATATTGAACATAAAGGGAATATACGGATAAATTTAAATACAGGAATATAAAATTTAAATTATATATAAATGTAAATATTAGTAAAAAACATAAATAATAATTATGTAATAAAATAATTCTGTTTTTTGATGAACTAAATGTGAACTTGAATGTCTAAATTAAATGAGATACAGAATTAAGAAACATATAAATAAATAATCTTTTTTAATAAAATATATGCTATTTTTTTTTTTTTTTTTTTTTTTTTTGAAATATATATTACGTATTTTAATTTAATTTTTAATCTCAAAAGAATTTGATGATATATATATGCTGCACTAATGACAACGAAACCTCAATTTTGCATATTATATAAGAGTAATACATTTAAAGGAAACATACTCAGCAATACGCATTATGGTATAAAGCCTTCAAAATAGTAACTTTATTCGGAGGTGTGTGTGTGTGGGGGGGGGGATAAAAATTATTATAAAATACTTAATATATAAATAATCTGAATAAATAAATAAATCTCTGTTAAAAATATACAAATAAAGATTAATTTTTAAACGTGCACAAATTAATTTATATATATATGACGACGAAAAAATGACCCCCCCCCCCCCCTCAAAAAAAAAAAAAAAAAAAAAGTGAGAGAATTTTACTTTTTTAAAAGTCTGAAATATAATCACATAAAATCTGGCACGAAACCAAAATGATCCGTTTGTAGTGATTAAAACTTATTATATAGCATGTAACTTTTTTTTTTCCAATAAGCAAAATTCGAACAGAAAGAAGAGCAGTTTTTCAAGGATTTTTCAAAATTATGTTTCGGTATTCTCTGTCATATTCTTGACTTAATTTTTATTTTTACGTAAAACCCTGCCAGTCTTCGATCAACATACATAGCATTTTTTCTTTATATTGGAATACAAATACTAATTAATATAATTCAAATTCAAAACGATTGAAAATATCTTTTAAATGAAATTGAATATAAAGCGACATGTTGGTTTATATTTTGAAACAATATTAACCTCATATATATAGATATATTTATATATGTGTGTGTATGTGCGTGTGTACTGAACAGAAAGAAAAAAATGAAGAAATTTTAATAAAAAGTAGTGATTACTAATTACTTTCAAAATCATGTTGGAAAAAAAAAATATCTACTAAAAATTTCTTAGTTGTGAGAAATGGTTTTCGGTAAAACCTCTCCATTATTTGCAAATACACATAATCGTTTTTCACATTATTGAAAATTATTTTTTAATGAATATTTTTAAATTTATTACACATGATTGGTTTTCACATTATTCAAGATTGTTTTTAATGAATTTTTAATTTATTGCTGTTTTTTTTTTTAATACAAAATACTAGTGGGCTGTAATGTAACCCCTGCCCGCTTCGCTCTCCAACAACCAGGGGAGGTTTCACCTTCTCCCGACTTGCTTCATTTATTAAACCCTGCGGAGCTTTTCCCGTCTATTCACTCTTTTGCCTTTCACTGAGTATTAGTAGTTCCAAAACAAAAGCAGAAAAATATTATAAAAATTCCCAAATTCACAGTCAAATTGAAATACATAACATACCACACTATTATTATTATTTTTTATATGAAATATTATATTGAAAATCAGTTTTATTTATTTATTTATTTTGTTTATTTATTTTTTTAATAGAAAGACATTTATAATGTCTAGAACATTTTGCGTTACAGCTTTGGTAGAGCGACTTTTAAATTTTTGACACTATTTGATGATGATTTTTTTTAATATAATTGCTTATTTAAAAAATAAATAAATAAATAAATGAAAAAAAAAAAAAAAAAAAACTGGTACTTATTTTTTTTTTAATGCGTATAGTATACTTTTTACTATTTATTTATTTATTTTTTAATTAAGTTAGGGCATTATATAACACTCTCTATATATTTCTAATGCACAGACAGCTAAGTAATAATTTTACTCATTCGAAAATATTTCAAAAGAAATAATTAGGATACTTTTTTTTTTCCATTGGCTCAGACGATGAAACAGAAAGGTGCAGGCGATAAAGTTTCATCTCTGCCTGCGATAAAGTCGCCAAAAATGATACAACCGACGCCAATCTTTAAGCACCTAAGAAAAAGAAATTAATTCGAAACACTTCTCGTAATAGTAATAAGAAATTAATGAAACACGACCGTTTACTTTTTCTTTAAAATATATTTTTAAGAAGTAAATTTTCTGAAATTTTGCTTAAAGCTAACTTTTAAAAGTGTTGTCCTATAACATTTATTTTATGAAATCCATAATATCGGATTTAAATTAACCTTACAATTGAAAGAAAAAATAAATAAAATGAAATAAATAAATAAATCTAAGTTACAAATTAACTTTTAATCTATTGCTGCCTCCAATAAAGTTTGCTTCACAAGATTTGTACCGGCGAAATTGAAAACAACTATAAAAAGTTTCTTCTTCTTCTTCTTCTTATTATTATTATTGTTTTAATTTGGAAAATCTTATTTAATTTTTAATTATTTCCTACCTATTTCTAAAATAACGAAGGATAAAATGTTCTCGATTCTCTATAAGAAGGTTATACGATTAATTTTTTTCTTACCATAATTAGAAATATGAAATGTATCGTAGAAATGTCCCATTCTGCAATGTTAAAAATTATGATGAAGAATGAGAGAAGATGAGTGATGAAGAAGAGTGAGAAGAATGATGAAGAGTGATGAAGAAGATGAGTTTATATATGAGTTATATGAGTATGTATGAGTTATATCAGTCATTTACAAATAAATTTAAATTTGACTCTTTTTTTTTTTTCTTTTTTTTTTTTAATGCCAAAATATATTCGAAGTATTTTAAAATATGTTTTCGAATAAAACTAAAGATAAATTTTCTTTAAAGACAAAAAGAAATGCAGTAAATTATACAGACACGACATTATTTTATTATTTACAAAATAAAATAAAATAAAATAAAATAAACAACATAAAGGATTGACAATAAGAAAATTAATTTTCTAAAAGTAGAAATATATAATATTTGCAGACGTCAAATTACAATCCTAAATTCATTTTTTCATTGAAAATATACTTACTAATAGCAACATTGAAATTTATTTTATTTTATTTTTTACAGAATGGATCACATTTTAATTTTCCCGTGGAGAATGATATTATGGCAGAAAGACAACGTCACAAGAGAAACTTTTTTCAAGGTGGCGAATAGAGTACCTTTATTGACTCGACGGTTCTATTTAATAACTTCGTTAACTAAAATGACAGAAATTTCAAAGCAGCTGAAATGTCTTCCTTGGAGTATCCCGCAAGCATTGATACTTTTCATGACGCGAAGGGCACTGCCCTCCACAAGGAGATGTGGTCACAGACGAAAGAATTTGTCACCATTGACAGTAATTATTATATTTTTATAGATATAGGGAGAGAGAAAGGAAAAAAAAAGAAGAATATTTTTTTTTTTTTCGGGTTTTCATTTAAAACTTAAAATGTATGAAAATTTACTTTTGTTTGCTCGTTTATTGAGGATAAATTTATTAAATACCAGCCCCTACAATGTACCCTCTGCAATTCCTGACAGTAAAACATTTACCTCTAGTTGCAAAACTCAATTTTGTCAAAAAAAATAAAAAATACTACTATCTGTGTTATAGAAATGCGCATGTTACAGTAGTTTGTTTTTGAAAGGCTGCATAATGATCGGATAATGTGCCTACGAATAATCGAGAGTTCATTGAATTTTCAATAGATTATTTTATATCCGTTTCTTAATCTGTTTAAATAAACACTGTGATTGAAGTGACTATTAATCATTCAGTTTTAGAAGTGTACATTGCTAAAGTATAATTAAAATAGAAATATAGTTATTTAATGAAATTATCGGATAATTCTTCAAGATTTAAAATTTAATATATTATTTATTTGATATTACATGTTAGAGTATTTCAAATTTTAGAAATTAGAAATTGAGGACTTTTTTACTTATCAAAACACTAAAAACTATTGTAAAAAAATTCGAAAAATAATCCATTCTATGCAAATTGTATATTAATATATATAATATGCACTGAATTTCAATAGAGGGTTTTCTGAAAATATAAACAGAATTAAACATGTTAAAGTTTCAAAAATCTATTTTTCCTACTCTGAAATACTAATTAAATATTGTCTCTATCTCAAAGCGGTCAATTAAAACACTTATCTACAACATTTACAAGATAAATATTTTCAAAGTCAAATTTCGTGCTCCTTTGAATTTGGCAAATGTATTTATCTTTTAAGCAATGAACGCCTTTCCGATTTATCACCTTCCCACTTCTTAGAAAAATTTGCGCTATATAGTTGCGCCATCTAGTTTGCGTACTGCTTCTGCTCTTTACGTAAAATCCCCTCTTTGATGTGAACCACATTATATAAGTTTTCCGTTCGAAACATAGATCTAATCCTAACGTAGCATAAGAATCGATCCCATTCCAACCTGTTGAAGTTTAACTAAAATCGCTGTGCTAGCCGTAGAAAAGTTTCTCGCTGAAGAAAGTTGGGCGCTCAGGTAAGTACACATTTTTCGTACTTCAAACTATTATTTTCATTTTTCAATTAGTATCAATGTTTTGATATTTAATTGTATAATTTATTTTTCATTATTTTCGGCACTATTTAGAATACCTTCCAAATGTATATTGATTCTAAAAATATTTAAATATGATTATTTAATTTATTAATTATGAAGATAATATTATAAAAACAAACTTTAATTTTAAAGAAAAATAATGATAAAATAATGGAAATATTTTAGTAGAAAATCAGTATATTATTATTATTATTTTAATGTACAGTACAAAAAATACCTTAAAACTTTCACAAATTAAAATATATTTATTATTTATTCAATATTTATAATAATTAGATAAAGCTCTTAAAGTATGGTTATATATGTGTAAGAATTCTATTCAAGCTAAATAATAATAATAATAAGAAGAAAATGTAAATAATGTAAATAATAAAAAAATATGTGCTTATTTTTTTTAAACTGAGATGACAACGCTGTTGAAAAATTATTCAATTATATTTTTAAATTGAAATATATATATATATATATATATATATATATATATATATATATATATATATATACACACATATTTAAATAACACAAAATTATAAGTTAATGATTTTTAATAAATATTTGCTAAACTTCAATGGTAAAAACCTATGTAAACTTTATAATAATTAGCATTTGTATATAGTATATAGAATAATAACTTTAAATTATAGTTAGAAAAATAGTTTTTAATTTAATAACTATAAAACTCTCCTAATACATAGAAATTTTAATTTAAAAAAATTACCTTTTTTTTTAATATAACTATAAATTATTACCATTTTTTAATTATTTTTTTCTGTACATATATATGTGTGTGTGCGTGTTCTCAAATAAATATTTAATAACTTTAAAATAATAGACGCTAATAATTCTACGGTTGAATGTACAACATATGTTTTCTTCCCGAATTTATACTAAATAATAATAATAGTAATATAAATAATAATAAAGTGTACTACATAAAAAAATTGTATGATACTAAACCGAAAATTTTAAATGAATGCACAATTATTTATAAAATTTTTCCGGTTCAATATCATAATGAAAAATTTCATAAATAGTAGTAGAAATATTACAGATTTATTGATTGCAGATTACCCCATGTTTACCCTTGTAAAATTAGTTGTAATAGAAAAAAAAAAAAGAGAAAGAATTTCCATACAGTTGTCTGCAGAAATAGTACAATTTTAGATATATTTTACCCCATGTTTACCCTTGTAAAATTAGTTGTAATCGAAAAAAAAAAAAAAAAAAAAACATAGAGATGTACGCATAAATAGTGCAATTTCGGTATATTTTACCCTATGTTTAGCCTTGTAAAATCAGTTGTAATAAAAAAAAAATCCATAGAGTTGTATGCAAAAATAGTACAACTTTCTGTATATTTTACCCCATGTTTAGATTTGCAAAATTAGTTGTAATAAAAAAAAAAAATAAATAAATAAAAAAAACATACAGTTGTATGCAAGAATAGTACAACTTTCGGTATATTTTACTCCATATTTAGCCTTGTAAAATTAGTTGTAATTCGAAAAAAAAAAAAAAAAAAAAAAAAAAAAACCTTCTATCAGGAAGAAAAAAAAAAAAAAAAATTCATTACTTTCAGGTAGCTATCGAGATTTATCCTGTCGATAGCTTTTCTGAAGTTTCTCCGGAAACCAGGCCGTACTGGCTAAATTTTCCAATTAAAAAAAAATAATAATATAATATATATATATATATATATATATATATATATATATATATATATATATATAAATTAAATTCAATATAAATGACAAGAATTAATTTGTATAGAAAAGGCGCTTAAAGCAGCACAAAATTGTATACAAAAATAATAATATATTTAAATAAAGATAAATGATGACATGAAAGTGAAAAATTATTACTATTCAGTTTGAATTACATTTGGAGTATGCTAGCCTACATATTTTTTTAAACCTGCTAGTACTACATAGTTTTTAATAGATGTGTTCCCACCTGCTGAAGAAAATAGCACAGCATAATTATTTAATTTTTTGGCTTAAATAGAGTTAAACTTTTACTAATTTTCTTGTTTATTAACATTGTTTAATAATTTTTCATGTTGTTTATTACATTTCACTTTTATGTCATCACTTATCAGTATTTAAATATATTATATATATATATATATACAATATTGTTTAAAAAGGGAGGGGGGGGGAGCAAAAAAATATTTTAAAGTTTTTTTTTTTTTTTTTTTTTCATTATCGATATAAATTAACTCTATAAAATACAAAATATTAATTTAAAATTTAAAATAATTCAAATAATTAAAGTCAAATATTATTTAACTTTATTAATGTAAAACTTTGTAAGAGTATACTTTATGAGATCGTAAAAGATCTTTCAAATAAAAACATTACCTCTGAGCTTAAGTTATAAAAAATAGCTTCAGCAACGGCGAAGAAATTCTGTGACTTGCATATAGAAACTAAATTGTGACTCTATTAAAAATAGTTCCATGTCATTCTTATAAATTCTTGTTTCCTTTCCTAGCGTGTTCTAAAAACCCCTATTAGAATTCTAGAGCGTTTTCCTATCTTATTCGTAGTCAAACTCATTTAAAAATTCTTGTAAATAAATGTGAACACAAAATGCGAGTTTCAATAACTATAATTTTAGTTTATGACCCAGTTCTAGGAAATTAAGCGAGAATTTCTAGCTATACAAAAGATATAGAATATTCAGATTATTCAGAATGTTGTTTCACCATCTGGAAATGTATAGGCTAGAAATTCTCTATCCTTTCGTCTATCTAGATTATTTGTTTACCTTATACGCATAACTAGGAAATACATATTTCTAGTTTAAGGATTCAGGAAATTACTACTTATTCGTTCCAGATGAAGGCGTTACATTTATTTTTTTCTCTGTGTCCCAAAAGATTTCTTTTTTAACACGCTTTTATTAGCTTCACCTGTATGTATGTTTGTATGCATGTAAACGATATGGGAGCAAACAAAAAATCTATATTTTGTAAAAAAAAAAAGACTTTCCCTACGTGAACGCTGTGGCTGTGAGGTAAAGCTCCGGGCTACGAACCTAAAGGTCTAACGTTCGAGCCCAGTCAGGGGAGATTTTTTTAGAAATGTTTTTTGTTTAATTCTAAATTATTTATTTTAACTTGCTTTTATTAACTTGATATGATGTATGTAACGGAATTTTGCAATTCAATTTTCGACCACTTCTGTTCGTTCGATTGACCTGAAATTTTGCACACGACTTCATAGTCGACGACAATATGCATACAAGTGTTTCCAGACTCGTATTTCATCAGGGGCAGGTTCTAGGGGCAAACAAAAAAATCTATCTATCTATCTATCTCTCTCTCTCTCTCTCTCTCTCTCTATATATATATATATATATATATATATATATATATAACTCAATGTATGTGACACGTGGTTTGGTCGTATTTGTATAACGTTGAGTGGCAACAATTAATCAATTATTATTATTTTTTTAATTATTAAAGGTGCAAATATTATGCAGTGTCACTCATACTATTTTCTCTTACCCTGCATTTTAATACTATAAAGATAGATATTTTGTTCTTTAGTTCACATTTCAATAAAAGCGTGTTCTTTAATTTTTTAAAAATATAATATTATTCTTTTCTTTTTTCTTTTTCTTTCTTTTTTTTTTTTTTTTTTTTTTTTTTTTTTTTTTTTGTTCATTTAGTTCATTAAATATTAACAAATTTCCAAAATTTATTAAGTTGAATTTCTAAAGTTGATAATAATAAAAAATTACAATTGATATTATTTTTTAAACGTTAAGCAAATTACGTTAGTATTATTTTTAATTGATTTTATGGAGGTTGGTTGGTTGGGTTTTACGTCGCACTAGTGCTGCGCAGACGATTTTATGGAGGATAATAAGTAAAGTATAGAACATTTCAAGCAGCAATTTTGTTAGGTGTTTACGGTTAACAACAAAATGTGAAAAGAAAAAGTCTTTTATCTATCCATAAATGTATCTCTTGGAATGAAAGTGCGTGTCTATATTTAAAATTCTTTTCTTCTACAGTATTCTCAAAATTTTATAAATTAGCTCAATAAAAGGAGATAATTTATGAATATTTAATTAAGATTAGCGGAGTATTTGCCAAAAACTTACAAATTGTCAACGCTTAAGTTGACTGATCAATAATTAAGTATTGATTTTTAAAAGTGGTAATTTCACAGGAGCAAAGCAGAAGAGGTAATATTATTATAGATTTAAAGTGTTTTATAAATGTAATTATATTTAAGAATATACTACCTGCTATATTTGTATATTAAGAGACATTTCTTCTCCTTGTCATTTTAAAAATACGAGTTGATTAAATTCTTTAATGAAAAAAGTGAAGGTAACAAAGGATAGATAACTTTTACTTATATGAATAATAACATTAACATAAAAAAAATCAAAATTTTTTTTTGTGGTAAAAAAAAAAAAAAAAAAAAAAAAAAAAAAAAAAGATAAACTTTTTAAATAAATTATTAGTAACTAGCAAACCTGTGCGAAATTTTCGCACTTTCTTTTCTCATTTACTTTTAAAATTTGAAAGTCATAAATATTATACTAATTTTACCACCTAATTAAAATTTTAATTTACCAGAAGTCAAATCATTATTAGAACCAAATTAATATCGTGCAATAGTGAAACCAGAATCATTCAAAAAAAAGTTTCAATATTAAAATTCGTGGTTGACGACACAGTTCCCGCAGGCAGTACAGTTTAAGTAAAGGACCCTCGTGACGCCTTTTAAACTTTTATCGCCAAGAGTGTGATGACATTTTATTTATTTTAACATCTTTTTTTATTTAAAAAAAAAAAAAAAAAAATCCTATTTTGATTATAGTACTTTTTACGATTGCTTTTTTTTTTTTTTTTTTCTTTTTAGTCAGTTTATGATAATAATTCATACTTTATGTATATCTTTAAAATATTTCTAGGTTTAAAATGAAGCTTGCAAAGATTCTAGAGAAGGAACTTTTAAAAATATATTTTGCCATAATATAATGTCATACAAATCTCGTCATGTTTTCTTATTAATACATTGAACTGAGTCCGTGTGCTTGAATATTGTTAATTTTTAAATATTATTTTTATCCTCGCGTATTTTATTAATTTCACCACTATCGTATCATTTCGACAAAAATAATTATAACTGGTCCACGTTAGTGAAATATTATATAGGTGGTTAGGTTAATCTCTCAATAAAATATAGAGAAATGTAAAGCATCTAGTTACACAATGTTCTTATTCTGAATAAAAAACCCTTACCTGCTGACCAAAAATTAGGAGATTCGCTTCTCAGTTCCACCATTTTTCACACAGGCGCGTGTAGTTATTGTAGTTATGCGTTCACTGTTCCAGACACCCTTTATTTACGATTCCTTCCACTACCCATCGCTTCTGAAATAAGTAAATCCTTCGAAATTACTGTCATGGTCATTTAATTGCATTACAAAAACGTGAAAATAGCAGCAGAATAAGACAAAGGATTGAACTTCGGCAAGCCGTCTATACACGCCCGGAGCAGTTAACGCATAGGCATAGCGAGACGAACATACACGCCTGTGGAAGTTAAACGGCTAATTAAACTACGCATATTGCAGATATGACAAAACTTCACCTTATCCCGGAATATTGGAAACACGTGTCATTTATTATTATTATTTTTATTTATTTATTTATTTATTTATTTTACTCCGCAATTTTTATGAGTAAATTTCTTTTTATTTAATCGAATAAAGAAATAAAATAATTAAATATTTTGGATAATTAATTAATTAAAATAAATAAGAATAAATAAAATGGTGTTTAAAAGAGTTGGGGCATCAGAAAAGAGCTCCTAAACTAATTTTAAATGTCGGAATATATATATATATATTAATTTATACATATAAAATTCTTTTGTACAGTATCATCGTGTATAATTTATACAAATATTCATTGTCTTCGAATACTGACACGTTTTTGAACATTTTTATGTTAGCTTTTTATACTAGCATATTCTTTTTACCATTATTGATTCACATTAAAAATAAAAATAAATTAAATGGTGTTTAGGAGACTTGGGACTCTAGAGAAAATATCCTAAATTAATTAAAAATTTCGGAATATATGTGCATATATTTCTTGTAACATATCATTCCATTGTAACATATCATTATATATGATTTATAAGAATATTCACTGTATTCACGATACTGATGCTTTTAGTAACTTTCTACTGAAAAAAGGCTTTTAATATATCTTTGAATATTTTTATGCTAGTTTCCTATTCTAATCATATAATCTTCTTAACATTATTGCTTTATATTAAATGTCGAAATAATTAATTAATTCTCTAATTTTATAAAACTAAGACATTTAAATTTTATTTCATTGTGCTCTAGTGTACAGATTTTAAAATTTTATAAGCTATTTACCTTTGTCTATGTGTAATTAATGGAATGTAATAATTAAAAATGTTAGAAAATCTAGTTACATGTATGGAATTATAGTGTGACATATATAATTATTTTTTTTTTAAGTTCAAACGATTTTTTTTTTTTTTTTTTTTTTATCAAATGGAAATCTATGACAGTATTAAAATTCATTTACTATTAGTGAATTGCCAAAAGTTCTCTAATAAAATTATTTAACAATTAACTGGTAACTATTAATAATACTTAAAAAATTCAATTTAGCCTTTTTATTTCTTTATTTTTATAGTAATTTTATTTTTATTTCAAATTTGTTAGGAAGCATTAAAAAGTTATTTTGTAATGTGTTTTAAAACGGACAAAAAAAAAAAAAAAAAAAAAAAAAAAAAAGTCATTTTAGATTTTTTTTTTTTTTTTTTTTTTTTTTTTTTTTTCAAATATTTTTTTATTAAATGTTTTTGAAAACTTGTTTTATCTACAAGTGTTTTTCGTTAATCTACTTTGTGCAATCTACAGAAAATATATCATTTTATTTATATGTTTTACAATTTTGTTGATAGCTAAATATATATTTCTTTATAAAGTAGAGTTGCTTCAAATAGAATGTTATAACTAAATGTTATCATAAATTAAGGTGAATAAATTTTAGTATAAATCACTTAAAATTTCTGCCACGGTACATTTTCTTACTCTTGTTTCTCAAATTCAAATAGGTAAAAGTCTAATTTATTTATCTTTAGCGTCCACAATAATTAGATCAGCGCATTTTTGCCATGGAAATATGCTAGTTTGCTACAGGACAATACTAAATGTTAAATAATTTTATTCAACTTGAAATAAGTATATTTATTAAATCAAAATATCAAATAATTAGTGTTTTATTTAAGATATATAGCAGTTATACAATAAGAGGGTAGATAGTGTATTTTATATCTGCATTAACAGAATTAATGATAACAACAACAACAATAATAATAATAAAGAATATTTATAATGTTATTACACAGGTCTGTGATGAATATTTTTTCTTCGAGGTGATGTGTTTTTTCGATGTATTTTTGGATACTGATTAAAGAAAAACTATTTAAATTTTAAATCACGCACAGTTTTGATTAAAAAAAGGGGGGGGGGAGGGGATTTTTTAGCTTAAAGCTTTATTTTTAGCGGAAAATCTAGTTGATGTGAGTAAAAAATAAGGAGAGTTTTTTCATCAACATAGCAAAGAAATGTTGAGAAGGTATTAGGAACGATAGAGTGTTATAGCATGATTGGATGCTGCATAGAGATTCCCTCCTTCCCCCATCCTCAAAGCCCACAAGCCGTGCACAGGAGAAAAAACTCTACGTTGATGCAAAGAAACACATTTAAAAGATAATGTACAAATAATAACCTGTTTTAATGTATTTTATACATAAATAGCTTCGAATTTATATGAATTCTTCCAATATTCACCTTTACCTTGTGAAAAAACCTTACCTGATAGGAATAAAGGACGATATTTCTTAATTCATCGTATCAAAACACATTAAAGACACCAAAAGGTGTGGATTTTTTTTTTTTTTTTTTTTTTTTTTTTAAGTTTGATTTCACAGACCTGTGTTATTATTAAACTAGTAGTCTGATATTTTTTTATTGAAAATTTATTTTTCCAACTGAGTGAAAATAATGCCTGGACAGGGAGTCGAACCCCAGTGGGCAACCGGTGACCACCGGTTGTCAGCCTGGATAGCTCAATTGGTAGAGCCTTGACCTTGTAAGTCAAAGATCCGGGGTTCGAATCCCGGTCCCGGCATTATTTTCACTCAGTTGGAAAAATAAATTTTCGATAAAAAATATGATTTTCTTCCCAATCTGTTCATTGTGTGATATTAATAACTGATAGTCTGATATTTTTCATTTTATGTCAAATAACACTATATGATTTAGAAATGTTTATACTTTATTCAGATCTAGTATTTTACCAAATGAAGGGGGGGGGGGATGGGCATAATTTCGTTTGAGCTTTTAAAGTAATCAAAGTTTTTATTTTCTTTTAATTGAAATTTATATTTTTATAATAAATGATTTAAAATAGTTACTTCATTTTATAAAATTTCATGTAGTACTGTTTTTTATCATAATCTAAATGCATTTAATGACATTTTAAGGTATTTCTTAACCACCTGTTTACAGGTATTTATTATTATTTTTTTTTAATCTCTGTTTCATATTATATAAATATTTTACACCATCAATTTTACTATTTTGTGTCATTTATTTTATTTGAAACTAAAATGTGTGTTCTTCAAATGTGTATACTAAATTGAGGGTTAATGTTATTACCACGTAGGAAAAACATAATTTAATTATAAGAAAACTTCTAGCCTTTTTTAATTGAAATTTATTTTACTTGTTACAACATGAGTATTTTTTTTTTTTTTTTTTTTTTTTTTTTTTTTGTCAAATTTCATGTTTGATTACATTTTATTATTAATGTGACAGATTCAGTGAATTAAGGTATTTTTTAGCTTTATTTGTATCTGTATTATATATTTGTACAGTTAGATTTATTATAATCTGTAGATATTAGTTTTTTTAGGCTTTTATATTCGTCTATATTTATAAAACGGATGTATTAAATACACTAAAATCATCGGCATTTTATTTATTGTAAGTAGTAAGCCGCGCCGTTTGGGGGACGGAAGTGACGTCATAGGAGGGGGGGAAGGAGGGGGAGGAAACCGGAAGTGACGTAACGGTTGGTTGGTTGGTTGATCGTGAAAGATGACGGGGGTAGAATTTCTTTTTATCCGTTGGCAACCTGGACTTCTTGTCAAGACATGTGACGGTGGGGTGACGGGGAGAGTTTTCTTAAAGGGACAACACAAAATCTTGTCAGAACATAAAAGAGAATGACGTCATCAACCGAAAAGAGGACAATGTATTATATTTAGTAATTAATTTTTAATGAGTAGTTCATTAATCAATTTTAATAAGTAAATTTTATTATTTTATTGATTATTAATTAATCATTTAACTGACTATTTTAATTCGCTAGATTTTTTACAAAACGATATTGCACTGTAGGGGATTTGAACCCACCATCTATAGCATGCGAGACCAACGCGCTACCGACTGAGATACGGAGACGTTACCTTGAGCTTTCTTCTTTATGTTTTCACCTCTTACGAGATAGGGGTGGGAAGAGGTTTTCCCCACATGGCTTTTAACTTCAAAGTATAGTCCAAGGAGATTGATAAATGACGTGATTTTCTCAAAATATTCATATGATATTCGTGATTTGTTCATTTTTGTGAACATTTTTTTAAACAACTAGAAAATATTGTTCGAGATATTTCTTTCTTGAAAAAATATTAAAACAATCCCATTTTCTTAAAATTTTATTTACATTATTAATAATACGATCAGATTTTATTTTTTAAACATGCAAAAAAAAAAAAGATTTTGCACATGTTCCTTATTTATTTTATGTTTTTATAAAATGCAAAACATATATATATATATATATTATTTATTATTATTTATTTATTTATTTTATTTTATTTATTTATTATTTTATTTTATTTATTTATTTATTTTATTTTATTTTTATTTTTATTTATTTATTTATTTATTTATTTATTTATTTATTTTTATTTATTTATTTTTTTTTTTTTTGAGAAAAAAATAGAATTCGTATTCTGGAAAATTTATAAAAACAATTAAAAAACTTATGTTTTAGTTATTTCTTTTCTAAAAAATTTAAAACAATTTTATTTTCTTACACTTTACTTACAATAGTAAAAATACTATCATATTTAATTTTAAAACATGCGAAATTTTTTTTAACAGTTATTCATTTTTTATTTTTAAGTTTAATAATAATAATAATTAAAAAAAATTAATTTTTAAACTTTTTTTATTTTTATTAATGTAACTGTTTTTAGGTTTAATGAAACATTTTTTTTTTTTTTTAATATCTCTCTTCTTTTTTCAGTTTGTTAATTCTATATTTTCTTTTTGTGAATTTTTTAAACTTGTTATTTTTAATTTTATTAATGTAACTGTTTTTAGATTTAATAAAATATTTTTTAAACATATCTCTTCTTTTGTTTGAGATTGTGAATTTTATATTTTATTTTTGTGAATTTTTTTAACTTGTTATTTTTTTTTTTCTTTTTATTCTTATTACTAATTTTTAAGTTAAAAAAAATATTTAATAAAAAAATTATCTTTCTTTTTTTTTTTTTTATTTTATAAATTCTTTTATTTTCTTTTAGTGAAAAAATATAACAAAAATTACTTATTATTACTATTTAATGAAACTTAATTGTATTACTATAATTATTATTATCATTATTTAGCAATATAATGAGATTTTTTATGCAATGTTCTTTTTCAGTTTAAAAAAATTATATTTTATCTTGTGAAAAACTTTTTAGTCATTTATTTATTTCTTTAATGTAACTGTATTTTCTTACTCGCAAATTTTCAAAAGAGTTATTATCATTTAATAATTCAGATTAAATAAGGAATCTGTTTAATACTGTCATATTTTAAAAGATATTTTAAAGAAAAAATGTTGAATGTTCTATTTTAAGGAAATAAAATTTAACGTATGCATTCTGCTAGATTTGCTCAGGGAAAAATTACATTGAGTGGCTAAAATTATAATTGTAGTCCAATCTAAAACAGAATTCCACTCGGCATGTGTTGAACTAAGGGATTTCCTTATTACTATTATTATTAAATAAATTGTTTTGGTATTATTATATACCCATTATGATACTTTTTTCATCACACCACAATATAATTCATCATATTCACAAAACTTTCCATTATTTTCATATTACTTCTTAAATATATAAATCTACTGAAACAGACACCGAATCTTCAATAAGTTAATTAGTTTTAAAAATAGTTTATCTCTTTTTGGGAAAAAAAGTATGACATCTTGTATTATTTACACATAACTACATCAATATTCGAAAATAATAATTTGCGAAATTTTCTTGTACATAACAGTTTTTCATAATTCTGATAGAAATTTATAAGAATGAATTACCTTACAATGACCACCTATATCACTAAATTTTTCAAAACACAAATCTTCATTTCATACACATGAAATATTTTCATTATCTAATCACTTTGTTGACAATTCGAATTCATGCTATCCTTTTTATTCAAAAGCATGCTAACAATTTAAGCCATGACACTTACCTATGTTTGCATAAAGTTACAATTTAAATGTCCCATAGTTTTTACAATTATTTTTTAATAGCTAAAATAATAATAAAAGTGTTTGAAATTATTAGCTTTGTAATTATACATTTTTAAAAATAACGAAGTTTTAGTACCACTTATAAACTGGATATATATTGTGCTAACTTTCTTATACGATAAATAGTTTAAAAATAAATATTTACATAGTTTTTATATTTACGATAGTTTTATATACAATGATTCATTAAAAAAATATATAAGTTATAACTGATACCTTTTTATTAAAGCAAGAATCTAACTAAATAACATTTATCTAATTTTTAAGCGTTCAATAATAAAAAAGTGGCAGTACATTTTTTAAACAAACAGAACATTATATATGCATTCTTTAACTTATTAACTTAGACAACACATTCTGTTTATATTTGTACACATACATCATCTCATTTTGGATTTTAACTTAAATAAATAATGTTTATCACTGTGGTTTACAAAAGAAAAGAAATTCTACACATAAAAGTTCTAAATTATAAATATTTACTGATTAAAATAAATATATCTTATAATGAAAATCATCTTTCATAATGTTCATTAAAAAACTAAATAAAAATTCACAAAATTTTCTAAAAATAATTTTTTTCACATATACAAATAAAAAATATTTTACTATGTTATTATCTGTTTTGACAATTTTTTATGTCTGAGTGATATTATTTTAGCATAAAGGAATTTATATCAGATATGAGATTTGTTGGAACTTTCAACATTTTTTGATAATTTTTCAGATATTTTGTTGTAGTAAAATTTATTTTATTTCTCATACAAGCTGTCAGAAAACGCGATGCAATTTTTTATTTAATTTTTCTTATTACTTTTTCCTGTATCTGTATCTGAGCATTCTACTTTCAAATATTTTCTAAGTTTATATATTGAAAATATGGTACCTTGCATACGTTTCATTTCACTTTTGGGGAAAATCATCGAGTTTATTGAGAATATTAGAAAAATCGCACTATTTTTAAAATTTATGCACGGGTTGCGAAATTTTTACTCATTTTTTAATATCCGTTATATTCCATTTAGTATGTTTTATGGAAGATCATGATAGCACACTCACAATAGAAAAAATAGATATAAAGCACAAGAAATTTAATGACTTAAAAAAATCGCTTGCCACGAATCTTTTTTTCTTTTCACTCGAATTACATTTTAATTTTTAAAAAGTTTCTTTTAAAATAATTTTCTAATAATCTTAACATGAATTAAACACAATCGATTATTAATTTTTCCGGCAAATTAAATATTTTGAATAAAGTTGACTTTTATGAAAGTTTTGGCGTAACACCAAATGAAATTTCGAAATACTGTTTTTATAAAGAAATACGCTAGATTACTAATAAAATCATCCAACCTATACAAAAAAACGCTATGAATTTTTTAAATTGTGAATAATATTAAAACAAATTTATTGTAAATTGTGTTTATATAACTTAGTTTGTAATGAAAATAAAACTTGAACTATGGCTTTATGCAATTTTATTATTATTATTATTAGTTATATTATTAAATATGGAAGATATTATTATTATTTTTTTTTTCAGAAAAAAAATATTTCATAAATTATATGCTCGAATGATGACCAAAAGCATAATATTTTAATGTGTCTTATAATTAGCTCTTTAACGAAGGATAAATGTATATTACCTTAGATTTTCAAATATGTTTTTTAAAAAGTACATTCGATCGCATCTATTTACTACACATTATTATAAATGCAAAGGGAATATATCTATCATTTATAAACAGGATATTTTTTCTAAAGAATATTAACATAAACTAAAATATAATTTTTCACAAAGCCTTTTTGTCAAAAGATAAATTTACAAATAGTAATCTAATAAAGTAAATTTTTCCATTAAAATGTCGCATAAATAATAATTATTTACAAAGCAGTTTTTATAATTTTGCATTTTAAAAATCTATATATGATATCGTACGTAAGTGTATGACTTTCATCATTGAAATAACGAAAGTTATTTTTAAATGTTTAAACTTCGAATATGACATTTCTAATAAGTTTAAAGAGTCGCATCTCCATTCATCTATTAAAATTAATAATAATTCAAATAGAATTATAAATACTCATACCCCAATTTTTTTCTTTATCCAATGACTCTGCATTTTAATGATTGGAAATCCATTAAGTGAATGGATAATTTATCTTTCAATTGAATGAAAGCTTTACACAAGTTACCATCACTATCAGTAAATAAAAAGTCTTTCATACAATACAGCTAAGATAACTAATAATTACAATTTCAAGTAAACAGAGGTAGTATTTTAGAAGTTATAGCACTTAGTAAATTTTTTGTTTTAATTGTTTAAATGCATGTCTTTAATATATATATATATATATATATATATATATATATTATAAATTAGTACGTTTGAGAGATAAGGTTTTATTACATTCCTAATCAGTCGCGATCACAATTAACTAACATTTTGATTTTGAGATAAAAACAATTCTTTGCATAGATAAATATTAACAAAGGATTTAAATAAGTGAACAGAAAATAGTACTTTTCATAAGTACTTAAATACAAATGTAATTTTAAAATTCAAGATATGTTTTTTAAAAATCAAATAATATATTTTTCTAATTTTATTTAAAAAATAAAATAAAATATTTACTTACTTTTCGCAAGAAATTAAAAAAAAAAAAAAAATGTTTTATTTATCCTAAAACTTTATTCAAAAAAGTAAAAAAATCCATTTCCTCTATCCTAAGCATTTAGTTTCATAAGAGAAAAAATTCTACAAAAAACGAATATATTTAAAGTCACATCCAAATATTTATTTATTTCATAACGTTTTATTAAAATTTTTATTTATTTATTCTATTATTTTTTATGTATTCAACAGCAGTTTTTCAATACATTTTTGCTGCTAACATAGCTTTTACTTAAAACTAAACTTACAAAGTGTTCTCTAAAATTTCTTTTAACAAGACGTTTTGTTAATTTGAGATTTTGAATTTAACCAATTTACCAATCGATCTTTCGATAAGTGTCTTTCACTTTTTACCGTTGAACGTTATGTTAAAATATATTTAGTATAAAACAAATACTCTTACGATAATGAAGGTATTAGAAAAAAGTATTTTTATCATTTTAAACTAATAGTGAACTGCATTATATGAATGAAAACAACTTTATAAAATAAATCAACTTTGAGAGAATTATCAAATATTTTTAAATTAACAAAAGTTTTTGCATTATTTAAAAATTCCTTATCAAAAATATTATATCTTTTTAAAGATTAAAAAATATCTAACAATGATTAGTTTAATTTTGTTTGAAACAACAGGAAAAACTTCCTTTTAGAATTCAAATGGTGTTGTAAATGATTACCTGTGAAGCAATTTTATAATTATTTTGTTTATATAAATGTTTTTTACGTTGTATTCATCAGGAAGATTTCCATAAAAACATTGTAATTTGGTACGATTTTTTTTTAATCGTTAGTTAGTATTTTAACATTATACGTATTCATTTTAAATATTTTGCACTCAGAAATTGTAAATCAATCTTACACATAGCTAAAAGAATTAAATACTATTATTCATAGATGTATATGAAACCAAAATTCAGTGTTATTTCTGATAAAATATTACGACCAAATTAAAAATTAAGTGCCAGTCGACATAAATTTTTAGCTAGACATTTTTAAAACATTTTCAGAGAAATAATACGTTACCTAAGAAAATATATGTTTGTGTTTGATGTCCCCCCTTTTTGCACTCGGAAAGTGAAAATTTTTATTTGTTAACCCTTTTTATGTTTTCTTTCGGCTTATGCATAAATATCACTCTTGAACTGAAAGCGAAACTTATGAAATTTACCTCAATTTTTAACACATGGACAAATATTATGATTTCATTAATAAATTAATAAAATCATTGTTTTTTGTCTGTTTAAATTGGATCAAATTTCATAAGTTTCACCTTCAGTTCAAAAACGATATTTATACACATGACGTAAAACATAGAAAGAGTATACAAATAAAAACTTTCACTTTCCGTGTGCAAAAAGGGGACATAAAAACACAGATATATATTTTCTTAGATAACGTATTACTTCTTTGAAAATGTTTTAAAAATGCCTAGCTAAAAATTTATGTCGACTGGCACTTAATCTTTAATTTGGTCGTAATATTTTATCAAAAATAACACTGAATTTTGGTTTCATATACATCTATGAATAATAGTATTTAATTCTTTTAGCTATGTGTAAGATTGATTTACAATTTCTGAGTGCAAAATATTTAAAATGAATACGTATAATGTTAAAATACTAACTATCGATTAAAAAAAAAATCGTACCAAATTACAATGTTTTTATGGAAATCTTCCTGATGAATATAACGTAAAAAACATTTATATAAACAAAATAATTATAAAATTGCTTCACAGGTAATCATTTACAACACCATTTGAATTCTAAAAGAAAGTTTTTCCTGTTGTTTCAAACAAAATTAAACTAATCATTGTTAGATATTTTTTTAATCTTCAAAAAGATATCATATTTTTGATAAGGAATTTTTAAATAATGCAAAAACTTTTGTTAATATAAAAATATTTGATAATTCTCTCAAAGTTGATTTATTTTATAAAGTTGTTTTCATTCATATAATGCAGTTCACTTTTAGTTTAAAATGATAAAAATACTTTTTTCTAATACCTTCATTATCGTAAGAGTATTTGTTTTATACTAAATAAATTTTAACATAACTTTCAACGGTAAAAAGTGAAAGACACTTATCGAAAGATCGATTGGTAAATTGGTTAAATTCAAAATCTCAAATTAACAAAACGTCTTGTTAAAAGAAATTTTAGAGAACACTTTGTAAGTTTAGTTTTAAGTAAAAGCTATGTTAGCAGTAAAAATGTATTGAAAAACTGCTGTTGAATACATAAAAAATAATAAAATAAATAAATAAAAATTTTAATAAAACGTTATGAAATAAATAAATATTTGGATGTGACTTTAAATATATTCGTTTTTTGTAGAATTTTTTCTCTTATGAAACTAAATGCTTAGGATAGAGGAAATGGATTTTTTTACTTTTTTGAATAAAGTTTTAGGATAAATAAAACATTTTTTTTTTTTTTAATTTAATTTCTTGCGAAAAGTAAGTAAATATTTTATTTTATTTTTTAAATAAAATTAGAAAAATATATTATTTGATTTTTAAAAAAACATATCTTGAATTTTAAAATTACATTTGTATTTAAGTACTTATGAAAAGTACTATTTTCTGTTCACTTATTTAAATCCTTTGTTAATATTTATCTATGCAAAGAATTGTTTTTATCTCAAAATAAAAATGTTAGTTAATTGTGATCGCGACTGATTAGGAATGTAATAAAACCTTATCTCTCAAACGTACTAATTTATAATATATATATATATATATTTTAAAGACATGCATTTAAACAATTAAAATAAAAAATTTACTAAGTGCTATAACTTCTAAAATACTACCTCTGTTTACTTGAAATTGTAATTATTAGTTATCTTAGCTGTATTGTATGAAATACTTTTTATTTACTGATAGTGATGGTAACTTGTGTAAAGCTTTCATTCAATTGAAAGATAAATTATCCATTCACTTAATGGATTTCCAATCATTAAAATGCAGAGTCATAGGATAAAGAAAAAAATTGGGGTATGAGTATTTATAATTCTATTTGAATTATTATTAATTTTAATAGATGAATGGAGATGCGACTCTTTAAACTTATTAGAAATGTCATATTCGAAGTTTAAACATTTAAAAATAACTTTCGTTAATTCAATGATGAAAGTCATACACTTACGCACGATATCATATATAGATTTTTAAAATGCAAAATTATAAAAACTGCTTTGTAAATAATTATTATTTATGCGACATTTTAATGGAAAAATTTACTTTATTAGATTACTATTTGTAAATTTATCTTTTGACAAAAAGGCTTTGTGAAAAATTATATTTTAGTTTATGTTAATATTCTTCAGAAAAAATATCCTGTCTATAAATGATAGATATATTCCCTTTGCATTTATAATAATGTGTAGTAAATAAATGCGATCGAATGTCATTTTTAAAAAACATATTTGAAAATCTAAGGTAATATACATTTATCGTTCGTTAAAGATCTAATTATAAGACACATTAAAATATTATGCTTTTGGTCATCATTCGAGCATATAATTTATGAAATAATTTTTTTCTGAAAAAAAAAAATAATAATAATAATATCTTCCATATTTAATAATATAACTAATAATAATAATAATAAAATTGCATAAAGCCATAGTTCAAGTTTTATTTTCATTACAAACTAAGTTATATAAACACAATTTACAATAAATTTGTTTTAATATTATTCACAATTTAAAAAATTCATAGCGTTTTTTTGTATAGGTTGGATGATTTTATTAGTAATCTAGCGTATTTTTTATAAAAACAGTATTTCGAAATTTCATTTGGTGTTACGCCAAAACTTTCATAAAAGTCAACTTTATTCAAAATATTGAATTTGCCGGAAAAATTAATAATCGATTGTGTTTAATTCATGTTAAGATTATTAGAAAATTATTTTAAAAGAAACTTTTTAAAAATTAAAATGTAATTCAAGTGAAAAGAAAAAAAGTTTCGTGGCAAGCGATTTTTTTAAGTCATTAAATTTCTTGTGCTCTATATCTATTTTTTCTATTGTGAGTGTGCTATCATGATCTTCCATAAAACATACTAAATGGAATAGAACGGATATTAAAAAATGAGTAAAAATTTCGCAACCCGTGCATAAATTTTAAAAATAGTGCGATTTTTCTAATATTCTCAATAAACTCGATGATTTTCCCCAAAAGTGAAATGAAACGTATGCAAGGTACCATATTTTCAATATATAAACTTAGAAAATATTTGAAAGTAGAATGCTCAGATACAGATACAGGAAAAAGTAATAAGAAAAATTAAATAAAAAATTGCATCGCGTTTTCTGACAGCTTGTATGAGAAATAAAATAAATTTTACTACAACAAAATATCTGAAAAATTATCAAAAAATGTTGAAAGTTCCAACAAATCTCATATCTGATATAAATTCCTTTATGCTAAAATAATATCACTCAGACATAAAAAATTGTCAAAACAGATAATAACATAGTAAAATATTTTTTATTTGTATATGTGAAAAAAATTATTTTTAGAAAATTTTGTGAATTTTTATTTAGTTTTTTAATGAACATTATGAAAGATGATTTTCATTATAAGATATATTTATTTTAATCAGTAAATATTTATAATTTAGAACTTTTATGTGTAGAATTTCTTTTCTTTTGTAAACCACAGTGATAAACATTATTTATTTAAGTTAAAATCCAAAATGAGATGATGTATGTGTACAAATATAAACAGAATGTGTTGTCTAAGTTAATAAGTTAAAGAATGCATATATAATGTTCTGTTTGTTTAAAAAATGTACTGCCACTTTTTTATTATTGATCGCTTAAAAATTAGATAAATGTTATTTAGTTAGATTCTTGCTCTAATAAAAAGGTATCAGTTATAACTTATATATTTTTTTAATGAATCATTGTATATAAAACTATCGTAAATATAAAAACTATGTAAATATTTATTTTTAAACTATTTATCGTATAAGAAAGTTAGCACAATATATTTCCAGTTTATAAGTGGTACTAAAACTTCGTTATTTTTAAAAACGTATAATTATAAAGCTAATAATTTCAAACACTTTTATTATTATTTTAGCTATTAAAAAATAATTGTAAAAACTATGGGACATTTAAATTGTAACTTTATGCAAACATAGGTAAGTGTCATGGCTTAAATTGTTAACATGCTTTTGAATAAAAAGGATAGCATGAATTCGAATTGTCAACAAAGTGATTAGATAATGAAAATATTTCATGTGTATGAATGAAGATTTGTGTTTTGAAAATTTTAGTGATATAGGTGGTCATTGTAAGGTAATTCATTCTTATAAATTTCTATCAGAATTATGAAAAACTGTTATGTACAAGAAAATTTCGCAAGTTATTATTTTCGAATATTGATCTAGTTATGTGTAAATAATACAAGATGTCATACTTTTTTTCCCAAAAAGAGATAAACTATTTTTAAAACTAATTAACTTATTGAAGATTCGGTGTCTGTTTCAGTAGATTTATATATTTAAGAAGTAATATGAAAATAATGGAAAGTTTTGTGAATATGATGAATTATATTGTGGTGTGATGAAAAAAGTATCATAATGGGTATATAATAATACCAAAACAATTTATTTAATAATAATAGTAATAAGGAAATCCCTTAGTTCAACACATGCCGAGTGGAATTCTGTTTTAGATTGGACTACAATTATAATTTTAGTCACTCAATGTAATTTTTCCCTGAGCAAATCTAGCAGAATGCATACGTTAAATTTTATTTCCTTAAAATAGAACATTCAACATTTTTTCTTTAAAATATCTTTTAAAATATGACAGTATTAAACAGATTCCTTACTTAATCTGAATTATTAAATGATAATAACTCTTTTGAAAATTTGCGAGTAAGAAAATACAGTTACATTAAAGAAATAAATAAATGACTAAAAAGTTTTTCACAAGATAAAATATAATTTTTTTAAACTGAAAAAGAACATTGCATAAAAAATCTCATTATATTGCTAAATAATGATAATAATAATTATTGTAATACAATTAAGTTTCATTAAATAGTAATAATAAGTAATTTTTGTTATATTTTTTCACTAAAAGAAAATAAAAGAATTTATAAAATAAAAAAAAGAAAGATAATTTTTTTATTAAATATTTTTTTTAACTTAAAAATTAGTAATAAGAATAAAAAGAAAAAAAAATAACAAGTTAAAAAAATTCACAAAAAGAAAATATAAAATTCACAATCTCAAACAAAAGAAGAGATATGTTTAAAAAATATTTTATTAAATCTAAAAACAGTTACATTAATAAAATTAAAAATAACAAGTTTAAAAAATTCACAAAAAGAAAATATAGAATTAACAAACTGAAAAAAGAAGAGAAATATTTAAAAAAAAAAAAAAAAAAATGTTTCATTAAACCTAAAAACAGTTACATTAATAAAAATAAAAAAAGTTTAAAAATTAATTTTTTTTTTAATTATTATTATTATTAAACTTAAAAAAAAAAAAAATGAATAACTGTTAAAAAAAATTTCGCATGTTTTAAAATTAAATATGATAGTATTTTTACTATTGTAAGTAAAGTGTAAGAAAATAAAATTGTTTTAAATTTTTTAGAAAAGAAATAACTAAAACATCAGTTTTTTTAATTGTTTTTATAAATTTTCCAGAATACGAATTCTATTTTTTTCTCAAAAAAAAAATAAATAAATAAATAAATAAATAAATAAATAAATAAAAATAAAATAAAATAAAATAAAATAAATAAATAAAATAAAATAATAAATAAATAAAATAAAATAAAATAAAATAAAATAAATAAATAAATAATAATAAATAATATATATATATATATATATATATATATATATATATATATATATATGTTTTGCAATTTATAAAAACATAAAATAAATAAGGAACATGTGCAAAATCTTTTTTTTTGCATGTTTAAAAAATAAAATCTGATCGTATTATTAATAATGTAAATAAAATTTTAAGAAAATGGGATTGTTTTAATATTTTTTCAAGAAAGAAATATCTCGAACAATATTTTCTAGTTGTTTAAAAAAATGTTCACAAAAATGAACAAATCACGAATATCATATGAATATTTTGAGAAAATCACGTCATTTATCAATCTCCTTGGACTATACTTTGAAGTTAAAAGCCATGTGGGGAAAACCTCTTCCCACCCCTATCTCGTAAGAGTTGAAAACATAAAGAAGAAACCTCAAGGTAACGTCTCCGTAGCTCAGTCGGTAGCGCGTTGGTCTCGCATGCTATAGATGGTGGGTTCAAATCCCCTACAGTGCAATATCGTTTTGTAAAAAATCTAGCGAATTAAAATAGTCAGTTAAATAATTAATTAATAATCAATAAAATAATAAAATTTACTTATTAAAATTGATTAATGAACTACTCATTAAAAATTAATTACTAAATATAATACATTGTCCTCTTTTCGGTTGATGACGTCATTCTCTTTCATGTTCTGACAGGATTTTGTGTTGTCCCTTTAAGAAAACTCTCCCCGTCACCCCACCGTCACATGTCTTGACAAGAAGTCCAGGTTGCCAACGGATAAAAAGAAATTCTACCCCCGTCATCTTTCACGATCAACCAACCGTTACGTCACTTCCGGTTTCCTCCCCCTCCTTCCCCCCCTCCTATGACGTCACTTCCGTCCCCCAAACGGCGCGGCTTACTACTATTGTACAATATATATATATATATATATTTCTTTTTTTTTTTTTTTTTTAACTTTTTAATCTTATATTTTTAAAATGTTCGTTCTATGTCAGATATAAATATATTTTTTAAATTACAGGATTAAAATTTTATTCTAAGCAAATTATATACATTATTACGAAATTAAAAACCAATTTCAGTATTTCAGTTATTATCTGACTGTTTTCTGATACTTTCGCTTACCCATAGGGTCGAGAAAGTATTGCTTTAGGGTCAAATTTTCGAACGGGAGTTGTTGTTATATTTACATGTTCCGAGTTCCCCTGAATACGAAAATCACGTTTTTAGCGAAAGGTCTGTCTGTTTGTGTGTCTTTCTGTCTATCTGTTATCAGCATATCTCAAAAACAAATAGTAGCAGAAATTACATACTCGGTATTCTAAATGTGTATCATATAGGGATGCTATAGTAAGCTTTTCGTTGAGATGAAACAAATGGTTCGTGTACAGGGACACTCAAAAGTATTCAAATACATTACGTCTATAGGGGAAATTGCAGGTAAGTAAAGTTTAACATCTACAGACTGAACAGGGGAGCAGCCCCCGCTCACCGCTCGAAGAGCTGTGTTGAGCGCTTCTAGAACCGAAGTTCACGTGGGCTGTCCCGAGAAGAACACCCTATAGACCTGCCTGACGTTTATTTAAAAAACAAGAAGGTTTTACATAGGCATCGCCAGGCACGAAGCCTTACCGCGACAAGGGGCGATGGAAAACAACATAGAAAGAGTACATGGTCATCGCCTGGCTGAAAGCCACCTCGCGACATTGGGTGATGTTAATTTTAGATGGATTGTGCCGGGCCCCTAAGGCCTCTCGCGACAGACGGCACTAGATGAGTTGTCACAGCTCTTGATGTGTACTAGTGAGTTCAAGTTTGACTAGAATAGTCCAGGTGGTACAATTGAATGACAACATGGATGACAGTATTGCAGAAGAACTGTGCACTAGAATAGTCCAGGTGGTACAATAGGATGACAACATGGATGACAGTATTGCAGACCAACTGTGCGGAAAACTGATTTTGCAGGGTAATTTGGGTAACAGAGGAGAGAATGAGAGAGTTAGGATTGTTGCTGATTTAAACTACAGAGTTTATTAAGTTTTTAAGAGAGGTTTTGAGTAAGAAGCTTCCTTGCAAACAGATTTTTGTTTTGGTGACGGGTATTTTGAAAAAGGGTGGGAGGATAAGTAGCTTCATTTGGGAAGAAGATTAGCTGCCAGTGGGAATAGTTATTAATCAGTCAAATTGGTTATGTCCATTAAGATGCACTAAACCAAATGAAACGAATATATATTTTTTGTAATAGAGATAGTCAACTGGGAAATTTTTTTTGTGTATGTAGGAGCCTCGCCTCCTCGATGGGAGTAAATTTTCATGATGGGTATCTTCAAAAGAGCTCACCAATACCTTTAAAACGAATGGTTGAATAATCGATCAGCGATAATTTAAAATAAATTTATGTATCTTTTTCATTAAAAAAAAAGTGTAATATTGAGAATAAATTCAACTTTTTTTTTTTTTTTTTTTTTTTTGGATATTTAGTGTTATACTACTTCTCTAATATGGAAATCGTCTACATTATCATAAAAGATAATTTGTTTAAATAATAATTTTAATAAATTATGTTTTAATAATCGAATTTAATTCTACATAAGTGTAGGTGAATTAATGAAACGTGGGGTTGAGGGGTGTGGTAGCCCCCCTCACACAGAACTAATTATCATATAAAAATTTCCAAAACTTAATTTGAATTGTTTAACATAGGTTTACATAACAGTACTCTTTATCTTACATCTTAAACACCAACCTGTATTTATAGTATTAAATTTCAGGGTAAGAGAAAGTCGTGTGAGTGACACACCAGATTATTTTTTGATCTTATATTTTTATCATTATTATTCTATATCAGATATAAATTATTCAGTTATAGGATAAAATTTTTATTCTAAACAAATTATATCAAAATTGGCATGCAGCATTACGATATTAAAAATATGTCGGCACTCATTCATTATATAATTATTATTATTATTATTATTATTATTATCATTTTTATTTTTACTTTTTCAAAATTTTCATTTTATGTCAGATATAAATACATATTTTCAATTACAGGATTAAAATTTTATTCTAAGCAAATTAGATACATTATTATGATATTAAAAAACAATTTCGGTATTTCAGTAATTGTCTGATTAATTTTATTTTTTAATCTTATATTTTTATTATTTTCATTCTATATCAGATATAAATATACACTTTCGGTTAAAGAATAAAAATTTTATTCTAAACAAATTATATCAAAATTGACATGCAATATTACGATATTAAAAAAAAAAAAAAAAAAAAAAAGAAGAAGAAGAAGAAGAAGAAAATCAGCACTGCATTTATTATCTGATTATTATTATTTTTTTTTTTTTTAATCCTATATTTTAATAAATTTAATTCTATGTCAAATTTAAATATCGCTTTAAATTGCTAGATAAAATATTTATTTCGTAAAAATTACGTGAAAATCGGTCCACATTATTGTGATAATCGAAAAAAGAAAGAAAGAAATAAAAAAGAAAAAATAATAATGTCTTATGTCTCTCATACGACGTTCTCTTAGGTTTAGGAATAGCTTTATTTGACATTTAATTCTAGAAGGGGGGGGGGAGGCTATCGCTCTCACAAACCCCGTTCAATTATAATGCATGTAATGATTAAAAAAAAAAAAAAAAAAAAAAAAAACGAGGCTGTTATTAATTTTCCTTCAAACTTGCCAATCTTGATTAAATTTCTAAGTGAAAACCTAACACGAGCTTCAAAATAACAAATATGAATTCTCTGCAGTTATTTGTTTTTAAGTTACGCTGATAACAGATATACATACACGTCAAGCACTAAATTTGAACTTTCGTAATCAGGACGCCTCAAAACATGATATTATACAAAAAATAGAGAAACTTAATTTCAAAAAATTATTTATTCATGGTATGGTTATGAAAAATTGATTTTGCTTCCTGAGCAGTGTTCATCGGTTTAGGAGATTGCACCAAAACACTTCCATCCATTATATTCATTAGAAAAGAACATTTAGCTTAATTTTGGGTAGCCCTACATATTGTCTATAATCAACATGCACTGTAAACAATACTGTGAACTTAAATTTAGACTTACTTGAAAAACATCTAACACAAAAGGAATTACAATTCTAGCAATTTCCGTTATAGCCCTTAATATAGCCAAATACTTTCGGTAGTCCTGTAAACGAATGATTAATTATTTCCAGGTCACAGTCTACATGAAACAAGCTTTCATGCATATAATAAATTTTGTTCATTCCGTTTCGTTTAAGTCAGCCTGTAGATGTTACATTGTACTTACCATAAATTTACCTATAGACCTAATGTATTTGAATTGTAGTGGAGGTCCCTGTACATGAACTATTTGCTTGATCTCAACTAAAAGTTTAGTGTAGCATCCGTATATGATACACATTTAGAATACAATGTTTGGTTGGTTGGTTGGGTTTTACGTCGCACTAGTGCTTCGCAACTGGCGACGGTCTGGGACTCACCCCTAGAGGTGGGCCGGAGACATGCCATCGCAATTTTGATCCTCCACGGAAGAAATACCATGTTTGGACTTTCTACTGTAATTTGTTCTTGAAATATGCTGATAACAGACTCACACACAGAGAGACACACAGACCAATGTCTAAATACACGTTTTTCTGATCCAGGGGACCTCAAAACGTGTAAATATAACAAAAACTCAATTTAGAAAATTTGACCCTAAAACAATACTTTTTCTACTATATATATACCGGTAAGAGAAAGAAAAAATTCCAGTAGGACATGGCACAATTAGCATTCATTATTAATTTAAATGTCTATACCCAATCTTAAATTTTTTAACCGCTGTTTTCATTTTTTTCTAACGTAAATGAAATACCTCGCAATTATTAACTTTCAATTGTGATAACTTCCCTTATAATATGAACAAATTGAGGAAACAGAAACAAGAAGAAAAACAAATTGTGTCAAATTTAAGTATTTTTAAACACTCTTATTTTCATTCTTCTCCAAGGAGGATTAAAAAAAAAAAAAAAAAAAAAAAAAAAAAAAAAACTGTCTTATTTCACGTTTATGCAAAATTTAATCGTATATTTCCATTGTAAGAAATATCATCAATTTAGAATATTTAAAATCAATAGAGTTATGGTTAGTATAATTGATATTTTATGTTTGACATCTTTAAAATCATTTGTTCTTCAGATAATTTGTAAACTGACTGAAAAACTAACAATTTATCTTGCGATTTTGTGGTTTTTAGAATCTTCGCAAGTCAAAACGTATACATGCAGTCGGTGATAAAAGTATCCGAACACTAGCAAATATTTCTATTTAAAATAAGTAGAGTTAATACTGTTTTGTTAAATAAATCTATGTCGAATATTGTTCTTAGTCAATCTAAGAACATGATTCTACAAGGATTCATTTAACAAAACAGTATTAACTCTACTTTTTTTATATAGGGATTTTTGCTAGTGTTCGGATACTTTAGTCACCCACTGTACTGCCCCACAAAATTTTTTGGCCGTTTAAACTGGAAATTTGTCTTTAGGCGGCCATGTTGCTCATCCAAGCGAGATGAACGTAAGTTAAAAAGCCATTGCTTATAAAATCGTTTTGTATTACAGTTAGAACATAAAAGAGATTCAGAAAATTGTTTAGAAGCATAATTTCTTTAACTGCAGTGCAGCAACTATTAAACAAAGCAGGTTTAGAATGCATAAATTTTGAAAAAATTCCATTCTTAGTGAAGAGAATTGAGAAAGCAAGACCTCAAATGGCTAAAAAAAATTAAAAAATGATTAGTTAATTATTGGGCTGAATTGGTTCTCTCTGATGAGTAAAGTTTAACTTATTTCGAGCTAAAGAAAACAAGCAGATCTGACTACGAAAATAGGACCGACTTAATGAAAATCGCACTTTTAAAACAGTGACACATTCTCTGTACATTATGGTACGGAGGTGCATAACTTTTCAAACAGCCGGGCAAATTTTTATGCTCAAGGGATCATTTAACTCGAAATAAAACACAGTCTTTATAAAAGTGGTACTTGACCGACTATTTTGGAGGTATCTTGGACATTTCATAAAACAGCATTTCAAGATGATAATGCACCTTACTACGCGGCGTCTGTGGTAAGTTTATTCACTTCGAATTGTCAAAATTTCCTATCCATTTCCATGAGAACCAATAATTCTGTAAGTAATCATATCTTTTTTTCACTCCAAGTTTAATCCCACAAAAGCTATAGTAGAATTTCTTCTTTTCCAGACATGGAAATAGACCTAATCGCGATCCGCTCGAAAATGTTTCGTCTATAAAAAGGCGGGGGAGAGGGGAGTGGATTCGAAATTTGCAGCCTACAACTCTGACAGAACTAGAAAAATTGCTTGTGATATTTGGCACATTGAAATTTCTGAGATTTACATTAAAACACTGTATAATATTATGCCATTGGGCATTAAAGCAGTAATTCCATATAAAGGAGGAATTAACCGAATACAGAATACATATTTAAAAATAATAGTAATAATAATAATTACATCTAACAAATAAATAGTTTTATTTCATATATTAAAATATAACTTGTTTGTTTCATATAATAAATCGCAATAGAATACAAAGTGTATGGTTATGTTCAAAACGAAAGTTTTATACAGATTTAATAAAATACTACGTAGAGTTTAATAAAGCAAATCATTATATCAAAAATGTACATAGGTATCATTTCATCTTTTTTGTATTATGCAAACAAGACAGTTTTATTTGTTTCAACCCTTATTTTAAAGTTATTACAATTAACAAAAGGTATAAGTAATTTTTTCTGCAGTGAGGCTTTATTATTATTATTTTTTTTTTTTTTGGTCGCTTAGTGTATATATATATATATATATATATATATATGTATATATATATATATATGTATATATATATTATTTATTTATTAAAATTTGACATTGCCCAGCAGTTTTTTTTTTTTTTTTTTTTTTTTTTTTTTTAGGTTTCATAAATGAATAATAAAACATTAATAATTTTATTTTATTTAATGTTTTTCATTGGAATAACTATCCAACTTAAAAAAAAAAAAAATTATATGATCTCTTTAACATTTGTTAAATTACACTAAGTTTTAACTAATTATGGAAACATCTTCTTAATTACGTATGAAATTATCTCCGTGATTCTCACTGGATGGCGTCACCACACAATCTATAAAACAAGTTTTTACCAATTATCTGGCTAAAAAAAAAAAAAAAAAAAAAAGAATCTTTTATAATTGTAAAATTGGTACATAAAACATCCATAAAATTGCTATCATCAGAGAATTTGATTTTGGGATAATTATTAATATTTTTTACATACATGTAATTTTTACGTAAAATAATGTCCTCGTAGTATATTTCAATTCAGTTAATATTGTTAACCGTTATTTAACTGTACTCTTAGCTTTCTATTCCTTCATGATTTTTATAACTAATACGATATTGCTAATATGTGTTACCAATTGAGCAATTATATGTTTATTAATTGAGCAATATATTAATTTTAATTAAAATAAGCCACCTTATTTAATTTCGTATGATTAAAATTTCTGTAATTATTTATTATGGATGAAAAAAGTATATATATATATATATATATATATATTTAATATGTGTAGGTTAAAGTTTACATAACAGATTTTTGGTATTTGAATTTCTAGTATCTGAAGTTGCTTTCCATTTTGTAGATTTTAATCTATATTTTCATTCCATTCTTTCATTCATATATCTGTACTGATAAGTATAAAGGGTTTAAGTCCAAAAATTTCGATTTTGAGTTAAGTGCATAGTCAGACCCAGAAAAATATTCTCAATCGATTGGTATAAAGGATTTAAGTCTATGTCATTTAGTCTTTGAGATAATCGATTGGTAAAAAAATGTTCAAATCAGAAATTTACCATTCATGTATGGTATAAAATATTTAATTCAGTTTTTTCCTGTTTTTAAATGAAGGTTAATAGTCACTGAATGGTATAAAGGGTATAAATCAACATAATCCCTTTTCCCTAATCGATTCTTCTGATTTGTTTTTAGACAGTTTAATTTTATTTTTCGTTTCCTGAAAAATCAAGAATATGGACTTAAATCCTTTATACTTATCAGTACAGATATATATATATATATATATATATATTTCATTTGTTAAATTTCAATCGGCTTATATAAGTCCTCAGTACTTATACATTTTTAGCATTTGCTTACAAGTACACCGAAATATACGCATTTTGCATACAACATAAATCTAGGCCACTGATGAAATTTTGTACTACTGCATGCCTTTAATAATATATATATATATATATATATATATATATATTATTTTCCTTTTTCGAATTGTTCATGCTCTCCATATGATGTAATTTCATTTTTTTCAATGTATGAAAAAATATTTCTAATTTTGAAAATTCCTAATTTTTCAAACATTTTTACAAATAACTGAGTTTTCCATAACTATTACATGATGAGATATTAAAACATATTTGTATAACCATTTTGATATGGTTTTCAAATGTACATAAAAATGAAATTATTTTTCATGTATATTTGCTTTATTTATTTTTATGGTTTGTTAATTATATTTTGTATTATAAATAAAAGTTATTACATAGAGCCTCATGTTATCAAATCTATCTACGAAAATTATATTGTGCTTTAATTCTTTGATTTAATTCTGCTTTTAATTATATTATTTTCTTTTATTCTAGTATCATGTATGTTTAAAAACAATGTACGGTAATTGAAGTTTGTAAAAGAGAATATGAATATTAAAAAAATAATGATAATAAATAATTAAATAAATCATCTGTACACCAGACCTGTTTCATATCTGAAGATTCGTCGTTATATCTTAATCAGTTTTGGAAATATTACGGTCAAAAGATGCCCCACACATATAAACACACACATACACACACACACACACACACACACACACTGAACAATCGCCGAAAACCACTTTTTCGATCTCTGAATTCCTTAAAACTTATAAATCAGATGAAAACTCGATATAAATTTTTTTGACCGAATATAATCTCCAATTACCTATGATAGTCGTATACTGAAAGTAATAAAAGTAGTACTCGATGTGATTTCGTTATTAATTGACCCAGAAAAATCTAATAGATATCATTCAACGGGAAATTAAGTCTACAATTCGAGAGTAACAGGAAATTTCGAATTAAGCTTCATCTACATATTGAATGAGCGCCAACTTTTTTTTTTTCTTTTTTTAATAGCAACACCCTGTTTTGATTTAATATTTAAATTTCTGAGGGTCTGGAAATAAGGAAAGTATACAAATTCTGTTTTTTCTCTTTAATATTTATACAGTAATAACAGTAAGAGTGTTAGAGAGTTGTCTGAACACCTGGAATACTAACATTAAGATCCTGCAAGAAAAAGAAAAGAAAATCATGTTGTTTATCACCGGAAATGCTTTATTAAAAAAAAAAAAAAAAAAAAAAAAAAAAGTAAATCATATTCCCTGTCGAAACATTTGTCTGGTCTGAATTAGGTTTATTAAATGTATTTAAATACATATTTAGATTATGATATTAAGCATAATAAATATTTTAATATAGTATCTATTAGACATATTTAAATGTATTACACCTAAGATTGGTGAGACAATTGGTAATTGTGTGATAGATTTCAATTCAAATTCCCTAACATGGTAATAATCAAAGGCAATAAATATTTAGGTTATCTTTTCTTTCAATTTATTAAAAATCATTTTATGTTATAGGCGTGCCATAATGTAAGAACTTCAATAATATATACACAAAAATAAAATAAGTTTTATATTAATAGTGACGTTGTAGGATGATGAAAAAAAAATTTGTGAGCGGTCAATATAATTAAAGACAGCGGCAATGCGTAATTTCCATATTTCCAGATAAAATATTTTAAAATAATGTTGTAACATTTTTTATTTACATGAAATATACAGTCGGTAACAAAAGTATCCGAACACTAGCAAGAATTCCTATATAAAAAAAAAGTAGAGTTAATACTGTTCTGTTAAATAAATCCTTATCGAATCATGTTCTTAGTCAGTCTAAGAACATGATTCGATTATTTAACAAAACAGTATTAACTATACTTTTTTTATACAGGAATTTTTTGTACTGTTCGAATACTTTTGTTACCGACTGTACCTTAAAAAATTTTAATGGTATTTAGTTTAACTGTATGAAACTCGACAGTTTATTTTATAATTGCACAAAAAATATACAATTTTCTGAAAAAAAAAGGATGTATATATATATATATATATATATATTAAAGATTAAAGGACATATAAGGAAAATGAGCATTACATAATATAATTTAATAATTTATTAACTCTTTAACTGCAGCTGTCGTCAATAAACGATGTAACAAGTGTTTGTTGCATTCCAGTAGTTTTCAGTAAATAATAAGTCTTTTTTTTTTTTTCTTTTTCTTTTTTTTTTTTTTAATTGACAATTTTCTAGTCCACCTATTTTTTTTTAAACAATAAGCCTCGCTTGTTTGGTTGATTTTATGAACTAGCGTTTAAATAATTAAAATTTTATCATTGGCAATCGATGCGATAAATACCACTGTTGTATATTTTAGCTAACGTAAAGGGTTAAATATGAATACGCAAAATCATCATTGCTAATTTTTATTTCTCATTGTGTTTTAGGAGAACACTGAAATACGAGGCTTGTTTTCTTTGTTAAGAAGAATTCTGGTTTACTATCATCAGTGCTTTAATCCTTTCAGGGTCAATCTAATTACGCACATTAAAAATTAAGAGCCACCAGAATTTGAGAAGAAGATTAGAAGAAAAAAAATGATATCTAGGCAAATCTAAAAAGATAAAATTTTATTAAAAAATTCCCAGATAAATTTTTGCAGTTGGGAATTACAATTAGGTGGGTAAAAATATATAACAACGCCCTCAAAATATTAAAATCGACATTTTTTTTATGCATTTGAAGTTGTTGTTGTACGTTATTGTATTACCTGTTGTTAAATGTTAAATATATATATTTTTAACTTCATTAGCTACTTTTTAAGAATACCTTCGTTATCTCATACAAAAGTTCATAAGAGATGGTAACCTTAGCTGCGTTTAGAGAAAAAAATTACCTATATCTCGAAAAAAAAAAAAAAAAATGGCATGTACTGCAAAAATGTTACCCTCTTATATTTAAACACTGGAATTATTTTCATGTAAAAATTAATATAGTTCATAATTCATATATTTTTTGAATGCAAAATCATTTATTATTTTCATAATTTAAAAAATTTTCCTGAATCAAATTTTATGTGAATTATGTTTGGATTTCATTAACGTATCTCGTTAAAAACTTATTATATCAATCATGTTATTTTTGTAAACATATAAATAAATGTTTTAGACATAAATTTAACAATATTTATCTTTGAACTTTGTCAAACGTTTTCGACTTTGTAAAAATATAAGTAAAATAGACAATCTACATTCTTGCATTGCAGCGTCTCCAGAAATTCATAGATAAGTTGAAATTGAAAAGGTATTGTTGAAAATATAAAAACAAAATGTTGTGCGTATAAATACAAAGACTCTACCCCCCACCCCCCAACACCCCCTATCAAAAATTTTACTTCCTTTTCTAAAAGTATACACATTTCCCAATCAAAGATACCAATTACATTTTTCTGCAACAAATAAAAAAAAAAAAAAAAAAAAAAAAAAAAGTAGAACGTTACTTTTTTTTTTTTTTTTTTTTTTTTAAAGTCGAATGTACATTTAGCAGACTTAAAAATTTTGTTTAAAGTTTAATTTGCAATTTTTTCATTTTCCCTTTTATTTACGTTGATTGTTTGAAAATATTTGCATAGTCTTATAAATCTACCTAAACATCACAGACTTTGATATTAATACATACTTTAAATTATCTTGCTAGAAATTTCATTTCAAATTCTTCATTTTCCATATATTTCATTTTTATTCTTTTTTTGCCTGCTGAATGAAAAAAAAGAAAAAATTGGCGAAACAGTATTAAAGGTTTATTGTAATAATTTGATATATGATTAACATATCTAACTTAATATTTTACAAACAAAAACTGCTTCAAAATGTGCCAGTTCACATTAAAATTAGGTGCATACATTTGTAATATATTCAGGAATAGTTGGATACTTTTATCTTTTCAATGATATTTTAATTAATTATTTTAATCACAATGACTTAACAATTGCTTTCTTAAAATGGGAAAGATCAAGTGTTAAGTTATATGCATTATTTTTCTAATTAAACATTGGTTACCAAAAAATGCATATTTATGTATTTTTAAGTCATAATATTTTTTTTCAATTAGTATAAAAAAGATTCGAACGCAGCATATAATTAGCATTTTGCTTTTAAAATATTCTATAGGGTGTTAATAATGTATTTTATTTTTTAATAGAAAAAATATTGTGATTGTTGATAAATATACTTTTAAAATTTTTAGATTCAACCGTAACAGCATATCTTCTCCCCAGGATACCTACAAGATGCTTTCAGAATGAAAAGACATCCCAGAAACATCCTGGAGATGTACTGTGCATAAATGTACTGTTAGGAAAATTAATACTGATTTATGTAGATTACACTTATTTTGATCGAAAATGGCTAAAATGTACCAATTTGTAGTATGCAGAATTTGAATTTTCTAACCAAATAGTACAAATATCAATGAATAAATAATCCGCATCGAAACAATTAAGTGCGACCCTTCATCACCAAAATTTAGTGAAAAGGAGGGAAGCGAGGAAGCAATTGCATATCTTGCTACTTTCACTTATTTCATGAAGTACCAATGTTTTATTATTTTAAACTGAAATGTTTGGAATTTCCTTATTATGGCTTATTGAGTTATTGATATGGCTTTCCCTCTTCTAACGATTGATTTTTGTGCTATTTAAGTCGCAATTTCTTTTTTATATGCTTTAAAATTTTCATTCTGAAATGTAATAAAATCAAATTATTCATAGCTTGATGGCGATACAATTTTTACAGAATATTAAGAGTATTTGATTTAATAAAAATATTTTCTAACAATGAACACGCATGCCACACTGTACAATTTATATAATCTTCATGCGAATTACTTTTGTAAAAATAAAATTTTTCATTTCTACATTTTCTGGCAATGATTATTAATACAAAGGTGTGAAACTGCGAATGACATGTCTAGTTAAAGAAAAAGAAAAAGAAAAAAAATCTCCTGTACTGTTGTTATTTCAAAACTTTTCGCTATATCTTTTCAGTATATTAATTAATCGAAAAAATCCATAACAATTTAGAAGTTCTAGGGACCCTAGATAGAAGTCTCTATCTAGGGTCCCTGAAAAGGTCTACATAACAGCGAAATCTGTCGGCTGATGGGCACTAAAATTCTTTCAGCATAATGTTTTTAATCCGTATAACATATGTAGTTTAACGCATTTATACAAATTCAACGGAAGCTGAAAAACAGTTTTCTCGTTAATAAAGAAATTTGCAGCTTAGCAGCGCTATCTTTTAGACGACAAGCACCCGAATATAATATACGTAGATATGCGTAACAACGACCTCTCATTAGTGGTGTTCATAATTGTGATCTTACCCGTTTAATGCTGCTATATCCTATAAAATCTAAAACATAGTTTCTCCCCGTAAACGTCAAAAGTAACAATACCCTCTAGCGGTCGAAATGCGGCGAATAAGCGTAATTTATCACAATAGTCGTGTCACATATGTATTTCTGTGCCATTACACACTGTAGAAGCTGATAAATAGATTTTTAGTAAATTGAGATAATTGTAGCATAGTAGTGCAAAATAAATTCCAAAACGAGTGTCAATTCAATCAATATATTTTTACATAAAAGGGATCTAACGTATCACGCTGATACACTTAAACTTTGTAGAATTTGAAATATAGTTGTTGTTTTTTTCCTTAAAGAGTTAATATTGAAGGTCAGAGTCGTACCTGGGAGTCAAAATGCACGATAAAAATAATCCTGTTTATTACAGAAAATTTCTTGCAGTAAATCTGTGAGAAGAATACCGTATTATATGGGGGAGGGGGAAGTTGACAGAAATTTTCAGCGACAAAACAACGCAGAAAATATTCTTACATAAAATACATTTTCCCGAAGCTTACACTGTAAATAAAACGACGTTGTGCCTTGACGAAACGAAAGTTGTGCCTTGGGGGGGGGGGGGGGGGGACTCATGCAAAGTTATGCCTTGGGGGTGGGACTCATGTCATAGTTGTGCCTTGGGGGGGGGACTCATGCAAAGTTATGCCTTGGGGGTGGGACTCATGTCATAGTTGTGCCTTGGGGGGACTCATGTCAATGTCATTTTGAAAAGAATGTGATGAAATTCTGGCAAAAGCAGAATTTAGTTCAGGACGGAGGACTATTAGTTTTTTTTTTCTTCCCAATTATAACATCGGTTTCAAATTATTCAATTATATTTTCGATAAATTTTAGATTTCGATAAATTTCCAACTATCGAAAAATGATTTCGACAAATGTCCAACTATCGAAAACGACAACTATTAGTTTTTTTTAGGACTATTAGTTTTTTTTTTTCTTCCCAATTATAACATCGCTTTCAAATTATTCAATTATATTTTCGAGAAATTTTAGATTTCGAGAAATGTCCAACTATCGAAAAATGATTTCAACAAATGTCCAACTATCGAAAACGACAACGCAAAAATCGCTGTCTGAGACTAATAGGCCCTCAGTCCTAAAAAAAAAAAAAAAAAAAAAAAAAACTATGTTTAGCTAGATTGAATCTTCTTATCGGTCGATTTACTGTATGTATATTGATATTTAATTGCATATGAAATCAACATGTATTCCTGCATTAATATAATATTACTACTAGGTTTACATCATTACTACAAGTCTACGAAATTCGAGATTTCAAATCTATTGATTCAAGTTATATCTTCAGTGGAAGATTAATTTCAAAATAACGGGTTTTTCTTAACAATGTCTACATCGTTAATAAAATAACAATACAATATATACTTTTTAAATCATCTCAATTAGACACGTTTACCTGAAACCAACATTTTAGTGCTAAGTAAACACAATTTTAATGGTGCTTACAATTAAAATGTCATTAATAAAATCGTAAAACAATGTGCACTAAATATCTAAATATATTGATTATAGCAAATTTGATAAAAGGTTTATGGTAAAATATAGGATTTTATTTATTTTTTAATATAATGTAGCAATGTTAAAAAAATAATGATAAATATAGATATATATTTTATTAATATTGCAATCACTAGAAAACATAAAAAAGGAAAAGAAATTTATAGAACAGTTATTATTATTATTATTTATTATAAATATTTATTAAACTTTATGCAAGTATTATTAAATTTAAATACGGAAAATTCATTGTTATTGTTTTAAGTAGGAAGATGTATATACGTAAACAAAAGTGAAAAATGCTAGAGACTTTAAATTTTAATTAGTTTAATTAGTAAAAGAAATAATAATAAATACAATTACTTTGCAGATTCTTATATATTTTCAACTAATTATTCTTAATTTACATTTTATTCATTAGATGTAAATACTCGTTTAGATAAAAATTTTAGCAAATGGTGTTCGATGAATCTAAAAACACAAATATATAAGAAACTTATATAAACATATAGATATGTAATTCTTTTTGCGAAAATGAATCACGAACATGTTTTATACTTATAAAACCGCTGCAAAAATTGATGAAACTGATTATTATTATTGTATATATGTATTGTCTTTCAAATTATTTTCTGCGCGATCTCCATTGTTTATTAAAAAAAAAAAAAAAAAAAAAAAAAAAATGCATAGAGCGTAAAAATACTGAAATTAAAGCAAATAAATACGGTGAATTTTGAAAGTAAAACAGTATTTATTTTTTTTTATTTGTCCATTATTTATTTATTTATTTTTTGTGTGTTATCTATAGTACTATATTAAGAAACATTTCATAATTATAAATTATAGATATTGTTCATTGAAATACGCGGGAATTCTAAAATTTATTTATAGAAATATATTAATTTTACTTATAATAAAATGTAAATATAATAATTATAAATTTATTCATTTAAATATAACAATATTACTTAATACTGATAAGAAAGCACCACAGAATTGGCGTTTTAAAGTAAAAAGTACAAAATTTTGAATAAAGACCATAAAATGCAATAAACTCATAACATTTGTTTTGGGTCAAAATAATTACACGACACTTCGTCAATCGAACAAAGTATACACAATCGAGTGACCACTTTGATTGCAGCACTCGTGCCTACTTTGTTCGCCTGATCAAGGGTCGTGTGTTTTTTAGACCCAAAACAATTGTTGCGAGTTTATTGCATTTTATAACGTTTATTCAAAATTTTATACTTATTAATATTACTTAATATTGTTATATTTTAATGCATATATATGCAAATTTTTATCACTCTGAGAGGGTAATTCACAAACAAATATGTATATTGTTCACCATTCCCTTAACGGTTGAGGGGACAGCTATATACAACCTGTATCTACGAATATTTTTAAAATTATGAAATGTCTAAAATGAAATAATATGAAATATGAAATTTATGAAACAGAATTATTGTCAATATTAAATTCCAAACAATTATCACTTGCAATAAATAACTTATCGAAATGATTAAATTTTACTTTATGACAAGTTCAGTGTTTTATACTTCAAACAAGTCATAACATAGCAAAAAACATAAAATTCCTGATACTAAACAACAACAACAACAACAAAGTAACAATAATATTTAATTTTGAGTATTTTCTATTCAAGAGCAAATATCAATAAAGCTCTGAATTTTATTTGATGTTAATACTAAAATAAAACAAAAATTTCTCTAATACTCACTTGTACGAGACAGTTTGAATGTTTAAAACATTTGAATAATCATTTGAATAATTTAACAAACCCCTAAACCCCCTCCGTCTTAAAATAAGTTTAAGTTGTTCTGTTTAATCAAAAAATAATAAAGTTAAAAAGTAGGAATAGCAATGTTGGTTCAAATTACTTAATATATATATATATATATATATATATATATATAAATAAAAGGAAATAGACTGTTTCAATTAAATTATTACCTTTAATATATAATGTTTTTAGAAAAAAAAATATATATATCCAAACATTTAAATTCTAATATTTAACATCTATGTGAGTTACTTTAAAAAAAAATTTTTTTTTAATTTCACTTTATTCATGTTAATTTATTCGAATTCTTAATAAATATATATGTAAATCAAAACAAAAGTATATATATAAACGATAACTAAATTTATATATACACATATAAACTAAATTTTAAACCTCTATAATATATATATATATATAATAGAAAACTATTGAAATGAATTTATATTTATATATAAGTTTAAAGATTAGAAAATACCTTGCAAATTAACTGTTACCCGTCCCAGTTTTTAACTGTGTGTTTCCAGAGTTTTCCTATCTCGGTTTGTTCTACTTCCTCATTCAAGGGGGATATTTAAGTACCGACGAGTATCCCCGTCGGCCGAAGTGGGTTTGTTTACCAGATGAAGGATTTTATTTTATTTCATTTTATACTTTCTTGTTTACTTTCAGTAATTCTTTATTGCAATTTTGTAATTTTATTTTAACTTTTTTAGTATTTTTATGCATTATATATATGTTTGATTTCTCTTCAGTTATTGGAGGTTTTCTGTTTGGTGAGAAGTTGGGGGCTAAGGATAGTTATTAGCTAATTGCTACTTTCCTTTCAGAAACTTCTGTTTCACCCCTACACTGAGGGCCTCCCCAATGAAGATATCAGTGTTTTTTGGGGTTTAATTTCATTCATTTGTTTATATATTCCTACATTTACATATTCCTATATATATATATATATATATATATATAATAACTAAATTTTAAACCTCTATAATATGCTTAAAAAAAAAAAAAAAAAAAAAAAAAAAAAAAAGCTTTACATCACTTGATTATATTATATATTATAAACAAAGTAAAAATGTTTAACATACGTTATTATAATAGCCATATAGTCGTAACATCATATTTAATCTATTTATTTCTAGAATTCATTGTTTTGCTGTTAATGCTTTTTAACTTAGCAATATGAAAATATATTCTAATATTATGATATTTTTCCTTTTTTTAGGCGCAAATTTCCTTCAGTAGAAGGAAGAAACGCCAAGTTTATTAGGAGCTGAAAATATTATTTGTCTGAAATTGACAAATTCGAATTTAGAAATAGTGATAAATTAAAAAGAAAAAGTAAAAAGGGAAATTAATTACGTTTTATGTCCTTGTCTTAACTACTAATTATGAATAAACTTAAGACTGACAAAATGGAAATTAAAGCCAAAAAACGTGAATACTGATATTTTTTGGAATTTATTAAATTAAATAAATATTAGGAAGATTAAATAATAACATACGCAATGATTAGTTATAAGAAATAATCATAATTTACGTTATTATTTCCACTAAAATGAGTTTTCGTACGTATTATGTTAGAAATAAAGGAAAAGATCAAGTGTAATGTAAACGCTTTTGCATTATACACCTACAAAATTTTATTTGTACACTATATAAAACGTAAAATGGATACAGTAGTCAAGGCTGCTATTATGATATTAGTAATTGCAATTCTGATGATAGTATCGGTAACATTAGTGGCGATTTTCTATAGTAATCGTAATGAATAAAACTGGAAAAACTTTTCATGAATTAATCAAATATAAATGTTATTTAAAGATTCTTAAAAATGAAAATATTGATATGTCAAAAAGTATTTTTATGAAATTAAATAGCCAGTATATTTGTAATATTATTTAATAGAACAATTGTAAGAAGAATTTTAAAATTATTGAATTATTTTATGTTTCTGAAAATTTTTCCCTGTTTCTAAGTGTAATTATTTTAAATTAATTATTTTAATTAATTATTTTAATTAAATTACAGAGAATCACTTCAGCATATTTTAATACTCAATTTTATGGAAATAGAAGAAATACATGGTGCAAGATAAAACTTAGATGATCAAAGAATGAAATACATAACTATCACATATTAAAGATTTCCTAAGATTTTTAATAAAAATTTCATGTGAAAGAAAAGCTGTAAAATTAAAAATACAGAAAAAATTTAATTATGGTAGATGAAAAGACATTGTTTTTACTGAAAATGAGCTTTTATAATTATGTCTATAATAATAGTATAAAATTGTTATAAAAAATTATACAGTATTCTACAGACTACGATTAACATTGAATATTTTAGACGACAAATTGAATTTCAAAACATATAATTTTGATATAATGTAATAAATGTTATTTATTAAATAATAAAAAGAAAGAATGTGAAGTTTTTCTTCATTGTTTTAGAAAAATAATATTCGCACATAATCTATTTCAATGCTACAGCCACAGCAATATAAATACAAATTTTCTTAATAACAGCAGTAAAAAAAAGAAAAAAAAGAAAGAAAGAAAGAAATATTTTCAGAAACACAATCGTAAAATTCATCAATTTTATATTCAAGAAAAGAAATCAACAAGAATACTAAAAAGGATTTTTTATTACATGTAATAATGATAATATGCGGAATTCAAACCTGATTGCTTTATCTTATAGAACTGCGGGAAATGAATCGAAGAACTTTTCTGTATTACACGTAGTTTTTTTTTTTTTTTATTATTATATAACATTTGTAATAAGACATAATATACATATATATTTTGGATATTCTGAAAAATTCAAAAGTAACTATATGCAATATGGATATACACTGTGTTACTATTTTACTTATTCTTGCAATTCTGATTTTTTTCCTGTGTATAGTTGTTAGTCAGTTCTTACGTGTTTATGGGTAGAACTACTAAATGACTGATAAGTCATTTGATATAACATTTTGTATGTTTTAATATGAGGATTAGTATTATCTAAAGAGACTCAATCTGTTTTTATGAGGTAAAATTGTGATTTAAAAGTATATTTACGAAACTTTATCAAAAATTCAAATAACAGATTTCAAGAAATTTTAATCCTGATTTATGTCTCAAGACAAACACATTTATATTACACTAAAAGATATATTTATAAAGTTATCTTGAGAAATATTGTACAAGATACAAACCAAGTTCTCATAGACAGGATAACATCTTTAAAAATTCTTTAAATTAAAAGACTCTTTGCATTAGGTAAGTACAATTCTTTTTTTTTTTTAAAGTAGTATTACGTGTGATTATTTAAATTCAGATACTATGTGAATATATTTGCAATGATTTGTTTTAGTGGTTATACGTCCAACTATTTTTTCGTTTGTATGTTTGTTTCTTAAATTTTTAAAGAAATTCTTTACTGATATTCTCGTATATATAGCAGTGCTTTTCATGACTAATTTATGTCTTTATTAATTCAAAGTTTTCTCCTGACATATTTATACACAATATATATATATATATATATATATATATATATATTACTTTGTATCATATAAATATATATGAGGTAAAGGTAGGAAATTTTGCGCCCAATTTAAAATAATTTTAAAATAAATCTAAATATTAATTTTTTACTAAAATATTGCAGAATAATTTATTTGTTTTCTATGAATTTCAGTTACTGATTTGTTGCAATGCTATGAATTAAAACAACAGCTGTAAAAAAAAAAAAAAAAAAAAAAAAGCAAAACTATATTTTGCTATTTATCCTTACAGGATATCAGTGATTGCGCACATTGGTAGAAGAGATTGCGCTTAATTGTTACCACAATTAAATTGTCAACAATAATAATTGCACTTAAATTGCATTATTGTAAGGTTTTTATAAACAAATAATTTGGATTAGAAGTGTATATTTAGACTTCATAATTTAAAAAGAAAAAAAAAAATTACAAATTAATATTAAGTTATTAGATAACAAGTTTAAATAAAATTAGCCCATTTCCTTTTCATATTGAATATTTTCTATCTTACAGACTTAATTTGTTGGTGTCCACAATCGTTGTAATCCACTAATCGTTGTAAATTGCGCAGCATTCGTGAAAACATTTGTCACAAGTAACATATAAACTAATTCATGAGAATAGTTTAATTTAAGAATAATTTGTACTACTATCAGTCTATAGAAATTCACAGGAAGTGTTATATATTCAACCATTCATTTTTCAAAATGAGACAAAGTAAACCACGTTATATCTTAGACTTTTGAAGCAATCAACATGCACATTTAAGTCGGCAGTCTATTATTGATGTCATACAACTACCTGGAGTCTCAGCGCGTTCACTCTACCCGTTCCCAGAGATCAGCTATGTACGCAGTCTCTTCTAGCGTTACCTTATAAATCATTTCATCACAACGATGCGACGAAAAAAAAAAAAAAAAGAAAAAGATTATGATATACATATATACATATATATACACACCCCGTGACAAAAAGATAGGTACAAAGGATATTTTCTTTGATTTTTCATCAAATAACATTATCTAAATTGTGCTTATCATTTATTATTATCATAAAATAACACTATTCCCGGACTAATTTTTGTTTTAAGACTAATTTAGAAAAATTTTAAGACTAAAATTTTTCTAATTTATGACTACACACCGCGACAAAAATATAGAAACAAAGGTTTTTTTTTCTTTTTTATTTTTGAATATGATTATTTTGAATATGAATATTTTGAATATGATTCAAATATTTAATATGTTTTTGATAGGATAATATTTTGTTATGATAATAAATTATCAGCACAATTTAGATAATGTTATTTTATGAAACATTAAAAAAAAAAAAAAAAAAAAAAAAAAAAAAACCTTTGTTCCTATCTTTTTGTCGCGGAGTTTAGCCTTAAATTAGAAAAAGTTTAGTCTTAAAACTTTTCTAAATTAGTCTTAAAACTTTTCTAAATTAGTCTTAAAACAAACATTAGTCCGGGAATAGTGTTATTTTATGATAACAATGAATGTTAAGCACAATTTAGATAATGATATTTTATGAAAAATTAAAGAAAAAACCCTTTGTACCTATCTTTTTGTCGCGGGGTGCATATAAATACATTGAAATTTTGAAATTTTATCCTGAGTAGTTAAAACCAAATTCAACTAACTTAATAAAACTGTTTGGATGTAATTGAAATTTTTGATAATAATTTAAAAACTAAAACTTTAGATAAAATAAAAGATGAGAATTTTTAATTATTAGAATTACAGGACTGGAATTCTAATATACATATTTCTGTTTTTCGTAATGTTATTGTTAATTACTTATTAAGAATTAAAAAAAAAAATGTGTGTAATCATTATGATAAAATTGAAAATATCAATGAAAGTTATAAAGAAGCTTTAAAAGAAAATTATTCTTTGGATTTTCTGCATAGTTCTAATTTAAAAAATTTTTATACATAATTCGATATCTGATATTTATTTTTAATAATTAATCTTTAATAAATGCTTATAGTTTATTTATTAGCTGAATAGTGATAATAATTCTAATAATTAATAGTCATGCTATGAAAATCATTGCATTCATAGTGTACGTATTTTGAATATAAATTACATAACTTAACATCACTCTTTGCCTACAGATGACGATACTGCTGTAATTTGACTCTTATATCGTAAATTTTTTTTTATTTATTTATTTATTTATTTATTTTTTAAGTTATTGCGTTATGTATGATTTTGTTGCAACATATGTACAGATAGAATACTTTATGGGTTTCTTTAAACTCTTATTTATGTGTTGTTTTAATTATTTAGCATAGAAACACGTTAGTTTTAATTTAATTCATATAAATGCATTTTATAGGAATTATTACATTAATTTTTGTAAAAACTTATATGAGGTTTAGTTTTATAATTCAAATAAAACTATTATTGATATGGTCATTTTATTTAATTTGATGTTTTCATTTTGTTGATAACATGGTGTTTTCTTAGTTTTGGCAAGTTAGAGAGAAAGAAAGTACATAAGATGAAGCTAGCTAAACTTCAAAATGTTGTCTCAAGTCAACATCGCTTGCTAATTTTTAGAAACTAAGAATTCATTCATCTTTTTTAATGCCATAAATTTATGATTAAATATTTATATCAATATTATATATATATATATATATATATATATATATATATATAAGTACATAATTAAAGAGTTTTTTAAATAAATTTAAATTTCCATTCTTACTTACTTTCTGTTTTTATTTTATATTTTGTGAAATTCTCAATATGTGTGATATTTAAGAAGACAGTACACATTTAAATGTTTAGGAAATGGATTTTCAGATTTATATACATATATATATAAACAATATTTCAATATTCTAAATAACTTGGTACTAAAATTTTCCTTGTACAATCAATATTCCTTTAAAGATGCATAAGGGTGGAAAAATGCGCCAAAAATAATTGCTATGAAAATGAACTAGACATTTCAGAAAAACTTTTAAAATTACATAATGTTGAATATGCATAAAAACAAATTTTATTTTCAATATTTTTCGATTATAGACTAATAACTCTTTAATTAAACATAAAAACTTCTTCATACACCATAAATCTAACTAGTGTATCTGCAGATCAGAAGCCTCAACATCCCATTTGCCTTCCACATTATTCGACAGATAATTTTATTTGATTCTCCTTATATAATGTATATATTGACTCGATTGACTTGCTACATAAACAGATACGTTTCTAAACCCTGCTTTTTCTCAACCCCCTCATTTTAAATTTCTTTCTATACTTATCTCTATACATCTGTATATATACATGTATTCCTAGTAGCTGACAATCTTGTATTGATTCCCTGTTAATTCATAAATATTTGTAGTAATTTTCATGCAAAATGATTGCATAACATATCAGAATACTTTTATGTAAACCTTTAAACTAATTACCAATTCTATACCCACAAATTTTACAGAAAAACATGCTTTTAAAATTCTAATAAAAGTTCGTAATATTTAATGTGGTGTATCCATTTTAAAATACACTTTTAAAAAATATCGGTTACATACCGTAATAGTACAAAGTCCTTTTATGTATCCCGGAAAAAGAAGCGCAGTAATTATATACACTAAAAAAGAACACACCTATTTAATTAATTATAACACATTGATATTTCAACCGAATTTGACATCATTCGGATGATTACGGAATTTTGTTGTGGAGTCCCGTAAATAAATTATTTAGTCTGTACATATATATTTTTTAGAGAGAACACGTGCTTTTAAGCAATATAATAATCTATGTTAATTCCATTTTGTTGAATGCACCATAAACATTGTATACACCAGTAAAAAATATTCAACTCCCAGCTAAAAAAAATCTCTAGCATGTCTGCAAAAAATAAATAAAACGTGCAGATATTTGTAAAAATTCTGCAGATTCTTTGAAGACATTAAAAAATTGCATTTAATCTTCAATTGATTCTGCAGAGTTTTTGGAGATTTTCATATCATCATTAAAGTTCACCAACACAATGCAGATATTTTGAAGACAAACAAAAAAAAACCTGCAATCTATCTTCAATTTAATTTACAGATTTCAAAACACCATTCAATTTCACCAACAATATGCAGACAAAAGAAAATCTGAATTCTATCTTCACTTTAATGAACAGATTTTCATATCATGATTAAATTTTAATAACAAAATGCAGACATTTCAAAGAAAAAAAAAAAAAAAAAAAATCTGCATTCTATCTTTAATTCGCTTTTTAATTTTTTGGAAGATTTTTATAACATCATCAAATAATAATATCCAAAGAATTTTTACTTCCATTACCCGACTACCATAGGTAATGGAAGTATTGTATTCGGTCCAAAAATTCGATATCGAAATTTTACCTAGTTTACATGTTTTAAGGTCTCCTGAGTCCAAAAAAGTGGTTTTTGGCAATTGTTCAGTGTATGTGTGTACGTGTGTGCGTGTATGTGTGTGGGGAATCTTCTGACTATCATATCTCCGAAACTAATAAAGATAGAACTACGAAACTTCAGAATTGAGACAGGTCTGGTAAACAAGTGAATTTTCCAAATTTTGGTGAAAACTGGGAAACCGGAAGTGGGACATCGGAAACCGGAAGTAGGACTATAAGTCCGTATCTCAAAAAACGGCTCTAACAATTTTCTTCAAAGTTTCTCTGTAAACACTCTATTAGATGGCCTTTCTAAAGATATAATTGGTTAGTTGAGGAAAATTGATAGGCACCCTGTATAAATAGCTGAAATTCAGGTTTTGCAAGTGCGTTTCTTTGAAAACGGCTGTACGTATTTTTTTTTTTCAAACTCGCCATAATAACTCCCTTTTATGTATACTTTTGTATGTAATTATTGTTTTCCGGTCATTAATTGAATATGCCAAGTTTTGATAAAAGTTGGTATCTCAAAAACGGCTCTAACGATTTTCTTGAAAATTGTTACCTAAAACCATTTTAAATATGCTTTATCATGTATTACGTGGTTATTACAGGAAAATTAACAGTCATCCTGATTAGGTAGGTTATTACTATCTGTTACTAAATTAAAAATAAATAAATAAATAAAATAAATAAATGAATAAATAATTGCAAAGCTGTGATTTAAAATTTAAAACAGTAGTAGATTTTCAAAAATATTGAGATATGTTGTATAACATGTTACAAAATTTATTGTATGGAATATTGGTAAAAGTAAGCTGTTTTTTTTTTTTTTTTATTGTTATTATCATTAATATCATTTTTTAATTTATATCATTAATATCATTTATTATTATTATTATTTATTTATGATAATATTTATTATCTATAATATTATTTATAAATTCATAATTTGTATTTTAAAAAATCTTATTTTGTCACTTACAGAGGTCGAATTTAAATAATTTTTGAATTATTTATTTAATGTAGCAGCAATTGTTAAAAAAGGAAAAGCAATTAATTAGTACAAATGTTACCCTTAAAGCTCGAAATTCGTTAATGTGAAGATTAACTAAAATGCTCTGTTAAATTGCGGAATCAAGAGTTTTCTGCATTTAAACTATATAATCTGCACATTAGTGGCTTCTGTATCAGTTCTTCAATTTCCTGTTTCGACCTTTACTATGACGTCAAACTGTCAGGTGATTCAGATGCGCGAATAAGAACAAATGAGCTTCAAACTTCAAACCGAAACTTTTAAACGTTTGCTACTGCTTCCGCTAAATGCATTGTAACGTAAACTCGTAAACTGACAGTAAAGTAATCAAGAGATCTTGATTTGTAATTTGTTACACTGTAAAAAAAATTTTGATTTTCATATTACTGTGAATAATTAAAGTGAAATAATGCCATGCAATTACGTACTCTCTATCTGCCATTCATTCAAACGAAAAAAAAAGGACAGATTTCTTGTTGCGACATTAAAAAAAATGGCGCTTTAGTTCCATATTTATAAAGTCTAGATAGGTAAGTTTGCTAATACTTACTGAAAACTTTAAATTTTCTTAGGTTGTACTTTAAAGTCTATGTAGCATTGTTATATTGACATTGTTAATAATATGTATCACAAATTAGCATTCGTTTATGTCTATTTCCCAATATCCTTATTCTTTATTTATTTATTTACTTTTTTTTCTGCTTTACTTAAATATATGCTATAAAAATATTACGAGTACATATATATATACTGTTTGTTTATTTTATTTTCATATCATCGTAGTTCGTAAATTGTTAGAACATGTATTTACAGCTATAGCTTAAAAAAAAAAAAAAAAAAAAAAAAAAAAAAAAAAAAAAAAAACTTTCAACAACTACGTTAATAATAATAATAATAATTTAATCTTAATAAAATGTGACGCAGCATTTTTACTTTATCTTACCCATAAGGTAGAGAAAGTATTGTTTTAGGGTAAAATTTTCGAAAGTGAGTCTTTGTTATATTTACATGTTTTGAGGTTCCCTGAATACGAAAATCATGTTTTTAGCGAATGGTCTGTGTGTCTGTTATTAGCTATCTCAAGAACAAATAGTAGCAGAATTTTCAAACTCGGTATTCTAAATGTGTATCATATAGGGATGCTACAGTAAGATTTCCGTTGAGATGAAGCAAATGGTTCGTGTACAGGGACACTCAATAGTATTCAAATACATTACGTCTGTGGGGAAAATTGCAGGTAAGTAGAGTTTAACATCTATAGACTGCACTAAATCAAATGAAACGAAAAAATATTTTATGTACTGGAGATAGTCAACTGGGGAAAAAATTTTGTGTATGTAGGAGCATCGCCTCCCCCCCCCCCCTTGGGGGGAAGGCCCACCCATGAGGGGAGTAAATTTTTATGATGGGTATCTTTCAAAAGAGCTCGCCAATATCTTTAAAGCGAATGGTTGAACTATAAATCTGTGATAATTTAAAACAAAATTATCGATTTTTTTACCTTTAACGAAAAAAAAAAAAAAAAAGATTTTTTTTTTTTTTTTTTTTTTTTTTTAAATATTGAGATTAAAATGGAAGCTTTTTTTTTTAATATTTAGTGTTATACTACTTCTCTAATATGGAAATCCTCTGCATTATCATAAAAGATAATTTTTTTTAATTTTAATAACATAATTATTTTTTTAATAACCGAATTAAATTCTACATAAATGTAGGTGCATTAATGAAACGGGGTGAGGGGGGCGGTAGCCCCCCCCCTCATACAGAAATAATTATCATATAAAACTTTTCCAAAGCCTAATTTGATTTGTTTAACATAGGTTTACATAACAGTACTCGTTATCTTACCTCTTAATCTCCAATCTGTATTTATAGTATTAAATTTTACGGTAAGAGAAAGTCGTGTGAGTGACACACCAGATTATTTACTTTCTCTTACCCATAAGGTAGAGAAAGTATTATTTTAGAGTCAAATTTTCAAAAGTGAGTTTTTGTTATATTTACATGTTCTGAGGTCCACTGAATACAAAAATCATGTTTTTAGCGAATGGTCTGTCTGTGTCTGTCTGTCTGTTATCAGCATATCTCAAGAACAAATAGAAGCAGAAATTCGAAACTTGGTATTCTAAATGTGTATCATATAGGGATGCTACATTAAGCTTTTCGTTGAGATAAAGTAAATGGTTCGTGTACAGGGACACTCAAAAGTATTCAAATAAATTACGTCTATGGGGAAAATTGCAGGAAAGTAGAGTTTACCATCTATAGACTGCACAAAACCAAATGAAGCGAATATATATTTTTTGTAATAGAGATGGTCAACTGGGAAATTTTTTTTGTGTATGTAGGAGCCTCGCCGGTGGAAGTCCCCCTCGAGGGGAGTACATTTTCATGATGGGTATCTTTCAAAAGAGCTCGCCAATACCTTTAAAACGAATGGTTGAACCATCGATCTGCGATAATTTAAAATAAAGTTATGAATTTTTTTCATTTTTACCAAAAAAAATTTTTTTTTTTTAATGTAATATTGAGAATATTGAACTTTTTTTGATTTTTAGTGTTATACGACTTCTCTAATATGAAAATCGTCTGCATTATCATGGAAGATATTTTTTTTTAAATAATAATTTTAATAAATTATTTTTACTGAGTGAATTTGTATAGGAAAATATAGAAGAAAGTCATGTGGTGGCTACAACACACTAGTTATTTGTTGTTAGTGGATGTGCTTTACTAATTAATTTACCATTTCCAGAAAAGTTGTTAAGGAATTGTAATAAATTTCTCATAGAGATATGGTAAATAATGTATGTTTTAAGCTAAATATTCATCGCTTGTTTTTTGTTATATATACACATTCTGAGACTTCCTGATTACCGTAGTCAAGTTTGTTAACGTTTGATCTTTGTCTGTGTCTCTTAGAATAACTTAAAAACGAATAATTTCAGGAGATCCAAATGCTGTATTTTGAAGTTAATAGAAATTTGTTACGGGAAAAGTTTGATCAAGATTGAAAAGTTTCAATGAATGTTGCGTGTAAAAATTGTCTGTATTATTTTAAGTAAACTTTTAATTTTAATAACGGAATTAAATTCTATATAAATGTAGGTGCATTAATGAAACGGGGTGTTGACCACAGAACTAATTATCCTATAAAACTCTTCCGAAGCCTAATTTGAATTGTTTAACATAGTTTTACATGACAGTACTCGTTATCTTACCTCCTTATCTCCAACCTGTATTTATACTATTAAATTTCAGGGTTAGAGAAAGTCGTGTGAGTGACACACCAGATTATCATTTTTCTTTTTATACGTTACTATTTTTCGTTAAAAAGATATTAAATATTTCATTTTAATTTTACAAGTATTAAAATCAGCAATTTTGTATAATGTAGAGCCATTTTAAATATTTCTTTTTAGCAGTACAATGAATGTAAAGTGGTATGTGGATTTACTACTTTTCATTTTTATTTATTTATTTTGAGATTGAAGATATTTTGTTTATTTACGCGATAAATAAGTTTGCAGGTGTCAATTTACCCCCATTTTATTTATTTATTTTGCAAAGATATTTCATAAATACGGAAACTAGACAAAAATTTTGTAGAAGAAAAAGTTTAGAGTTAGAAGTAGCAGAAGAAATAATGCGAATATTCAGATATGACGAGAAAGACATGATTAGTTGGACTCATTTGCAGATAATCATTATTTATTTAAAAAAAAAAAAATTATATGTGTAAATGAGTTTTCTTGATGCTTCATTTCTGTCTGCCTGCTAACTTCTAAGCTGAAGAAAAGTAATACATGAGGTGTGTAAACATTTTTGTTATTATTATTATTATTTTCTGAAGCAGTTATAAACATGTTTATATAAAGAAAAAAAATGTTAAATAAATATTTAAATCGAGGATATGCGATTTACGTATTTTAAAAAAGTATATGTTTCACTTATGTTTTAAATTTGAAATATATTAAAATTTCTTTTTTGTTATTATTATTATCATCGTTATTATTTTGTTAAACAAAGTGATGGTTAGGCATTAAAAAAAATTTCACATTTATTAGGAATAATTAATGGAGAAAAAAATATAATTTTCATTATTTTGGGAAAAAAGAAAAGTGATATATTTTACAATTGAATGTTTAATTATAATAATATTCGATAAATAAATTTTGAAAAATTTATCTCGTCTTTTTTTTTTTTTTTTTTTTGTAATATTATTTTAATTTACTTATTTTTTGAATTCAATATGTTCTTTCTGCACATTCAGTATGTTCGTTTATATTTTTAATATGATATAAATTATACTAAATTATCTTTGAAAATAAGAAATAAAATATTTACAAACATAGTTTTTTATTTTTTTTATTTTTCATGTATTACAGTAAATGTAACTTACATTTAACATGCTTTATTTTTTATTTTCAAAGATTAATTTTAAAAAGATCTAAAACTTCTACAGTTTATATTTTACAGGAATAAAAACTCGTGTGAAAAAGTCAAATTCAAGTTATTATATTTCGGGATGCATCTGTGTTTACTATACAATTTTTTTAGCTAATAATTATGCAAAAATTATTAACTTTTTTTTTTTTTTTTAATTATTAAATTTGATGTTAATATTTTCGATCTAGGCAGTTTTTAGACAATGCTGTGGTATTTTTGTTAAACTATATGTCTGATGAAAAATTCTTGTACTATCTACATCTACTGTGGATATTTTGCTTTGTTACACCTATGTAGCAGCCATCATCGGAATTTTCGAGTGTAAAAAGGATTTGATAAACTCCAAGAGGTATCTAAGGGAAATCTAAGCTAAAGTATTTAAAAAAAAATAACCCCTTAGATACCGCCATTTATAATATCACTTTTACACGCAAAAATTCTGATGGTGACTGCTACACAGGTGCAGATGATAGCCTGAAGGTACTAAAACTTTTTAACCAACGTTACTTTTAGGCTTTTAATCCTGTGAATCTTTCGCTCAGGACCCCCCACATCCTTAGATAGGGAAGACCTACACAGTCGACGTAGGTTCTTGGAGTGTTTTTTCTCTCAGTGTTTGTCGCTTCTTCGATGGGGAAACGCCCATGCTGTCTACGTTGGCTTTACTAGGCTCGTTGCCAGCATTCAGAGAATTAGTATTTTTAATGATTTAAAATTTTTATGATAAAAACCATAAGTTGGGTTTTTGTAGTCCGATTTTTTTTTTAAGTAATTGAATATTATGTTCATATTTTCGGTCTGAGCGTTATTTTTAGCTAATGCTGTGGGTAGTATATTTTTCTTAAACTTAATGTTTGAGAAAGTGCTTTATTCTGCTGCTAATTTTTCGCTTGTTATGTAACAAGCGAAAATTTAGTAGTATAATAAATAAAGCACTTTCTCAAATATTAAGTTTAAGAAAAATATACTACCCACAGCATTAGCTAAAAACGCCCAGACCGAAAATATTAACATAATATTCAATTACTTAAAAAAAAATTGCACTGTAAAAGCCCAACTTATGGTTTTTATCATAAAAATTTGAAATCATTAAAAGTACTATTTTTGTGAATGCTGGCAAACGAGCCCAATAAAGCAAACGTTGACAACATGGGCGTTACCCCCATCGAAGAAGCGACAAACACTGAGAGAAAAAACACTCCAAGAACCAGCGTCGACTGTGTAGGTCTTCCCTATGTGAGGATGTGGGGGCTCCTGAGCGAAAGATTCACAGGATTAAAAGCCTAAAAGTACCGGTTAAAAAGTTTTAGTACCTTCAGATTATCTGCACCTTTTTATATGCAGATTTTCTGCAGACAAATGTTCCAAATACCTTCAAATTATCTGCAATGTTTCTTTTGCAGATTTTCTGCAGATAAGTTGTTCCAAATACCTTCAAATTCTCTTCAACTTTCTTTTGCAGAATTTCTGCAGATTTATTTTTGTAGATTTTTTGCAAATAACTATGTTCCAAATACCTTCAAATGGTCTGCATTTTTTTTTTAAGATTTTCTGCAGACATTTTTTAGCTGGGCTTATTCTACGTTTTTCATGAATAATTGTTCGAAATTTCACATAATTCGGATGATTATGTGATATTGTCAGGACACTTTTGTAAGGTCCTGTACATTAGGAAGCCGAAGCGTACATGCATTTTGCAAAAAACACGGGTTTAAGCATCTCAGTATTGTACGCTCCTTTCATTTTGTTGAATGCAGAGTAACGAGGTTAAAATGCTTTTAAACGAAATTCACCCCATAGGCTGCAATGATAAGAAAAAATCTGGCGTGTTCCAGTACATAATTTATAAGCAATATAGATATAAAAATCTACACAGATCATTCTATACAGAGTCTTAACTTGTGTACCAGTTTGCAAGTCAATCGGAGGAATTTTGCGGATGCTATTGTGGTGCACACAAATTCTGTCCATAGACCGTAATGATAAGAAAACCTTTGGTGTGCTCCTGCACACGAACTAAAAATAGAATACACCCTCAAAACTATACAGCTGTGTGGTAAATAATCATGTGTACAAATACAAGTCAATAGAACGATTTTTACGGCCGCTATTGTGAGACATACAAATTCTGTCAGTAGGCCGCAATAATAAGAAAACCTTTGGTATGCCCCTGTACACGAACTTCAAATAGAATACACATCCGAGAAAATATAGCGATTTCTGTGTGTTTAATGAACATGTGCTCCAAATTTCAAATCAATAGAGTGATTTTTGCGGCCGTTATCGTTTGCACCTGAAGAAGAAAGGCTAGGTCCTTTCGAAACCGGTAGTGCTTTCGTTAATTTTAGAATGTATGAAGAAGTTTCTATGTTTAATTACTAATTGTACACCACATCATTAACTTTGTATAATAACTCTTTGCATTTAACAGTTTATAAAACTTTACTTCAATTTATAGCCCAGAGGTTTATGTTTAATTTAATGTAATATCTATACAAATCAAATGAGACTTACAAGAAATATATTGTACACAATATTTGTTATATTAGGTATTAATTCGAAATTTATAATATATATTTTATATATGAATTGAAGTCTGTGTGAAATAAAGGCAAAATACAAACAAATATAATAGGAATAAGAATAAAAAGAAACAATATATCTATTACGTTATTTTATTTTATTTAGTTTGTTCAAAATGTTTTAAATTTTAACATTTTTAACGGAATGTTAACATTGACATAAAAATATCCTTAAATGCTCAAGCTTCCGAAGTTATTACTTTTAATAAATTATTTTTAATGGGTGAATTTGTATAGGAAAATACAGAAAAAAGTCATGTGGTAGGCCACAACATACTAGTTTTATACTTGATATGATATGGAAAAAAATTAAATATTTTTTAAAGGTTTTAAATATATAAAATAAATAATTAAATAACACAGGAAAGAAAAACCATGCAGTGCGCATTGATTAGTAGCACTTTCAACCGTACATAATTGCTGTATCGAATAACTTTTAATATTCTTTGCCTACGTTATCACACAACAGTCAGAAGAACTGAAAAATATACAGATAGAGTAAAATAGCTGGATTTTAAAACCACTCTCAGACATTGCTGGAAAATGTTAAAAAATCTTAACGCAAAAGAAAATGCAGTCGTTAGATTATAATCGCTGCCCTTAATGTATCTGATTTTTTTAGTGTAGCCATGTAATTCTGAAGGTTAATCATATCATCAAGAGACTCGGCAGAGTCTCAAGTGACGCAAGCGCAAAAACAAGCGAACGCCACGACACTCAGCGGAAACGGAAAAACGAACGAAACTGCGACACTTATATATACACGAATTTAAAGATCAAAGAAACCGCTGAATGCCGACACTTAATATCTCAGGAAATATGGGAGGTTATGTTCTGATAATTTCAAAATAGTCTTACACCTTCTGTTTGATCCTACCCTGAAATCGCTACATTTCTGCGTGCAATATATTTCGAGATATGAATTGGCTCATTTAAGCTATAAATGGGCGGCCTAATGTGTAAGAATTTTTTCTCGAATATGGCTCGAGCGAATTTAGTTTAATTTATATATGATATTAATCGCCTTTATCTGATGTGCCTGACATCTCCCTTTTCCCTAAGACAACTCTTGTTTTTTTTATAACTCAGTTTAAAAATCGAACTATTTTTTACTCCGAAAATACCGTGATGCGGCAGTTTCGCGGACGAATTTCTTCTCTTCCATCTGAAATACTGAATATCAAATAATCGTTTTGGCTCCATCTATCGGAAAGCGTCAAAAATAAACACCTAAAAAAAAATATATATATTTTTCTTTTTTTAATGTATATATTAAATGAGTTATTTATTTAGGTACTTGTATTTTATATGACATTTGTTTATCAAAAATATTCTTTGTATTTACATTGTTTTCATGCTGATACGTTGTTAACTTTCAAAATTGGTTCTATTTTAAAAGGTGATTGCAACAACAAAAAATTTTTCCTTTATTTTCATAAAAATGACAAATAATATGATAATCATATGCAAATATTTGTAATTTTTTCAAAATTAGGTGATAAATCACTTAAACTACGGATTGAAAAAATTCTTAAAACAGAATTTGAAAATAATTAATTTGCTCATTAAGTTTCTAGTATATATAATATATAAATTACAAAATGTTAAGCTATAATAAAATTTTGAATAGATTAAGATTTTTTTTTAATTAAATTCATAACAAACTATACTACTTAAATATTTACCAGTATAAAATTTTCACTTTTTAAAGATTTTTCTATTATTATTTATTTTTCTCTTTTAAATCAAATCTATACCTAAAAAATTATAATAAGAAATAAATATAAATAAGAAATTTTTGTCATTTTTAAAATGTACTATATTATGCCTTTGTAATGTTGCATGTGTCCATCTTTTTTATCACTTTTTATAAAATTTTGAAATTTTATTTAGTTTGTTATTTTGTTCGAGTATGACCTATAAAACAACACTTTTAATACAGTGTTGTAACTCATTACCATGCTCCTTTAATTTTACGTTTTGATCATTAACCCCTAAAAAGTAATGATATCAATACAAAAAACCTTTAACGGGTTAAAAGTTTGTGACGCAGCACTGTACTTTATGGCTATAAGAATTAGAAATACGGGTCTTAAAAATAATGATATCAAATTTTCAGTGACGCTTTGATATTAATTAAATTATACATAGATTTTCTTATTTGAATTTGCTTTTTCCTTTTATTTATGTTTACAGTGTAAACGTTATTTTCAACATAAAATAATATATAGCATTTACTCATTGATACCTTTCCATTCACATCTCTTATACTATGAAAGCATGTGTTTTAAAAGAAATTATATGAAATTCCAGTAACGCAGTGATGTTACATTAAGTGATTTGTTTTTAAATTTCTCTGCAATTATTTTGTTTTGCATATTAAAGTATATGTGCACATTGAAATATTGCTTTTAATTTTCAAATACGCTGTCAAATATTCATTCATTAAGCTTATATTATGTATATTATATTCTTTCATTAAGCTTATATTATGTACTGAAATATATTTATTTCAATGAATTATTCTATCTTTTGCGTCACGCCATCCAAAACTGTAAGTAAAATATATGGAAATGTTTACTTTGTGTCATTTCATCCAAATAAATTGAAAATGCATGCAAATAGATATCGTGATGCAAAGAAAATAACTGTGAAATTTTTTTCAGTTTTGGATGGCGTGACGCAAAAGATAGAATAATTCACTGAAATAAATATATTTCAGTACATAATATAAGCTTAATGAAAGTGATATATTTGACAGCGTATTTGAAAATTAAAAGCAATATTTCAATGTGCACACATACTTTAATATGCAAAACAAAATAATTGCAGTGAAATTAAAAAACAAATCATTTAATGTAACACCACTGCGTTGCTGGAATTTCATATAATTTCTTTTAAAACACATGCTTTCATAGTATAAGAGATGTGAATGGAAAGGTATCAATGAGTAAATGCTATATATTATTTTATGTTGAAAATAACGTTTACACTGTAAATATAAATAAAAGGAAAAAGTAAATTCAAATAAGAAAATCTATGTATAATTTAATTAATATCAAAGCGTCACTGAAAATTTGATATCATTATTTTTAAGACCCGTATTTCTAATTCTTATAGCCATAAAGTACAGTGCTGCGTCACAAACTTTTAACCCGTTAAGGGTTTTTTGTATTGATATTCTATACAACACATTATTTTAGAATATTAACAATACATGTCAATTTCTGTATAATTTTTACCGTAGAAAATTACTTAAATGTGTTTTTAAAAATGCCTGTCCTAAAACGCAATGCAATGGCTCTTTCTGTCTCTCTCTCTCTCTCTCTCTCTCTCTCTCTCTCTTTTTTTTTTTTTTTTTTTTTTTTTTGTTGTTGTTGTTGTTGTCGCTGTACACAAATTACTTGAACAAGACCTATTAACGTTATTTTAAATAGGGAACTTTCCATAGTGAACTTCATTGATACCTATCATTTTTTTTTTTTTAATTCTGAAAATATTTACAGACACTGTTGGTGGGAGACAGACACATAAAAATATAGACAATCGTACAGACATACAAAAAAATTAAAATAATATTCACACTTAAAAATTGTTAGAAAGTGCTAGAAACGCTTAATGTAAACGGAAATGCGATTGCATCAAATTTTTATTAATAGCTCATTATGTAACTGAATATTTCTATGTGGCTCTGTTAGACTAATACTAATCATACTATATATTCTATATAAAGCATTCTTTTGTATGCATATGAATAACGTATTTCAAGTTTATTAATTGTGCAAAGTAAAGTAATTAAAATTTGGTTTATAGAAATGCCTGTCATAGAACGCAATGCTCTGGAATACTATGAAGTGTCCCGTACACACACGAGTGGTAGTATTTACTCCATTTTACATTGGAATTGGAAACATCCGATTGTAAACTTGAATAACATATAAAAGTTTCAATATATTCCATTAGTATTTACGGGAGTTAGAACGTGGACAGACAGACAGGGAGATGGACAGACGAACAGACAGAGAGATATACAAATTGAAATCATTTTCACACTTAGGTGAAGCCGGGGTAATAAGAAACAAAAAATATTAATAAAATCTATACTATTAATCTAAATAACTTGAAATAAATGTCTCGTAATAATTTCATTAAATGAACAACTCTTGATTTTTTATGTAATTTTTGAACTTAAATTTTTTGTTAAATTGTTTTTTTAAATTTTCATTAAATCCTTGCCTCTAATAACCTCACGAGGGGTAATAAGAGACCAGGCTTGTAACTGTCCAGATATAGCAATGTAAAATCATGTGGGGTAATAAAAGACATCTGGAAACAATTCTGAATCAGCCAATAGTTTTTTATTATTTGCATCCATTCAAAAAATATATTTTCTCGAAAATTTACTGTCATAAATGTGTTTGTGAAATTCATTTCTTTTAATATTAAGTCCTAAATAATATAATATTGTACTTAATGATAGTTATACATAATCAACATAACCTAGGGATTAACCCAAAACATCAATATAATTTTTAAAATGGGCAGAAAATATTTTACGTATTTTCTAAAGTGTAGTCGAAAATAGGCAAAATAACCGTATTTTTGAAGTGTATACAAGCGAACAATATGTTATAAAAGATTTTTCTAGTAATTATAAATGAACTTATTTATTATGTAATGAAGTATTAATGACTAAATACTAAGTTATACACATTCTAAACATAAATTTATATGATCTTAACAACTAAATATGGTCTAACCTAATGAGTAAAACTGCTTTTTGATTTAAAGTAAAAAAAAAAAAAATAATAATAATAATGTTCTCTTGGTAAACTTAGACTTGGCCTAACACTAGGTAAACTCTTCGTAAACTAGTCAGGCACAATTAACAGGAAGTACAATGGGGGAGACACAGGAATTAACAGTGGGGGTAATAAGAGACTCATGTCTCTTATTACCCCCACAAAAAATAAAAATGGGGTAATAAGAAACATGCCTAGAACATGTAAATAAAGAATGTTTTCAAAGTTTTAAAAAATTGTACATCAAAAGTCATAGTCTTGGACAAAAGGTTACACATTAATAAATCTCAAACATATTACCTACAAAGAAAAATAAAATAAAATTTAGAAAAAGTCACGAACTTTTAGTGTAAGTTCAAAGTGAAGGTTCTTTTTCGTCGTAGAAAACGAATTCAAAATGTGTTGTAAACTTCTCAATAAGTGTATTGTAGTAAAGAATACACATGATACTTAATATTACATACTTTTAAAGTTGTCTAAGTATATATTTTGGTGGGTTTTTTGACTGTGTCTCTTATAACCCCTGCCTCTTATTACTCCGGCTTCCCCTATAAGTTGTTAGAAAGTGTTAAAAACACTTAATGTAAACGAAAGAGCAATTTCAGCAAATTTTTATTAAAGCTTTTAATGTAACTGAATATTCTTATGCGGCCTTATAAATCGAATGCTTATCATACTATATTCTATAAAAAGCATTCTTTGGTGCATATGAATAACATATTTCTGTTCCATTAAGCATCCGATTGTGAAACATCCGATAGTGAACTTGAATGACATATTTCAATTTCATTAAGTTTTGTGTACAGTAAAGGTAATAAAGTATGGTTTATAGAAAAACCTTTCATAGAACACAATGCTTTGGAATACTTTAGGGTGTCTCTGTACACAAACCTGAAGAGAAATTAACTCCACTTTCAGTAGGAAACATCCGATAGTGAACTTGAATAGCATATATCAATTTCGATAAATTTCATGAATATTTACGGGTGTTAGAGCGCGGGCAGACGGACAGACAAACAGACAGACAAACCTAAGTCATTAACACTTTTCAACCTTGTTGGTATGTTTTAATAAAAAAATAATGATAATAAAGCGTCATAATTTTTGTATATTTAACGACTGCTAAATATAAATGACCCACATAATATTATAATTGATTTAACTTATATATATAGAAGAATGTATTGGATCTATTAAAAATTTCATCTTCTGGTTTGCGATGAGGTTACGCATTTTGTTGTGTTCTGAAAATGATTCAGCCATTTTTAGAAAATATGTCTCTTTGCGTATGTTAGAAAAAACTTTCGGACGCTGTATCTCAAAAACGCAATGATTATACCCGTATCAAAATTAATATTTAGTTAAACGTTATCTAAAATTAGTGCTGATGTGATTTTTAAATATATTTTCAACAGTTAACTAACTTAAGCAGTTAACTGCTGCAATTTCACTCATTTAATGTAAGTTTAAATCCCAGCCTCTGTAACGTACAAATTAATTAAACCTTGTATGTGAGATGTATATTATATAAAATAACATGGGTCATGTTTTCCGTAATTCTTAAATTACCTCCTTTGTTGACTGATTACAGTTAGTTCTAGATCAGACTGTATATTAATTTGAAAATGCTTACAGTTAAAACTAATTAAACATTTTCTTGTAAATAGTAGGGGAAACCGGGGTAATAAGAGACAGGGGTTATAAGAGACGCAGTCAAAAAAAACCCTCCAAAAAATATACTTGGACAACTTTAAAAATATGTAATATTAAGTATCATGTGTATTCTTTACTACAATACACTTATTGAGAAGTTTATAACACATTTTGAGTTTTTTTTTTTTTTTTATACGATGAAAAAACCTTCGCTTTGAACTTACCCTAAAAGTTCGTGACATTTTCTAAATATTTTGTAATTTTTTTTTGTGGGTTAGATGTTTGGGATTTATTAATGTGTAACCTTTTGACCAAGACTATGACTTTTGATGTACAATTTTTTAAAACCTTGAAAGCATTCTTTATTTACATGTTCTGGGCATGTTTCTTATTACCCCATTTTTACTTTTTGTGGGGGTAATAAGAGACATGAGTCTCTTATTACCCCCACTGTTAATTACTGTGCCCCCCCCCCCCATTGTAGTTCTTTTTAATTCTGCTTGACTAGTTTATGAAGAGTTTACCTAGTGTTAGGCCCAGTCTAAGTTTACCAAGATAACTTTTTTTTTTTTTTTCACTTTAAGTCAAAAAGCAGTTTTACTCATTAGGCTAGACCATATTTAAGTTTTATGATTATGTAAATTTATGTTTAGAATGTCTATAAGTTAGTATTTAGTCATTAATACTTCATTACATAATAAATAAGTTCATTTATAATTACTAGAAAATTTTTTATAACATTTTGTTCGCTTGTATGCACTTCAAAGATAAGGTTTTTTGCCTATTTTCGACTACACTTTAGAAAATGTGTAAAGTATTTTCTGCCCATTTTAAAAATTATATTGATGTTTTTGGTTAATCCCTAGGTTATGTTGATTATGTAAAACTATCATTAAGTACAATATTATATTATTTAGGACCTAATATTAAAAGAAATGAATTTCACAAACACATTTATGACAGTTAATTTTCGAGAAAACATATTTTTTGAATGGATGTAAATATTAAAAATTAAAAACTATTGGCTGATTCAGAATTGTTTCCAGATGTATTTTATTACCCTACATGATTTTAAATTGCTATATATGGGCAGTTACAAGCCTGGCCTCTTCCCATACAGCACAGAAGGTTTCAGTTATGTTGCAAAATGCTTACAATCTTTCAAAAACGTAACACGTTTTAGTATGCTCTCTGATACTTTTCTAAACATTCGCCCTTTTTGATTTTCTATCTGTTAAGTGATTGTAACGTTTCTGTTACGTATCTGATTTTTTGTTACGATCGCGGACATTTCTACGTTTTTGAAACTAATCGGAAAGCAATCGGAACGTTTTTAAACATTTCGGAAATGTTTATAATGTTTCAATGTTACATGATTGTTACGTTTCTGGAACATTTTGTGCTGTTAGGGTTATTACCCCAAGTGGGGTTATTAGAGGCAAGGATTTAATGAAAATTTAATTTTTTTTTTAAACAAAAAATTCAAGTTCAAAAATCACCTAAAAAATCAAGAGGAGTCCATTTAATGAAATTAATACGAGACATTTATTTCAAGTTATTTAGATTATTAGTATAGATTTTATTAATATTTTTTGTCTCATATTACCCCTTTTGTCTCTTATTACCCCGGCTTCCCCTATTTTTATTTATTTTAATACTCATTTTAAGTAAATTGGAGTGTAAAGGTTGATATTTTTGTTTACCAACTATGTGAAAAATACCAGAGCCGGGAATCGAACCCGGGCACCTCCGCTTAACGCATGGATGCTCTACCACTGAGATACCCTAGCTGACACCCAGCTAGGCATTTCTCACTTAATATTCGTTGGCCAAATCACCGAGCCTGCAAACGCAGCTGTATCAAGTGACAATATTAATCGCAGCACAACTCCATAGACCACGAAATTTCACATAGTTGGTAAATAAAAATATCAACCTTTACACTCCAATTTACTAAAAATGAATATTCACGGTTGATGAATTCATTAATAAATATTTCTAAATAATTTTAATACGTTCAAAGAGAATATGACTGGAAAATTTTATCTTTTGATTTATGTACTGTACAAACAAATAAAAGAAAATCGTTTAAATCGGACATTATTTTCCTGTAGATCAAGGTTCTTATACTAAATTAAAATCATCGGAAAGTTTTATATTTAGGCTTAAAGGAGGGTGAGTTATTTATAATTGTAGATTTAAATATTTAAAAAAAAAAATGTTTGAATTATTTATATGTATGTAGGCGATTTAGCCATGAAAATTGGTTCAAACTAACAATTGGCTCAAAAGTCGTGAGAAAAATCGTTGTGTGTAAAATAAGCATAAGAGCGGCGGGGTCGTAAATGAAAGACTGTAGGTTCGATCCTTGAACCGGCCGAAGACCTTCGAGTACACACTAATGACGACTGGTGCACATTAAATCTGTCTTGGTAGCAGAGTCCTCCAAGTTCCGGTCTAAATTATACATCTGGCAGCACTACTGGATAATGAGATTTACTCGGTCCTGATCCGGATCAAAATTTGAGCTCCTGTTGTTTGCTGGTGCTGCCATCTTTCACCGTTTTCTCTAGATAAGTCGTTCTTCCACTATTTGCGGTGCTCCTGTAAAGCGAAAGGCGCCAGATTTAAGGCCACAGGGCCTTAAATCTGGGTAGTTTGACTACCGGGTTCGTAAATTTCTAGTAGCAAAGGTAACAACAACAATAACATATATTCTAAGATAAATGCTAAAATAAATCCTTCAAAATTATTATTATAATAATAACTATACAGGTTTAAATAGAGTTTTCCCCCCTAAATAAATATAATTGGGAGGTTATTCTTATAATTGCTTTCATTAAATTTCTATTAAAATTAAGTATTTATTTCTAACGACAATAATTTTGCTTTGGTTTCAGTGTAATTGTGAAATACTGGATCATACACCTTTATGTAAATGAAAGTAACATATTTATCAACGTAATTAAATAGTAATTCGAAAAATTCATTTTTATAAAAACTTTCAAAATTAATATTCTTCATATACTATGTATGATCTGAAAGCAGTTTCATACAAAATAAATTCCAATTAATGATTTTTTTTTGAAAACATTATAACTAATGTTAAAATTTTGCCCTGCTCTTAAATACGATATCATAATTTTCTAGGATTTATATATATTGTAATGTCATAGCGTGCCAAGTATTCCAAGAAGCATATAATATCCATCCATGGTTCAACAATGAATTATTAAAGAAATAAAAAATAATGAAAATTTAAAAGAACGTGAACTGTTTGAAAAGAGCACAAGAAGTGGAGAAAAATCTCGGTTGTTCTATGAATTAGAAGTTGGATATCTATCTCTCTTGTGTGATGATTGGGAGAAATAGTCTACAACCTTTGACGATTATTTAACTACTAGCAAAGTCCCGGTTCGGGAACGAACCGAATTCCGAATACGGGAAAAATTTCAAAATCAAACTCGAAATGTACAAAACTCGGCGTGATGCTGCCTGCGTGCCAATAGATCAAAGTTCGTTAACTAAACCATTTTTTTAATTCATGAAATCAATGAAGGTAGTGAATCAACGAAGGCTTTTCTCGCTTCGCTGGTCACTATATTTAAAGGAAACTCTTTTCTATATCGCTTTACAAACAAAAATAAAATTTAAAGAAATCATGAAACTAAATAAATATATTAAGTATTCTTAAAAATTATTGAACTCACAAATACAATCTACTGTTTACAAATGCACAATATTACTTTTATTTTATTTTATATTGAATATTAATAGTTTTGCTCTTAAAAACAATATTTACTGAATTCGATTCTTTGTTTTTCAATATCACGTGATTGAGCAGACGACTATTTTATTTATTTAACGTTCATTTATATTTCCACTAAATTTTGGAACTCTCGTGCAACCTTATCTAAATTGTTTTTTTACTCCATTTTCAATTTTCATTTTTTCATGTGCATGAGTAAAATATGTTATAATCTTTTATTTTTCACGCGAAAGCATATTTCATTTTATGTTTGAAAAAGAAAAAAAAAAGTGTATATATATATATATTTTTTTTTCTTTTTAGCAACAATTAAAATTTTAAATGTCCACATTTAAAGCTTTTACCAGGTTATTATTATCACATTTTAATTTTTCTCTTAAGAACAATATTTACTGAATTCGATTTTTTGTTTTTCAATATCACGTGATTGAGCAGACGACTATTTTATTTATTTAACGTTCATTTATATTTCCGTTAATTTTTGGAACTCTAGTGCAACTTTGTCTAAATTGTTTTTTAACTTTATTTTCAGTTTTTCTTTATTCATGTGCATGAGTAAAATATTTTATATTTTTTTTATTTTTCGCAAGAAAGCATATTTCAATATATGCTTGGAAGAAAAAAAAAAAAAATTTTTTTTCTTCTTTTTAGCAACAATTAAAATTTTAAATGTCCACATTTAAAGCTTTACCAGGTTATTATTTTCACATTTTAATTAATTTTAAAAAATCTAATCAAAATTTCGTTATAAATAAGGTACCAAATGAAAGGGACAATATTTCTGAATCCGCCGGTTTAATTAACTTATCGATCGGACAATTAGATTATTTTAAATTAACTAAAGTATGAAAAGCTGGTGACATTTTTAAAATTATTTAAAGCATGTAAAGCTGGTGGCAACAACACACAGACAAAAAAAAAAAAAAAAAAACTGTCTTAGCCAATAAACTTGCGTCTAGCCACAGACTTACAGCAAGAAAACTCTCTTAGCTATTTATATATAGAGAGATGTGGTTTGTTTAAATACAAGTGAAATACAGTGTGTAAATAGTGTAAATACCAGTAAATTAAACTGTATATTTATTTTATGAAAAGGCTCAGTTATTTTAAATGAATTACATTAACGAAGTTTAAAGTAGACTATTAGGTACAATGGCGTACGTTGCAATATATATATATATCCTTTTTGTTGTCAATTTGATTGCTATTTTTAATATGTTCCTTATTATTGAATATGAGTCTTTCTGATTAATTATAATGCGAATATTGTAGATTATTGCAGATTTCTTAAACTATTCCTGAACACATCTATCATAGTTCTTATGGATAAATTTGGCAATTATCAAATGCCAAAATTATGTTTCTCTTGAACTACAAAATATTATAAAATTATATATATATATATATATATATATATATATAGAGAGAGAGAGAGAGAGAGAGAGAGAGAGAGTGGCCATAATCAAACTTGGTGTATTCAAAGCACTCTGTAATGCTAATTGTGTAAAATGCGGATTGAGTCAAAAATTTGTATATAGATATTTCAATGGATTTTTGAGTACCAGCAATAACCAATAACCTGTGAGTAATGCTTCGTTCATTGTAAAAGATGAGACGTTAAAAACGTATAATCCTATACATATATATATATAAATATGTATTTTCTCGGCACGTTTTGTCCACGATTTCTGCTGATTTATTTTTTATTGATCGCGTTTTAAAATACTGTTTCTCCAGTTACATTTACCGAGACAATTTCGATGGTTTTTCGCTCAAAAATTTATGATGAGGTTAAAAAATGTGTGTTGCCATTCGAAAATTTTGAATTTTCCCTTAGTATTCGTAACAAAGAGAGTTCTACAGTTTTAAATAATAGCAATCCTGAGTGCTTACCTTCAAACAGTAATATGACATTGCATTTCGATTGGTTAAGGGGATAGTTTGGATATCCGGAGAGTTTTATAAAAATATTTTTTTCATTTTTTGACCACCCTGTACTCAAATTGAAGAAGGTAATTGAAACTGTTATTTGCAAGGGCCTAATATATATATATATATATATATGTATAATATGTGAAAATTTTAAATGTCCGACATTAATATTAATAGACTGCATTTAAAGGGTGTGGGGGGGGGGACAGAGGAAAAGCAATAATTTAAATTTAACGTAGTGATTTCAGTGTGAATTATACTACTTTAATAAAAATTATAATATATATTTTTTCAGCAACTAAAAACTTATACCGTTTAAATAACAAATCATTATATATTATTGTATATATTAAAAGTAGAGGATATTAAAATAATAATAATAATAATTTTACTCAATTAAAAATTAAAGTTGAAAGCTCAATTTATGAATAAAATTAAATGCTAACCAAATCAACGCTAAAAAATTCGTAATTGCCTTATAAAATATCTACTTAAAAATATATTAAGTGTTGCAACAGTTACATCTAGACATAAGATTAAGCGAGTTGTAAATTTCTGTTTGATGTTTCCATCGATTTAAACTCTTAAAAACTGTGTATTAGAGAAAAAAAAAATAGAACTTCAAAGAAGAAATTCAAATCTTTTAAATTATTTTCTTTGAAAAAGTGGCAAGATTTAATCCGTATACATATTTTAAAACTGTTTTAGATTCTTATTTATCGCTTTGTAAATATTTGATTTTTATGCATCAATGATTGTGTGAAAAGCTACAGTTTTTTCCTTGAATAAATACATTGACACCACCCTGTTACTAAAAAATTGAAAAGTATTTCTGTTTGAAAAAATAATCAATACTTAAAATTAGAACTAAGTAAAAATAAAATTATCTTTTGAATCAAACAAACACATGGGCGATAAAACTAAATTGTATTCTGAATGATATGGAACTATCTTTATGCTTTTAAAATTTCAACATGTTCTTAAAATTTTGTCATAAAATAAATTATAATATGCATTAAATTTTATATAAAAAATTTATTTTAACAAAAATTACAGATGTATAAACAATTAAATAACTGAATTGTTTAATTTATTAGGTTCAGAATAACACTGAGAAAAAAAGACACTGCTTTCATCTAGAACGAATAAGTAGTCATTTTCTGAATCTTTACTCTAAAAGTATACAGTCAGTAACAAAAGCGCCCGAACACTAGCAAAAATTTGTTTGTAAAAAAAGTACACTTCATACGGTTTTGTTAAATAAATCCTTGTCGAATCCTGTTTTTAATCAGTGAAAGAACATGATTCGATAAGGATTTATTTAACAAAACCGTATGAAGTGTACCTTTTTTACATAGGAATTTTTACTAGTATTCTGACACTTTTGTTACCGACTGTAGATTTTCGAATTATGGCTAAACAATAAGGTAAACACATGACCTGGATAGACGAGATGTTCGAAACTTTCTATTCTACATTTTTATAAATAGTGAAAAAAATATTATGAGTACTATTACTCCTTTGTATCGAGAGAAATTCTCGCTTGATTTATTAGAACTAGATCATAAACCAATATTATAATTGCTAGAACTTGCCTCTTGTGTTTGCATTTATTTACAGAGATTTTTAAATAAGTTTGACTATAATAAATTGACTATTTAAATAAGTTCTATACCCCATGGTAGTATAGAAAAACGCTCTAGAATTCAAATAGGGGTTTCTAGAACTTTCAAAGGGAACTAGAATTTATAAGGATGACATGGAACTACTTTTACTAGAGCCACGATTTAGTTTCTAAATGTCAGTCACAGATTTTTATTTTTATTTTTTTTAATTCCAGTGCAAAGAAATATCTTTTAGAATATATTTAAATCTTTCTAAATAAAAGTATATTGTAGAAACTGTTATATATAAGGTGGTTCTAATTAAACTTTCCTATAAATAGCCTCCTACAGTGCAAACGTTTGCAACGAAATTTGGTATGTAGACTATACACGAGATGCGCTCACGGAATTTGGAAATAAAAAATTTTATTTTCAAAATGTCCACCAGTGGGTGCCTTTTCCGGAAAAGCATTAAATTTAACACAATAAACGACCAAAACGGAATACAGAAACAATATTAACAATCCAGAACAAGAATTTTGAGTAATAAAATGTAAAACTCGGAAAAACTGTCAGTTCTAGGAAAAAAATGTCGTGATTTGCTTGCTTGCGAAGAAGAGGAAGTTTTATGAAAAACAGGTTAGGGTATAAAACGTTTGCGGACGTTGCCATGTTTTATGTCAATGTTTCTGACTGTAATGATGACGGTATCTTTAGTTGAGCGTGCGTTATTGGTAAAGCTGTTCTACGAAAACAAGGGGAATTCTTCTGCTACAGTTCGTGAATTTCGTCGTATAAAGAATCTACGGCGTAGATTAATGTCTATTAAAGTTATCCGGGACATGATTAAGCGATCTGAAGGGACGGGGACATTAGGAGTTCAACGTGGAAGAGGCCGTAAACCTGTCACACCGGTATATGTTGATGCTGTCAAGACAGTTGTTGCCACACACTCACATACATCAGAGTTTGGGGGCAGTACGTAACCCGGGTTACGGGCAGTAGCGTACGTGCATTTCTCAACACACAGGTTATTCTTACAGCACTGTCCGAAAAGTGCTGAGAAACATAACGCACTACTTCCCATACAAGATCCACCATACTCAAGAGCTGCTTGATAGGGACAAACCACATCTCTCATTCGAAGTCAGTTTTCTCAACAGAAGGACTGTTGATCTGTCATGGTCTTGGAATATTCTGTGGAGAGGCGAGGCTCATTCCTACCTCAATGGGATAGTCAACACACAGAATTGCTGCATTTGGGGTAAGGAAAATCCGCGGATGCTTACAGAAATTCCCCTAAATTCTGCAAAAGCGGCTGCCTGTTGTGGATTCACGGCGACATTCATGTCCTCCCATGACCATTTTCATGCAGGAGGTTGCGTCCCCTCGCATCCATGAGTCCGTGAAGACACTATTGCTCCAACACTTCACAGACGAACGTGTTAGTAGTTGCTTTTTTCGTAATAAATGGTCACCACGTTCACCGGATCTAAATGCGTGCTATTTTTGGTTATGGGGCCCTTAAAAAGTGTTGCGTATCGTGGAGGTGTTCTGACGTTGAATGATTTAAAGAATTCCATAACATTCCATGGTCGAAGCATCACAACTGATCAGTTACGATCTGCTGTTGAACACACTGTCAATCGACTTGAAATTTTCCAGGTGAATGAGGGTGGACACGTGGAACACCTTTCGCTACATCTTCCTGGACACGATTAATAACTGTTCCTTTTCTGCCATTTCGTCCTAATCTGTTCTTGTTTAAGCAAACTGAACTTTTTTATTCCCTCAAACAGCGTACTGTTTTTTTTTACTTTCCTTTCCTTAATATGATTCGATGACAAGATGATCAGAAAGTAGTCAATAAATGTTAATATTGTTTCTGTATTCTGTTTTGGTCGTTTATTGTGTTAATGTTTTTTCCGGAAAGGCGCCCTCTATTAGACATTTCGAAACTTTTTTTTTTTTTTTCGAAATTCCGTTAGCGCATCTCGTGTATATACCAAATTTCGTTGCATTCCGTTCACCCGTTTGCGCTGTAGGATAATGTTTATAGGGAAAGTTTAATTATAACCACCCTGTGTAATTACCTTACTTATATAACAAAAAAAATTTTTAAGACGTCGTAATATGACAAATATTCGTTTTAGTATTTAAAAATTACTATTAGAATAAAATTACTTTAATTATTTAATCATATTGAGCTTTGTGGTATAAGTAGGAATTTATTTTTTTTTTGTATTATAGATTCATGAAAACAAAAACTGTTTGAGCATAATAATTAAAAAAATGAATTAAAATAAAAATTTGCATTAGTATAAATAGGTAATACTCATTAATAGTAATTAATAAAATTTCAATAGAAAGAATAAATCATTTTTTATAATAGGAGAAATTTATGCAGACTAGAAATTGAAACTTATCAATGCAACTTTGTCAACTTATCAATGCTTTTAATAACAATAAAAGTAAAATGAAAGGAAATAATGTTTATATATGCAGATAAGAGTAATGCATATTAATTGCCATTAACAAAATCTTTAAAGAAATATTAAATCTTTCCGTTCTTCATAATAGAAAAAATGTTGTGTAGGTCAGAAACTAAAGTTGGAATATTTGTCAGCTTATAAATGCTTTTAATATACATATATTTGTCTAATATGGGCCAGTTACGATTAAAATTTGTCAAACGATACCATTGTAACGTAAGGTGATATGTGATTGGTCAACCCATGTTGAACTGAGAGGAGAGCTAGGATTGGTCAAAGCATAAATTCGGCTACAAGAGATTTAGGCTACAAAAATATGATTTAAAACACTTGAGTTGAACATTTTCATAAAGAAATTGAAAAGAATATTACCTTTTTTTTTTTACGGAAACTTATGTTCAGAATCTCATATTTAGAAGCATATTTGAAGAATTTAGTGATAATTAAGCCTTGAATTTCATGTTTGGTATTCGGCAGGACGGAGGGGACGCCAGCTATTAATCGAAATCGAAATCATCATATTCAGATACAATTTTAAAATGCTATTCGAAATAAACTTTCAAAAACCGAAACTACATAAATATATATATTTCAGATTTTTCTTTCATTATAATGCCTTGCGCCAAAAAAAGCCATTCAACCAACCAACCAACCTTTCATTATAATTAAAATAAACGTTTATTATTATTATTATTATTATTTTATTAATTTTGCTGATACATTTATTAACTTTGTAATTTGTGTCACGCATGGTGATATAGTAATTTACAGAATTGAAATTAAAATCTAAATATTAAAAAATTAAATCTCTTTTATTGAAAAAAAGAAAAAAAAAATGGAAAAATACTAAAACTTTCCACCAGTTTTACTTATGAGATTTCTCTGTAAATCGTATTAGGTATGTTGGTGCTGTCACGCAGATGTTTTACGCCGGAAAGGTTAGTAATAATAATAATAATAATCTGCATATGTACAAATATTCAATGATTACACTGAGCTGAAAAAAAAATGTTTTACGAGCCCTGATACCATTCTTCCAGATTCTTATGCAAAGTGACCTCATGAATCCGATTATGGCCTCAATTTTCCCCAATCACAAACCATTTTCTTGGGACGCTACCCTTTTGGTCACCCCTCCCCTAATTTTTATCACATTTCGGTAACTTTGTGGCCATGAATTTGATTTGCAGAATAGAAAAATATTATTTTAACACTTAAAAACAGAAAAAAATATAATGTATAATAAATAATAATATTAATTGATTAATAATATATAATAAATGTAATTTATAATTTCAGTGACAATCCCCCCCCCCCCCTAAATTTTATTCTTGCTGCAAATGTACATATTTTAGAATTTTTCATTTCTGTAGATCCTCAGAAGATATTTAACAGCTAACATATTTGTTTCCTTCCCTAAACTCGAATTTATAGCCATAAAATTACTGAACAGTGATAAAAATAGCGGTGCGTCCCCGGAAAACGGTGGGCGATATGGCTTATTCGGATTCAGGAGATCATTTTACATAAAAATTTACAAAAATGGTGTTAGGGACAATTTTCATGTAGAGCAGTGTTATTAATCATCATTACTAAAATCATTAAAGAAAGACAGAAAGCAAAACCTTTATATATATATATATATATGGTAGAAATTGTTAATAATGGTAGAAATTGTTCAAGTTAGAAATTGAACCTGGGATTTTTTTTTTTTTTTTCAACTAATCAGTGCTTTTAACAAATGAATTATCTCGGGGAATTTCAATCTGACATAACCGATCGGCATTTGAGAAAACTATATCGGTTGAGATTGTTTAGGATAATTTAGTGGATTAGAATATTGTCATATTGGGCCAATCATGCTAGGTTCGATTGCCAGATTAGATATTTTTTTGTCCATTCAAAAAATTGTTCGAATTATCTTTCCAAAGTTTTTGTTATTAATACAATAAAGATAATTGGATTATTTTTCTAAATTTCTTTCAATGCAGGATTATTTTTACCTTCGTACACGTAGTATACGAAGTTGGAAAGATCAAACCCAGGGAATTGATTCACAGGTAGAATTGGTCAATGGGATGGTTTATACAGTGCATCCTAAAAGTTTATAGACAATGTTTTCTTTTGTTTTCTTTTTTAATTTTACAATTGAAAAAGATGAATAAAAGTTTAAAAATCATTTTTAACTATATGTAATTTCAAGACAATAATAATACTATACAAAAATAATATCTTACAATCACAGACATTGTGATAGAAACTACAAATGAAAATTTACTGTCCCAAAAGTGTGTAGACAATTTTTTTTTTCATTAACATTCAAATTTTTGAGCCATTTGCCCCAATCACTTCAAAATCTCGATCAGGCATGTTCAAAACAAGAGTCTGAAGAAATCCTGGCTTTAGAGAAAACAAACTTACTTCAGTTTGAAACTTTAGATCTTGAACTGTGGCACATTGATGCCTATTAGCATATATATGTCTCTAGGTAATATTACCCAAAGGTCCTCCACTGAGTTTAGGTGAGGATTCAGAGCTGGACAGTCCATAGCGTTTATTTGGTTTTATCTGAACCATTGCATTGTAGAGTTTGACACGTGAATGGAGCAACTGTCTTGGTGATATATGCATTCGTTTCCCCCCCCCCCCCTTACCAAACTTCCAAATGGAAGTAACTGTACTTCATGCATTTTCTGGTAATCTTCGGAATATTGACGACCCTTTAAAAAAACAATATCGGTATTTCCATTAAAGGAAAATGCTCCCCACACCATGAATGAGCCCCCTCTTTAATGTCTGCTTGCGATTCGTTGCGAATATCGTGCCAGTAATATGCCCAACCATCAGGGCCATCTAAATTGAACTACTTTTCATCACTAAACAGAACATTCAACTATTCATCTGTTCAATTCATAGGATTTCGACCCCACTGAACACGAGCGTCTTTGTGTCGTTTTGTCAACTTTGGTGAACGACGCATTTTGTGGTAAGCAATCAACTTACTTATCTGCAGCCTTCGATGCCCCGTGGATTTTGATATTGGACCGGTCACTTCTCTAGAAATTGACCGTACAGACAGGTTATGGGTTGAAGCTGATCTGAAAATCTCTTTGTCTTGTTTAGTTGTTTTCTTTAGTCGCCCAGAAAGTGATTTTGTTTCAAAATTGTCACCTTTTGACAAAATTTGGCAAATACAAGCACTGCTGCCGTTGCTTCCAATTTTTCATGCAATGTCTACAATTTTCTTTCTACAAGCTTTCAAACGATAAATTTGCAAAATTTCCTTTTTCGAAAACTGCACGTTGCGAAGCATCTTTACAATGAGTCGAAAAAAGAAAGATACCTTCGCTTTTATTTCTGAAAACTACTGCGTCACAAGTACATGACCTTGGAAAATGCAAATTTGGAGATCAGTGCTTCAATCAAATTTAACACCGGTTGTCTATATATTTTTGGAACCGCATTATTATGTTTTTATTTTTTTATATTAAATTCATGGCTGTTTAAAGTCCTTTAAGTATTTTATTAATTTTACTACGCCAATACATATTTGCATAATTTATCTTATCTTTCATACTCGTTTAATTCGCTCTTAAATCCAAAAAAAAAAAAAAAAGTTGTTTATACACTTTTGGCACGCACTTTACTTATATATATAATAATGAGGAAAAATAATACGAATATTTAAGGAAAAAAATTTAATATAATAAGAAATAATAACTAAATTTACACACTCAATGCGCAAGAAAATTCAGCAAACAGAAGATATACAAACTTAAATATAATTAAAATAATTGCTACCTGAAAACAATACTAAAACAAGAAATATAACGTAAATTAGCCTGAAAAATATTGATTCCATCATAAAGGAATTCGCGTATTTTAATTTTTAATTAGTGTTCTTTGCAATACTAGGGGGCTCTGCCCCCTGCTCGCTCCGCTCACCAACACCCGAGGAAAGCTTCGCCTTCCCCCGACTCGCTTCACTTATTAACCTCTACGGTGCTCTGCCTTTTGCTGAATAGGAATTGCTGGTATTCGCTTCTTTACCTTTCACTGAATAGGAAAATTAATGCTGCATAAAACAATAAAAAAAAAGGGAAATATCCATATTCAATGTCAAATTGAAATACATAATATTTAATACTTTTTTTTAATGAAATAATGTGCTAAAGATCAGTATTTTTTTTTTTTTTTTTTTTCGGAAAAGAAAGAAATGAACTCTTCTCACCTGACGTCAGTGATCACATGATAGGTGAAAAACAAACAGGAGACGAAGTCTTCTATACCTATAGCGATTTCTGAAGTAACATATTTTCTATTCTTATTTTTGATCAATCGTATTTAATCTGTGTTATTTTTTTTATACAACATCATTTTTAATCCATTTTATAACATTATTCATCATCTTTTGTTTGCTGTATACATTTGCAATCATCATTTAGTTTATATTTGTTACTGATGTTCATGGAAAACATGTTAAATACTCTGATTTTCGGTACTTAAATCATTGACAGTGCAACACTGTACGGTGTAAAGCCATTTAGATCAGCAACTAAGTTAATTAATTTGTTGTAACACCTTTATGCAATTAAATTTAATTGAAAACATATTAAAATTTCAAATTGTAATCCGTAAACAGTCCACAAGTACAAACTATTATTTATTACTAGATCAGTTAATGTAACAGTTACACTACAACATACAAAAATCGATTCTTACAGGTGAAAATAAATAAACGCGTAAAGTGTTTTTTAAAAATTATTAAAATTACAAATGCAATTATCTACTGTTTACAAATGCTCAGCATTACTTTTATTTTATTTTATAGTAAATATTAACACTTTTGTTCTTAAGAACAATTTTTAATTGAATTCAATTATTTGTTTTCCCCTATCACATGACTGAGTAGACGACGCTGGGAAGAGTCCATTCGTAACATCTAGATCATTTTATGTTACTGATACAGTATGTGAAGTTCTTGGGGACAATTTGTCACTATTTGGCGACGGGTCTTTTATTAGAATTGCTTGTTAAAAAAAAAAAAAAATGAACCTTTAAAATAAATTAAAATAACCTTTTTAAAAAATAACAACCTATTTTTCTGATGCCCGTACATTTTATTATTGAATTTCTTTAGTTAATTTATGGCAGTATATACTCTCTGTATGTATTTATTTAACTGCTAGATAATAATTTTAGACATTCGAAAATATCGAAAAGAGAAAAAGTTTATTATTATTATTATCATTTTAATTTGGAAAAACCTCCTGCAGCTTCAATTATTAATTCTCTTCGGTACTTTTCCATTTTGCCGGTGAAGCAATAAAGTTGCCAAGAATGATATAATCGACGCCAATCATTAGGCACCTATCACAGAGTAATTGTTTCAAAACACTTCGAATAATAATAAGAAAAAAATTAAACTTATTTTACGTTTACTTATTTTATTTTATTTATTTTATATTTTTAAGTGAAGCTTTGCTTGAAGCTAGCTTTTAAAAGTGTTGTCCCATAAAAAATATAACATTTATTTTGTCAAATCCTTAATAACGTATATAAATAAACTTTAAATTTGAAAAAGAAAAAAAATCTAACAAGGAGAGGAAAATTCAGATCGGAACGAAATTGCGCAGGATTGTAGTATACTATGAGGGTAACAACATATTAAAGCAGTAGGACCCACTATCCTCAAAATTTCGAGAAAAAAGCATTCAAAGTTTCAGTAATCTTTAAATACAAGTTATTTCACCAACGAGTAAGCGCCTCAGTGGTGTGATTCTAAAGCACGAGTCTCCCAACCAGATGACTTAGGTTCGAAGCTACCTGCGGGACTACTTTTTTTTCCCCCTGAACTTTTTATGTAATCTAAAGTTTTTATTTATTTTACTTTATTTTACAATTCAATTCAAAATTTGAAAATTTTAATTAAAAAATATATTTAATTTTCTTGAGTATAAAATAACTTTTTATATTTTTAATATTTATAACTTAAAAATACAATAAATTTCTATAACTTAAAAAATAAAGTTTAGTTTTACAAAACCCTAAATAAGAAACATAAAGAAAAACAGACATATAATTAAAAAATTAAAAAATAAGCAAGCTGTAAACAAAGCGTAAAATAGTTAGCATGTGTTACTTAAATCTTGGTTTGAGTTTCCTGATTTTGTTTTAATGTGTATAAATTACGTAAACGCTTCTAGCTTGTTAATAATAAAGGGCAGGTGGAATTTTATTTTGTGCAAGGAAGGATAAAAAAAAAAAAAGAAGTCGTTATCGAAAAAGAAACGATGTTCATTAACATTTAAAATCTACATTTAAAGATAACATTTCTTTACCTGTAATAATTTAATAGCATCGTAATCATATACTGTAATTTTTCAAGAAACTGTATTGATTGGAGAAGTAATCATTTAATTTGATAAGTAATTATATATGCAATTAAAATCACCATTTCTCTGTATTTTTTTTTTTTTTTTGTAATTTAAAAAATAAAATTAAATACACCTAAAATAAAATAAAATATTTAGATAAATAATTAAAAACAGTTTCTTTAGTTTTACCTTATTTTACAGTTAAAATAAAGCTAAAATTTATTTTTTAAGTAATATAAATTTATTGCATTTTTAAGTAAAAAATATTAAAAATAGAAAAAGTTATTTTATACTCAAGAAAATTAAATTTTTTTTTTTTTTTTTTTAAGATTTTCAAAAATGTGAATTTAATTGTAAAATTAAGTAAAATCAATAAAAAGTTAAGATTACATAAAAAGTTAAATAAGAAGAAAATAAAAAAAAGTAGTCCCGTATGTAGCCTCTGTGGTGTTACTTTTTCTGCTAGATCTTGAATAGAGACTTTTCTTAATTTTATTTAATAATGATGGATAGAGGCTGCTTTTTTAATCCAAAACAAAAGATATTAAAAATAGTGTTCGTATAAAATAATGATGAGTGAACCCTAGGCTTCGATCTGATCATACATGGGTACATACCAAGTATAAGATAGATTCAAATTTTATTTTATTTTTATTTATAAGATATTTTTAAATTCAGAATTAAGATTTAAAGAGAAACATACCCAGTCTTGAAAAAAGAAAGGTAGCATTCAATTGCACAAAATTAGAAGTCTTTATTAATTGGTTTGTTCATTTTCAAGAAAACATAGCCATTTTCTTTAAAAGAAATGCAAGATACTTCACAAAAATATTTAAATAAATCGTCTCCGGTCATTTTCCCAATTTAATTTAAAGTCATAATAACCGTTAATAATAAAAATCTTTCGATGGAAAAAGATTTAAAAATGTATCAGGGTGTGTGACCACATATAAAAAAAATTACGGTAAAAATAACGCACGGACGCAAGCGACCGGCCATTCTTCTCAGGACGGAGGTGGAACACTAACTGAACTGATTTTTAAATTTTAAAAATCGCTCCTAAAGAAAAAACAGGTCCGCACACCTAAAATCACAGATACGCGATTTTGATTCGTTAATCGGACCGCAAAGGTAACCAATGAACAGTTCGCGCACGCAAGAGAAACAATCGCGGATTCTCCCGTTGACAAGTGTCGCGGGAAGCCAACTTTACAGGGTGCGTTGAGCAAGGAACGAACCGCTGCGATTAGATGCCTGCAAAACGATGTATTTTGGCATAGGAATTAAACAAGAGGTGGTGTATTTACATCACATATCCCCACATGACCAATTACAAAAAATTTTATGGCACTGGAAACATGAACCGGATATGGTGAAATTGTGAACAGAGCCAGAGACGGTTTTTGTTGACAAAAGACATAAAATTTTTTGTGAATAAATTGTATAAAAGAATAATATAAAAAATTCAGAAACATTACTAAATATAACATATATATCAATTATTTTACAACTCAAAGAATCTTATCGTTATTACACTTACGAACTTGTTATAAGTAGAAATAATATAATCATAATATCAACAACAACAACAAAAAAAAATATCACTGAACACATGAGCTTGTTATTTGAAAACACTCACGTAAGAAAAAAAAAATTTCTTTTTTTTTTTTTTTTTTTTTTTTTTTTTTTTAATATATATTTCTCTTCAAAGGAAATCATTCGAATGACAATAACATGGCTCATAAAATTAAATAATTTCAATTGTTATAGAAAAATAAGATACACATAAAATATAAATGTAATGTTTTAAATGTAAACACAGCACATGAAAATAGATATCTATTAATATATATAAGTATGAACATAAACATGAAATCATATTACACAAGCGACATGTCATGAAAGAAATATTATATTTGTTACCATTAACATAAGAATTGTTTATAAAATAAATAGCAATATATTTGGGCCCAATTATTACATGTGAGAAAGCCCCTTGGAAATAGACCAAGAAAAATATCAAACAAAATTAAAACCCAATTAAAATGAAAATAAAAGAATGTGCTTTAAAAAAAAAAAAAAAAAATGCTATTTCCAACTGGCTTGCTACTATTACACAATTATTTTCACACATATATAGCTATATCTGAAGAATACTCTAAAAAATATATATATAAATGAGGAATTACTTAACAGAAATGTGGTACAGCAAAATCCAACCCTCTAACACATTGAACACTTTTTTTTTTTTTTTTAATTTTTGTATACTTCACCATGATAATCTTGAGATATTAATATTATATTTTCAAAAATTAACTTTTTTTATAAAACATAATTCATTGGATGTGACTTTCCAAGAGTACTCCCAAGCAGGTTGATCAGTCCTATTCTGAAGCACTCCCGGAAAGACAAAGAAAGCAAAAAAAAAAAAAAAAAAAAAAAAAAAAATATATATATATATATATATATATATATATATATATTGTTAAAGATTACTATTTTTTATTCCTGGGCCTCAGGTTGTACCTGTGGGCCGAGCTATCTGGTATAAAAGTGTTATTTTTCTTGTTGACAATAGGAGCAGGAGATTGACTATTTTCTAGAACTGGTGATTTATTGTTTGTAAGTAGAGAATTTGTATTGTCTATAAGATATTTTTTTTATTTTTGGGGCAATTAAATGTCTATCGATATTAATGTGGAATGGTTTTGCTGTAACACTTTCATACTCTTTAATTTGAACAAGCACCTTAGAAATTACTTTGGTGACAATAAAAGACCCGATAAACATTGCTTTGAAAGTGTCTCGTGTTTTCATGTAAACAAGGTCGCCAGTCTTGAACACTCTGAGGGAAGCCCTCTGGTGCTGTCTTTGATTTCTGCAATTTTGAGCATCCTTCATATTTCTATGTACCTTTTCATAGACTCGATTTAGCGACTTCATGTATTGATAATACTCAAAGGGGAATACCATATTTGACATTTCATGCAATTCACATACATCAAATATATTAGAAACTGACCTACCAAAATGTAAAAATGCTGGTGAATACCCCGTTGATGAATGTATAGAAGTGTTGTATATACTTTTATGTATCATCAAGGCTTGTTTGAAGTTGAAGCCTTCACCTGCTAATGAAGCAATAAATGATTTGATACTAGTATTTATCCTTTCTGAAGATCCTTGCGTCTGTGGATGTGCAGCTGAAGCATCAACAAGGCTTATTTTCATGGTTTTGGTGAAATGGTTGAAAATATCTGCTGTTAACTGAGGTCCAAGGTCAGACATTAATGCTGCAGGACGTCCATATGATGTGATATATTTTGTTAGGGAGTCTACAACAGACTGTGCCGTGGGTCTTTTAATTGGAAAAAGTTCTAAGAATTTGGAGAAGTGATCAAAACAGGTAAGTACAAACATATTGTTGGAGAATGGTCCAATAAAATCCATAGATACCAGTTCACCAGGTTTTTTTGGAATGAACATTTCCTGTAAAGGAGCTGCAGGAATTTTGTGAGGCTTATTTCTGATACACAGTTTACAAGAAAACACGTAATTTTTGGTATCTCTGTATATTCCTCTCCAGTAATATGACTTCAGGATTTTACGGTATGTATTGTAGATACCAAAATGTGGCATATAAGCTATCTTTAAAATTTTAGGTTTTAGTGAATTTGGTACAAGAATCTTGGAGGAATTACTATCTTGTTTGCTATTAAATTTTCTTTTTATCATCAATAGACCTGTATCTGGATGAATGAAATAATTTTTGAATTTCTGTTTTGGATTTTCAGACGTAATATTTTGTACTATTTTCAATAAATTATCATCATGTTTTTGTTCAATAAATAAAGTATCTTGTGAAACGTGTAGTTCTGGGTCATTATTTTCTCTATTAGTTATGTTTAGGTTGCTGTGATTTATATTGTGCAACTGTATGCTGGGTGAATTGGATGATACAGGTAAGATATTTTCATCATTTATTAACTCTGGATTTGTTGTCAAATTTTGGGTGGATTCTGAAAAGTCATCACGTGAAAAATAATCTGCTAGCACATTAGATTGACCTTTAATGTATTGGAATGTAAAATCATGCGTGTACAACTCTATTAGCCATTTTGTAGTAAGATCTACAGGTGAAGTAGTACTGCGATAGAATTCTATGGGTTTGCTATCACTTAAAATTGTAAATTGTCTATTGTATAAGTAGAAACTGAATGCTTGAACTGATTTAACAATTGCCATAAGTTCTTTCTTGAGTGCCGAATAGTGCTTCTCGGAATTAGAAAGTGTTTTGCTGAAATAGCTAACTGGTTGTAATACATTGTTGCGTTCTTGCAACAGAACCCCAGCTATAGCTACATTGCTAGCATCGGTATTCAGGAAGAAAGGCTTGTCAAAATCAGGTAAATTTAGAAACGGTTTAGTGAAAAATATCTTTTGAATTTTCTGAAAAACTTCTGTGTGTTGATGTGTCCATTTAAAAGGGATCTTCATTGAAATTAACTGTGTTAGTTGATCTACTAGTTTTGCATAATTTGGATGAATTTTTCTGTAAAAACCACATAAACCCAAAAATCTCTTTAAATGTTTTCTTGTTTTGGGAGTTGGAAATGCAGTTATTTTGGTGATGTTTGATGATATGGGACTTATAGTGTGGTCTTGTATATGAAATCCAAGGTAATCAATAGCCTTCTTAAAAAATTGGGATTTCTTCGGAGATAAGGTGATGTTATACTTTAATAAAATTTTGAAAAGTTGAGTCAGTTTTTCTAACATTTCTGGAAATGAGTTGCTACATACAATGATATCGTCTTGGTATGCAAAGATACCAAGACATTTTGTTTCTTCAATTATTGCATCAATCAACATTTGGAAACTGCTTGCTGCAGATCTTAGTCCAAACATTAAATGACTAAATGAATAGGTCCCCCACTGAGTTGTGAATGATAACCTTTTTCTGAACTTCTTTGGGAGATGAATTTGATGATATGCAGACGGGAAGTCCAGCGTGGTGAAGTATTTATACTTTGAAATGTTATTAATGATATAATCGATTCGTGGCAATGGATACGGTGAACTCCTTATCATAGCATTGATGAGTCGTAGATCAAGGGCTAGGCGAAAAGATGGCTTTTCATCAGGAGATGTGGGTTTTTTCTTCACAGTAAGCATGGGACACGCCCATTCAGAAATGCTCCTTTCAATGATGCCAGCCTCTTGTAGAGCATCAATTTGTTTCTTTATCTCATCCTGCATAGCTTCAGGAACTGGATAAGGCAACGTTCTTACAGGAACATCACTTGTGAATTGTATGTGCGGGGTCACATGGTCAGTGTGTCCCAGTGATTTAAGTGATGAGGAAAAAACCACTTGATGTTCCATAAGCAATTTCTGGATAGTCAATCTTTCTTTAGTAGACAAATGGTGTAAGGAAAAATTATCAATACTAAATTCAGATTTTCGGAGTTGAATAATCTCATCCGATGCTTGAATGAGATTAACTTGTGCTCTGGGCTCTTGTTTAATTTCCTCTATTTCTTCAATTTGGTGAATTATTCCAAGCTTGGTACCTTTATTTAAATGTTGATCTACTTTAGAATAATTTGTTAACGGAATTGCAAATGACATTACTTCAGTATTTTTACTATGTGAACCCTCTTCAAGGTTGACAGTTGCAGTGTACAAACCTATAACTTTGTTTTTATTCAGTGTGGGAATAAAGATTACCTGTTTATCAGCATATATTTGTTTGCACATAACAAAGACATAAACTGTTTGTAGCGGTGGAATGATCACTTTGTTTTTGGGTGCACATTTATTAACTTCATCTTGACAGTCAAATTGAGAATTTTTATCGTTTACGAAGGTAGGATTAGAGGTAAAACTACTGGTCTCAGAAACAGCGGGTAAATTTTGGAGGCAATTAATTTTGGATTTAGGAATCTCATACTCATCTTCAGGAATTGTGCTATAAATGCCAACATGACAATCGTTAATTTGTACGAGATTTTGTTTTAAATCAATTAGGAACCTATGGGTTTTCAGAAAATCAAATCCCAATATACCAATGAATTTAGAGTCTGTAGGAATATCTATGAGAAAAAATGTATGTCTGAAAAAAAATTTGCCAATTTTGAATGACAGATTGATACATCCCGCACAAAATACCGCTGAATTGACAGTAGCAATTTTAACTTTTGTAGCGACTCTTTTAAAGTGTAGTTCATTTCTGAATTTATTGAAATAGCCTTTGGCTAAAACTGAAATGCTCACACCTGTATCCAAAAGAAAGTTTTGTAATGACTTATTTATGTTTAACTTAACAATAGGTAAGTGAGGACTGGCAGCTTGAGTGTACAATAGGAATCTTAATGAATGAATAAAAATAACATCATCACCAGGCTGATTTTCTGTTTGGGATGTGGCATTAGATGATATATTTGCAGGAACAATGGTTTGAGTACTTACTGAACTGACCAATCTTTTTGATGAGATAGGAAATTTTAATCTAGTGCTTGGTGATCTTAGGATTATCTCCTGACCACAAATTTTTAGACCATTCGAATGTTCAGTAAATTTATTATGTACAGATGCATTAGGAACATTTTGTATTAACTGCTTACGGTTTACATTTGTAGGATTATGATCTGCGACTATTTTAGATTTGGTGAAAATTCTAGCAGCCTTACATTTTGAACTATTTGTCATCGATCGAGAATTATGGATGGGAGAGGAAATGCAGGACTGACCTCTCCCAGAAATTTGTCAGTCTTTATTAAACTGACGATTCTTGTAGTAGGGCCCTTTACGTGTCTTATACATGTTTTTAAACACTCGTTTATGTCCAAAACTTGACGACTCAGATTGAGCCTCTGCTGAATGGGGGGGTGTGTGAGAGGAGTGTCTATCCGAAGGAGAATGTTCACGGTTATATTTGGGTCTAATTTTATTTCGTTGATATGATCTGAATCCATGTCGATCTGTGTCAAATCTTTTGTTACTTTGATATCCCTGAACATCTTTTAATTTGTAACAAAATTGGGCAGTGTGTCCAACACGAAAACACCACTAACATGTCGGTTTATGATTATCAGACTGTGAGGGCTGATCTGAATTTAATTTAACATGATGTAGCTGGGAGTCCTGATCCGAGGTTCTGTGTTGTGGAATTTCAGCAGTCATGCAATGATTTATATTTGAAAATGATGGCTAGGGAACAGCCAAAGATTCATTTGATTGTACAATTTCTTGATATGCAGCTAGACTGTCAACTGTTTCCTCAAAATTACTACACTTTCTCGTTAAAAGATGTAATTTATAATCGGGAATGAGTGTATCTGTTAACTTTGCAATGAGTAGTTGGTCCATTGATTCTTGTGGAAAATTTGGAAACCTCTTATAAACAAGATGTTGGAGCCGATTAGCAAAGTTTCGGATATTCTCCAAACCATCAAATTTAATGGCATTATATTATAATGCGACACTCTGTTCTGTTTCACCTTTAAAATTCTTACGTAAAATCTGAAATAATTCTTCAGGAGACTTGGCTCTTTGGCATGGGATTGACGATGTATAAAATTTTAAAGCCCTATCGCAAAGTTGTGATTTAATAAAAATAAGGGCCTGTTTAGGATGCCATTTAAAACTATCTATTTTAGTCTGCACCTGTTCAATAAAAAATTCCAAAAGATCTGGATCACCATTAAATGGTGTTACTGTGAATTTAAGACAATAAGTTTTTTCAGAAGTCATGATTTTAAGAAAAATTTGTCAAAATTTTGCAGAGACAAAATAAAAAAAAGTTAATGCATAGTCATATATTCTCAAAATATCAAGCAGACACACTTATCTACTTTAATCTTATTATATTGCATAACAAATTTCCATATTAACTGAAGTTGACCCATCTTATTATGTCTATTTTTTAGAAGTGATAGCAAACTCCGAAACACAATAAATTATAACATGTTATTCCTTCAAATATAAAAATATCATGCAGCCTATTTTCAAAATATTCTCTCTCTATTATTTTGGCATTAATTCCAAAACCAAAACAGTATTTTTATTTTGCAAATGAATAATACCCTATATAATATAGAAATACATACCAATATATTATACTTCAAAGGTGAAAGTAAGCTCTTAATTATTATTCTTGATAAACTATTTGATTAAATACATTCAACAGACTGCATTATAATACTTAGTTCAATATGCCAGTATGGATTTTTTTTTTTTTTTTTTTTTTTTTGTTGAAAAAACACTTTTCAAAAGTATGTTTTTAGAAAAAAAAATATATGAATTCTTATTTGACTATTTCAGTTTATTATTATTACTATTATTAATGAAATGGCTAATAGGCATCTTAAAATAAAATTTCACCCATACAAACAGTACTACTTTCAATAATTGCTGCACTTATGGTTATGAAAATATGAATAATAACAAAAATATACATCTTTCTAATAATTTCTTAAATAAAGCACTTTCAGACCAAAACTGGCAATGTACCTCATGCAATCTTTTTTTACGACCGGCACCATATGTGGTGTTACTTTTTCTGCTAGCTCTTGAATAGAGACTTTTCTTAATTTTATTTAATAATGATGGATAGAGGCTGCTTTTTTAATCCAAAACAAAAGATATTAAAAATAGTGTTCGTATAAAATAATGATGAGTGAACCCTAGGCTTCGATCTGATCATACATGGGTACATACCAAGTATAAGATAGATTCAAATTTTATTTTATTTTTATTTATAAGATATTTTTAAATTCAGAATTAAGATTTAAAGACAAACATACCCAGTCTTGAAAAAAGAAAGGCAGCATTCAATTGCACAAAATCAGAAGTTTTTATTAATTGGTTTGTTCATTTTCAAGAAAACATAGCCATTTTCTTTAAAAGAAATGGAAGATACTTCACAAAAATATTTAAATAAATCGTCTCCGGTCATTTTCACAATTTAATTTAAAGTCATAATAACCGTTAATAATAAAAATCTTTCGATGGAAAAAGATTTAAAATTGTATCAGGGTGTGTGACCACATATAAAAAAATAACGGTAAAAATAACTCACGGACGCAATCGCCGGGCATTCTTCTCAGGACCGAGGTGGAACACTACCTGAACTGATTTTTAAATTTTAAAAATCGCTCCTAAAGAAAAAACAGGTCCGCACACCGAAAATCACAGATACGCGATTTTGATTCGTTAATTGGACCGCAAAGGTAACCAATGAACAGTTCGCGCACGCAAGAGAAACAATCGCGGATTCTCCCGTTGACAAGTGTCGCGGGAAGCAAACTTTACAGGGTGCGTTGAGCCAGGAACAAACGGCTGCGATTAGATGCCTGCAAAACGATGTATTTTGGCATAGGAATTAAACAAGAGGTGATGTATTTACATCACAGCCTCGAGCCCAAGTCATCTGGTTGGGAGACTCGCGCTTTAGGATCACACCACTGAGGCGCTTACTCGTTTGCGAAATAACTTTTATTTAAAGATTACTGAAACTTTAAATGCTTTTTTCTCAAAATTTTGTGGATAGTGGGTCATACTGCTTTAATATGTTATTACCCTCATAGTAAACTACAATCCTGCGCAATTTCGTCCCGATCTGAATTTTCCATGTTGTGACCTCTCCTTGTAAGTTACAAATTTAATTTTATTCCATAAATGTATTGTCGTCGCCAATAAAGTTTGCTTGGCGAAAATTTCGCCGACGAAAGAAAAAGTACCTTCTCTCCTATCAACTTCATACATTAATAAAATCTATAAAAATTTTAGGTGAATTTTTTCTTGCCACAATTAGAAGTATGAAATGTATCATGGAAATGTCTAATTCTGTAATGTTAAAAAATTATCAATGCTAAATAAAAAGATTTTTCGTTTATAATTTAGTTTGAATTTAAATCTAAATATTTTTGTATACCAAAATCTATCCAAAGTATTTTAAAAAACGTTTTTAAATAAAAATAATAAATACACTTTAATGGTAAAAAGAAACGCGGTCAGTTATACAGACACGACATTATTTCGTTATTCACACACACACACACACACACAAAAAAATAAATAAATAAATAAATAAATAAATAAATAAAATAATAAATATTGCCAGTAATAAAATAAATTTTCTAAAAGTAGAAAAAAAAAAAGATATTTGCGGAATATATTTTATTTTTTTACACCAGTGATAACACTTTTATTTCCCTGTGGAGAATGACGTCATTGTGTAAAATGATGTAATAAGAGAAATTATTCCTTTAATGCCAAATAGAGTACCTTTATAAACCCGAAGTTTTTATTTAACAACTTCGTTAATTAAAATGATACAGATTTCTAACTACCTAAAATGCCTTCCTTGAAATATTCGGAACACATTGATATCTCCCATGGTGCAGAGCATTTTGCCCTCCGCGAGAAGATGCTGTCGCAAACAAAAAAATTTGATGCCAGCTACAGAAACTTTTTTTTTAATATATAGAGATTTTTATAAGATTCATATTTGTATATAATTGTGTAATTTTAAAATTTTCCCTTTGTATCTAAATTTTTTTACTTTCCGAACATACATATGTAGGAAAGTATTTCAATAATTTAAAAAATCCGAATTTGAGATTTTGATATTTCTATACATTTTGAGGTTCCCTGAGTCCGTTTTCACTATTTTTACGATGATGTATATATGTGTGTATGTGTGCAAATGAACACGATAACGTCTAAAGGCTTTGCTCGAATGAGCTAAATGTTGGTACATATGTTGTAAATCACCATAGCACGAACCCTATTGATTTTGGGGAATCAAGCACTTATAGTGTTTCTACAGGGACACAAGGAAATATTATTTATCATTACGGCCTACGGTATCAAATTTTTAAAAGTGCGATAGCTTCTAAACGCCTTACTAAAACGAGTAAATAATTTATACACATAGTATAGGTGACAGTTTCACGAATTGTATAGATTTTGGTGAATCTAGCACTTATAGTTTTTTTCAGGGACACAAAGAAATATTCTGTATCATTATGGCCTATGGGACCAAATTTTTAAAACTGTGATAGCATCTAAACGGCTTATTCAATTGAGCAAAAAATTTATATACATATTATAGGTCACAGTTTCATGCTCTGTATAGGTTTTAGTGAATCTAGCACTTATAGTTTCTTTACAGGGACACAACAAATAAAGCTGTATCATTGTGGCTTATTGTGTAATTATTTAAAGTGCGATATCATCAAAATTCCTCATCTGTTTGAATTGAAAATTTATATACATGTTTTAGTTTACCATCACACAAACTGTATAGATTTTGGTGACTCTAGCATTTACAGAATTTTACAAGGACACAAATAAAAATTGGTTATCATTAGGGACTGTGTGCTCGAATTATGTAATGTGCGACAGCGACTAAATGCCTTATTCAAATGAACTGAAAATAAAATATACATCTTATAGGTCACCATCACACGAACTTTATGAAATTTAGATAATCTAGCACTTGTATCCTTTTATACAGGGACACAATGTAAATTTCTTTATCAATGCGGCATGTGGGCTCAAACTTTAAAGTGCGATAGCATCTAAATGCCTCATCCAATGAAGCTGAAAATTTATATAAATATTATAAGTCACTGTTGCACTAACTATAAGCATTTTAGTGAATCTAACATTTAACGATTTTTACAGGGACACAAAGAAAAATTCTTTATCATTATGATCTATGGGCTCAAAATACAATAGCGTTCAATTAAACATCGTGTACTATATGGAGAAAAATACTCAAATACTCTAATGTGGTTTTCCTCTCTTTTGATTGTTTAACAACTCCTCTTACAACAACTCTTTATCTACAAAACAGTTAATTACTCAATGTTCGGAAAGTCGATGGCCCAGGTACTTTTTGTTTTTTGTTAGTAGCTCTTGAAACATCTGTTTTTCCACCGTGCATTGGAAGGTTTCTCCGATGATGGCCTCACTGCTGATGGTGGCTGGTGCACGTAAAATATGTCTTGGCTGCAATGTCCTCCATGTTCCCATCAAAATTATACCTGTGGAGATCACCGAAGCGGGAAAGTCATCCTTTACATGGAGGACCAAAACTGTGATGGTGTGTCTCCGGACCATTTCTAGGGGTGAGTCCCAGACCATCGCCAACGCCAGCGCGGCATAAAACTCAACCAACCAACCACTATTCTTTGAGTTAATTTATATTATCTGTCTGGCTTTTATTTTTGATATTTCAGTTTGCAATAATTTTTAAACTATTTTACTTTATATATATTAGCATATTCACAGTCGAAAAACCGTTGCTTTTCAGAAAATCTGGCATATGCAAATCAATTTTATGTGCGTATGTGCATTAAAAAAATGATATTTATAATTTAATTTGATAATTTTACGTTTAATCTATACTATCATATAAAGAGCAAAAAATTGTATTTTTGTGGAGTGTAATCTCTGAAACTACTGAACCGATTTAAAAACTTCTTTCACTGACCAAAAGCTACACTATCCCTGATTGCTATAGGCTATATTTAATTTTGATAAAATAAATTTTAGTTTAAAATCTGAGCATTTTAATTAAAATCCCCATAAAATCCATAATAGAAATGGAAATAATGAAATATAAAAAACAAATTAGCTGCTGCCAACATAAAAGAAACATTTACATGTTCATTTTGTTTTTAAAATATCTTGACATGAAAAGAAAAGAAATATATTTGCACGTAAATTAAATTGAAATTCATATAAAGCTTTGTGAAATGTTAAACTTACACGTTAAATCTGACGTCGTAATAAGCAAGCGAAGTGATGACTTCGCCTTCGCCGGCTGTTCATGGATGCAAGAAAAAGATTTCCTGTGTTAAACGCCCATTGGATTTTTTGTAAAAAATTATTAAAAAACAAGGAATATTATTTCCCGATTTCAATCTCCATATTTGGTTATAGATATTTAATAGTTATCATGTACATGCGTTAGGTTAAGTTGTTTTTGCTGTAAAATTGATAAAATTTGAATTTTAAATTTCAAAACTCTAGAAAAAAAATGGCAAACTTCCATATTCGATTGAAAACTTTTCATTTTAAAGGATGATATTTACGCAATAAATATGCAACTAATATACTAATTTAAAAAAAAAAATCATAAATATTCTATCATAATTTGAAGTCAAATTTCTTTTCAAATGTCTAAATAAAGTATCTGATATAAGATACTAATATGACTAATATGACTATTTTAAATTGATAAAATTTAAAATTAAAATTTTATCAATTTGACAGCAAAATAACTTAATCTAACGCATGCACACAATAACTAATACATGTTTATAACACATAAATTATGGGGATTAAAATCGGGAAAATTTTCCTTGATTTTTAATATTTTCTTTTTTTTTTTACAAAAATTCCAAACAACGGTTAACGTAGGAAAACATTTTCTTGGCCCCCCAGGTGGTTAGTGATGTCACATTTCCCTTGCGTATAACCATGATTTTTGAAGGGAAATTAATATTGCGCGAGATAAGTAAGCGATCTTTTTTTCTCCAGAGACGAGGAACCAAATATGTTCCGAAAACTTCATAATAGCCGTCAAGCAAGTGAATATTGCTGGTGCAGTGAAAATAATTTCTTTAATATTTTCTTCTCGAGTATTTCTAAAAATTAATAATTCCACAATAATTTTCCAGAAATGTAAGCAGTTCTGTTTCTTTTTTCTATTGATTATAATAATTTATTCAGAAGTATTTGTCAACATTCTAAGTGCCATTGCTTAAACATAATTTTACTTTTTTCAGTTATATGACTGTCACGCAGTTTAGCGCATTTGGCAGTTTACACATATGGTTAAAACAGTGAATATTTAGTGGCTGTGGCCGCAATTAATATTAAACAGTTGAACCAGTGAGTTTCACTGATGAACCAATGAATTAAAAATCTCTGATAGGCTAACTCTTTGAATCATGTTCCATTAAGGAAAGGAGTTTTTGCTCATTCAATTTTATTGCCTGCTTCGCCAGTCACTATATTTAAATGATTTTTTTTTTATTGAATTATTGAGAAGTTTAAATTTATTTGGTGACCATTTTCAGCAACAAACAGTTATGACAAGTAGCGCAGTATATATAGCGCATACAGCCATTAGTGAAATGCAAATAACATTTAATTATTTGAGTTTCATTATGTTGATTAGAAACATGTTTAATCTGCCTACACTGTTCCTAAGTGCTATAGGCTATAATAAATTTTGGTAAAATAAATTTTTAATTCAAATTTCAATATTTTAATTGAAAAAAAAAAAAAGCATAGATTTGATATCTGTTGTCCTTGGCGACTTTTGTATTTGGCGATCGAAAACGTAATACGAAAATCTGTATATTTTCGTTTGATGTATATTTTCGTATTAAATATCAGATCTATAATTTTGTAGTATATATTGTACTAATATTGTTTCATATTATTGATTGCTCCCTTAATATACATTATTAAAATAACCATCAATTTTGGAAGAAATTAAATATATTCGTGAGATAACCTGGCAATCATTTTTTTTTCTTTCTTTCGCCAAGGATGATTGGTATCACATCCTTTCCGAAAGCTTTTTAATAACCATCAAATAATTGAATGCTTAAAAAAAAAAGAAAAAAAAGCTGGCAAAATACCATAGTAAAATCATTCTTTTCAATATTTCGCTCTCGCGTGTTTCTATTAATGAGTATTTCAAAATTAATTTGTCCGAAATGTACGAGCTCTACATTCTTTCTCTAATGATTATAATTTATTTCAAATTTCCCAATTATAATTTGTTCACCATTTTAAGTGTTAACGCTGAAAAATATTAAAAAATGTACTTTATAGTTAACGTTTAACGTTCAACAGAAGAAAATTAAAGCCAGAGTTGCATTTTTTTTTTCACTATTTACTTTTAAATTCTGTTTAATATATTTTTTTTTAAGAAACTAATCGGAGCAGTTTTTATAATGTCCCTGCCAGAAAAAAAAAAGTCGCCATGTCAACTGGCAAACAGATTTAATTCCTATCAAAATCATGGTTGTTTTAATAACGTCCATTAAGACAGCAATCGATAATATGAAACAATATTTCGTGCAATATGTATTATAAAAATATACATTTCGAATGTATATATTTTTGTATTACATTTTTAATCTCCAAATAAAATATCGCCAAATACTACAGATACCTAATATAAGCCAAACAATCGCTAAAATGCATATTATTTCTCGCCGCTTATTTTCAGTTATGTGACATTTACGTAATTTGGCGCATTTGGCCATTCACACACATGGTTAAACTAGTGAACATATGGTGGCTGCGACCGCAATTAACATTGAATGTTTGAACCAGCGGGTGTTACTGATTAACCAGTGAATTAAAAATGGCTGACGCTCACTCTTTGAAATACTGGTGTTCCATTGTGGTATCAATGAGACTTTAGTTATTAAATTTTATTGCCCGCTTCGCTCCGCTATTTCAACGATTTAACTGAATAATTGAAAGTTTAAATGTATTTAACGAGCATTATCAGCAATTTACAATTATGGCAAGTAGCGCAATACACAGCTGCTATGGAAATGCAAATGACATTTGATTATTCGAGTTTAATTATACTGATTAGAAACATGGTTCATTTAAAATAAATTAAATATGTATTCGCATATTGGAAATCTGCTTTTGTATAGGACTTCCTTGGCGATATTTTAAATTTGGCACCGCGATAGCTAAGAAGTATCACGCCAAGGTCTTTACGCTATTGCAGTAAACTTTAAAATTCATTTTCAAAATCGAAAAAAAAAAATATTTACGATCACTATGGAAACCATTTCTAAAACAGTAACCATATTGCTTTGCGGACGTTAAATTTAAGAAAATAAAAAACACTTAAGCTATTTATTTAATAAAAATTAATATTTTAAGAACAAATAAATAATAATAATTAAAGCTATTATGACGTCAGTTTTATATTTAAAAGATAATAAAAAATAAATCATGTTATAGGTTTCATTTTTCAATACTTTTTATTCGCATGAGTAAAGAAATGTTTCTTTTTATGTAAAAAAAATCTGGAGTGACTCCACTCGACTTTCCGAACATTGAGTAACTAACAGTTTTGTAGATAAAATAAAGAAAAAGGAATTGCTAAACAAACAAAAGAGAGAAAACCATAATAGAGTGTTTTTTTCTCCATATATCACACGAGGTTTTATTTAACGCTACTGAACTTTGAGCCCTTAGATCATAATGATAAAGAATTTTTCGTTTTGTCCCTGTAAAAATCTATAGATGCTAGATTCACCAAAATGCTTATAGTTAGTGCAACAGTGATTTATAATATTCATACAAATTTTCAGCTCAATTGAATAAGGCGTTTAGATGCTATCGCACTTTTAAAAATTTGGTCTCATAGGCCATAATGATAAAGAATTTTTCTTTGTGTCCCTGTAAAAAAACTGTAGTGCTAGATTCACCAAAATCTATACAGTTGGTGCAAATGCGACCTATAACATGTGTACAATTTTTTTGCTCAGATTAATAAGGCGTTTAGACGCTATCACACTTTTAAAAATTTGGCCCCATTGGCCTTAATGATAAAGAATTTTTCTTTGTGTCCCTGTAAAAAAACTATAAGTGCTAGATTCTCCAAAATCTATACAGATTGAGTATCTGTGACCTATAATATGGGTATAAAATATTTGCTCAATTGAATAAGGCGTTTAGATGCTATCGCACTTTTAAGATTTTGGTCCCATAGGCCATAATGATAAAGAATTTTTCTTTGTGTCCCTGTAAAAAAACTATAAGTGCTAGATTCACCAAAATCTATAGGGTTCGTACTATGGTGACTTACAATATACGTACCAACTTTCAGGTTAATCGAACAAAGCCTTTAGACGCTAGCGTGTTCACAAACATACACACATACACACATACACACATACACACACACATACATACATCATCGTAAAAATAGTGAAAACGGACTCAGGGGACCTCAAAACGTATAGAAACATCAAAATCTCGAATTCGGATTTTTGACATGATTACAATACTTTCCTCACTATAGTGTTCGGAAAGTAAAAATGAATGAATAAATAAATAAACATTAAGTAAAAATTCTCAACATTTAATTTTATTATCATCAGCTTGAAAATTTAATTTAAATAAATAATATATCTTAAAAATGAGAAAAATTGCATGAAACGTAATTTTTAAGTTCTAATAGGATTATCGAAAATATATATTGCAAATTCGCACGTATTTTTTTTTTTTTACTTTCTTCTATATGTAATATAGAGAAAGTATTGGATTCGTAAAAATTTTCGACCTCGGGTTTTTGATGGATTTACACGTTTTAGAGCTGTAGAACACGATTTGACCCTTTTTAGAAAATGTCTGTCTGTCTGTCTGTCTGTCTGTCTGTCTGTGTGTGTGTGTGTGTGTGACAAAATTTTGTGGCAACTGTATGTCAGGAACTACTGCACAGAATTTCATACAAATTAGTATGTAGTTGCACCTTGGCATAAATTAGTGCCTATCAACTTTTGGTAAAAATTGTCTTACAGGTTGCGTTGCCATCCCGCTTTTTCTAAATTTTTAACATGGTGATATAGGACAAAATTTTGTATAAATGTGCATAAAGAGAATTATTTTTTAGTAATCATTATGAAATTTACAAGAATTATTTATAATAGAGGTAGTCAACTGGGGAAAAATTTTTGTATTCGTAGGAGCCTCGTGAACCCCCCTGGGGGGGAAGTCCCCCCTCGAGGGGAGTAAATTTTCAAGATGGGTATCTTTCGAAAGGTCTCGTCAATACCTTTAAAACGAATGGTTGAACTATAAATCTGTGATAATTTAAAACAAAGTTATCGATTTTTTTTTTACTTTTAATAAAAAGTAACTTCGAAAAAAAATCGTTTTTTTTTTTTTTTTTTTTTTTTTTTTTTTTTTTTTTTTTTTAAATAACGAAATTTAACCAGACTTGGTATTTAGTTGGCCCCCGACATAAACTGGGGCTGATTAGATTTGGGGATCAATCACTCAACAGGTGGTGCTGTGATCGTATTTTTTCTAAATTTTTAACATGGCAGTATGGGACAAAATTTCGTATAAATATACATAATGGGAGTTATTCTTAACCTGTGATTGTGAAATTAATATGAATTATTGATAATAGTAGTAGTTAATTAGGGAAAAAATCTCGGTCATCGTTTCCCCCCCCCAGCGGAAAGTACCCCTCGTGGGGGGGGGGGAGGTAAATTTTCAAGATGGGTATCTTTCGAAAGGTCTCGTCAATATCTTTAAAACGAATGGTTGAACTATAAATATGTGATAATTTAAAACAAAGTTATCGATTTTTTTTTTAACAAAAGAAAACTTTGAAAAAAAATTGTATTTTTTTTTTTTTTTTTTTTTTTTTTTTTTTTTTTAATATTGTTACTGCGTGAATTTGTATAGGAAAATATAGAAGAAAGTCTTGTGTTGGCCACAGCATACTAGTTTTTTTTTTAGAGAGAAGAATTTCTAAACTAAACGCGCCATAGTTTGTACTGTACGTCAAACACAGACAGGTAAATTACTTTTTCTATTAATATAGATACCTTTTCGAAATTTGAAGTTTAGCACTGAAATATCTCAAACGTTCTTCGCCTATGGCTTTACTTACGCAATAGAGATAGTCATCTTAGTACATCTTTAAAATGGAAAAAAAAAATTATATATATATAGCAATAAAAATAAACATAAGAATTAATATATAAATAAATGAAATGTCGTCATGGAGGTCTTTTAGCAATGCTGTATCTTATCTACGTACATATTAATTTTTAATTCATATAATTTAAATTTTTCTTTCTTTCGAAAATTCTTCTTTATAGGAAATTTTCTTAAGAATACACCTAAAAGAAAGCCACAAGTTTATAAATAGTTATTAATTTTCCCTCACAAACACGTAAACTGATATATTTGTTGATTTTTTCTATATCGATCCATTTTTAGCTAAAATTTGTTCATCCGTGTGACTCCGGACAGGCAAGCTAGTATATATATATATTCATATTTTTTAATTCTTGGTAAAGTAACAGAAAAATTGCACATAACAATATTAAGTTACTGTTTGTTTTCGCATTAGAATTTGTTTCAGATGTTATTGTAAAAAATCTTGCATCAAATGTTGTTTGATCTTGCAAAGACATACTTTGTTTCGATTTATTTCTTTAAATAATAATAATAATAATAATAAAAAGGTAAAATGTTAGCTTCTATAGAAGATACGCACATGATTAATTCCTAAACCAAATTGTTTTTTTTTTTTTTTTCTTAAATTTTCTGAAATCACTACAGTAAAAACTACAAGGTCAGGGTGGGTGGTCGTTTGGTGGGAGGTTTTTGTTTTACATCGCGCTAGTGCTTCGCAGTGGACTATTGGCGATGGTCTGGGACTCACCCTTACAGGTGGTCAGGAGACATGCCATCACAATTTTAATCCTCCACGGAAGAGATGGCTCTCCTGCTTCGGTGACCTCCAGAGGTAAAATTTTGATGGGAACATGGAGGATATCGTGGCCACGACAGATTTTACGTGCACCAGCCACTATTATACAAGGTCAGGATAATTAAAAGTTAGAAAATAAACTGAAGTGTGTATGCCTGATTTCAGTTTTCTAGTTAAATGGGACATTTTGATTTAAGTATAACTTCCCTCACTTCCGTTTCCCAATAAACAAAATTAAAGCAATCAAAAATTATAATTTTAGAAACTACGATCGAAAAGAAATTCTTTTTGGCGAAATACTACTATTTTCAAAAAATAAATCTACTAATAAATTAATATAAAGATATTACGGATTATATTTGAACATATATATATATATATATACTAATGAGTTGTTTCTTCATTGTTTATTACAATACATGCATTTTTGTTGAATACTGAAAATTACTTGTAAATATAAATAATTGTTTACAAATATTATCAGTTGTTTTCATATAATCAAATACAGTGTTTTATTCATTTCACCAGGTTTTCTAAACAAAATTTTGATTGATGGATAAGACAAAGAACCCGGAAGTTAAAATTCGAGTGTTTCCAAATCCGTACGATGAAAGATATTTTACTCCACCTAACCAAACTGCCCCAGCATGTCAAAACTGGTAACAGATATTTTTTTTTGATTTCTCTTGATCAATTTCATAATCATTATACAAAATTTAATTAAAATAGTCAAAGAGTATTTTTTTTAATGTTCTGTGGTAAAACAAATCAATTAAAGTGAATCACTATATTGTCAACTATACATTTTTTAAAATATCGTAATAATTTTTAGTATCACATTTAAAGCTCAAATTAACAAATCTATAAAAAATGAATATATATATATATATGTTTTAAAGTCTATATTTCATAAAACTGAGAAATATTGTTAGCTTTTCTTGCATAAATTGAAGCTCTTTCTGTTGAACACAAGAATAGCTCTCACCAACAAGTATTAATAATAATGTTAATAATAATAGAAATACAATCATCGCCAACACGTTAGCAATCCATTCATGTATCTAAAGCGGATGTGTTTCTTCTCACGTCTTCTGTCGAAAATGAAGCAAGCCATGTTTCCACGGCAAGAAACGGCATAGATGTTTTGGCGTTAGTTATTCTTGCGGTGAGAAGGCTGTAAAAATCTGGTTATTTTTTATAGAAAATATATTACTAAATAAATACTAATAAAGAAGTAAAAATAAAGAAATAAAGAAATAAGTAGTAATGGATAAAGCAATAATAATAATAATAATAATAATAAATAAATAAATAGAAATAGATGATTTCGTTTTTTTTAATAATAATATAATAATATAAATAAAATAAAATAAAATAAAAACAGGTTATTAAATTTCATTTCGTGTTTATTTATTTATTTATTTTATTTTATTTATTTATATTTTCAGTCAGAAATGATAAATCAAAATTAGAGTAATGTATAGTTTTTCATTTGTAATCTTTAACCTAATAATATCATATTTAAATGTCCTGCTGTTTATTGTGAAATCCAATTTAAATACCCTACGAGTCGGGATGAGGTAATGGAAGTTTTTCAAAGAATTTTTATGCCATGTTTCTTTTTCGTTCTTTCTTTCTTTCTTTCATTCTTTCTTTCATTCTTTTTTTTTTTTTTTTTTTTTTTTTTTTTTAAGTCAGAAGTGGTAAAAAAGTCAAATTTATATAAAATTTTTCAGCTGTAAGCTCTTTAACCTAATGGTATCAAATTAAATTCTTTACTAGGTGCTGTGAAATCAGATTTAAATACACTACAGTGAGGATGAGATCATGAGAGTTTTTAGAAGGTCATATTAAGTCTGTCAGCAAAATTAAATATTTAAATTTTTGCATATATAACTCGCATTTTCGACTGCAGTTCGTCATACAATTGAAATGCAATAGCAACTTCATGTGTCTAAAACTTTAAATTCGACGAAATTAGGTTAATTGTATGAGAAAATCCTTCAAGATATCCTTCAACTCAGCAAAAAGAGTTGAGATTTACACGAAATAGATTACATTGGGAGAAAAAAAAAATGGTTTCTCAAAAAGGAGCAAATTGTGTGAATTTTGAGCATGTCACATACTCAAAATAGCACTGAAACAAATATATTCAGATTTGAAAATTCCATATGCTTCTTACTGTGTATATTTACATGCTCAAAAGTAGTGTCGAACATCGTGAATTCTAATAACATGGATTCTCATTGACGTACTCTTCCTCTCACCAATATAGAGCCGCCACGAAATAAATTTTTGAAGATTTTATGGGATAAAATATTATGTTGAACTCATCCCTCACAGTCACTGACATCCATAAGACATCTATAAACACGTATAAAAGTTTAAAAATGATCCATTAAACTTCTATAAATATCCTACAGATATCTATCTGCACGACAAACGTCACTCGTTTTCACATCCATTAGATGTCTGTTACATATCCTATAAATCTCCAAATCTCCAATAATTGGATCTGTTAGATCTAATAGATATTGAAAATATCTAAATCTTGTTTTGATCTAACATGTTACAACTATTAGACATCGAAAAAGGCACGTCTAAATTTCGTCACTATTTAAACATCTAATAGATATCTATAATTAGTTCAGGATATCCAGGACTTCTAATGGACATTTTTTAGATATTTTGTACCTTTTATGAATCATTTTGATGTAATTTAGATGTCAAAGGGATATCAGGTGCTGTATGGGTTCCTATTTAAATATGCGGAAATTCTATTAAAGAACTTCTTTTAGTTCGGAATATTTTTAGTAAAATATGAAGTGAGCAGTTATCAATTTGAAAACATGTGTTATTTCATAAATTAAATATGAATGTTTTTCTTTTTGAACCAAAACAACTCATTTCGAAATAAGTATGTCCGCTTTCTCATTTTTGAGTATTTCAATGTAACAAGCATAACCAATAAAAAAAGTTAAATTTATGTTCTTTGACTGTATTGAACTAAAATGAGAAAATGCCATATACTCCAAAACCTAACATATGAGTTCTTCCTAATCACTGCTCATCTTGCAGCGAATTTATGATTTTTAAAAGTTTTGAAAAAATTACTTCAGTCTAACATAAACCAAGGGATGTGCTTAATTTATTAATACGTTGAATGCAATTTTGTTCAAACATATATCGCATGAAACATTTAATAAATTATTTTACTAAGGTATAATAAATCTGTATTGATAAGTATATAGGATTTAAGTCCAAAAATGTCGAATTTTGAGTTAAGTACATAGACTCAAAAAAAAAAAAAAAAAATACAATTCTCTAACGATTGGTATACAGGATTTAAATCCATGTCATTTAGTCCTTGAGAAAATCCATTGGTAAAAAAAGATTCAAGTCAGAAATTTAGCATTAATCTTTAGAATAAAATATTTAATTCAATTTTTTATCTTTATTAGATGAAGATTGACAATCACTGAATGGTATAAAGGATATAAATCAACATAATCCCTTTTTCCTAATCGATTCTTCTGATTAGTTTTTAGTTAGTTTAACTTTATTTTTCGTCTCCTGAAAAATCAAGAATATGGACTTAAATCCTTTATACTTATCAGTACAGAAATAATAGGAGTAATAAACTGTTTCACTAAAGTGCCAAATAATATTTTTAGATTAAACTATGGTAATGTGAAATAATTCGACGATATTACACATAAAAATATATATCATTGAAATTTAAACACAACATAATAAATACACTAACAACCCCAACAAAGACTTTTAAAAATACTCTTTATTTAATCTAAATGATTATTCTGGTGGCGAAAAGGAATGTTATCTATTCAGTATCGATGTAAAGTTTATCCTTTTAAAATGTCCATTTATTATAGTATGATTTTAAAACTTGACAAAGATCATATTAATAAAAAAAAAAAAAAAATGTGGTGTGTCACTCACACGACTTTTTCTTACCCTGAAATTTAATACTATAAATACAGGTTCCAGATTAAGAGGTAAGATAACGAGTACTGTTATGTAAACCTGTGTTAAAGAATTCAAATTAGGCTTCGGAAGAGTTTTATATAATAATTAATTCTGTGTGAGGGGGCTACTGCCCCCCTCAACCCCCGGTTTCATTAATGCACCGACATTTATGTAGAATTTAATTCGGTTATTAAAAAAAAAATTCTGTTTTTAAAAAATAATTTATTAAAATTATTATTTAAAAAATGATCTTTTATGATAATGCAGACGATTTCCATATTAGAGAAGTAGTTTAACACTAAATATTAAAAAAAAAAGTTAATTTATTCTCAATATTACATATATATATATATATATATATATATATATATATATTTAATGAAAAAAAATCGATAACTTTATTTGAAATTATCGGAGATCGATGGTTCAACCATTCGTTTTAAAGGTATTGGTGAGCTCTTTTGAAAGAAACCCATCATGAAAATTTACTCCTCTCGAGGGGGACTTCCCTCCAGGGGGGGAGGCGAGGCTCCTACATACACAAAATTTTTTTCCCAGTTCACTATCTCTATTACAAAAAATATACATTCGTTTCATTTGGTTTACTGCAATCTATAGATGTTAAACTCTACTTACCTGCAATTTCCCCCATACACGTAATGTATTTGAATAATTTTGAGTGTCCTTGTACACGAACCATTTGCTTCATCTCAACGAAAAGCTTACTGTAGCATCCTTATATGATACACATTCAGAATACCGAGTTTGGAATTTCTGCTACCATTTGTTCTTCAGATATGCTGATAACAGACATCCACACAGACATCCGCAGAGACAGACACACAGACCATTCTTTAAAAACATGATTTTCGTATTCAGGGGACCTCAGAACATGTAAATATAACAAAAACTCACGTTCAAAAACTTGACCCTAAAAGAATATACTTTCTCGACCTTATGAGTAAGAGAAAGTCATAAAGATTTAAATAAAAACAGAAAATTCTGATCCCAATAACAGAGATAATACTAGTTTTCATTGTTAGATTTTGTGAAACGATCGTTATCATTTACGGTTACGCATTGTCTTTTATTAATTTGAAACTATTAATAATGATTATCTCTTGATTACAGCGTACGACGGTATGAAAGACGAGTATTACAGCTAAACAAGAACAGAGAATCCCAGTCTGAAGTATCAAAAGAAGCCAAAAGAGAGAAAAAATGCATCGTATCGTAAATGGTAATTCGATTTTTTTTTCCTCCAAATTATAGTAATTTTATTTACTGAATATGATTTATGTTATAAAAGTGCTGCAATGATGAAAAAAATGGCTAAAATTTTTTTCGTGCATCTATGTGTTTTGAAGCTCCTCAATTAATTTCTTCTATTTTTACAGTGATAAGTGTGTGTGGATGTACTTGTCTATGTGTATATGTTAATGTCTAAACGCTTCCTTTAAATAAGCTCAAAGTTGGCAAGCTGCAAATAAAGGTGTTTTAAAGTAAGACATAAAAATATGTTAAAAGGCATTTGAGACACGTAAATGTCTTAATATTGAGCTTTGACGTAACAGATATCTTAATTTAAGACACTTGTGTGCCTCAATATATTCATTGTAAATAGAAGCGCCTTAACGTCAGAAAGAAATGTGTATGGAATACCAATTCAGACGCAATAATGTCTAAAATAAGTAAATATGAGAAATATCAGACAGCAAACGCGCCTAAAATTTAAGACACTTTAGAAATTCAGATAATTTCATTACTTAGCAAATTCATTATATGTAATCTACTTTAAGCAACATGCTTATCCTGTTTAAACTTCTTTACACGTTCTATAAATATAATTTTATTTTATATAATAAGTAGTTATGCACTGTAAACTATGTTAGCTTTATGAAATTAAATTTTAAGGATCCCAGACAGCACATCGCCTCCTCAGGATATCTTCAAGATGTCTTCTGGATGAAAAGACATCCCAGAAACGTCCTTAAGATGTACTGTGGATAAGTTAAGCCTAACTGTGTTGTTAGGGGAATTATATTCTAGACATGTGTATGATATTTACGTGAAATTATGTTTGATGTAATACATAAACAATATATTTAGACGCGAAATTAATTTGGCTAAAAAAAACTTGTATTTAAAGCTATTTCATAATTAAAAAAGAAAAAGTAATTAGGATATAACCTGTAGCGAAGAAAGCGAATTTGTAACCAAATAATCTTCAATAATTCGGGCATAACTGCTTTTTATTTTTTTCTTTCCTTATATTTTCTTTCTTTTTTTATTTTCACTTAAAAACTGCTTTCTTCCACATACAGAGGCTGTTCGCACATTTTTTAGACGATTTTATTTCGCAGTAAGAAAAAATCGTTTGCATGGAGAATTTTATTTTCACAACAGTTATATTTTTTGAAGTTTTATTTATCTTCTGATATTTAAAATTTTCGTTTAGATGCAAAAATGCGCTTTTAAAAAGGCAGTGGCGGGAAGGATACGTTTCCGCTTTTTCCAAAGAGAGTTTTTAGTGAAATTTTTATGAAAAGCATTTATCAGGAGAAAAATGGAAAAATGTCGCAGCAATAGATGAATCTTGGGTCTATTTAAGGGTTTGCAATAAAAAAAGATCAATTTATTACCTCAAAAGTGGAGAGAAAAATTTTTGCTACATGGTTCAAATAATAAAAAGAAAGTTTTTCTAAAGGATTTATGATTGTCACTGGTTTTTCATACAAGCGCAATATAAAAGCAAAAAAAGGTGACAAAAAGGGCAAAATCAGCTCTAAATACTATCAAGAACATATTTTAATTCCAATGTTTTAAAATGAAAATCCAGATCTTTATCCACAATGCTATCAATCCGTTGAACTGTATCAAGACAAAACAAGCAGCCGCACATCACAATCCGCAATTGCTTTTCTAGAAAAAAATGGAACAAAAAATGGGAATTAAAACCATACCCTTCACTGACATTCCTGCTAAATCTTCTGATGTATCACTGTTGGATTTTTGTGTTTTTTGATTCTTAAAATCAACATTATCCAAAAACCGACCTACAGCGCTTTGTGGACTCTGGAAAGCCGTTCAAGAGGAGTAGAAAAATATACCTCTTCCGATATTATAAAAAGCATTATTATCATAGAAATTATGATGTAGAATGTTAGTTAAGAACAAGGGCTATCAAACTGAACAAATAAAACTCGAAATATGAGTGAAATTGCTTCACTACACTCCATCAAAATCGTCTAAAAAATGTGCGAACAGCCTCTGTATTTACGTGAAATTATGTTTAATGTAATACATAAACAATATATTTAGACGCGAAATTAATTTGGTTAGAAAAAAACTTTGTATTTAAAGCTCTTTCATAATAAAATAAAAATTATTAGGATAAACGTACCTAATAACCTGTACGAAGAAAGCGAATTTGTAACCAAACAATCTTCAATAATTCGGGCATAACTGCTTTTTATTTTTATTTTTTTCTTTCCTTATATTTTATTTTCTTTCTCTTTCCTTTTTTTTTATTTTCACTTAAAAACTGCTTTCTTCCACATATTTGCCTGCATTTAAATGTAAAACAAAAATTTTCTGGTATTCATATTCATAGCTTGTTTTCTTTAAAATCACCTTTTAAGGAATGGTATCGTTTTCCAAACTTCGAGGGCTGCAATTTTCTCATATTTTTATACATATTAAATAAATTCTGAGCATCTAGATATTAAATTTATGATAATGATATATATTAACTTTTAGATACCAAATTATCGATAGCTTTATGGTAAATAATATGGATTAAAACATAAAACTGCTATAAGTTTTCGAATTTCGGAGTATATATTATCATACAAACATGTTTAGGCATATTATAGGTCAAAGTATTATAGGTCAAATGCTTGAAGGACCAAAAGTACTGCAAAATTGAAAATTCGTTTTTTTTTTTTTTTTTTTTTTTTTTTTTTTTCCTAACCGTTTAGAGACCGAATTTAGATCCAGGTATATTTTTCATCAGATTTTTGCATATTTTACCTTATAATACTTTAGTTGAGGGATGTTAATCTTTTAAATGTAAAAAAAAAAAATTATATATACATAAATATTAAATATCATAAATAATAATTATCAATATTATTAGATTATTAAGATTAATATTACAGATTATTAATATCATCCGTTTAATATTATTAAATTTGATGTCCTTTTTGATAATAAGAGTTTTTAAAATATGCCAACTGATTTTCAGAAGCATCTAATACTTTCAAACTTTTATGCATTTCTTTTAGTTGTACTCTGTAGAAAAAAAATATGAAAATGATCATTTTTAAGATTTTTTGTACAGTTACCAATTAATGATAGAAATATTGTTTCTATTCTAAAAAAACAAGTGATCTTTAAAAATATGTCTGTTAGTTTTTTCCAGTCAATATTGGTGCAATTTAATTTTTTAAATAAATTTTAGTTTGATGTTCCCAATTGGGAATTGGCCTCTAAACGGCTAATGTCAAAATGTTAAATTAGTTTAAAGGCAAGATTTTAGTAAGTTTTAAAACATAAATAATTATCTATTTTTATAGAAAATAGCATAAAAAAAATTTATAGTTTATAAGAAATCAGCATCTATTTCGTATTTCGGAATAAGAGAAAAAAAAAACAGTTTAGAGTTTACCTGTGTTCTTCTGAGCAGATAATATATTGAGTGCAATTTAACATAAAAGCTTTTACAGGGTGACAAGAAATAACTTGGTCGCACATGATGCATCATAACTTTAATGCTAATGAATATATTACGACCAAACTTCAATAAATAGGAATACATTATTTTGTCTATTATATTTACAAATTTTCAAAGTGGCTACCTTTAGCCTTCATACAAAGCTTTAAACGTGTCATAAAATTTTCGGCTATGGGCCGCAACTCAATTACTGATATTTTATTCCATTCCTTGCATAAGAATTCCTTTAGGGATGCCAAAGTTTTATGAGGTTTAGCACACACCCTTGTCTCCAATATGGACCAAACAGAATAATCCATTGGGTTCAAATCTGGGGAATACGGTGGCCATTCTTGAGCTCCAATGAAGTGAGGAAAATTTGTCTTGCACCAATCTTGAGTGCCTTTAGCTCTGTGTGCAGGTGCGGAATCCTGTTAGAAGGTCCATCTTTTATTTCCAAAGAACTTTTGTGACCAAGGTAAGACAACATCATCCAAAATGAGTTTGCGATAGTGGTAGTTACAGATATTTGGTTTGAAACTTCGTCCAAGTTATTTCTTGTCACCCTGTAATATATGGTTGAACCTCCTTTGACAATGCCTAAAAGGACTCATTCTTTTAGACATTGAATCAACAACATTTTGCAACACTTCTTTCTGTATTTCATTCTGCCAAATTTAATTATGTTTTGCTGAAGCTTTTGTTTTCTTTTGGAAGAATTATAGGATATTTTCCTGCTAGTTTTACTCTAGAAATTCTCAATATGATTTAAATCTAGTATGTTTCTTTGCCATGGTTTCTTCTTCTTCTATATATATATATACATATCAAAAAAAGATTGAAAATTCTATACATATATACAGTCGGTAACAAAAGTATCCGAACACTAGCAAAAATTCCTATATAAAAAAATAGAGTTACTACTGTTTTTTTAAATAAATTCTTGTCATGTTTCGACAAGGATTTATTCAACAAAACAGTATTAACTCTACCTTTTTTATATAAGAATTTTTGCTAGTGTTCGGATACTTTTGTTAACGACTGTACGTAGAATTTTCAATTTTGCAATACTTTATAAAAATAGTGAACAGGGTTGTTATAATTAAAGTTCCCCTATTCAGAAGGCTCCAGAGCTGGTTCTGTAGCTCCAAACAAAACAAAATTTCACTAGCATGTAGTACAAGTTATGTGCTCTTCAAAAATTGAAAAATAAAATAAAAATAGTTGAGATTTTCGTCAATAAGTGGCACTGCTCCAATATCTAAGGGGATTTTTGAAAATTCTTCCTATCATTTTCGATCAATCTGGACGAGACACCCAAAATATATTTTGTTTTTTACAAAAATCTGCAAAAATCGCATTAGAGTTTGGCGCAGCGCAACCTATTGATAAAATTGTAACTCTTTTTTTTTTTTTCTTTTTTTTTCTTTTTTTTTTTTTTTTTTTTTTTTCGATTATCGCAGAGCACAGTGCCACCTAATTATTTCCTTTTTTTTTTTTTTTTTTTTTTTTAGTGTTTATGCAATAAGCAACGGGGGAGACTTAACCTCTAGAAACGGGCTCTTTCAAAATTTCATATTGTTATGTGACATTTGTTGTCAGAGCCCCTCTTTGGAGGTTAAAATCGCTCAAAACTGCTGCATAGTGGTGAGCGGCCTCCTTCAGTCTTTGAATCTTTGAATAGGTTGCTCTGCGATTTGTAAAATCGAAAAACAAACAGTTACAACGTTCATTAAGAGATGACACTGCGCCTGCATTTAAAGCAATTTTTTCAGATTTTTTTTTTTTTTTTATAAAATAAAGGAAAATTTATTTCGCGAATGTTAATTTTTTCAGATTCTTTACATCCATTTCGGTCAATCCAGACGAAACACGCAAAATTAATTTTGTTTTTTACAAAAAATCTGCAAATATCACCATAGATATTTGTCAGGCACCACCTATTGACGAAATTAAGTAGGTGGAGATGTGCTCTGCGAAAATCGAAAAAAAATTTAGTTACAATTTTCGTCAATAGATGACGTTACATCAATATCTAAGGCGATTTTTGCAGATTTTTTGTAATAAACAGACTAAATTTCGTGTGTTTTGTTTAGATTGACGAAAAAAGATAGATTGAATCAGCAAAAACCACCTTAGATATTTGAGCAGCACCACCTATTGCCAAAATTTTCAACTTTTTTTTTTTTAATTTTCACAGAGCGCATCACTTGTAGTACACACTAGTTAAATTTTGTTTTGGCTCTAGAGTCGTCTGAATAAGGTACATTTAAATATAACAACCCTGTATGTAAATTTTTATGAGTGGGGTCTATATATTTTTTATACTAGGGGGCTCTGCCCCCTGCTCGCTCCGCTCACCAACCCCCGAGGAAGGCTTCGCCTCCCCCCGACTCGCTTCGCTCATTAATCCTTGCAGGATTCTACCCGACCATTCACAACTTTGCCTTTCATACAATTGGAATATTAATAATAGATAACACAAGAAAGTTGAACAATATTATAGAAATCCACCATATTTGGTATCGCATTGAAATACACAATATTTAATATAATATCGCTTATATGTCAAAAATCTGTTATAACGTTCGACAATTTAATAACAATTTGCCATTATTATGAGAGAGAACATAAAATAAACAACCATAGCACTAATTATTTAGAACAGAGAGAAATTCTTGACATCTAAATCATTTAGCGGTACAACTTTAGTATATGATCGAATTGTTAAATTTTTGTCACTGTTTGACGATGAATTTTTTGGGTATTATTGCTTGATTACAGAAATTATGAACTTATTTTTTCTAATGCCTATATTTTTTTTTACTATTGAATTTTTTTAGTTAATTTAGGACAATATGTAATACTCTGCATTTATTTCCAGCGTACAGCAAGGTTTAAAATGGTCCTTCCAACACTAAAGATGCAACTTTTTAAAATGCATTTTTTCTAGAATATGATTTAGTCAGGTTGAAGATAAATATTTTATGCGATTATTGAAATTATTTTAAAAATTTCATTAGTAGTAGTAGTACGACAGGACAATTTCTTTCAGATAGCGATTTTGCATTGTCGACACTTATTGTACTACACCATGAATTTGCCAAGATGCCTGTCAATATCTGATTTTACCATGTAATTTCTTAAACTGTATTAAATACCAAGGAACAACTTTAGTATATCCCCACAACGATATTTGGCGATTTTTTGTTGGCGATTATGGCTAAATTATAAATGATAAATGATAAAATCATAATCTAAATCATAGATTATAAATTATAAAACATAAAATCATAAATCCAAAATAAACAACATATAGGCTGCCATATTATATCGCAAACAGTCCAGAACGACATCGTTATCGTTCAAAACGACGCCAAAGAAAAATCGCCAAATTCAGCTGTAGGGATATTCTAAAGTTATATCAATACTAAGTTAAATCGGGGAAAAAAAAAAAATCATTTTTCGAAATCTACTGATAAGTGAAAAATTCATCCTTGATTGCCGTAAAAATGAATTGCCGGTTCGAAGTATTCGAGATAGACCATCACCATTCATAAATTGGATGGCTTTTGAATATTTGTTGACAATATTTTCTGAATAAGTGTTGATGATGGCTCCTGAATACTTGTTGGCAATATCTGCTGAATAATTATTACTGTTGGCGATATCTACTGAATATATATTGATCATGACATCTTAATAGTTGTTGGCGATGTCTCCTGAACTTGTGTTGGTATTGGTCTGAATATTTGTTGGCTACATCTTCTGGATATGTACTGATTACACCTTGATTATTTTTACATATATATTATGTAATATTAAATTTAGAAAATAAAAAATGAGCGTGGAGAATGAAATTTAATGACATTGGATAATTTAGTTTAATTTAATTTATAAAGACATCAATGGTACTGGAAAAACTACTTCAGCCTTTTTCTTTCTAATAATGAACAGAACGAAAAACGGATATTTTACCTCGAGATATTTTGTACATCTAGACCAAATAAAAAAATTTCTTTTTTACCCTCGTGAATTAAGTTGAAAAATATTTAAAATAAAATTGAAAAAAATCGTTCTAAAGCAATGGTACAGTTTAACCTCTTGGCGAAATTTTAAATTTGGCACCGAAGTAGCTTAGACGTTTCTCGCGAAAATCTTGACTTGCATAATTGCGATAGATAATTTAAGTCATCGTCAAAATAAATGAAAAATTTAAAATCAGCCTGTGAGGTCCTGTATTATTATCTGTAACTACAATATTTTAGCAATGCAGTTACTGCATTCCTTTATATATATATATAAAAAAAATGTCCTGTTGTATTGAATTCTGTTTTCTGCAAAGTTTTATATCAATGCTAAAAAAACAAAAATAGGTTGCGGATTTTATTATTATTATCATTATTATTGCACCATTTTATAATTTATCTCTATATGAAGGCATGGCTAGAGTTAAAATGGCTATTGTGGTTGCGTAAATGAATTCTTTGGCAAAAAACGTACGAGCTTCATTTCTAAATTTTAAAAATCGCTAAATTGGTCATAGTAAAGATCTATCCTCTTAAATATGTTTTGAGTTAAAAAACTAAATCTTTATCTAAACTAATATAAATTTTTATCCCATAAATTCAATTTTAAAAATGTCTGCCTTTAACCTCTAACTCTATGCCAATAATTATTTAACACAATCATGGTATTCATTACTAAATCTTTTTCGCCTAACGTTAAAATAAAGGAACAACTTCAGTATATCCCCACAACGATATTTGGCGATTTTTTTTTGACGATTATGGCTAAATCCTAAATATAAAAATCATAAATCATAAAATCATAAGGTACAACTATAGTATTTCCCCTCAGCTAGATTTGGCGATTTTTCGTTGGCGCCGGTTTGAGCGATAACGATGTCGTTCTGGATTGTTTGCAATACAATATGGCAACCTGCATGCAGTTTACTTTTTAAGCCATAGCAACCAGCGTTTAGTCATTTTTTTATTACCGTGCAAATTAATAATAAATTATAAACAAAATTAATCAATAGTAAAAAATAAAATACGACCGTTTTATATAATGATTTTTGTAGTAATTTAGGTGAAATATTATAACATCATTTCAACATCGTCTGCAGGCTGCATACTATTTATTTTTTATGCCATAGCAACTAGCGTTATGTTTTTTAATTACCATGGGAGGACAGGAAAATTAAAATTAGTGATTAATATTGTTTACTTATAAGTACGGAACTTGTTTCTATTGTTTTTTTTTTTTTTGGCTAAGCTTTACTATACGGCAGCCATTGCTTATTACCGTTGCCGATGTTTTGATCGCGTGATATGACGGTGATTCGAGACCCGAATCAGAGTATCGATACTTTTTTCTGTTGTATCGAAACGTAACATTTACTGATTCATGCATCGCTAATTAGGGGTATACAGTGATGTTTTTTTTTTTTTGTTTGTTTGTTTTAATGCTCGCGAAGCGAGCAAACAGCAGAAAACATAGTGACCGAGGCTCTATGAATCTTCATGCTTTTACTGATTCATGCTCCACGAATTAGGCGCGTCCAGTGATGTTTTTTTTGGTTTTAATGCTCGCGAAGCGAGCAAACAGCAGAAAACATAGTGACCGCTGCTCCATGAATTTTCATGCTTTTAATGATTCATGCTTCACGAATTAGGGGCGTCCAGTGATGTTTTTTTTGGTTTTAATGCTCGCGAAGCGAGCAAACAGCAGAAAACATAGTGACTGCTGCTCCATGAATTTTCATGCTTTTAATGATTCATGCTCCACGAATTAGGGGCGTCCAGTGATGTTTTTTTTGGTTTTAATGCTCGCGAAGCGAGCAAACAGCAGAAAACATAGTGACCGCTGCTCCATGAATTTTCATGCTTTTAATGATTCATGCTCCACGAATTAGGGGCGTCCAGTGATGTTTTTTTTGGTTTTAATGCTCGCGAAGCGAGCAAACAGCAGAAAACATAGTGACCGCTGCTCCATGAATTTTCATGCTTTTAATGATTCATGCTCCACGAATTAGGGGCGTCCAGTGATGTTTTTTTCGGTTTTAATGCTCGCGAAGCGAGCAAACAGCAGAAAACATAGTGAAACATAAAAAAAATGTTTCATAGTGATGAAAAGTATTGTTTCATAACATTTTGATTCGATTCACGACGTTGTGAAACGATTCGCAGTACCGACTCACAAACTGAATCAAAACACCATCATACCACGTGATCAAAACATCGGCAACGGAAATAAGCAATGGGTGCCGTATAGTAAAGCTGTTCCTTTTTTTTTTTTTTTATATATATATAAATAAATGTACATATATGTACATTAAAAATAATTTTTTCCTTTTGTTAAAAATGTTAAACGAAATTCTAATTTATATAATCATATTTTACCGGTAAATATAAAATAGCATTTAAACTGAATAACTGTATGGAATGTAAAAGCATAACGAAATTCATAAACATCAAGAAAGTAAGTCAATTTTAAATACATATTTGTTTTGTTATTATTAGAAATAAGTTCAATGAATTATTTTAATGATACCATTCTGAAAAACATATTTCGGTTTTGTTTACGTTAGAAATCCATAGCAACGACTTCAAAAGTAGAATTTACCCATAATCGCCAACGAAAAATCGCCAAATCTAGATGAGGGGAAATACTATAGTTGTTCCAATCATAATCTAAATCATAAAATCATAAATGATAAAATCGTAATCTAAATCATAAAACATAAAATAATAAATCCAAATTAAACAACATATAAGCTGCCATATAAAATCGCAAACAGTCCAGAACGTCGTTATCGTTCAAAACGGCGCCAAAGAAAAATCGCCAAATTCAGCTGTGGGGATATACTGAAGTTATACCATAATATAAACTAAAATAAAAATATAAACTAATTTTCGTTTCATTTTTATTAAATTTGTACGTAATATTTTTAAAATAGTGGTTATTTTCAAATGTTTCGCTATTCTAAATATTTTTTTCTTCTCTCGAGCATCTCAAAGATGCTAATTATTCAATTTTTCTTATTTACACCATTGATCACATTTTAATTTTCCCGAGGAAAGTGACGTCAGAGACACAGAAAAAAAGTCATAAGAGAAACTTTTCCCTCCGGTGGCAAATAGAGTACCTTTATAAACCCGCGTTTTTACTTAATAACTTAATTAAAATGATAGAAATTTCTAAGCAGCTGAAATGCCTTCCTTAAAGCAGTCGGAATACACTGATATATCTCATGATGCGGGGAATCCTACCCTCCGCGAGAAATTGCTGTCGCAGACAAAAAAAATTGACGCCAGCGACAGTTACTTTTTTTTAATATATAGAGAAACATGCGAAATATAATTTTTAAAATTTCAGTCTATGAACTCAAATTAATTGAATTTCGTTTTATTAATGTTAAATTATGTAAAATAAATAAGTAAATAAAATAAAAATAATAGTAATAATCTGATACAGTTGCATTGTTTTGCTTATATGTGATCATTATAGGAAACGATATATGTATCACTTATAATTCTTTTACAGCAAAGTAAAATAATTTACACATATTATGCCATATAGCAGGGCCCGAAATTTCAACTCAGATTACACTCGCCGAAACAAAAGTTTTACTCGCCACAAAATAGGGTTGCCAATTTTTTTTTCTTTTTACGCATTTTGGTTTTATTTTTTATTTTTCCTAACTATTTGGAAGGCTTTTACAAATATGCCTAAAATTATGTATATTAAAAGGGTGTCGTATATCATCATGTCTCATAATCATCTCTAATCAAAAATCATTATAATGTATTGCATTTGAGATTTGAAAAAGATTAAAATATCTAATAACATAAATGCAAAGAGTCATTAAAGAAAAAAAGACTATTTGTCAAACAATATCCTGTGAAAATCTTTCTATTCTGAAAGAATAAACTTCCTTATTTTCCTATTTATTTATTTAACTTTTTACATCAGAAATGTATTTTTCGTCCATTTTATTTGTGTAACCAGACGGAATGTCGGTGTGTATAACTTGTTAATTGTTGTCATTTGGAATAGCCATTTCGGAATAACTTTTTCGATAAAATCGTTCCTTACAAATCATTACAAGTGCAAATCATTGGCGTTTCAGTAAAAAACTAGAAAATATGTTTTTTGATTAAAAACTATTTTTTGATCATCATTCAACAACATAAACATAGGCAGTATCTTTAAAAGGGCTCGGGCTCATGACAATATCGCATAGGCAAACTCTAGCATATCTCTTCTCCGAGATAGTGGGCGACCGTCTATTTTTAGTCTGCTTGGAGAAATAACAGTAGGAGAAACGAAACAACCGAAGAGATCAAACTTTTATGTATGCACTAAGTATTTTTCCTTTCCCAGGCTGGGGCGATCTCGGGCCGCGCATACACAGACTCGGCTCTCCGATAATCTAAAAAGGCGAGGTTAAATATGAGGTTAAAAGATGACAAGATTTTGCCATATTTAAATCTATAAAAAGAATGTTTTCTGTCACTGTATCGTGTAAGAATTCTATCTATAAGTAGACCAAATTTTTACTCTCCACAGTAAAAATTCCACTCGCCAATGGCAAGCTGGCGAGCGAAAATTTCGTGCCCTGCTATATATGGTCTAATTATATGAAGTTCAATATATTATTTAACATTGGTTAAAACTGATATAAGTTTTAGAATTTTGATCTAGACTGGTCGTTACTGGGTACTGCTTACTTAAAATTTTTACTCTTTATCGTAGACTTTCAAATGCATTTACTGATATATTACCGTGCATTGTACAGACATTCGAGCTTTAGGAGAAGTTTTAAAGACCCCTTTCTAATTTTCACTTTTGATTACTTACAAAATTATTGAATGACTCAAATATATTACCGTTTACAAATATTCAAATATATTACTGATATATGACCGTTCATTGCACAGATATTCGAGCTTTAGAAGTTTTTAAAGCACTCTTCATAATTATCACTTTTGATTATTTACAAAACTATTGGATTATTCAAATTAGTTTAAATTCTTGATAACTACCAAATGTTTGAAAAGTCAAATGTGGTCTCTCCAGATTTGCTTTATATACTTCTACAGTGAAAATACAACGATATTCATTTTTGCAAGCTGCATATTACATACATATATTCAATCAGAGCAGTTAACTAGGAAATTTTTTAATTGCAAAGCATATCATAAAATATACTTGTTGAAGTATTGTTTTATAGATCCAAACTTCTGAATACAGTTTGGTTATACAATATCATGCAACTAAAAAGGGAATGATCCACACGGTAAAAAAAAATTTAATCAATGAATGATAAATTTTTTGCACATTTAATGTAAGCATTTTTCATTTTTAATTTGATAAGATAAACGAATATTTTAACTTATACAATTATCGAAAAATACGTTTTTAGTTCGTTCTACTCAAAGACTTTTTGATCAGGCGCCGAATCACCTTCAAGAGGTAAACTCAATTTGAATCTTGCTTCTGATTGTAATTCCTTGATCTTCAACATGTAACTCCCTTGCATGTCTTGCGTCTGATCGAAGAGCCTTGGTGCAGAACGAATTGAATGTATTTTTTCAATAACTTTATAAATCCAATTTTATGCTTTCCTTTTCTCCAAAATAAACGACTATCAGAGGATATAATCTCTATGTATTAAAAAAAAGTTACTGTCACTGGCGTAAAATTTTTTTGTCTGCGACAGCATCTTCTAGCGGAGGGCAGGATCCTTCGCGTCATGAGAGGTATCAATTTGTTCCGAATACTCCAAGGAGGACATTTCAGCTGCTTAGAAATTTCTATCATTTTAATTAAAGAAGTTATTAATTAAAAACGACAAGTTTATGAAGGTACTCTATTTGCCATTTTGAAAAAAGTTTCTCCCAGTGACGTTGTTCTTCTGTTATGAAGTCATTTTACATGGGAAAATTAAAATATGGTCCATAGTTGTACGTAGGTAGGTAGTTAGGTTGGATTTAACGTCGCACCAGTACTGCGCTATGGATAATTGGCGATGGTCTGGGACGCACCCCTAGAGATGTTCCGGAGACATGCCATCACAATTGTGATCCTCTGGCGACCCCCCCCCCCCCGCTTTGGTGATCCCCAGAGGTATAGTGTATGGGAACATGATGGATTTTGCGGCCCCGACAGATTTTATGTGCACCAGCCACCACTGATGTACACGACGGTCTTTTACCGGCTCAAGTATCGAATCGTCAATCTTACGATTCCAATTACGTGCTCGGCGCTTTACAGACTAGGGTACCGCGGTTCGAAACCATAGATGTAAAAAAGAAAGAAAATAAATATCAACTTTTTTTCTCTACTTTATGTAAGAAACTTAATTTTCTTACACGGGAAAATTAAAATATGATTCCTGGTTGTAGGTAGGTAGATAATTAGGTAGGTTGTGTTTGACGTCGCACCATTACTGCGCCATGGATAATAGGTGACGGTCTGGGGCGCACCCCCACGGATGTTATGGAGACATCCCACCACAGTTTTGGTCCTACACGAAGGGGATGGCTCCCCCGCTTCGTAGACCCCCCAGAGCTATAATTTCGATGGGAACATGGAGGATATTGCGGCCACGACATATTTTACGTGTACCATACACCATTAGTGTACACGACGGGCTTTGGCCGACTCGAGAACCGAACCCGCAATCTTTCAATTACGAGCTCGGCTCTCTACCAACTGGGGTACCGCGGTCCGGATCTAAGGTTGCAAGAAAAAAAAAATAAAAAGGGTCATATACTTAAGCTGTAATGCAAAATGGTCTAGATATTATGAGTTACTTTCTAATTAAAAAAATATAAATATTATATATTTCAATTTGACATTGAATATGAGGATTTCCAAAATATTTTTCTGTTTTTGTCTTGCAATATGCACTATCAATATTCTTTTTAGGCGAAAGAAAGCAACGAATAGGCGGGCAGAGCTCTGCATGTGTTAATAAGTAAAGTGAGTCGGGGGGAGGCGAAGCCTCCCTCGAGGGTTGGTGAGCGGAGCGAGCAGCAGGCAGAGCTCCCTAGTAAAAAAAAAAAAAAAAAAAAATCCTTCAGAACATATTAGGAGTGGCGTACACATTAAATTTGGTGGTAAACCACTTTTTCGCTTTAGTTTAGGAAAGTGTTTATTGTATAATTTTGTCTATAAGAATCCTGTAACTTTCATTCACTTGTTTATAGATAACCAGAGTATTTCTTAACTTGTTTACTTTAATAAGCACAGCGTACTGCAGATTTCATTATTATTATTATAATTGTTATTATTAAACTCTCTGAGGGGCGCTGGTCGCACAGTGGATCCTGTATTTTAATTTTTAAATTCATTTAGAAAATTTTCAACATTTTATTACGAGTAAATCTCGTACAATCTCGTATTTTAGAATTTTAAAATAAAATTTTGGCCCATAAATCAGCAAAAGACGACGACATTTTTCGTATTGAAAATGAATCTCTAATTTCTAGGTGTATAACGGTGTATAACGGTGTATAATTTGCTCTCTAGAAAATTAATCAGTATTTTTGTGTGATATTAAGAAAAAAGAAAAGAATCCTGTGATTAAAATCTTCTCTCTTTATACAAATAATTTTAATAAAATGATAATTCTATAGATGCATACAAGATCATTTCATGATAAGTTCCCGAATATATATCTATCTATATATATATATGTATGTATAGACACACACATATTATGTCGCAGTTGTATATTAGTTATATACTGTAACCATACCCTCCTAAACTAGATGCCTGTCGCGTGGCTCGGAAGCTTGGCAACAGTTGAAGCGGTAGACAGCGCTACCTGGTACAGATTGTGCGACTGTTTTATTCAACCGCCACATTTTTTTTTTTTTTTTTTTTTTTTTTCAAATGGGATATGATATACATAAAAGGCGAATAGAATTGAAGAAACGTCAATTATGCATATCATATATCACTTCTTAAAATTATTGGTGACACTTTAATAAAAAAGTCACTCAATCTGTATCAGGTGGCGCTGTCTACCGTTTCAGGTGTTGCCAAGATTCCGAGCCAAGCGACAGGCATCTAGATGAGGAGGCTATGCTTTAACAGTCACCATCCCATTCCGAAAAAGAGGTATTAACCTCATAAAATATATAATTTTTACCAAAAATCAAAAATTTAACATCACACCCCTGAAAGGATTAATAAAAATAAAGCCATTTGTGGAATACATTCTAAGCATCAAAATCCTGATCGAACTAAATCAATCCCGAACTAAATCAATAATTAGTTGAACTAAATAAAAACTTCTGGAATACTTGACCAACTGCTTTAAATATCTGATGGAATGGAATGTCATTTTAACCTTTTTCTTAAATTCCAAATACCTTTTTAAACCAAAGATTCAATTAAAAGTTTTATTGCATAATTCAAAGTGTTATTTAGATTTACTATCATAATTTTACGTATTAATGTAACAGAACAATGAAAATTAAATTACCAATAAAATGGAAAAACAATACATTGTAATATTTGAATATATATATATATATATATATATATATATATATATATATATATATATATATACATATATATATTAATATATAAAGATATCAATATCTTTTCCAAACAATATATTGTTTTATCTAAGTCGTTATGTATTTTTAAGTAATTTTATAAAGTACTCGTTTAACTTTCGAATAAAAATGAATTACAAGCACAATTATGAGTCCCACAGTCTTCTTCATCGAATTATACATATACAGACTTTTCGAAAAAATTACAAAATTGAATAGAAAACTTATATAGTTAAAAATTGTAAAATAATATAAAAATAACATTTTAAAAGTACTAATACAAACTGGCTAAAAGGAAATTTCGTATGTCATGAAAAATTTCCTTATTGTAAATGTGTGTGTATATGCTAAGTAAAGAGTACATTGGTCTACAAAATTAATATTGCCAAAATTTTATTTGGTAATTTTAGATGATGCATATGTTTTGAGGTGTGCTGAAATCGAAAATTAGGCCAGTATTCCTCTATCATATGTAGATTTTTTTTTCAATAAATTGTGGCTAACGACACAATTTATTCATTTTCTGTTGTTTCTAGTATGATTCCACGATTAATTATAATTAAACATTTATGCAAAATCTAAGAGTTACCTTATAACTACATAGGTAGAAGAGTCTCGGAAGAAATTGTGTCGATAGACACCCTAGATTGGCAAAAAGCTATGTATAATAGAGAAATAATTGAGTTTCGTTTTCAGTACACCAAAAAATATAAAGTTAAGCCCCTTGGCTTATCTTTATATTTTTTGGTGAGCTGAAAACGAAACTGAATTATTTTTCTATCGTGTATAGATTTTTGTATATATTATCAAATCAGAATTTTATGTATAAACCTATGTTATAGTCACATTGTTGTAAAACATATTGTATTTAAGTAATAAAAAATAATTATAATTATTTTACACACTGAATTCATCAACGATATAAAATCTAGTGCTGAAAGAGTGTAATCCATAAAGTGTAAATCTTAATAGTCAAATAAAAACTAGTATTTGCCTATTTGTACAATTACAAAATACAGTCGTTAACAAAAGTCTCCGAACACTAGCGAAAATTCCTATATAAAAAAAGTACACTTACTACAGTTTTGTTAAATAAATCCTTAACGAATCCTGTTTTTAGACTGACTAAGAACAGGATTCGACAAAGATTTATTTAACAAAACTGTATTAAGTGTACATTTTTTATAGCAATTTTTGCTAGTGTTCGGTGTCTTTTGTTACGGACTGTACATCTAGTATCATATTCGTAACTATAAAGCAATTATTTGGTAATTATCAATTTGGTAATTATCAATATGGAACAAGGTTCACATAAAATTTAGTGTGCAGTATTGAAATTTATGTTAAGCTTATTGTATGCAAAATATTACTTTATGCGATATTAAAAAAAAAAAAAAAAAAAAAAAAAATCTTAATTTTAAAAGAAAGTTATAACTTTCTTTTAAAATTAAGAATTAGAAATTTATGAGAATGGAGTTTTTGAATGAATCAAAGGAATTAACCAATTTGGAATTATTTAAAGTTTTTGGAATTAATCATGCTTCTTGAAGCTACCTAGTAATAAAAGCCTGATTTCAGTCCTAGCTCTGTGGTTATATTTAATACATTTGGTTTCCGTTTCTTTAAGTTTTACCTCTCTGTAGGTGCAATGCTTAACACAACTAAGTAAAGAACATTATATCTGTTTCATTTTATTTAAAAGGAAAGAAAAATCATACATAAAGTTTTGTGATCATCCAACCAAATTATTATATTCCAAAAAATTCAATCAGACAAACCGGACCCTGGTGCAAAAGTTTAAATTATGAATTGAAAAATATTCTTATTTAATTGAAGGCGTTTTATATTTTATGTGGCAGTAAAATTACATTTGACAAGGAAATTCTTTCGTATTACATGCAGTTCTGAAGTATTTACTTGATGGAAGAAGTTCACAAAATCCATGCTGAAATATATATATATTGTTTGAAGGGGAAAAAAATTAAACTCCCGACGATTGCAAAATTTAAATGTCTGCAATAAGGTAATATATATATATATATATATATATATATATATATATATATATTATTCCTTTCTTTTTAGCGCAAACTGAATTTATTTAAATTGTTTTTACAGTTTATATTATATACTTTGATTAATTAGGAGGTAGTATTTTTATAATTCAAACTTTATATATATATATAAATTATAACTTTATTTCATGTTAAATATTTCTATAATATTAAAATTTTTACAAAAATTTACAAGAAAGAAAGCAAAAGAAATTTTACGATAAAAAGCTTAACATTTTCCTCACACATACACATACATACGCAAAATAAATCATTTTGATTTTTGTCTTCAAGGTGTCTTGAAATATATATGTGTTTAATTTACTGCAAAATTTAAAACAATATTTTTACAATGTTTTGTATCCATTCTTTATAAAAAAGTTTACCAAAAAGTAAAATCCGTTTTATATCACGGAATTTGATCAATGTATAACTCTATCTAATATTGATATTTGTATAAGTATTTTTAAATGAACTTCAGCACTGTTTTATGATAAAATTAACGCAATTGGTCTTTTGAAACTTAGATATTGTTTTTGTTGAAATATTAAAATTGTTTTAAAATAATAAATATGATTAAGAAAAATGAAAATAATACAAAATACAGTAACAATTGATGTACAAAATAAGTAAACTTGTTTGTTTACATATTTATTTTATAACTTCAGTTGATAAATGACACTAATAACTTTCTTCTTCAGTTTAATAGAACATCTCCACATTATAACTGTTCTTCTTAGGCAATACCTAAAGACAGAGCTACAGAATGATAGGATTATTCGCGTTGGGGCAGCAAAGAAATATGGAAATATGAACTAATATACTGTACAGTCGGCAGCAAAAATATCTGAGCACTAGCCAATAATTCTGATATCAAAAAGGTACACTTAATACTGTTTTGTTAAAAAAAAAAAAAAAAAAAATCCATGTCGAATCATGTTCTTAGACTGATTAAAAGCATCACTCGACAAGGATTTATTTAACAAAGCAGTATTAAATATACTTCGTTTAGACAGTCATTATTGCTAATGCTCGGACATTTTTGCTGCCGACTGTACATGTCCTCTAATATAACATCTTGTGAAGTTTTTTGGTGGAGTTATATAAAGAGTTACAGAGTTATATATTTATTATATATTAGTTACAAAGTTATGTATGAAAAGGTTTATGTAGGTTCATGTTGGGTTATGAACAAAATTAGATTGATAATTATCCAGTTACACATGTCTCCTGCATGTAGTATTTGTAAAGTGGATATGTAAATAAACAAATATATCTTTTCTTTAAAAATATGTTCTATTTTACAGTTTACTGCTAATATTTGTTTTTCCAATAAAATTTTAAATGTGGTCCTGTACTTTTCTGTGCATTATCTATGAAGTAACATTTTTCATAAGTTAAAAAAAAATAATAATAATAAAAAAAGGAGAAACAAACATTTAAGTCAATCGAAGTCTAAGCTTGTTGCATTCATCTACTTTTTTTTCGTAAGCAGTACTATATTCATAAAAAAGTAATTTTTTAATGATAATTTCCATATGAATCATACTTTAAAAATATAATCATGAATTTAATAAAATGTAAAGAAAAAATATTTTAAATATGATTCACATACACGCATACACACTTGATACAAAAAAAAAAAAAAAAATAAGGCTATAGACTGGCTGCTTTTGAGGTTAATTATATTTCAAGATGATATGCATTATGTGTTATTATGCTAGAAATAAAAATATTATCAATTTATTTTAAACATTGCTTCTGTTTATTTATTTCTGTTTGTTTTTAAGAATTATTCCATTTTAATAAGTACATATCTTCTCTTTTTATTTCTTATTGTAGGACTCACCTATCATACTTACGACAAAGACGCTCATATCAGTCTGATATGTATGAATTTTTGAACGATTATTTAAAAAATATATTTTTATGTTTGTATCGTATATTTGTTATTATGATGTATATAATTGTCGTTTTAACTGTTTGTAACTGTTTGCTGTGGATATTAAATATGATTCCATAAAGAAAAATCTCTCTTTAATTGCATTTCGAATTTATTTACTACTACCCATGTAGCACATTTCATTACATAAATGTTCTAAGAATGTCGCACTGCGACATTGGTTACATTCCAGAGACGTTGCGTTGCATCTTAAGAACATCCCAACAATGTTGTATGCACGGCAAAATGTCCGCTGCTGACAACATCGCATTGCAACATCCATAGGTTTTTGCATGAAATATCTATAGATCGTTACATGTGATATTTATAGGAGATTACAAAGCAACGTCTATGGGATGGTATTTATTAACATCCTAGCAATACTCTATGCACGGAGAAACATCCGCTCCTGGCGACATTGCATAGCAATATTCAAAGGTCATTGCATGAAATGTCTATAGGTCGTTACGTGCAATATTTATAGGAGATTACAAAGTGACGTCTATGCATAGGTATTTATTAACATCACAGCAATGTTCTATGCATGGTGAAATGACCATTCTCAGTAATATCCCAGTGCAATATCTATAAGGTTAACACAAAAAAAATTCTATAGATTAGAATTTCTTATAAATATTGCAAGAGACAATCTATACAGACTTTTCATGTATTAAGCTACATATATTCAAATGGAATGTTGCTGAGCATGGACATTTCATTGTGAATAGAACACTGGATTGTTGATAAATGTTTAACCTAAGAATTTACTTTGTAATCTCCTATAAATATTGCATGTGACAAAATGTCCATGCATAGACAGTTATAGACAATTCAGCAATATTTTGTGGACAGCAAAAACAGCAGCAATGAGCCCAGCAATATTCTCTATAGAAAATGTTGCTTGGCTTTGTCCTTTTACCAAACACGGAAGCATAGAGCTTTATTATATAATAATGCATTTGGCCAACACATGAATCATAGATTGTTAATATAACATAAAAATCGAGGATCCACCAAAAAATATTATGTGCTTTTTCATATATTTAAATAGAAAGGCATAAAGCCAAAACATATATATTCAATTTATTAAATTTTATATGTATTGTTAAAGCTAATTTTTCAAATATAGCCTTTTAACATTTATGAACACAGATGGGCTAGAGTAACTTCGAAAAAAGAGTTAATAAAATGCCGGTCATAATCATGCGGTTAATATGGAAGTTGCAGCAGTTTTTAACCGACTGGCATACGCAGGATGCCACCCATGTTTTTAAGAGTTGACTGAACCTACACAATTATGTGGGTTAGATACTGAAATATTTCTACTTCCTGAGTAATAAACATCCTGAGATTTCTACTTTTTTATATAATAATATGAAATATATTATTATAAAATATTATATTTTATATAATAAACATCGTAATATGTCAACTGTGCAAGACTGCTGAAGCTCAATACTCTCTATTTTAATATGGGTTGCCAGTATGGTGAAAAGCTATGAATGAAATAAAAATTTTAATATAAAAGTGTCTTCAGTCTTAGAGCCTTTAAGTATTAAGCCTTCTTTTTCCTTTAGGCATAGGTAGTCTAAATAAAAGGATGATGCAACAACAAAATATTGAAATAAATGTTGCCTTTTTCAGGTGAATAAGATTTAAAAAAGATTCTTTTGACAGAATTTAATTTAGTACGACAGGACTAATTTATACATTTCAATCTCCTAACTAAAAAAAAAAAAAAAGTTATTAGCCATTCTGCTTAACAAGTTCGACATTTCTCATATAATAATCGTTGCAAGGTCATATCTGCAAATGCAGATGTAATGGTTATTATGTGAGAAATGTTGAGCTAGTTGTCAGACAGGGTGGCGCAGTGGAAGAGCATCAGCACGTTAAGCAAAGGGCCTGAGTTCAATTCCCGTCTCTGATATTTTTTACATATTTGGTTTAACAAAAAAAAAAAAAAACTTACACTCCAAACTAGTTAAAATGAATTTCCACAGCTGATGAGTTTACTAGTAAAATTTCTAAATATTTTAAGATAGTTTAAGAAATAAATAATACAACTGGATATTGGCAAACATCCGGGCATATTAGAAATGTGACAACAAAAAATTGCTGTCCGAAAGAAATAGCCCTGTCATTCTAATAAATATCTTTGTAGTAATACAATACCAAACCCTCATACTTATACATTGCATAATATTAAAAGTCATTAAACAGATATCCTGTAAATTTGCTAACACTTAAAGAATTAAGGATCTAATGATTAATTTCAAATACAAGTACCCCTCGATTACTCGCGCATAAGTCAGAACATGCAATAAATTCACTGCCAATTGCTTTAAAAACTTACACTTTATGATTAGTATATTTATAGTATAAAACACAGTTTTAATCTTTCTGCAATACAATCTGAAAAATTGCAATTGCTTCAAATCATGAAATTACACTGATCGGCATTAAAATTACCTCTGGCACCATTTCAGCATATTCTTATGTAAAATGACCACCTGAATCCGCATAGGACACCCATTTTGCCCTATCACCCACCGCCTTTTAGAAATGGCCCCTTATTTTTATCAATTTTCGGGGATTTTATGGCTAAAAATTTGATTTTTAGGAGGGGGGGATTATTTTAACCGTTATATATCTTCTGGGGGGCTACAGAGCTGGAACATTCTAAAACATAGACATTTGCGAAAAGGGAATTTTTTTTTTCTTGAGGGGGGGGGGGGATTTGCCACTTAAATTATGCATTGCATATCTTATATTATTTTCTATCTGTTATTAATGTTAATTTTAAAACCTTACATATTTTTTTTAGGTGTTAAATTAATTATTTTTCATTTTTCAAATCGAATTCATGGTCATAAAATTATCGATCTGGGAAAGAAATTGAGGGAGGGGTAATATATCTAGAAAACGGTGGGTGAGTGGGCAAAATGGGAATTATATTCTGATTCAGGAAGTCATTTTACGTAAGAATCAGCAAGAATGGTATCAGATCTCGATTTATTTTTTTATTTTTTTTTTTTTTTTTTTTATTACAGAGCAGTGTTATTTGCAAAAAAAAAAAAAAAACTGTTAATTGTATAAGTATTTCTTCTTTCTGAAATATATCTCACATAAAATTTTATCTTCTAAAGATTAATACACATATGTAATTCTAAAAAAAAAAGTAATAATAATAACGTAATTTACTGTGCACAAAATCTTATTTTTAGATTATTTATTTATTCATTTTAGCTTTTTTTTTTTTTTTTTTTTTTTTTTTTTTAACAATGTTTTTGATTAAGAAAACAAAAACATCCCATGTTTTACTTGAATAACCATATTTGTCCAGAGATCTCTTATTTTGTATCATTTATTTTACAGTATTTAAGTATAATTAATTACTGTATCAACTATTATAATGGACCATAAATCTTCAATTTAGTTGAATAAGTATTAAATTAAGTAGTAAAAATTTATGTGAAATAGGCTAGTAAACCACAATTAAACATTTCTGTTTTAAGAAATATGATCACACTGTAAAAAAAAAACTACAGTAAAATTACAGCATAAAATGCTGTAGGCCAGCATATTTTTCTGTTAATTTACAGTAATTGCGTTTTTTTTTTCTAAGTAAAAAGAAGCTTTGTAAATTTTACAGCATTTTGTGCTGTAATTTTTACAGCAATTTTGTATTTTAGCTTCTACAGTTCTTTTGTAAATTGTACTGCATTTTTGGCTATTTTTTTACAGCAGTTTAGTATTTTAACTTTTACCTCTCATTTGTCAATTATACAGCATTTTCTGCTATTTTCTTTTTGCAGTTGCTTTATATTTTAGCTTTTACAGTAAAATCATAGATTTTACTGTTTTTTCTGCTTTTTTCTACAGCAGTTTTGTACACTCCTGAGTTTAGCAAGATTTGCAAGCAATCAGTTTTTTTCAATTTAAAAACTCGTTTCTGGATAAAATGTTTTCGAACATTGGGTATTTAAAGAACTGGATTGTCCTCATTTTTTTCAGTGAAGATTGGTTTAAGGCAACATTTAGGGGGCCAGTAACAAATTGAGTAAAATCAATAATATTTGTAATCCCCTGCATCGTTAAGTGAATGAAATGAACTGTAACTTTAGGATATGTTAATAGAGACCCAGTTCAAATTGAGAATGAATTTGTGTGACGATAACATATTAAATAACCTACATATAGGCAATTATTTTAAAACTAAAAAAAAAATCAACATATTTTTTGCTTATAATGTACAGAATTTTTAACGAAAATTATTCTCCACGTTCAGATATGTTGGAAAAACACTTTTGAAACAATGTACTGCAATCGGAATACAAATATCTCATGAAATATGAAAATTTTTATGAAAAACGTTTTCACTGTGTGAAAGATAGAAAAGTTTTTATTTCGTAGGTTGAAAGCCAGATATATTAGGCAACTTTTGTAAAAAGTGCATTTAAATAGAGTAAACATTAAGCAAACTATACAAAAATGAACGAGCTTGATTTTAGATATTTTCCAATAGCTGAAGTAAATAAACAAAAATATGTTAGATTTATAAGCTTATAAGGGTTTTTTTGAAATAATTGGATCTTCAAATTAATTTCGCAACATGTGAAAAACCCCTTAGGAAATTTTAAGTCTTGGAAAATATCTAAAATCTAGCTCGTTCTTTTTCGCATAATTTGTTCAATTTTTACTCTATTCAAATGCACTTTTGGCAAATGTTGGCCAATATATCTAGCTTTCAAACTATGCAATAAAAATTATTTTATCTTTCTCACATCAGCAGTGAAAGCGTTTTCATAAAAATGCTCATATTTCATGAGATATTTAAGATATTTGTATTAGGATTGCAGTATATTGTTTTAAAAGTGTTTTCCAACTTACCGGAAAGTGAGAATAATTTTCGTTAAAAACTCTGTACATTATAAACAAAAATTTTTTTTTTTTTTTTTTTTTTTTTTTTTTTTTTTTGAGTTTTAAAATAAATGCTTATATTTCGGTTATTTAACACTCTATCGTCACACAAATTCATCCACAATATAAATTGGGTCTTTATTAACATATCCTAAATTTACAGTTCATTTCATTTACTTAACGATACAAAGTGATCACAAACATTACTGATTTTGCTCAATTTGTTACGGGCCCCCTAAATGCTGTTTTAAGCCAATCCTTGCTGAAAAATATGAGGAACACCCTGTTCTTTAAATACCCAATGTTTGAAAACATTTCATTGAGAGATAAGTTTTTAAATTAAAAAAAAAAAAAAAAAAAAAAAAAAAAAAACTGATCGTTTGAAATTCTTGCTAAACTTTTTGAGCAAGAGTGTATTTTAACATTTGCAGATACATTTTTTTATTTGCTAAAAGTGCTATTTAAAAGTTAAAAAATGGAGATATGTTTCGATACCACAATTGTCACGTAATCTTTGATTTTTTATACATTTTTATTTTTCGGCATCTGTGGAATATCAGACAAATTCAGTGTTTTCTTTATAGTATCTCTGCAGTAGATATAACCATATTTTGGGGAAATTATATGATGTTTCAAAATTATACACAGTAATTTGTATAATAAAAAATTACACACATATATATATGATAGCTGGATAATAAAACTTAGACTGAAAAATAAACCTGTTTTCATACGAAAAATAGTAGAAATTTTAATTTGAAAAAAAAAAAAAAAAATGTGTCTAAAAAAATATTATATAAATTTACCGAAAATACGATTAAAGCTACTTCAGAAATACAGTAGAGAAAACGAGAATCCGTAGATGGCACTGAAATAAAAAATGAAAATATATAAAAAGTCGAAGATTGTGTGGTAATTGAAATATTCTTGAAAAATATACCTTGTGGTGTCGAAGATTGTGTGGTAATTGAAACATTCTTGAAAAATATACCTTGTGGTATCGAAACATATGTTAATATTTTAACTTTTTAATTACATTTTTAGCAAATAAGTCAGTGTTTCTTTATACTGGGTGCTTTATTACATACACACATTTGTAGACTTTATAGAATTTTTTGTTGTAATTTTATTTATTTATTTTTTAATATTTTGTGGCATTATGTAAATTTTGTGACATTTTGCTTTGTTAATTTCACAGCAAAAAATTGCTGTAAATTTTCATAAAAACAATTACTCTGCAAAAAGATAATTTTTGACATTTTTTCTCTTGTGTTCGGAACAATTTAAGTAATATGAGAGTTTGGTATCTTATTATAACACATTTTTCTTTCTTACACCTTTATCTTTCATGTAAAATTGTAAATTCATGCCTTACTGCCAAAGAAACTGAACTTTTGCATAGTTTTGTTTATTTTTTTTTTCATAGAGCTCCTCATACATAGTTTAGGAACATGAAATATCAAATCGCATGCGTTTTTCTGTAACTATACCTATTAGGTACAGCATAGGATTAGATACAGATCAGCATAAAAATATTTTTTTAACATTTTTATATTATGTTTTCTATACTATTCTATATTTTCATATGTTTTCTATATTATAAAAATTGTAATAAAATACCTAAAAAAATAAATAAATAAACTGGAAACAACTAAATAGATATGTTTTTTATTTTTATTAATTTATATATTTATTTTTTAAAGAAATGTCGGAACTTCTATACCAAACACTTTATATATATATATATATATTTAAATTAAGAAAATCGGCTGTTTGATTTTCCAGAGAACCTACATCCAGGCAACTAAATTAAAAAAAAAAAAAAAAAAAAGAAATACTTGAAATAATTTTGTACGAAAGGACAAATATGTTACATTAAAATACGGCTATCTAAAGTGTTAAATTTTTCTTAACACCAAGAGGAAAAAAAAAAACAGGAAATTTGTATGTGTTTACACATATGTATATATAAATTCCCAAATTAAACTCGTAAGATGATTATAAAAATTTAAAAAAAAAAAAAAAAAAAAAAAAAAAAAAAGCACTCTGTTAATAAATTTTGCGTCAGATTTTTTCTAAGACATTCTATTTTCGTTTACCGATGTACATTCAGAAACGAAATTTAGTAATTCAACAATGCAAAATTCAATTTTCAATGGCATACAAAGTATATGAAGTAAAAAACTTTTACTGATTCAAAGATCTTTCGAAAATATCTATAAATTTGCTATCCTGATTTATGTCATTGATTTTAATATGATAACGTTTTTGATTGATTAAAAATTTCCTACCGCAGAATTGTTTTATCAAGTATATTAACCCTTTGCCGGTCTATTTAATTTCACTCATCTTAGCAATGTTGCCAAATTTAGGAATTCTTTTTATTCAATACTAGCTGACCCGTCCGGCTTCGCACTGATGAACAAATTTTAGTTAAAGATGGATTGATATGTAAAAAATCAAGAAATATATCAGTTTATATGTTATAGTCAGGCAATATTATTAACTGGAAAGTCAAAATATAATTTTACAATTATTTTTTTTAATTAGTTGTTAAATGTTGGCAATTTTTACTTAATGCTATTTATTTATTTATTTATTTATTTCATAAAAAGAAACATTTCTTTACTCATGAATAAAAAATATTGAAAAATAAACCTATGACATGAAAATGTTTTTGATAAAATTGACGTCATAATAGCTTTAATTATTATTTATTTTTTCATTTCGCAAATATATTTAATTTTTTCCATAATTGATTATTATTTTAATAATGTATATTAAAGGAGAAATCAATAATATGAAACAATATTCGTACAATATATACTATTACAGAATCTGGTGTGAAACAACCACACGACTTCCCTTACCCACTATTACACGTAATATATACAATTTTTTGGAGATATTACTTGCATTTTTTGAGATTTTCGAGTAAGAGAAACTTGATACACGTATAAAGACACATACAACAGAGTTTGCATAGCGAGTTAAAAAATAAGGGGGAAAAAATAGATAGTTATTTTTTTAAACACGAATTTCCGAGATCTAAAACTGAACTACCTAATCAGGATGACCGTTAATATTCCTGTAATAAGCACGTAATACTTGAGAAAGGTTATCTAAATTGGATTAAAGAAAAAATTTTCAAGAATACGTTAGAGCCGTTTTTGAGATACCAACTTTTACCAAAACTTAACATACTCAATTATTGACCTAAAAACAATAAATACATACAAAAGGATATTTAATAGGAAGTTAACATGGCGAGTTTGAAAAAAATCCGTACAGGCGTTTTTAAAGGAACGCACTTGCGAAGTCTGAAATTGAGCTGTTTATAGAGGACGCCTATCAATTTTCCTGAACTAAGCAACTTTTCAATCGAAAGGGCATCTAATATATTATTTATATAGCAACTTTGAAGAAAATCATTAGAGGTGTTTTTGAATATGGGCTTAGGGTCCCATTTCTGGTTTTCGATGACCCAATTCCGGTTTTTCAATTTTCACGAAAATTTGGAAAATTTATCTGTACATCAGACCTGAATCACTTGTGAAGTTTAGTAGTTCTATTTTTATTAGTTTTGGAGATATGACAGCCAGAAGATTACACACACACGTGCACATATACACACACACTGACCAATTGCCAAAACCTATACAATACTTCCACTACCTACGGTAGTAGGGTAATTGAAGTAAACACATACATCTCGTATTTACTACGATAATATACAGATTTTTCGTATTACGTTTTCGATCGCCAAATACAAAAATCGCCAATGACGATAGATATCAAATCTATGTTTGTTTTCAATTAAAATATTGAAAATTATAATTAAAAATTTATTTTACCAAAATTTATTATAGCTTCTAGCACTTAGAGAGAGACAGTGTAACTTTTGATTATTGAAAGAAAAAAAAAAAAGAAAAAAAAGCAATCGGCTTTTTAGTTCTAGCGATCGTTCTCTACATATGCATATAAACCTTTCTTTCTTTTTTATATTAGTATAGCTATAGAGCATAAGTATATTAAATAGGTTTCCAGTCAACATAATGTAACTCAAATAATTAAATGCTATTTACATTTCAGTAATGGCTGTATGCGCTATGTATATTGAGCTACTTGCCATAACTGTTAGTTGCTAAAAATAGTCGCCAAATAAATTTAAACATCTCAATACGCAAGCGAAGTATGACATCACTGACCGCCCGTGGATGCAAGAAAAAGATTTTCCATGTTAATCGCTCATTGGACTTTTTTTTTTTTATTATTATTATTATTATTTTTTTTTTTTTATTAAAATTCTAGAAGAATTATTTCCCGATTTTAATCCTCATATTTGGGTATAGATATGTATTAGTTATTGTATGCATGCGTTAGATTGAGTTATTTTGCTGTCAAATTGACAAAATTTTAATTTTAAATTTCAAAACTGTCACCCTTGGCGTTTTTTGTATTTGGCGATCAAAAACGTAATACGAAAATATACATGCCAGATGTATATTTTCGTAATATGTATTGTACGAAATATTGTTTCATATTATTCGTTACACTCTTAATGTAAGTTTTTAAAATAACCATGATTTTTGAAAGGAATTAAATTATATTCGCCAGATAATTTGGCGATATTTTTTTTTCTGCCAAGGATGACGGATATCAAATCTATTCCGCTGCAACATATTAGTATATTATATCAGATACTTTATTTAGACATTTGAAAACAAATTTGACTTCAAATTATGATAGAATATTTATCCTTTCCCTTTTAATTAGTTTATTAGTTGGATGTTTATTGTGTAAATATCATCCTTTGAAATGAAATGTTTATGTTTTCAATCGAATATGGAAATTTGCCATTTTTTTTCTAGAGTTTTGAAATTTAAAATTCCAATTTTATCAATTTTACAACAAAAACAATTTAATCTAACGGATGCACATGATAACTAATACATATCTATATCCAAATATGGGGATTAAAATGGGGAAATAATTTTCCTCGATCTTTATTATTTTTTTACAAAAAATCCAGTTCACTTTTTATATTATTGTTCGCGTGAAAATATATTTTATTATATGTCTAAAAATAAATTAATTCGTAAATCTTTTTGGCAACAATTATAAATTAAAATAAATAATATTATAAAATAGAATTTCTTATTTTATTTTATTTTATTTATTTATTTATTTTTAAATTCCAATTTCGTTTACACACATCAGTTTAAACCACGGAGTAATAAAGACTCCGTGGTTTAAACATTGATGCTTAGATATGAGCCGTTCAGTGCACACATCGACTAACTCCACTTTTTGAAAAATCTTAAATTTTATGTCAAAGCACTTGGTATAATCATAACTTTTTGTATTTATAATAACTTTCTGGAATAATAAAGATTAGCACCGTTAAATGGCAAATTTTTTTTGGCCATTGAATAATAAGTAATTTATTTCAGAAGCCATTTCGATTAACTCCATACTCTAATGTAAATCGTTTCGGTAACGCTGTATCTGTTCTGGCCGTGCATCGACGCTTATTTGTTTTTAAACAGCGGAAGATGCTCTCTCCCTCTCAATAATATTCGTAACAAAATCGCATCGGTAAACAGATAAAAAGAACAACGTTTACAGTAGACTTTACCTGTAGTAAAAGTAATATATTTTTTTCTTTTAAATTATACTGCTAAAATAAAAATACCATATTTTTGGATCTCTATTTTACAGAAATTTACAGAAAATCGTATTTAAATCAAATCATTAGATTTTTTTATCATGATTATTTTACACCTTTTATTTTTCGCGCATATTGTCATATAAATTACATTAAATAAAATATTGTTAATTAAAATTAAAAATTAAACTTTAAATTCGCGTAGAAAGGTAAAATAAATAAAACACATAAAACTGCTATGAATTAATTACAAAAATTATAATATAACAGAACTGACAACATACATTCTTATGGAAAAGCTGTGATAAAAATGTATAATAACTAACTTTTTCTGTAATAAAAAACTTAAAAATGTAAAGACTTAATTTAACTTTATTACTTTTTTCAGTTGCCAAATCGATTAACTCCACCAGTCACATAAAAACTGTAACATTACTGACGATTGTTTGTTGGCTATTCTTTCTTATTAATTTTATACACCGTTAGATGAAAGCTATATCTGCAATTATGCATTCTACATTATATATTTGAATTCATATTATCAGAGGAATTTTAAAAAACAATATACATTACATCATCGCGTTTCTCAACTTTTTGTTTTATGGAGTTAATCGATGTGTGCACTGAGCGGCTCATATAGAGCATTTCCTCGTGACGTCTGGTGGTTGGCAAAAAAGCACGCTCGACTTTCCCGCGCCCCGCCCACCATTGATTTTCCGTTGGTAATCCGCCATCGCTATGCTTTTCCCAAGCCTTTTTGCCAACCACTCATGAAAGTTGAGATGTTTGTTTACAAACAAGGAACTGCCCTATAGGGCAGTTCCTTGTTTGTAAACAAACATCTCAACTCTTATGAGTGGTTGGCAAAAAGCAACGAGATATATAAAGTAGAGTGATAAATGGTAACCCTTGAGAAGGTCCAAGATGAGTCATGTGACATGCTTTCCTTGCACATGCGTATTCGGTGGTTTCCTTGGTAACAGCTCATTTTCAGTACATTTCTATGGCAACGGTTTCAATGTTTTTGTTTACTTTACGTAGTTTAATATTCTTTTGTTCTAAACCATTTTGATTATGATTTTACTTCTTTTTTATTTCGTGTAGTTGAACTTTAACCGATAAAATGCTTAAAAATAGTTGAAAAATTATTATTTGTTGTTAAATTTAGCTCTTTAAAAGTTTAAATTTTGTTTTATAAACACTTTTAAAGTTTGTTGAGAAACGATGAAAAAAAGGTATTTTATTATTTATTAAAATGTGAAATATGTGTAAAATTATTTTAAAAGCAATTTATTTCGGTCATAGGACTGTCATGTTACCTAATAATAATGATAATTTGTCGAGCTGATATTTTAAATGCCAAAATAGCGATAAAGGGCCAAACACAGCAACCTATTCGAGCATATCACGTGATTCATCTTGAACCACGGAAAGTTAATCCTTCATCCATTGAATCAGCACTCTAATTTATATATCTCGTTGGCAAAAAGGCTTGGGATCTCTTGATTACTTGATTACTACCAACGGAAAATCAATGGTGGGCGGGGCACGGGAAAGTCGAGCGCGCTTTTTTGCCAACCACCAGACGTCACGAGGAAATGCTCTATTATATTATATCATATCAAATTAAATTATTAGAAAAATAAACACTTTTAATTCTATAATGACGTCAGATTTAACGTGTAAGTTTAACAATTAAAAAGCTTTATATGAATTTCAATTTAATGCACGTGCAAATATATTTCTTTTCTTTTCACGTCAAGATATTTTAAAAACGAAATGAATATGTAAATGTTTCTTTTATGTTGGCAGCAGCTAATTTTTTTAATATTTCATTATTTCCATTTCCATTACGGCTTCTATGGGGATTTTAATTAAAATGCTCAGATTTTAAACTAAAATTTATTTTATCAAAATTAAATATAGCCTATAACAATATGGCATACTGTAGCTTTCGGTCAGTGAAAGAAGTTTTTAAATCGGTTCAGTAGTTTCAGAGATTACCCTCCACAAACAAACAATTTTTTGCGCTTTATATAATGATATAGATTCACCATGAAAATTTAACTGTCACGTTTCCCTAATCATTTCGAATGTTATTCATTCATTATATATATCAAATATCACTCCGAAAAATTATTGGTGACAGTTGAATAAAATTAGCCCTAAATTTTGTAACACTGCTTAGAAAGCCTTAGAGCATTAAGGCCGCCAAAGGGTTAAAATAAAGCTGAAAGATCTCTTAAGGAATGATAGTTTGTGAAGTAACGTAAGATGAAGAGGTATAGTAACATAATCTAAATCTTTTTTCCCTATAACTATTTTCAAACAAAAGATATAAAAATAAAAATAACATAATAATTATAATAATAATAATGAAAAAATAAATATTGTAATTTTATAGCTAATTTTCTGTTTTAAAACTACAGTAAAAGAAAACATGTATATATTTACAATAAGTGATAGGAAAAATGGTAACATTTTGTTTACAGCACAATATCTTTTCATTAACGTCATTGCTGAAAAGAAGTATATAAAACTAAAATGATGACTTTGTATCCCTTTTGACAGAAATTCATAAATTTTAAAATAACAGGGAAAAAGCTCTTCATTAATTATATATACATGTATACATATATATATGCAAAATAATTTTATGAAATCTGAATACACGTAGTTTCAATCTTTGAACATTTATGGAACAAAAAGGATTTTATAAATGTGTTAAAGTGTGCAATCTTGGATTTCAGAACAAATAAATAAGCAGAATAAAGATAATATTGAATGTATTTAAATGAAAATTTTCAACTTATTTACCATATATGTTGGAAATTAAAATATATATATATTGAAAATTTATGAGCTATTTTCTAAAAAAAAATTAATTAAAAGCCCCCTTCGTCTTCCCCATTCTTTTTTCTTTTTAAGTGTTGATGAAGAATCAACATTTTATTTATACTATTCTTGCATTTAGATGTGAAACGAAGAAGCTATAAAATCTTTTTGTAAAAAAAAATAGAACCGACTCCAAAAAAGAAATACTATTCAAACAACTAAAAATGAAAGAAAATTGGCAGAAAAGGGAACTGTAAATTGCGCCTAAAAGTATAAAATAATTTCCTTCGCCAAACAACCTATAACACTACAATTAATCATAACTTTTGAAGTCGGCGCAAAATTAAATAAAATTTAATTAGTTTTTAAAGGTTTGCCTTTAGATCGGTAGCAACAAATGCTGTTGTCTCGAATGATCCATTTTCCTGTTTCCTTTATTATTTTATCACTGTATACAATTGGTCCATTAGTAGCATCTACATAGAACAGTGAACATTCTTCACAATGCGGTATTTATGTTTCTACGAAGTTAGAGTTTCCTTTGCAAATTTGGTATAACTTTGATAACTATCAACCTTGGTGGCTTTTGGACTTGGCGATCAAAACGTAAGGAAAAAATATACGCGCAAGATGTATATATTTTCATAATATATATTGTACGATGTGTTGTTTCATATTCTTAATTACTCTCTTGATATACCTTATCAAAATAATCATGATATCCGAAAGAAATTAAACATGTTTGCCAGATAATTTTGCGATTTTGCTTTCACTAAGGACCTCAGATACCAGCATCTTCGGCAACTTTTGCTGCTTAAGAAATCTTATTTATTTTCTTGAATCAAAGTAGTTTTCGGCTGCGTTTTGGAGGTAACAATGTGAGAGGTGTATTTTGAATAGGATTTGATTTTTGTATTGAATAAAGGTATCAATATTTATTTAATTTTGCGCCGACTTCAAAAGTTATGATTAATTGTAGTGTTATAGGTTGTTTGGCGAAGGAAATTATTTTATACTTTTAGGCGCAATTTACAGTTCCCTTTTCTGCCAATTTTCTTTCATTTTTAGTTGTTCGAATAGTATTTCTTTTTTGGAGTCGGTTCTATTTTTTTTTTTACAAAAAGATTTTATTTTTCTCTTTTCAGTGAAAACTTATTTATATAGCAGAGCAACAGAAGACGTTCGACGGAAGTTTCACAAATCACAACTTCCAAGAAAATAACATTACTCAAAAAATGGTTTATGTCACTGAAAAATACATAAAATGTACCCAATGTGAACAAAAAAGTTACATCTCCATCTAGAAAGTTATCCACTTGAGAGACAGTTATGCCAGTTTTATTCTAGTCAAGTTATTTTTAAGTTGATTTTTCTCAAATGACGCATTTTTAAGTTCTGTCACTTTTCTTGCCTTTATCGGATATGAGAAAAAAATTATCTATTGAACGAACATACGTTAAATTAAAAAGTCTTTAGAAATGTAAAGAACGGATACGCTGTATTCGTAATCGAAAATTCTGTTAGGCATATATATTGAACTTTATAGTGAATAAGACCACTGCGCTAGAAATTGCGCAGCGTAAAGTTTAAACAAAGAGCAAAATATGCATTGCAGCTGACGGACAGAAGTTTCAACATCGATACTTACATACTGCTTTTACCAGTGTAGCTGCATGCGTTCAGCAGTTAGAGTGAGAACAGACTTTTGTGAGTATCCTGTAATTTGTTTATATCTTAATGAAATCATAATGAAACCTATTTTAGCCAAGATCATTACGACAACAGAAAAAGTATTAAAAATTAAATCATCTCTTACGAAGTTATAAGCTAACAAATTTCAACAACAACAACAACGAGAAACATGGTTTGTAATGAGAACCCCTTCCTTTATGAAGTCGGTTTAAAACGTATATGCGTTAATCGATGTGACTACTTACAATAGCCGTACTTTGAATTTTACGTAGCATAAATGTCACGCGCTACGCTACAACATATGCAACGTCTTTCAAGTGTGCACAAAATAGGAAATTGTGAACAAACAAATGCACGTTTTAAGCGTTCTGTTTTCAGCATTAATGTCTAAACTATCTTTGCGTACTACATCGATGATGCTCTGCAATTTTATAATTCACTTTTTTTCCCCTGTCTTGAAACGTTTTCGAGATAGGATCGCTAACTCCACTCTTTTCCACCAGGTGGCGCTTTAGGCAGTTGAATCGCGTAGCACATGCCCACTTTACTATACATACATACCCCTTTTATGACTATAGCTGCAGCTGTTCAGCACTTAAGAGTCGGGACTGACTTTTTTGGGCACCCTGTATTTTCTTTTGATCGTAAAGATCTTACAATGTGACCTATTTAAGACCAATACCTTTACAATAAAAGAAAAAGTATCAAAATCGGATCCTCCGTTCTGAAAAAGAAAAACAAAAAACTTACGCTTTGAATTGAGAGCCTCCTTCTTTTTGAAGTCTGTTAATTAGAGCATCTCTTACGTAGTTATAAGCTTACAAACACCAACAACAACACATAGCTCGAATTAAGAACACCCTCCTTTCTGAAGTTGGTTGAAAACAACTTTGCGCTAATCGATGTGACCGCTTACAGTAACAGTACTTTGAAACACAGAGTATACGTGTCATCCGCTACGCTGCAAAGTGTGCAACGTAGTTCAAGTGTGCACAGTGTAGGAAATTGCGAACAAACAACTGCACGTTTTAAGAGTTCTATTTTTAGCAATAATGTCTAAAAACTGTCTTTTCGTAGTAAATCGATGACGCTCTACAACTTCGTGATTAACTTTTCTCCCATCTTGAACCGTTTTTGAGATAGGAGCGCTAATTCGGCTGCTTTTCACCAGATGGCGCTTTATTTTCTTTAGATTGTAAAGATGTTATAATGGGACCTACTTCAGTCCAAAATCTCTATAACGAAATAATAAGTATCAAGTAACCGTATTTTGAACTATATAGCGTATGTCTCACCAGCTACGCTACAACGTGAGCAATGTAGCTCAAGTGTGTATAGTGTAAGAAATTGCGAACAAAAAAATTTACGTTTTTAGCCTTGTATTTTTAGCATCAATGTCAAAACTATCTTTTCGTACTAAATCGATGATGTTCTGCAATTTTATAATTCACTTTCTCCCCTGTTTTGAACCGTTTCCGAGATAGGAACGTTAGCATGAATGTCTTATCTATCTTTTTGTACTAAATCGGTGGTGCTCTTCAGCTTTGTAATTCACTTTTTCTTTAGAACCGTTTTCGATATAGGAACACTAACTCCGCTATTTTCCACCAGGTGGCGCTGCAAGCGGTTTAACCTTGCACTGCATGGCCACTTTGCTATACTTGCATACCATTTTTATCACTATAGCTGCAGCCGTTTAGCAGTTAAAAGAGTTGGGACTGATTTTTTTGGGCACCCTGTATTTTCTTTAGATCGTAAAGATATTACAATGGGACCTATTGTAGACCAAGACCTTTTCAACGAAACAAAAACTATCAAAATCGGAGCATCCGTTCAGAAGTTATGAGCTAACAAACATAAAAAAAACATACGGTTTGAATTGAGAACCTTCCTTCTTTTTTGAAGTCGGTTAAAAACGTAATTATCTAGAAAATTAATATGGAACATAATTACAGTAAAACTACGTGAAAACTGTAATTAAAAATGTTTAATTTTTATACGAACTTATATAGATTTATCAGAAAGGCTATATGACATTTATTTACATATCAAAACCATTCGTAATTCGATATGTTATTCATCAACAATTACATCACGCGGGGCATGATTCCATCTTTTTTGTTATCTTTCTCTTTGTTTATTTTCCATCCTCGGGTTCATATTCATCAAGCACCAGGAATAAAAGAGAGAATAAAAATTTTCATTTAGAAAACAATAATCTCGAAGGAATTGTGCTTTACCTTTGAAAATATTATACACAAAGAAACAGCGTAGGGTTATATATATATACACGCAACATTACATATAACGGACGAGAATGATTTCATAATTTCATCTATAATTTCATTTTTAATTTCATCTGGCAGATAACTGACCAATTTTCATCAAAATCCATATTTATTGGTAGAACAAAATCTGCTTTTATCAATAGCTTTGCCTCAAAAATTTCCTTCTATTATTTTTTCTTATATATTTATGAGAAATACCAGTTTTAACCCTCTCCACCTGTGGCCAAGAAGTTCTGCTCTCAAAGCAGGTAGACGTAAGGTGCAGTGGTCGATTCCAGGTTGCACTCGCCTGCCTAGACGTTCGTACTTTCCTGTAGTTTTCTTCAAAACTCGGGTAAATATGGTCTAGGACTCAAAAAAAAAAAAAAAAACCTAGTGGGGGCACTCTCCTCAGACCTAGGAACATAGCGCAGTCAATTTGTCTTAACCCCAACACCGCCACTATTAAAAAAAAAAAGTAATTCAAATCACATCTTCTTAAAGGTACATACATTTTCATTAAGTCCCAACCTTAACATATAGCATTGTAAAAGCGTCAGTAGCTGGGCACTGAACACACTCTTCTAGCAAACAATTTTTTTTGTTTATATGGCATAAACATTTCATTAGACGATTTCACAAGCTAAAGAAATCACTTATTAACCCAATAAATACTGTTATTTAATTATTCAATCTCTTTAAAAAATATATATACTTTCTTTTCTACAAAAAAGATTAAAGGTTATTGTTCAAAAATTGTTTAATACCGAGAAAGAGACATCTGCTTGTCACGAATGACAAGAAACTGTCTCTTCCTCTTCCTTCAAAGACATACCAAAATGTTTATTGTCTTTGTTTAAAGAACTATTCTGAACCACTGATTTATTTGCACATACAGAAAGAAATTGTTGTAAATTTTGCACAATATATTAGAAAAATAGTTACGTAAATAAAAAGACCTTTTAGGGAAAATATTGGGAGTACAAATTAATTCGGTCCGTTTTCAATAGATGGCTCTGGCTGATTTGTTTACTGAATAATGATAGATGTTTTTGGCATTGTTAGAAAGGTTTGACCTTTGTCAACCATATTCAGTCAACGAAGCTTCGAGTTTTATACAACAACATTGGTTTTTTGAGCATTCAATATGTCGAGTTTTGTGCTAAAGAAACAACATTTGCGGGAAGTTTTGATTTTCTTTTTTAATTGGAATAAAAGTGCCGCTGAAGCGCATCGATCGCTTGTGGAAGTTTATGGTGAATCTGCGCCATCTGATAAATCATGTAGAGAGTGGTTTCGACGCTTCAAAAATGGTGATTTTAGTGTCGAAGACAATGAGCGCCCGGGCCAGCCGAAAAAGTTCGAAGACGCCGAATTGGAGGAATTGCTCGATCAAGATCCGTGCCAAACGCAACAAGAGCTTGCAGGATCGTTGGGAGTCACTCAGCAAGCAATTTTCGTGCGCTTAAAAAAAATGGGAATGGTTCAAAAGCAAGGAAATTGGGTCCCATACGAGTTGAAACCGCGCGACGTTGAAAAGCGATTTTTCATCAGTGGCAATTGTCGTTAAAAATTACTTGGAAACGTTGAAATGGGAGGTCCTACCCCACCCGCCGTATTCGCCAGACCTTGCTCCTTCTGATTATTGGTTGTTCCGATGGATGCATCACGATTTGGCTGGACACCGCTTCACTTCTTTCGAAGAAATTCAAGAATGGCTCGATTCATGGTTTGCGTCCAGAGAGGACTCATTTTTCAGAGATGGAATCCGAAAATTGCCAGAAAGGTGGACAAAAGTTGTGGCTACCGATGGACAATACTTTGAATAACATATTTTTTTCATTTTGATAATAAATAAAATGTTTTTTTAACGAAAAAAAACGGACCGAATTAATTTGTACTCCCAATAAGTTCAGAGATATTTATTACTTTTAAAATTCCGTTTAATTATGGTTAGTTAGATTAGTTGGAATAACTTAGATTTTAAGAAAACTAACCCTTAAAAAAAAAAAAAAAAAAAAAAAACTTTTAGACTAAATAAACATTTATAGGAATGGTTAAACATTTTATTTTCAATATATAATAATAGTATGTTCTTTATACAATTGTTTTTAATACTTTTATTAATTATTATTATTATTTAAAGCTTAAAGTTTGTAAATTGTAAATAGCTATGTATTATTATTCTATATTTTGGAAAGTTAATTTACAAACAGTTATAATTTATTTATTAAATACGTATAGGGTTTCACATTAACAAACTTTCAGGCTTTTTAAAAAATGGATATTTTGAGAACTCAAACTTTATAATTTTAATATAAAATGAGGATAATTTTGAAATTCGAAAATTAAAATATTAATTATAAATGTTGGATATATGGTATGATTAAACTGAAATTTAATGTGATGTTATAATTTTTTTCAAATTGCCAGCCCTGTTTAGTTCCAAAATAGTTTTTATTATTATTATTATTAGGGGAGAAAAAAATCAAGATTTAGAAAAATATTACTTTTTTTTCAGAAAAAAAAAAAAAAAAAAGCTTTTTTCCCCCCCTTTTATTTTAATGGTAAACAGATTTTTCAAAACTGAACTAAATTTAAATAAATAAATAATAATATAAAAAAAAATCAATTGAATAAGCTATATATATATATATTAAACAACACTCATTTTAAAAACTAGAGTTTTATTAATTTTCCGAAAATGCTCAATTTTATGTTAAGTATTTCACTTACAAGGAAACATTCAAAAGGTGCCGTCTTCAAAAAATATTGAATAAAAGTACATATTTATACACACACACACACACACACACACACATATATATATATATATATATATATATGCGATTCTAATATTCATAAAAAATCAGAAAGTGACAAAAAAAAAAAAAATCGGCTGAAATGAATTACAGCGACCACAAAAAATTATCAGAATTAAGCATTTTTGGCGATTTAGCTCTGTCAGGCGATAAGTTTGCTATCACCGAGATTGCCGTGTAGGTACAGAACCGTGTTTGATTCTCCGCCAAGTACTCAAAATCAATCGCCTAACAATGTGGAATCGATAAATATTCTTAATTTTGATAATTTTTTGCGGTCGTTGTAATTCATCTCAGCTAATATTTTTTTCACTTTCTGGTGTTTTATGAAGAGTAGAATCGCATATATTTTTTTCAATATTTTTTGAACACGACACCTTTTGAATGCTTCCTTGTTAGTTAGTAATGATCTTTTTATTACTTGTTTACTTTCTTAAAAAAAAAAAAAAAAAAAAAAAAAAGAATAATAAGAATAATCTATGATGGTGATCAAACATGTCCCTCCTGAGGTGGGATGGATCATAATTTAAACGTTATTCCGTAAAAACAATCAAATTAACAAAAAAAAAAAAATGTTTTTAGAAATTCTTAATTTTCTATAACATCTGTATATAATGAGAACTTTAGGATTGGTAAAGATATGAGGATATGAACAGATGCATTTTGGTGCTTATAGTGTTGTCCATTATTCAGGGAGTGCAACCACTTTGAAATAATAATAATAATAATAAGTAGGAATTTTTAGAACTTTAAATGAAATTTAAGAGTTTTCGCAAACATAATTGTACTAATTTTATCAATGTTTTCATCATATTTGACATAATTGAAAACAAATGAAAATTCCAAAACATTTTAACATGAAGTTTGGAAAAGTGGTTAAATGATATGTCTTTACTTTGTAATGCATTAACAACCAAATTAAAATCTTGTGCAATAAGTTTCATAGTTTGCATTACATACAAGTAAGACAAATGCGGAGAAATATTTTTAAAATTATGAAAAGTATGAACAATATTGAAGAACTCACTCAATAATTCATTAATTTTTCATACAATGAGCCAATTTAAATTAAAATTTTTGAGATATATATATGTTAATGTAAAATTTACGAGAAATATATAGAAATGTAACTAACATTTGAAGTCAAAATAAGAAAATCATGATTTAAATGTACTTTCAATGAGAGTAATAATTTAAATATTTCTGTTTTATTTTGAAAATTAAACACTTATTTGCAAAAATTGAAATAAATAAATAATAAATATTACCAGGAAGAAATTCAAGTCTGAAAACTAAGCCTATACAAATCGGCATTAAAAAAAAAAAAAAAAAACTGACAAAAATAAGAAAAATTTAAAACTAACTCTTGACAAAAGTGAATGAACTTAACGGCCCTCTTCCCTTACCGTCGCCGGAAGCTCGAGCCAATGTTCCGTAGGGAAATTTTCTTTACAAATAACTGATTAACTAATACATATTTTTAAATTCTGTTTTCACATTCAGAAAATTCCCAATTGTTAAATTGACGCACCTTTTTTAAAAATGTATTTTTTTTTTTTTTTTTTTAATATTTTATTTTGAAGCTGCAAAATACGAATTTTCAATATGTGAAATTTTTTCATTTTGCAATTTCAAAATAAAATATTAAAAATTAAAAAAATACATTTTTAGAAAAGGTCCGTCAATTTAAAAGTTGGGAACTTTCTGAATGTGAAAACAGAATTTAAAAATATGTATTAGTTAATAAGTTATTTGTAAAGAAAATTTCCCCATAAAATTACATTGGCTCGGGCTTCCGGCGACGGTAAGTGAAGAGGGCCGTTAAAACGGCCTTTTACAAGAATATGACGAGTTTAAAATTGCTTGAAAAAAAAATTGATAGGAAAATGTAAAAAATCCTAGAAGTCTCTTTTAAAATTCATGTTTGTATTAAATATACTAACTCCATAAGTTTGAAACCAGTAATAGCAACAGGGTTTAAAATAGAGCAAGAATTCTATAAACTTTTACAAATAATACAGTAGTTAAAAAAAAACAAAAACAGATTAAGTAAAATTTATATTTTACTTAATCTGTTTTTGTTTTTTTGTATTTGTTGAGATAAAGTAAAATTTATATTTTACTTTATCTCAACAAATACTACAAAAGTTTACATTTCATGATAAGAATTT